>OX451738.1:463470035-464114321 GCA_948472305.1 Vicia faba
TGGCTAGCTCATTTCCATCGTGCGCCTTGGCCAAAACCACTTCAAACACATCCCACACCATCCCTTGAAACTGTTCCAAGCCCTAAACACGACCTGTAACACCCCTAACCAACATCACCATTTTCATTTTTTCTGTTTTGCAGGTGGAGTGTTATAGCTTGATTCATTTGGTTTCAAAGCAAACTAAAGGTTGGAGAAGCATCCGTGGACATCAAGCAAGCTATACAAATCATTACCTTGCCCTGAAAGCACCTCCATTTCCAGATACGATTCAAGATGAACAGGTAAGTTCATGAACTCCTATCTCTCTATCCAGGCATTGTTAGGTTTAGATTTGTGAAGAAATTATGTCATATTCATGGCCCTGAATCTGCCCATGTCATTACTTTTCGTTTATGTTATGTGTACATAGAGAATTTTGAGTCTGAACATTGAACAAAAACTAGGTCAGGAATTGGGAGAGAAGAAATTCTCTCTCATTTCTGAGAGTTAGACTGACTTCTTTATATGTCCAGAATCGTGGCTTGATGCTTAACATTTTTCATGTTATGAGTTTGTGCTAAAAGTCCAGGAATCAGGAGTTGTGTTTGAAGCAAGAGAAGGCGCGTTTTTTCAAATATTTTGTCTGAAGGTTGAAGACAACCTTTCCATGGGCTGGGCCTGAGTTGTTTTACTTTTCATAACACCTGTATTGCATATGCACCCCCTGGCCCATTTTGAAATCTACTTGTCATTTTCCATTTTTTCCTTTTGATTTTGTTTCCATAATTTTATTTAAATCATAAAAAACATTAAAAACATTTTTCCCACATTTTTTGCATTTATTTTGATATTTATTAGGCTTCATTTAGTTTTGTACATAAATATATGCTTATATACTTTTATTTTAAAATACAAAAAATAATACAAACATATTTTATTTCTGATTTTTATTTTTTATTTTATGTTATCTCTTGAAAACATTGTATAAAAAATATACTTTTTTTAATAATATTAAATATTTTTATTTTTGTACATATAATACATATTTAATAAATAATGTAAAATACTTATGTATATTTATTAATATATTTAGGGAAAATACAAAGAATTAATACATTTTATTTTTTATTGATATGTTGACCTCAAAAATACTTTTTTATATAAAATACCTTCTTTTATTTATTTTTTGTATATAACTAATAAATATTGCATATATTATATAATAAATACTTTTATTTGTAAAATTAGGGTTTTGCCCTAAATGCATAAAAATACAAAAAATTAATTAATTTTATTTTTGTTTATTTGATACATAATAAATACCTTTTTTACATACATATGAAAACCATTTTTTCATTTTTGCATTTTTATTTTATTAATGCTTGTGCAATTAAATCCCTTGTGAAATTTCAATTTTTGGATGTAATAGCTAGAATTTATTTTCTTGTCAAAATACCCCTGTTTGAACATTTGTACCCCCCATCCCATATATTGTGTTGTAATAACTTAGGACCTTTTATTTTTCGCATTTAAAAGCTTTCTAATTATGCCATGTTAGAATTAAGGTTTGTATGCAAATTAATTAACCAAAAATAGTTTGACCTAAATTCAAGATAAACAAGCATGAAAATGGACAACACTAATCACACTTGCACCCCTAGGGTATTCCACTTGTTGCCTTCAATAATGGGCCATGTTGCATGTTAGGTCTCTTTGGGCAAAACAAAACTATCAAATGATCATAGTCCCTCGATGACGCTTTCGAAAGCTGCCTAAAAAAATGATCAAGTCCCTTAAAAGAAATTGCCCAAAGATACTTGGCACCATTGCAATCATGGTCTAAACGATGACCCGCGCCCGTCCCGTTCACATCCTAACACAAGATTGTCCACCAAATGCAATGGTGGAACAAAATTGTTAAAAGGGTTAAAACATAACAAAGATCTTTGAGAACTTTAGGGAAGATAGCTCTTGAGTACTTGCCAACTTGCAAAACAAAAACACTTGCCTATTTTTCAAACCACACATCACTACACTTTCTAAACAACTTTCAAAAAACCTTGAAACATCTTTTCAAAAAGACAAACACCTTTTGTAAAACATTCGAGTAAAGAATTGTTACAAGGGTTGCCTTGACAAGACATCTTTTTTCAAAACATTTTCAAACCCACGCACGAAGCACCATTTCAAACAATTGAAAATCAAGGCAAGTTGATCTAAGCAAGTAACTAAGAGCCCATGGATAACCATGGATAGAAAGGGTGCTAATACCTTCCCTTTCTATAATCTACTCCCCGAACCCAAGAAAACATCTCAAAGGTTTTTGCTGTGCTTTTTAACCTTTCCTTAGGATAAAATAAAAAGTCGGTGGCGAATCTTGCTCAACCGAAACATTTGCGAAAACAAACGTAAAACCCTAGTCAGTTCTCCCTCCGTATCACAGAGGGCACTTTGAATTTCTGAGGGATCACAATTCCTGACACTAGTCCCAATTCTTCAAAGTCTAGGCCTAGCACCTTTTGTATTTCCATAGCGCTCAAACACTCTTCAAGATGTCTGTACTTATCATCAGCTGGAGGATACTGTTCCTCAGAGTAGTCTTCCTCTTCTTCCTCCTCTTCAGATTCTGACGGAACTGTTGTTTCCTTTCCTTTCCCCTCTCCTTCACCGGATGTTGTTGCGAAATTAAAGGTTCTTCTAGTTTGTCCCTGAAACCTTCTCCCCATGTTCAAAACCCCAGTGACCCTCTTTGTTTTCTTCTTTCTTTCTTCAGCTAACAGAGTCTTCAACTCCTCTTGCCCCTTGGCTAGGGTCATGAGTAACTGTTGAAATTGCGTGTTCTGAGTTTGGAGATCTTTGACCGTCTGTTCGAGATCTATTTTAATGAAATAAACAGTAGAGAGATGAGGAAACTTGTTGCAAAATACCTGTTTCTATTATGATGAATGATATGTGCATATGTAATGTTTTCAAGGATTTTTAAAGACTCAAGTTCGTTTTAGACAAAAAGAAACACACATTATATTAATAAGATAGAGTTTGAGTACATCAATGCCCCTTGGGCAAAATAATACAACACTCTAAGATGAAAAAGTAGTGTGCATCCTCTTTGGTGCTATGTAGGCATTTAGAGTCTTCTCCTCATGAAGTAGCCTAGTGAGTTCCAAAACCTTCTTCTCGCTTGCGTAGAATTGGGCTTCGAAAGTATCTCGCTCTCCTTTGAGTTGTATCCAATCCCTTTGTAGGTCTTCAAGAGATGTGGGCATGTCAGGATGTAGGATAATGTATGGAACATCTCCCTCCTTAACAGGCTCAATGATCACCGGGAGAATTGAAGGATAAGGCATCATAAGACTTTGAGCGCTGGTTCGTACCCACTTGAGGTAAGGCTCAAGAGGGATGGAATTCTTGTGTCCCAAAGTCTTGCTATCCACCTTGTTTAGCATCCTCCAAGCTCGGATGAATCTCTGGCGAAGACCTTGATCGTCGTTGTCGTAGTCGAATACCAAGCCTTGAATCAGCATCTCATGCGAGCCATCCCTTCGGGCATAACCAAACTGTCTTAGAGCTAAGTATGGATTGCAGGTGATACCTCCCCTAATGCCAAGCATAGGGACATTAGGGAATTCCCCACAACGGTCAACAATGATAACATTCTCTTTGGATCGGGAGCACCAATGAATATCTGAATGTTTGAGCGTCATTAACCTTTGTGACCACCTTGAACCTTGATCATTCTTTAAGACTGATTGGGGAAGATGAGAAATAAACCATCTTTCCAGGAGAGGAGTGCAACACATAAGGACACCTCTTTTTCTCATTGTGCGGGTGTGAAAAGAGTGTAGGATATCCCCTAGCAAAGTAGGCACCAGATTGCGTGACATGAAGATTTTGACGGTGCTCACATCTATGAGTTGGTCAGGATTGGGGAACAAGACCATCCCATAGATAAGAAGAGCCACAATTTCCTCAAAGGATTGTAAGTCTAAGGAATTCCAACAATTTTGGGCTTTCTCAAACAGGAACTTTGCTAAGAAGCATTTGACACCACTTCTAGTTTCCCAATAAGTTGTGACATCAGATGAGTGCAAGTGCATAGCTTGAGAAATCTCTTCTGTCTTTGGGTCTCTTTTCGTACCGTTTAAAGGTAGTTGATTGAGAATGGGAATCCTCAAGAGTTGAGAGAATTCTTCCAAAGTGGGCACAAGCTGATAGTCGGGAAATGTGAAGCAATGATGCAAAGGATCAAAGAACTGGAAAAGCACCTTCATCATATACTCATCTGTGATCGGTGGATCTGGAACTGACTGTTTAAAGCTGGTTCGCGAAATGTCGCGGTAAGCAAGAGTCGCCACCGTCTTTTATTTTCTCCAACATGGACAGGACAAAAGCACAGAAAAATTCCTTAAAGAGATTGCTCTCGGTTCGGGAGGTAGGTTATAGAAAGGGAAGGTGTTAGCACCTTTTCTATCCATGGTTATCCATGGGCTCTTAGATACTTGCTCATTGTGTTTTCAAAAATGGTTTGTTTGCTTTTCAACTGTGGGTTTAAAAAAGTTTCTTTGAAAATTCCAGTTCGACTCTTGTATCGGTCCTCAAGAGTGTTTGAAAATTTGCTTTCGAAAGCTTTTGAAAATGTGTTGGTGTGAGAAGAGTTTTTGAATTTGTTTTGAGATTTAGAGCAAGTATCTACGAGAACCTACCTACCCTAAGGAATTCATCTGTGTAAGTGTCCTTTAAAGTAGTGCCATCCCACCATTGAGAGGTAGGTAGCACCACCGTTGGAGGTGTTCGGGTCAATTCGAGGTTCGGGACATGGTGATCACCAGAGCAATGGGAAGACACCTTAGAAGCTACCCTCATGCCAGGTTCCCGGATCATGAGGACTTACTAAGACATCCTCTACTCGACGATCACCTTTCGAGGCAAGGCAACAATGAGGCGTACCCTAGGGGTGGTGTGTGATTTGTGTGTCGTTTTCATTTATTTTTGTCTTTTGTCAAAGTGATCTATGCGTTTGTTTTTATTTATTGTCCATTCATTCTTGCATGCATTTATTTAACAGTTAAAAGGATACGAGAAATAAAAGTTCTAAAGCTATTACAAAAGGCGCGGGTCCACATCGCCAAAATTTCCTGAACCCGATTTGACAGAAAAATAAAGAATTAAAGAAAGCAAAGTGCGAGAAATTAATTACACGGCTTTGGGAGAGGTACATAGATAATTAAAAGAAAAAGAAATAAATATGCGAATTGAAATTTAAATTAGAACGAGGGCGTTGGACCCTTTTAACGAAATTAAATTAAATTGTTAAATTAATTAAATTAAAGAAAAGGAAATTGTTTTTTTGAGGTTTTTTGTATTTTATGACTTCAATGAAATTAAATTGAGAAATTAATCCTAATTCTAATTTTTTTATTTATTAAGAAAAAATATTTAATGTTAAACCTAAATTAACCTAATCAATTATATGGTAATTTAATTACAAAAATAAATAATATTTAATTGTTAATGAAAAGAAAATAGAAAGGATAAAAATTAATTAAAACCCTAATTCTACTAATTTTAGTTTATTAAGAAAAATGTTAAGATTAAATCTAAATAAAAACTAATTATCAATTAATGTTATTTATTTACAAAATATATTAATTAAATAAAATATTTATTTTAATTTTGGCCTTTTTGATTTTTGTGTCTTTTTTCTACATTATGAAAATAATAATTATAAAGAATTAAGAAATTAATTAAAATAAAGAAAAGAAAAAAAAATATAAAAGGGTAAAAGAAAACAAACTAGAGGGGGGTGCTGTCCCCAAATATGAGGTGAAGTCCAATAATTTTAGGCCCAATACGTTCTGGCCTGATTGACTTTTCCACTAGCGTGCCCAGGCGTTGACTCAGGTTTACCATGCTCCTTCAATGGTGACCCTCTGATCGTTCCATTGGCCAAGTGGAGGGCTTGATTTTGTGAACGCACGGTGGTCTTCAAGAGAAATACTGCATAGGAACATTAGTGGAAAAATAATATGGAAAGGGTGAGGGACCTGGGGCTCGAACCCAGGTCTTGATGAATACCAATGCTACGCCTTGCCAAACGGACCAAACGCGCTTTCTGTATATCAAACAATAAACAAATATTATAAAATAGAATAATGCGTTAGTGATTTTTTTAGCGCGAATTTTTGAATGACCCAATCGCTGCTAGCCACATAGTCATCTTCCTCCTTGTTGGTTTATTTTCTGAAACATAAAAGAAACAGGCAACGGTTTTTGAACCATTCCCTTAGGCACGTTTCTGGAAAATAGCGAATAGGAATCCTCGCATTAGAAATTAGGCGCGACATATGGATGTGATTGTCGTGAAGCTTCTGAACCTGATGGTGCCATTATCATGCCCCAATTGTTCCTTGAATGTAAACCCCCAATTCCCAGTTTTGAAAACCCTAGGTCCCTTTCATGGTGAAATCGCGTGTGGTGCACAAAAACACAATTAAACTATATAGTTAGCATCAGAATCATATAATGAATACAAATCAAGCATCAAAAATTATGAAAAATGCATGAATCGAGATGCAAGAAGGTCAAGTATTTTCTATACAGGGTGCGTTCGTTTTACCAATTCTTGATGTTAGGATGAATGATTTTGATCTGTATATGTTCCTTGAAGCCTCAGGAACACAATGGAATCAGTGTTGTGGCTTGAAACGACCTGCAAGTGTGTTTTCAGTTTTGAGTTTTTAAGCAAAAAGTTCAAGTTTTTTCTTCAGGTTCTTGCGCAGCTTTTAGGTTAGGAGGCATTAGGTCTTGATCAAGCTTATGTATGGAACCAATTAGGGTTAAAATTTGATCCAAAAAACCTTTACATTGATTGAATAATATTTGATTTTCAAGGCAAAATATTTTCTAATCTTTTCATGCAAACTTCTATCAAATCATGACCAATTAGCAAGATTCTTTCTATATTTGGTTAGGCACGAAATCTTGGAGATATTATATGCATAAAAAGATTGAAAAACCTAGGTTTAGTATTTTTCATGTATTTTAATTAATTAAATGAATTATTAATAATAAAAATCCAAATAAATAAATAAAAAATGAAGGAAAACTTCCCTATGGGCCAAATGGTCGTGCACATGCCTTGGATAATGAATTGTGGAAGGAAAAGAGGCCCATTAGCAATTTTAGGTCATTTGAAGCAATGTTGACTTTTCAAAATATCCAAATATTTCCCAACTTCCACAAGGCATAACTTGCTCAATTTTTAAGCTTTGCTCATGTTCTTGGACATTTTGGAAAGGTCTTTGAGTCCTCTAACCAATGCCTTTGGTCCCATGTCATTTTGATTTACCAATCTCAAGTTATGGCCTTTGACTTAAAGTCCCTTTTTATTGACTTTTGAAAATGACCTATAATGTTGAAATTGATAACTTTTTGTGAGAGAATTTCTTGGACTTGAAGTATGAAGAGGAGTTGTAGGAAATGTCTTTCTGTTCAAAATGAGCTTTGGATGGAATTTTTCTGATAATCCATGTGAAAGTTATGCCCTGGTCAATTTACAGTTGACTTTTTCAACTGTCCAAATAAGGAAACTTTTGCATCTTGATGATTTTGAGCCAATCTTTGAGAATCATGATCAAGCATTGATAAAATGATGTTTGTGGCTTCAAAATGAGATGTTGACCAAAAATTTGAACTTTTGACTGTCAAATGACCATTTTGCCCCTACAGTTGGCTGTAGTGCAATTAGGGTTTTTGACTGTGCAATCTTGTGCTGGAAGTCTTGATACTTGGTATGAGGATGATTGAACATGTTTATAGGCATGTGGGACTTTATTGGACCCTTGGAAACTTCATTTTCTTGCTCAGAACCAAAACCCTAATTTTGACTGTTAGGAGGCCCCTGAACTGTGCAACCCTTGGGGAATTTTGAAGCTTGACTTTGGCAACTTCTTGAAGAATATGGGAGGGCAAATTTTGGGGTACAACAGTTGCCCCTGTTCAATCTTCTTAGACCTGAAGATGCAGATTGGCTGACGTGCCTTTCGTAATCCGAAGGTGGAAGATGATTGAACACTAGAGTGCCCAGAAATTTGCGCTCACATAGTAGCAGTGTGATGGTGGAATGGGATTATAGATGCCATTTGGAGATTGATGAATAGGATGATGGGCTTATAGATGCCATGCTAAGAGATGATGGATAGATGGATGGGCTTATAGATGCCATCTGGATGTTGATCGCGTAAGAGATTCCTTAGCGAGAACTTGCGTACCTGCAAAAGAAATATGAGTACCTGACATGTTGCGGGAACTGGTCTTCAGATAGATGTGCAGGTGTGTCCTGACTGGTTACAGGAGCTGAATCTGGAGCTTCAATTGGTGATGAATGAACCAGGGACGGTTACTACCTCAACAGGAACGGTGAGAGAACCTTGGATGACTTTAACCTCAACAGCAATCGTTGAGAAAATCTTGGGATTACCACCTCCGCAGGATCGGGGAGAGAACCATAGGCGACTACAACCTCAATAGAAAACATTAAGAGAATCTTGGTGGGAATTACCATCTCCGCAGTATCGGGGAGAGAACTATAGGCGATTACAATCTCAATAGCAATCATTAAGAAAAACCTGGAATGGAATTATCATCTCCGCAGTATCGGGTAGAGAACCATAGGAGATTACAATCTCAATAGAAATCATTGAGAAAAACCTGGAATGGAATTATCATCTCCGCAGTATCGGGGAGAGAACCATAGGCAATTACAATCTCAATAGCAATCATTGAGAAAACCTTGGATGGAATTATCATCTCCGCAGTATCGGGGAGAGAACCATAGGCGATTACAATCTCAATAGCAATCATTGAGAAAACCTTGGATGGAATTATCATCTCCGCAGTATCGGGGAGAGAACCATAGGCGATTACAATCTCAATAGAAATCATTGAGAAAACCTTGGATGGAATTATCATCTCCGCAGTATCGGGGAGAGAACCATTGGAGATTACAATCTCAATAGCAATCATTGAGAAAACCTTGGATGGAATTATCATCTCCGCAGTATCGGGGAGAGATCCATAGGCGATTACAATCTCAATAGCAATCATTGAGAAAACCTTGGATGGAATTATCATCTCCGCAGTATCGGGGAGAGAACCATAGGAGATTACAATCTCAATAGCAATCATTGAGAAAACCTTGGATATCTTCTACTAAGTCTTTATTAGGAAAATCTGTTTGGGGTCGATTTAGCTGGACTAGAGAAGGCCTTGGACTGGATAAGAAACAAAGAATCTTAGGGTCGATTAACTGAACCGGTCTAGGTCTTGAATGTCTTCAACTGGATAAGAAACAGGGAGTTCTTTGGAGTCGATCTGACTGAACCAGAGAAGGCCTTGAAATATGATTGAGAACTTAACTGAATCTTTTACTGAAAGGTAAAGGTCAGTCATATGCAGGGCATGATATGGATCAGGCAATGATGTTCTCAACATAAATGAGATTTGTAAGATATGATGCGTCTATGCATGCTATAACGATGTATGGAAGTGCGATGTTTATGAATGTATTTTTCGTCTAGGAAAGTAAATCCTCGACGGGTGCCGGGAAGTCACTCCTGGGCTGATGTTGGAGAATAGATTTCGCTTCCGCTGGGGATGATAGTTGCAAGAATACCGGTAGGAGAAGATGACTCTGTTGGGGAATAAACTTGGCGAATGGAATAACTCTGCAGGGACGACAGTACTCTAACGATCTTGCTGGGAAGCAATAATCTGTGGGGAGAGAGATACTTTGTTTGAGTGTTGATAATAACTTGCTGGGGATACCCTTGTTGTGTTGGAAGTGCTGATAGACTTCGCTGGGGATGAGAAGACTTCGTCGACGACGATCTTTCCGTGGCTTTTGGCTGAGGATAACCCAGTTATATCCTGGTAAGGAAATAACTCTTTGAATAAAGCCGGGCGACGCGTTCGTGCTCTGCGAGGATAAGCTTACAGAATCTACTGTGGATAGGCTTACTGCTTGGGGAGATGAATTCCCACTTTCCTGGGGAAACTGGTTTGGACTCTCCTGGGGAAGTTTTGAACTGTTGGGGAAGTGATTCTGTTGAATGTTTGAAATACCGTCGGGGAACAACCTTTAGACTAAGACTGCCGGGGATGCTTGTTAAGAATACATGTACTGCTGGGGAGTGTTGAGACCTGCTGGAGGGTACCCAACTTCCTTAAGATTTGATAACTTTGCTTGAGGAGAGTGTACTGACTTGCTGGCTCACTCTCTGGGGAATTAGGATGTACTGGCTATGTTCTTTAGCTGAACCTATCTTGATACCTTGGAGGACGGAACAATTAGGTTGCTTAGACAACTCTTTATTGCCCCTGTTTCTAATGTTACCTGTAATTAATCCTTTGTTTCGCATGCAAATATTTATGAGTTAGCAAATTATTGTCAATGCATATATCACAAATTGAACCTTGGACGTTCTTCGCAAAACAAAACAGAAAAAGGAAAACAATTGGCACTTTTTTAACTGAAAAATATATTTGTATTGATTTTTAAATGGCCTGTAAATAGGCGTTTTGTGTACAAGAGGCTGACATCCTAATAAGAGAACGCAACCGAACAAAAGAGTTTATATAAATTTTGTACAAGAGAAAATAAAACAGCTGTGTGAGGTATGAATGATCCCACTGGGTTTCAACCCTTCTATTGCCTCTATCACTCCGAGCGTCTCATCACTTGATGACCTTGACGAAGATGAAGCTGACTGATCGATGCCGTCTGAACTTGATGTAGATACCGGATTCTAGATGCAAAGTGATCAATGAGACATAGTATTACGCTTTATCCCTAACTTTTGCCTGGACCGCCCTTTCGGGTTTTCAGTCCACCGGGATACCCATTTTTGCCCAAGCCGCCTTTTCAGGTTTTCGACTTGCCGGGTGTACAGATTTTTTTTCATTTCATCCCTTCATTTTGCCCGAACCCTTTTGGTTCGCCGGGAAGCCCTAATTTTTGCCTAGGCATGTCAGCCTAGCGGGTCTTTTTTATGCGTAGTATCTTTTTACTATGTCTGCGTTGGCGGGGTGAGGAAGGTCGTCACCATCCATGTTGGTTAGAATCATGGCTCCTCCTGAGAACACATGTTTAACCATAAATGGCCCTTCGTACGTGGGGGTCCATTTGGCCCTTGGATCACTCTGAGGAAGGATGATTCGCTTGATTACCAGATCCCCAACTTGATATTCCTGTGGTCTGACCTTTTTGTTAAATGCCCTGATCATCCGTTTCTGAAACGTCTGACCATGACAAATAGAAGCAAGTCTTTTTTCATCAATTAAGTTTAACTGATCAAGTCGTGTCTGGATCCAATCATCTTCGTTCAGATTTGCATCCTTCATTATCCGGAGAGGGGGTATTTGCACTTCGATCGGTAAGACTACCTCCATACCATAGACCAAGGAGAAGGGAGTTGCCCCGGTTGACGTCCTGGTTGAGGTACGGTACCCATGTAGAGCGAACGGTAACATCTCGTGCCAATCTTTATAAGTCACTGTCATCTTCTGCACGATTTTCTTGATATTTTTATTTGCTGCTTCTACAGCCCCATTCATCTTCGGTCTGTAAGGAAAAGAATTGTGGTGCTGTATTTTGAACTGCTCGCAGAGCTCAGTGATCATCTTGTTATTGAGATTGGTACAGTTGTCTGTAATAATCCTCTCAGGGACGCCGTATCGACAGATCAGGTTATGCCGAATGAACCGTGCCACCACAGTCTTGGTTACCGTAGCGTAAGAAGCTGCTTCGACCCACTTCGTAAAATAATCAATTGCTACCAGGATGAAGCGATGCCCATTAGATGCTGTAGGTTTAATCTCACCGATCATGTCTATGCCCCACATTGCAAATGGCCAAGGCGCAGTCAGAACATTCAGAGGAACTGGAGGAACATGCACTTTGTCTGCATAAATCTGGCACTTATGGCATGTCCTGGAATGTTGGTAGCAGTCCGCTTCCATGGTGGACCAGTAATACCCTGCTCGAAGGATCTCCTTTGCCATTGTATGTCCACTGGAATGTGTACCAAAGGTCCCTTCATGTAGCTCTTCCATGATCCTTTCTGCTTCAGTCTTATCCACACAACGTAGCAAGGTCGAATCATGGTTTCGCTTGTACAGGATGCCGTTGCTAAGGAAGAACTTTGCGGCGAACCTTCTCAGAAACTTTTTATCATTGACAGAGGCACCTTCAGGGTATTCCTGAGTTTCCAAGTATCTCTTTACCTCATGGTACCAAGGCTTCTCAGTTACCAACTCAGTCTCGAGATCACAACAGTACGCCGGTTCGTCCAGTTTCCAGATGATGATCTGAGGAGCCTCATTATACCATTTGACCTTGAACATAGAAGACATTGTAGCTAACGCGTCCTCCAGCTGATTCTCTTCTCTCGGGAAATGTTCAAAAGTTATCTCTGTGAAGTGGGGGATCAAGGTCAACACACATTCTTTGTAAGGAATAAGATTCGGATGTTTCGTATCCCACTCTCCTTTGATCTGATTGATCACAAGAGCGGAATCTCCGAAGACACTCAGAAACTTGATCCTTAGGTCGATCGCAGCTTGAAGACCCATGATGTACACCTCATACTCCGCCATGTTATTGGTACAGTTGAAACATAGCCGGGCAGTGAGTGGAGTATGAGTGCCTTGAGGGGATATGATTATGGCGCCGATACCGTTACCCAAAGCGTTGGAGGCTCCGTCAAAGTGCATAGACCATCGGGATCCTTCCTCAGGTCCTTCATCCAGTCCGGGTACTTCACAATCAGTCACAATCATGATGCTTTCGTCCGGAAACTCGAAGTTCATTGACTGATAGTCATCTACGGCTTGGTGTGCCAAGTGGTCTGCCAATACACTTCCCTTGATGGCTTTCTGGGTTGTGTACTGAATGTCGTATTCCGTCAAGATCATTTGCCATCTTGTAATTCTCCCAGACAGAGCAGGCTTTTCAAATATATACTTTATAGGATCCATCTTTGAGATCAACAAGGTAGTGTGAGTCAGCATATACTGTCTCAGCCGGCGAGCAGCCCATACCAAAGCGCAGCAAGTTTTCTCGAGCAGTGAGTATCGGGTCTCACAGTCGGTAAACTTTTTGCTAAGGTAATAAATGGCATGCTCTTTTCGGCCAGACTCGTCATGCTGCCCCAGCACACACCCCATTGAGTTGTCGAGTACCGTTAGATATAGTATCAGAGGTCTCCCTTCAACCGGTGGCATAAGGATGGGTGGTTCTTGGAGATACTCTTTGATTCTGTCAAAAGCAGCATGACATTCATCGTTCCAACGTACTACCTGATCTTTCTTCAGCAGCTTGAAGATTGGTTCACAAGTAGCAGTTAGGTGTGAGATGAATCGAGCGATGTAATTCAGGCGTCCTACAAAGCCTCTGACCTCTTTCTCTATCTTAGGAACTGGCATCTCTTGAATAGTTTTAACCTTGGCAGGGTCCACTTGAATACCCTTATCACTTACAACGAAGCCTAGCAACTTTCCAGATCTTACCCCGAAGGTGCACTTGTTCGGGTTCAACCTTAGCTTGTACAATTTCAACCGGTCAAACAACTTCTGCAGATGATCTAGGTGCTCTTCCTCAGTCTGGGACCTTGCGATCATGTCGTCCACATACACTTCTATCTCGTGATGGATCATGTCATGAAATAAAGCAACCATGGCACGTTGGTAGGTTGCCCCAGCGTTCTTCAACCCGAATGGAATGACCTTGTAGCAGAAGGTGCCCCACTGAGTAACAAAGGTAGTCTTCTCCATGTCTTCAGGAGCCATCTTGATCTGATTGTAGCCTGAAAAACCATCCATGAAAGAGAACACCTTATGCTGAGCAGTATTATCAACAAGGACATCAATGTGAGGTAAAGGGAAGTCATCCTTGGGGCTAGCCCTGTTCAGATCCCTATAGTCGACACACATTCTGACCTTACCATCCTTCTTTGGTACCGGCACCACATTAGCAACCCACTGAGGGTAAGAAGTCACTGCAAGAAACCCAGCATCAAACTGTTTCATAACCTCGGCTTTAATCTTCTCAGACATCTCTGGACGCATACGACGGACCTTTTGCTTAACTGGAGGGCAGTCTTCCTTAGTAGGCAAGTGATGGACCACAATATCTGTATCCAACCCGGGCATGTCTTCATAGGACCAAGCAAATATCTCCACATAATCATGTAGCATCTGAGTCAACCGTTGCTTCACGCTGAGCTCTAGGTTGGCACCGATCTTTACCTCTTTCCTGTCTGCCTCAGTACCCAAGTTTATGGTTTCCACCGGCTCTTCGTGTGGTTGAATTGCCCTCTCCTCCTGGAGTAACAGTCTTGCAAGCTCGCCAGGCACTTCGCAATCATCTTCACCTTCGTCTTCGGCTAAGTTGATCGGATTTTCGAAGTCATAACTGGCAGTAGCAGAGTTGTTATCAGTGAGATCCAGAGTGGATTGAAACCTGTATGAGTGAGTGTGTGTGTGTAAATACAGCTGTTTTGAAATATATAAAGAAAGGAAAGAAAGAAAAGGAGCATAATTTTTAAAATGCGAGAAAACGTCCAAGATTTTTATTCATGATATATGAAATGACAATTTATATGCCCTCACAAATGAAACCACAGTGCCTCGGGTAAGACACCGGGCCATAAAGTTCAATTTATTGTTTATTACAAATAACAAAACAAAGAAGTTTATTACTGCGTAACAAAAGTAACAGGAGTATGGTCTTTAGCAATCCAATTGGTCAATCCGCCTTCAGCTGTCGGGTAGATCCAACTGTTGAATTCAGCTTCATCCACTTCATTATCCTCCCCAACAGCATTCACTCCTGGATTTGTAATGAGCACAGGAGCTCTTCTGATCTTTGCCTTCCGCATAGCTTTCTGGCCCTCTGCAGTAAAACCCAATCCGAACTTGTCAGTTTTCTGTGTAAAGTCAGGAAGCCTGCCCCAGTTAGTACATTCACCTTTCTGAACCACAGCCCGGGCATCCTTTAGGGAAGCCATCTTCAAAGGAACATTCTCTTCGACTGCTGTTTCTGCTGCTGCTGAAATTGGAAGCACCTCCTCAAAATGCTGAAAGGGGGTTTCAATAAACTCCCCGTCCATCTCAATGTACCTGAAGGAATTCAAATGGCTCACCATATACTCCTCCTCTCCCTGCACAGTGACAATCTTTCCTCTGACAGGGTACTTCAGCTTCTGGTGCAAGGTAGAGGTCACTGCCCCAGCTTTATGGATCCAAGGTCGACCCAGTAGACAAGAGTACGATGGACGGATATCCATTACATAAAAAGTAGAGTCAAACACCTGAGAGCCCACACGAATAGGAATGTCAACCTCTCCATGAACCATCCTTTTTGAACCATCAAAGGCCCTGACGATGATATTGCTGGGTTTTAATTCCAGGCCTTCACAATCCAAACGGTCTAAAGCCTTCTTTGGTAGAACATTCAAGGAAGAACCAGTATCCACCAATACATGTGCCAGAGTAGTGCCCCTGCATTCAATAGAGACATGCAGAGCATCATTGTGGTCTCTTCCCTTCGCCGTCAGGTCAGCATCTGAGAAACCTAAGCCATTGTCCGCTGTCAGATTTGCTACGCAATCAGTGAACTGGACTGCAGATGTCTCCTGTGGCACATGGGCCGTCTTGAGAAATGAGATCAAGGCCTTAGTGTGGGCCTCTGAGCATAGTAATAAGGAGAGCATGGAGATCTTGGAGGGCGTATGCCCCAGCTGTTCCACAACATTAAAGTCACTCTTCTTTATTATTTTTAGAATCTCCTCCATTTCTTGTTGGGAGGCCTCAGCATTTATAGGTATCGGTGCCTCCATCCGGGCGGGCTCATCTTCAATTCCTTTGCCCCGAGCATTGGATGACTCGGCAGCAGGGGAAAAAACTTGATCAGTAACAGGAACAGGTACACTTGTAGGTGTTATTGTAAGGGGTCTTCGAGTAGCGGGCGGTGCAATGTCAGGCGAGAATAGCCTGCCACTGCGGGTAACCTTGGCTGGACCAGTGATATCGCAGATACTGGCGCCAGTGTTGAACTCTTGTTTAATTCCATTCACATATACGTCTGCCCCATAGTGCCAGGGGACAGCCTTATCAGATACATAGGGGAGAGGCCCCGGAATAGTAATAACCACAGGTGCAACAGTCATGATCTGAACAGGCTTCTTCGGGAGAGCCTTGATTGGATTATTGAAGATGGTAACCACTGAAACTTCTTCTACCGGAACCAACTGAACAACGGACTTTTTAAACAGAATCTCCTTGCTATCCATTAGGCTTTGGATGCCTAACTTCAGCAAGGGACAACCAGATATGGAAACAGCACAGAACAGGAAACCCTCACTGCAACCCGGAAATAAACCGGCCAGCAGTAGGTTCCTCTTGACAGTCTTCAAAGGAGTAGCTAGATCATCCACAGAAACAGCATAAACATCTTCATCAACGGCGTTTACCCCATGCTGAGGCATAGGAGCAGTAACCACATTCGGCCTCTCAGGCGCTTCAAACTGTATCTCTTTCGCGTCGATAAGGTCTTGCACCTTATTCCTTAATGCCCAACAGTCATCAGTGGAATGCCCCGGGCTATCAGAATGGTACGCACAGCGGGCATTTGGATTGTACTTGGGGGAAGCAGTGTTTACACCCTTGGGTGCCTCTCTAACAGTCACTAGATTGGTGGATAGTAACTGTGGCAAGATCTGCGATAAGGTCATGCTCAAACGGGTAAACTCTCTCCGGGGTCTTTCAGCCCTTTGAGGATTGGTTGGCCGAGGAGCAGCAGCAGGCTTGGCAATCATTACCGCACTGACAGATTGGCGGCGCTCAGATTTCTCTGGTCTCCGGGAGCCATATACAGCACTAGCCTCCTTCTTGAAGGGTTTCTTCTCTGAACTTGTAGATGCACCCTTCGGAATCTTACCAGACTTCAACCCAGCCTCAATTCTCTCTCCAGTCAGAATAAGATCAGTGAACCCAGCAGAAGAATTCCCAATAAGATGGTTGAAAAATGGCCCAGATAGGGTCCCCAAGAACATGTCTACCAACTCCCGATCAGTCAACGGAGGCTGCACTCTGCCAGCCAGATCCCTCCACTTCTGAGCGTACTCTTTAAAACCTTCACTTGAACCTAACGACATACCCTGGAGTTGGGTACGTGTAGGGGCAAGGTCGGCATTATATTGATACTGCTTGTAGAAAGCAGTAGCCAACTCCTCCCAGTTACGAACCTTGGTCCCATCCAGCTGATAGAACCATTCGAGATGAGTCCCTGAAAGACTCTCCTGGAAGAAGTGGATCCACAAATTCTTATCCGCTGAGTACGGTTGAATCTTCCGAACATAGGACCTGAGGTGTAGCTTGGGACAAGACGCCCCGTCATACTTAGTGAAGGATGGTGCTTTGAACTTATGAGGAATGATCACACCAGTAGACAAACCCAAGTCTCCAAAATCCAGCCCAGGTACCTGTTGTATCTCCATAGCATTCAGCCTGTCCTCCAACTGCTTGTATCTGTCTTCTGCAGGAGGGTACTGCTCTTCATCAAAATCAGTCTCGTTGTCGGAGACTACCGGACTAGGACCTTTTTCCGCCTGAGGAGTACCCTTGCCAATGGAAGAACCAGCCTCTTCATTATGCAAAGTGTTGCCAAACCTTCGGCCCGAGCTAAACAGAACAGTTCTTCTCTTCTTCTTCTTTTCCTTCTTCAGGAGCAGAGCCTTCAGCTCTTCTTGGCCCCGAGTCAAACCCATGATTAGTTCCTGAAATTGCGCATTCTGCGCCTGAAGAGCCTTGATGGATGTCTCGGTTGATGATGAGTCAGGATTCATGATGCTGAAATAAACAGCGAAGAACGGTAAGCGACCTGAAAAAGAGAAAACCTGCTATGCACATGATGGATGAGATGCGTATGAATTATGTTTTCAAAGACAATCGGGAATCAACTTTGTAAACAAAAAGGAACACACTTCATTAGATTCAACTTTACAACTTAAATTATTCAACAGGTTGCCCTTAGGCTTTACATGAAAGAGAAATACTGAAAAGGGAAGTAAAACTGTAAAAGGACATCCAGAACTCCTTATTGATCCCATGGTCTCCTCTTCTCAGTACGGATGTAGGCATTCAGAGCTCGCTCATTCTCCAACTGCTTTGTCAGCTTCTGGATCTTCAACTCCTGCTCGTTGAACTTTTCCCGGTAAGAATCCCGTTCTTCTCGCAGTTGCGACCAAGACCTCTTTAATGTCTCATAATCAGTAGGTATCTGAGGAGGAAGGACAGTTGGAGGAACACCATCTTTGTCAGGATACTCAAGAATGATAGGTCTAACAACTTCGTACGGCATACCTAACTTCTGAGCACAGGTGCGAACCCACTTGTAGTAGGCTTCCATAGGTAGAGAGGTCTTTGGCCCTAACTCTTGTGGGTCAGCTTTATGAAATTTGTCCCAAGCCTTGATGAACTTACGATGCAGCTCGTCACTATCCACCTGAAACTCAAAACTGATGTGAGGCACCAACATCTCATGAGGCCCTGCTCTTCTTGCTCTTCCAAACTGACGGAGTGCTAAACATGGATTGTAAGAGATCCCTCCTTGAGTACCAATAAGAGGAACATTAGGGTATTCTCCGCATCGATCAATAACAGCTATCTCATCCAAACCTCTACAAGTCCAAATGATGTCTTTGTCGGTGAGAGACATTAACCTATGAGCCCATCCTCTTCCTTCTTGGTTCTTCAGCACGAACTTAGGGAGGTGCGAAATAAACCACCTCACCAACAAAGGGATACAACACCATAGGGTTCCTCGTCTTCGGGTAGTACGAGCATGAAGTTGTTGCAAGATGTCACCCAAGAGAGTGGGCACTGGATTCTGAGACATAAAGATCCTTATGGCAGTGACATTGATGAAGTTGTCAGGATTAGGAAACAAGACTAGCCCATGGATTAAGAGAGCTAGGATGTCTTCATATGCCCTAAAGTCCAGGTCATTCCAGAAACTGTTAGCCTTACTAATCAGGAACTTGGCCAAGAAACCCTTAACTCCGCTTCTAGTCACCCAGTTGTCCATTACCTCTTGATGTGTCAGGGGAAGAGCTGCAGCAACATCCTCAAGCCTGAGGGTCTTTTCCCAACCAGTAAAGGGAGTCTGATCCAAAATAGGGATACCAAGTAAATCAGAGAACTCTTCCAGGGTAGGGACCAGCTGGAAGTCTTGAAAGGTGAAGCACTGGTACAGAGGGTCATAGAACTGGGTCAGAACACTCATCAACTGTTGATCCCGCTTTGCAGTGACTAAACTGAGAAGAGAACCATTCCTCTGAATGAAGGAAGTGGTATTTGGAATCCTGCTAACCAACTCTTCAAGCAATTCAGGTGGGTGAACAAAGTTGAACCGGATAGTATTCCTTCGCACAGGCATCATAATGTCCTACAAAACAGAGCAAAGGTGAAACCCTCTTGTCTTTGAAATGGTCAGTCCTTATGCAGGATGCATGCAATGCTCATGATGTTATGATGTTATGATAAAACACACCACACATAGATACAAAGACAAACATGGTAAGGCACACAAGTCACACAAGGCAAGCCCTTAGAGTTTAGGCCAGCATGAGGTCTAGGTACTACCCTCTTTCAGTTTGTTGGTTCATACCTGTCCTATTAAAGTAACCGGGTTCTTAGAGGATCCCAATATCATTGGCTACCCTCAATCGGTCATAACTCCAGCATCGCAATCTTTTCTTGCGGCCAAAACCATCACGAGAGTTTAGCCTCAATGGGCGTAGCATACTGCTACTATTCTAATGGCCAAGTTGTGTCATTTAAGGTTCTAAGGTTGTTGGTGCTTAATGACTCCTTAGAAGACCCATATTCTCCTCGTTGCAACACAAGGGATATCGGTACAGACCAAGGTGCCACACCAACGTAGCCACTGTTTCACCCGTGTCGGTCTACGCCGGACATGTCCCTCACAACTTATGCTACCTAAACAGGGTATCCCCAGATCCGGGTTAGGATCTATGTAACTCCCATGCAACCCACAATAGTAAAGCAAGCAAGTCAATACAATTGAAAACACAGTTATGAACTAACCCTAAGGTACACCTCACTTTAAGAATAACTCCCCAGCAGAGTCGCCAGTTCTATGATCGGTGGATCTGGAACTGACTGTTTAAAGCTGGTTCGCGAAATGTCGCGGTAAGCAAGAGTCGCCACCGTCTTTTATTTTCTCCAACATGGACAGGACAAAAGCACAGAAAAATTCCTTAAAGAGATTGCTCTCGGTTCGGGAGGTAGGTTATAGAAAGGGAAGGTGTTAGCACCTTTTCTATCCATGGTTATCCATGGGCTCTTAGATACTTGCTCATTGTGTTTTCAAAAATGGTTTGTTTGCTTTTCAACTGTGGGTTTAAAAAAGTTTCTTTGAAAATTCCAGTTTGACTCTTGTATCGGTCCTCAAGAGTGTTTGAAAATTTGCTTTCGAAAGCTTTTGAAAATGTGTTGGTGTGAGAAGAGTTTTTGAATTTGTTTTGAGATTTAGAGCAAGTATCTACGAGAACCTACCTACCCTAAGGAATTCGTCTGTGTAAGTGTCCTTTAAAGTAGTGCCATCCCACCATTGAGAGGTAGGTAGCACCACCGTTGGAGGTGTTCGGGTCAATTCGAGGTTCGGGACATGGTGATCACCAGAGCAATGGGAAGACACCTTAGAAGCTACCCTCATGCCAGGTTCCCGGATTATGAGGACTTACTAAGACATCCTCTACTCGACGATCACCTTTCGAGGCAAGGCAACAGTGAGGCGTACCCTACGGGTGGTGTGTGATTTGTGTGTCGTTTTCATTTATTTTTGTCTTTTGTCAAAGTGATCTATGCGTTTGTTTTTATTTATTGTCCATTCATTCTTGCATGCATTTATTTAACAGTTAAAAGGATACGAGAAATAAAAGTTCTAAAGCTATTACAAAAGGCGCGGGTCCACATCGCCAAAATTTCCTGAACCCGATTTGACAGAAAAATAAAGAATTAAAGAAAGCAAAGTGCGAGAAATTAATTACACGGCTTTGGGAGAGGTACATAGATAATTAAAAGAAAAAGAAATAAATATGCGAATTGAAATTTAAATTAGAACGAGGGCGTTGGACCCTTTTAACGAAATTAAATTAAATTGTTAAATTAATTAAATTAAAGAAAAGGAAATTGTTTTTTTGAGGTTTTTTGTATTTTATGACTTCAATGAAATTAAATTGAGAAATTAATCCTAATTCTAATTTTTTTATTTATTAAGAAAAAATATTTAATGTTAAACCTAAATTAACCTAATTAATTATATGGTAATTTAATTACAAAAATAAATAATATTTAATTGTTAATGAAAATAAAAGAGAAAGGATAAAAATTAATTAAAACCCTAATTCTACTAATTTTAGTTTATTAAGAAAAATGTTAAGATTAAATCTAAATAAAAACTAATTATCAATTAATGTTATTTATTTACAAAATATATTAATTAAATAAAATATTTATTTTAATTTTGGCCTTTTTGATTTTTGTGTCTTTTTTCTACATTATGAAAATAATAATTATAAAGAATTAAGAAATTAATTAAAATAAAGAAAAGAAAAAAAAATATAAAAGTGTAAAAGAAAACAAACTAGAGGGGGGTGTTGTCCCCAAATATGAGGTGAAGTCCAATAATTTTAGGCCCAATACGTTCTGGCCTGATTGACTTTTCCACTAGCGTGCCCAGGCGTTGACTCAGGTTTACCATGCTCCTTCAATGGTGACCCTCTGATCGTTCCATTGGCCAAGTGGAGGGCTTGATTTTGTGAACGCACGGTGGTCTTCAAGAGAAATACTGCATAGGAACATTAGTGGAAAAATAATATGGAAAGGGTGAGGGACCTGGGGCTCGAACCCAGGTCTTGATGAATACCAATGCTACGCCTTGCCAAACGGACCAAACGCGCTTTCTGTATATCAAACAATAAACAAATAATATAAAATAGAATAATGCGTTAGTGATTTTTTTAGCGCGAATTTTTGAATGACCCAATCGCTGCTAGCCACATAGTCATCTTCCTCCTTGTTGGTTTATTTTCTGAAACATAAAAGAAACAGGCAACGGTTTTTGAACCATTCCCTTAGGCACGTTTCTGGAAAATAGCGAATAGGAATCCTCGCATTAGAAATTAGGCGCGACATATGGATGTGATTGTCGTGAAGCTTCTGAACCTGATGGTGCCATTATCATGCCCCAATTGTTCCTTGAATGTAAACCCCCAATTCCCAGTTTTGAAAACCCTAGGTCCCTTTCATGGTGAAATCACGTGTGGTGCATAAAAACACAATTAAACTATATAGTTAGCATCAGAATCATATAATGAATACAAATCAAGCATCAAAAATTATGAAAAATGCATGAATCGAGATGCAAGAAGGTCAAGTATTTTCTGTACAGGGTGCGTTCGTTTTACCAATTCTTGATGTTAGGATGAATTATTTTGATCTGTATATGTTCCTTGAAGCCTCAGGAACACAATGGAATCAGTGTTGTGGCTTGAAATGACCTGCAAGTGTGTTTTCAGTTTTGAGTTTTTAAGTAAAAAGTTCAAGTTTTTTTCTTCAGGTTCTTGCGCAGCTTTTAGGTTAGGAGGCATTAGGTCTTGATCAAGCTTATGTATGGAACCAATTAGGGTTAAAATTTGATCTAAAAAACCTTTACATTGATTGAATAATATTTGATTTTCAAGGCAAAATATTTTCTAATCTTTTCATGCAAACTTCTACCAAATCATGACCAATTAGCAAGATTCTTTCTATATTTGGTTAGGCACGAAATCTTGGAGATATTATATGCATAAAAAGATTGAAAAACCTAGGTTTAGTATTTTTCATGTATTTTAATTAATTAAATGAATTATTAATAATAAAAATCCAAATAAATAAATAAAAAATGAAGGAAAACTTCCCTATGGGCCAAATGGTCGTGCACATGCCTTGGATAATGAATTGTGGAAGGAAAAAAGGGCCATTAGCAATTTTAGGTCATTTGAAGCAATGTTGACTTTTCAAAATATCCAAAAATTTCCCAACTTCCACAAGGCATAACTTGCTCAATTTTTAAGCTTTGCTCACGTTCTTGAACATTTTGGAAAGG
This sequence comes from Vicia faba, assembly GCA_948472305.1. Classification (NCBI taxonomy): domain Eukaryota; kingdom Viridiplantae; phylum Streptophyta; class Magnoliopsida; order Fabales; family Fabaceae; genus Vicia; species Vicia faba. The sequence goes on from OX451738.1 coordinate 463,493,251, forward strand.
TCTTTGAGTCCTCTAACCAATTCCTTTGGTCCCATGTCATTTTTATTTACCAATCTCAAGTTATGGCCTTTGACTTAAAGTCCCTTTTTATTGACTTTTGAAAATGACCTATAATGTTGAAATTGATAACTTTTTGTGAGAGCATTTCTTGGACTTGAAGTATGAAGAGGAGTTGTAGGAAATGTCTTTCTATTCAAAATGAGCTTTGGATGGAATTTTTCTGATAATCCATGTGAAAGTTATGCCCTGGTCAATTTACAGTTGACTTTTTCAACTGTCCAAATAAGGAAACTTTTGCATCTTGATGATTTTGAGCCAAGCTTTGAGAATCATGATCAAGAATTGATCAAATGATGTTTGTGGCTTCAAAATGAGATGTTGACCAAAAATTTGAACTTTTGACTGCCAAATGACCATTTTGCCCCTACAGTTGGCTGTAGTGCAATTAGGGTTTTTGATTGTGCAATCTTGTGCTGGAAGTCTTGATACTTGGTATGAGGATGCTTGACCATGTTTATAGGCATGTGGGACTTTATTGGACCCTTGGAAACTTCATTTTCTTGCTCAGAACCAAAACCCTAATTTTGACTGTTAGGAGGCCCCTGAACTGTGCAACCCTTGGGGAATTTTGAAGCTTGACTTTGGCAACTTCTTGAAGAATATGGGAGGGCAAATTTTGGGGTACAACATCATCTTTGTTGGAGGTGACCAAGTTGAGTAGACGACCATGCCTCTCGGTGAATTGAGAGTTCTCAGGGATCCTTGAAGCTAGTTCCTTAAGTTATGGAGGAATTCTTAAAAGTTTGACTTGGATAGTTTTCCTACGAAGCGAATCCATATCCTACAAAACAAGAACAAAGATGAATATCCAAAATCCTTGAAATGGTTAGTGGATGCATGTGATGTTCATGATGTTATGTACAAGTATGCATATACAAGCAAAGCAAACAAGTCCTTAGTTTAGGCTTGCATGGGGTTTTATAGGTAAGTACCCTCTTGAAGTTTAGTTGGCTTAAACCTGTCCTAATAATAGTAACCGGGTTATAAGGATCTCAATATCACCGGATTGTTTCCTTGGTCATTGTTTTAGCTCAAGCCTCTTTAATGGCGACCGAAATATCCCAAGAAACCAAACCTCAATGAGTGTAGTATCGAGTATCTACCAACTTCGGAATGCACCAAAGCCGGTCATCTCACTACATCCTAAAGGCCAAGTTGGTCAAGTAAAGGGTTCTAGAAGTTCATTAGTGCTTCATGACATCACTCAGCGACCCCGTATTCTCTTTGATTAATTCAAAGGCTATCGGTACCCACAAATATGTCGCACTAACATAGTTATTGCTTAGACCATGTCGGTATACCCCCACACAGTTTCCACAACGTATTGCTATTTACCTATAATGTATCCCAAATTCGGGTGGAGGATTTCAAACCCAAATAAAGAACCATAATGTAAAGCATACAAGTTAAATAATGTAAGCAAATAAATGTGATCTAGCCTTAAGGTAACCCCAATTTTATAATTTTCCCCAGCAGAGTCGCCAGTTCTGTGATATGGTCGGAGAACTGACTTGAGGGTTTTGCGTTTTATCGCAAATGTTGCGGTTAGAAAGAGTCGCCACTGACTTTTCTTTTATCCAAAAGGAAAGGTGAAAAAGCACAGGAAAGACCTTTGAAATTATTTCTTGAGTTCAGGGGTAGATTATGAAAAGGGAAGGTATTAACACCCTTTTCATCCATGGTTTTCGATGGGCACTTAGTTACTTGCTAGATCACTTGCCTTTTTGTTTTGAAATTGTGCTTTGTGTGGTTTTGAAAGTATTTTGTAAAAGAGGCCATTTGTTTAGGCAATCTTTGTAATGATTCTCGTTCGTAAGAATGTATACAAAGATGTTTGTCTTTTTTAAAATGTTTTCAATGTTTGTAAGATGTTTTTGAGATGTGTGTGTTTGTTTTGGAAAATAGTAAGGATAGTTGTTTGAAAATAGAGCAAGTAACTTGAAGTAATCTACCTACTCAAATGTCTTTCTTGTTCATTTTCTATTCCTTTGACATTGTTGTCTTACCATTGATTTGGTAAGCAACCCTATCTTTGGATGTAAACGGGACGGGCGTGGGTCATCGTATAACCATGATTAGCAATGTTGCAAAGTATCTTGGCATTTTTGAGGGACTAAGATCATTTTGTAAGGCAACTTGGAATAGCGTCATCAAGGGACTATGATCTTATACTTGTTTGTTTTTTCCAAGATACTTTTCATGCGTAATATGGACATTTTTGTATAAGGCAACCAAGTGGAGAAACCCTAAGGATGCTTGTGTGCAAGTGTGTTATATTCATGCCTTGATTTTGTCTTGGATTTAGGGTTTTCTATTTGATTTGTTTTTATCTTGCCATTAAAATCCTAATTACTAGCATGGTATGTAAAAGCGGTAAATTGCGTAATTTAAAGATTACTACGCTATTACAATATTTTATGGGAGGCGGAATCCAAATTGTGAATAGGGATTTGCAATAATGTAAATCTAACTAAGGTATTACAACCAAATCGAATTTGTACAAATATTGGAATAAATAATATACAAGACAATTTAAATATGCAAAGATATATAAATGCAAGAAAAAGATTTTTGTTTTGTTTTTTATGTGAAAAGAAATTTTGAACTAAACCTAATAACTTAAGAAGAGGAGATTAATTCTTGGAAAAAAGGTTAACCCTAATTTCTAAGATAAAAAGAAAATAAAGCTCTTTAAGTATTATTTTTTTGTGTATTTTTGTATTAAAAATAATAAATAATATTTGGTGAAAATATTTAGTCTCTTTATATGTTAAAATAAGTATTTACAAGTATAAAAACAAAGAGAAGAATATATCTAAGTTTAATTTATTTTTACAAATTTATTTAAGAAAGATAGTTAGTATATATTTAAAATAAAATATTTTTTATGTGAAAATAAAATAAAATAAAATAAAAATGCAATATTTATCATATTTATATTTTTTATGATTTTTATGTGTTAAAGAAAATATTTTAATAAAACAAATATGAAAATAAAATAAATAATAAAAATATTGGGTCAGGGGTGCTACAAGCAAACAGGGAGTAGTGTGTTAGAAAAAAAAAATCCCAAGAACCAAGCCCATGCTTCCAAAAATGCCAAAACTGAAGCTGAAAAAAAAGAGAAAAATGTAAAAGGTAGCGCCAAGGTTCGAACCAATGACCTGGGCATTGCCAGCGCGCTACCTTGCCACTGGGGTGGCTGTACATCCATTAGTTTATATGAAACAATAAAAACATAACGTAAAAAGCTTCCTTGCCCTGTACTTCATCTTCTTCCTCAAGTTGGCCAGAAGCTCTGTATCTTTCTCATCTCTCCATGAAAATGGAAACTTCCAACATGAAAATGATAGTACTCTTTCTCACGATTTTAGACATGTAACTTATGGAAACTAACAATCAAAGATTAAAACGAATTTTGAAAGCCCTAATTTTAAACCTAATTTTTACAAAAATTTGAACTCCAAAATTCTCTACACATAATGAACAGAAATGAAATCTATGCACATGGTTGGCTTCAGCACTATAATATCTACATTTTTCTTCCACAAATCATAGCCAATGGATGTCTGTATGAAGGGATAAAAGTTGGAATTCTTACCTCTTTCAGCTGAGATCGTGAATGGAGTTTGAGTGAGATTTAGGAAAGCCTGAAGGTTCCTTTAGCTTGCTTGAACCTCCCTGAGTATGTTCCAATCTTTACCTTGCTTTGAAAAGTGTCTGAAACTCTCTATCCAAGTCAACCTACAAGCTTGAAAAACAAAAATGGCAGATGGAGAAGGAGGTGTTACAGTGGAGGATGATGGTATGGAACACTTAGATATGAGGTAGGTAAAGTGTTTGAATGATTAAAACTTGAAACGCACGAGCAGATTGGTGGATTGTTATGCTTGGACACAAATTGCAAGTTTTGACAATTTTTTGGTGATATGGAGTTTTGGAGTGTTTTAGGCCTTTTTCAATCGTGTTCTAAGCTGTAATGTGTTTGTGTATTAGTATGGAGAAAGTTTCAAATCCCCTCCTCAACAGATTTTTCAGTTGTAGCCTTTTTGCACTCTTACTTGCTTTTGAAGCAAAGTGAAGAGACAAGTCTCTACATGCTTGTACTAGCCTGCTTGGAGTTGGTACAAGCCTGCTTGGAGTTGGTACAAGCTCTATACAAATTGCTTTAGGTTTGTAGGACTTGTGTGTGCAGAGAAGACAGGTCCAATGCTCAATAATTGAAAAGTTGCAAAAGTTAAGCTTTTCCAAAATGGCAATGGCAACTTTGTGCCATTTATGGAATTAAAGCTTGGACAAAGACCCTTGGGCTTGGATTAAGGCTTTTTCAACTGAGTAAGCATTAAATTATGAAGTGAGAAACAAGTTTTAGTCCTGTGTAGCAAGGATTAGGCAGCATAGGTTCAGATTGGAGTTTTGTTCTTCATGAAATGGCTTGAATTAAAAGTGAGAAATTGCCAACTTCATCTCTTCGATTCTCCCTACTAAAAAATGATCTCAAGGAGTTCTTGGACATTTTGGAAAGCTTTCAATGTGCTCTATAACTCATATTTGAATTTAATTTCAATATTCCTCTTGGTACTAGGTGAAAAATTTCCATGAAGTTAGGTCAAAAACTGCCTAAATTAGGGCAAAATTTCACTAAGTTATTTTAGTTCATGAGCATGTATTCACAAAATTATATCTTGAGATCCAAGCATCTTTAGGGAAAATGTGTGAAGAAAAGTTTTAGATTTCATGGAGATATACAATTTTCATATTGGGAATTTACTTTGAATCATCTTGTATCATGGTGAAAAAATGGCTTAAAGTTGAGAAAAAATAAGAAATTTTCTATACTTAGAAAAATTTCTAAGTTAAGAAAAATTTCAAATTTCGAAACTAAATCTTGAATCTTTGATCCCTTGATGAAATTTTTTCATATTTTTGACATGTTTTGATGAATTGTGATCCTTGGCACTTGAATTTGACCAAAAAGTCAAAGTTTGACTTTTTAGTATATAGTTGACTTTTGATCAGTTGACTGCAAATTTCATATGTCTATCTAATGGATTTGCAATGTTTTGAACCATGTAATTAGGTCAATATGATGCAATTGAACCTTTGAAACCATTCTTCAAATCAATTTGTCATTTTCTAGGTCAAAAATCAGAAATTGCCCTTTCCCAATTAAAACCCTAATTTTGATCATTTTGCCCTTTTGATGATTTGATCAAATTTCTTGAGGAATTATGGTCCAAACTTGATCAAATGATACACATGAGTCTAAAATGTTGATTTGGACCACAAATTATGAAGTTTGACTGTAAATTGGCCATGGTTGACTTTTTCCCTAATACAACTAATTTTTAGGTCAACTGTCTAATTGACTGATCAAAATTGTGATTCAAGGCTTGAAACTTGACATGAGTATACTTAGGGGTCCATAATGATACTTGAAAGTAATACGAAGCATTGATAACCCAAAAATCCTTGTGCAATCCCAAGCCCTAATTTTGGATCATCAGGGCATGATGAGATGTCTTGAGCTGATCAAACCCTAATCCAGTCTTGAGTCAAAGAGATCTTGTGAGAAAATCTTAATAAATGAGAGGGAAAATTTTGGGATACAACAGTAGCAGTGGGTTATGCATCAAAGTGGGCCGCGGCCATAGCATCTCCAAAAGAGGATACCAAGGCTGTGATTAAATTCCTAAAGAAAAACATTTTCACACGTTTTTGTACTCCTAGAGTTTTGATAAGTGATGGAGGTTTAAATTTTTGCAATTCCAAATTAAAGATAGCTTTGGAGCATTATGGAGTTAAGCATAAGGTTTCTACACCATATCATCCTCAAACCAATAGCCAAGCTGAAGTGTCAAATCGGGAAATAAAAATAATTCTTGAAAAAATAGTTTCTTCGTCAAGAAAATATTGGTCTTTGAAGTTGGACGAAGCTCTTTGGGCGTATCATACGACATTCAAAGCTCTAATAGGTCTTAATCCATTTCAAATGATTTACGGGAAGTCGTGCCATCTTTCGGTGGAACTTGAACTTAAGGCATTTTGGGCATTGAAGTTTTTAAATTTTGATCAAGATCAACCCGACTCCAAGAGGAAAGAAGAATTACATGAATTGGATGAATTGAGATTGCATGCATATGAATCTTCAAGAATTTACAAAGGAAAAGTCAAGAAGTATCATGATAGAAAAATAACTCCAAAGCATTTTGAAGTTGTTCAATTGGTTTTATTGTTCAATTCTCGGTTAAAAATATTTTTGGGAAAACTAAAGTCTAAATGGACAGGGCCATTCTTGATAAAAATAAGTGAAGAATTTTTGAGCTATTTTGTTGGAGGACCCTATCTCAAAGGAAACTTGGGTGGTGAACGGACAACATTTAAAAATCTATCTCGGAGGGGAGGTGATATGTGATCACCTTGGACCGTCGAGTTCGAAACAATGTTAAATAAAGCACTTGTTAGGAGGCACCCTAACATTGTAAGTATTTATGCTTTTGTGTCATTTTCAATTAGTCTGTTGCTAGAACAGAATTTGTGGAACCAATTCTGCTGCAGAATTTTTTTTTTGTTTCTGTAAAGGATTGTCTGGCGATCGTATCTGTTGTCGGGTGGCGCTGTTTAAGAAGCACATGACTGCTGCGAATTTGTTTTGAAATTTTGGTGGGTTATTTTAGGCCTACGGGTTATTCTTCTTTTATAAGAATATTTTTACCTATTTGGAGTCATTCTCTACATTTCCTTTCCAAATATCTCTCCAAATCCTTGCACCTTCATTCCTTCATTCAAGATTCAAAGGTAACATTTTCTCTTCTCTTCCATGTGGTTAGTAAAATTAGGTTTTGTAGTATAGTTTTTCTTTTACAATTTTGATTGCTATATCCATGTTTAGAAAACTAGGTTTAGTAATTAAGGATTTGTTATTTTTAATTAGTATGCTTGTGGTTAGGATCAATATTGCCTATTGTTAGCATCATCACTCACAATGGATTTTCCTAAAAATAACATAGAAATTCTGGTTTGGAAAATAGGGTTTTCGAATTAAAAAAATTGTTGGAGAATGTTTGCCTGTTCGCATGGTGTCGCCCGACGACACAGATACATTGCCCAACGATGCATGTCAGGGGCGACTGCTCTGTTTATTTTTGTGTGTTCTAAATTTTTTGATAGCTTTATGTCTAACAGGAGGATTTGTCTACTGTTTTGTTTTGATTTGATGTCTCGTAGATGGGTCCTAAGAGAGCTTTTCGCTTGAAACCTGTGAGAGAAGCTGTAGGGGATAGTTCAAGCCAATCGCATAATTTTGATGAAAGTAGATTTGTCAGTGCTGAAGCTGAAGAAAGATTCAAACTTCTGTTGGGAAGGCAATTTGTGTCAGATAAAAAGTTTGTGATTGACACCAGTGGTCCTTATGGGTGTTGTACCCCAATTTTCGCCCCTAAGATCCCTTCATTATACCATATTGATTCAATCACAACAAGGTCACATTATGGTTTTTGGTTCTCCTCCCTATCTTTAGCTTTGCTCTTTGAGGAATCGTCAAGTACCTTGACCTGTTTTTCTTGTGCGATCATTCATGTTTTGTTTTGGATTTACTTTTAATTAATAAAATGCAATGTTGGTTTGTCTTACTTGTCAACAATGTAGGTAAAGGCAATGGGGCTTAGCAAGTTGATCCATGGGTTCATGAGTTTATTTCCATGGCCTAGTCAATGAAGCTTGAGAAGTTCTAACCTCACCATTGAAGTTAATTTGGAAGAAATTGCATGGCAAGGTTTATCTTGTTTCATCACATTTCAAAGTTATTAAGATTGACTCAAAAGTACAAGGGGTTGATTGAAGAAGTTGTCATGTTTGGATAGGGCTTTGTTCCCATTGGTCACAAGTGCATATTTATCTCAATTCTCAAGATATGGAAGTGGTTTTGGTGGCTATGAGTTCTTATTATCATCCTCAACAACTTCTATTTACAAAGCAAAAGTTTTGGTATAAGAAGGTTGTTTAAAATTGTCAAAGTTCCTCAAAACATTTTCTTGATCTAGGAGCTAGGGTTTTGAACTTCAAAGAGGTATATCTTGCTCATCTTTTGGTATTTTTGAGTGATTCCAAAGACATCCTTCTCTTCAAACGGTTATTACCAAATCACTTCAAATGTTTCAATGAGTTTTCATGTGGAAGAAACTTGATGATGAAGAAAGATTACAAGTCCTCTAGATGGACCCCTATTTTCTCATGTGTGACTTCAAATGATCATAACTTGGTCAATTTTTATCACCTTGATCCCACTCTTTTTCCATAATGATCTTGAGGATATGAACTTTATTCCTTATTTTATGTGTAAAGTAAGAAAATGGTTGGAAGATTCCCTAAGGATACAAAAGATTATAGGTCATTTCATGATCCTTTGCCAACTTCAACAATTCATAACACTCTCAATTTTTTGAAATTTTAAATGGTTCAAGTTTCAAAATGTCATTCAAGAGGCCTATTTCATGCCATCTTTTTTGTCCAAAAGCAAATTCCAAGTGGAAGACGATGTTTGGATGCAAACATTATAGGTCACTTTTGAAGAAAATGTGAAATATTTCTAAGTATGGAAAGTCAACCTTTTTCCCCAACTTTGACTCAATGCAACTTTCAAATCAAGAATCCATTTGATTCCATGCTTTTCCCATTGCAATGCTTGTAACCTCATCTTTCTAAAGCATCAAGAATCATTTCGTAAGACCCCTTGAGCTGAGAATGCAATTGATATGAACTTGGTAACTTGAAATTAAAGTTTCTTCAAAAGTAAGATTTTGAAATCATTGATTTAGCTTCTAAACGCTCTGTTTCTGTGCATTTTTGCTTCTAAATATATTTAGTGAACTTCCAGAAGTGATTAGCATAGCAAAACGCACGTTTTGGATGCGTTTTGATCAAATTAGAAGTCACACTTTTCTTGTTTGCAACTTCACATGATTTCCCTCCAAACTTCATCATTTCACACGCTTGGACATTCCATTTGATTCCCTATAAATAGAGGGTCATCCCTCATTCATTTCCTCAAGCTTAAATAGCCAGAATCACCATGCCAAACTTGCTCCATAACTCAATTTTCTGTAACTTTGAAATCAATGTTCAACCCTTTTTTAATCCATTTTTTTATCAATTCACCTTTCTTGATCTTCCCTGAAGCTAACCATACAATTACCTTCAAGAATCGTGCCCTATATTACTCCATAAAAGACTAGTTTCAGAGCTTTGCAACTTAACTTCAATAGGTAGATTTCTCCATCAATTCTTCAAAACTTTGACATTATTGTGAAGCTCTCATTACCCTGGTTCTAGGAGAAACACTTACTTTTATCTGGAAACACATTTTGACCATGAAATTTCAAATCCCTTTTCAAAACCTTCCTTCCAAATTTCTTGAGCTACAGTTTATATAAATTTATCGCGAAGGTGTGATTGTCTTCGTCTTAAAGACACGAAGCGAATGGCATAGGTATGAGCTTTTGATTTTACAGTTTGAGAGACATGCAATTCACGTTGACTGGAGGTTGAAGATGACCAACAGTCATCTTCCAACCAATGATGGCACGCAACTTGTTTTTTTTAAATCTGATTTAATTAATGATTCAGTGCTTTATTCACTAAAGTCCATAACATGCACACGCGCCAGGTCCACTTGATATGTTTACTAACGAGTTTTGACATTGATCAGATGGCCCATATTTTTTTGGTTTTTATTTTCTCTTCTGATTTTTATATTTAATTGTTTTAAATTTCAAAAAATCATAGAAAATTCATTTTTAGTCCAAAAAATCTGAAAAAATTATGAAAAATATTTTTGATTTTTCTCTTTCTGACTTTTTGTTTTTCACAATATTATTTTGTGTTTTGATATTTTTTATAAATTTTCACTTCATTTGAAGTTTTTTAAATGTTTAAAAATATTTTTATGCATTTTTAAATTCTGAAAAAAATATGGAATGATCCAATGATATTGTGACAAATATTGGTGACCTCATTTTTTTATTATTTTTGACTTTGGCATGTTTTATCATTTTTTGTTTATTTTACTCATTTCTTTAAATTTTAAAATAGTTTTTGACTTTAAAAAATTACCAAAAATTTTATAAACATATTTGAGTTAATTTCTGATTTTTCTATGGTCTTAATTTTTATTTCTTGATTAATTTGAACATAGTTGATATTTTTATCCCTTATTTCTATTTTAAATAATTTTAAAACCTCTTTTAATGTATATATTAAATACAATTGATTTTACTTTATGCTTTTATTTTTTTTATGCTTTATGTACCATTTACTTTAAGCATTACATTTCATCATACTTTTCATCTTTGCTCACTTGAGCATTTATATTCTTGTCATTTTATTTTTTGCTCACTTGAGCCTTTCTTTTTTAAGACACCTAATAATCAACATGAACCATAAAAATATTTAATGATATTTGGACTATTTGGTTACTATCCTTGGCATTATGGAGTATTGGACTTCTTGGACTTAGGAATAGAAACCTTGGCCTATGTTGGAGACCTTGTGATCTTAATTGATATTTTGTCCGGAGTTCTTGAGGTTTACCTCAAGACATTGGGTTGTTTGTTTATTTTGTGTGCAGGTTATTGTGATTACATTCTTTGTTTGTAATATGGAATTCACCCATATACAACTGTTACTCTGCCCAATTTTTGTGAAGACTTAATACACTTGAAGTTTGGTTTTCTCAAGAGGCCTAGTATCTTTTCTTGCTTGGTTTTAATCCAAAGAATGAGAATTCTATCTTGATTCATAATGTCAAGTATTGGCTTCTTGTTGGTTAGATGGTTCTTATCCCTATCTTTTACCTTATGCCTTAGGATAGTCTCTTCTTCTCCTCCCATCTTCTTTAATTTCAAAAATCTTCTTCTTCCTTTTGAAAAATCTTCTTGTTTTTAAACCTGAACCACTTTCATAATAAACTTGGACTTAGGTCCATGCATTTTCAAAACCTTTTCATAAATAAACTTCAATTAACTTAATAATACCTTGACATTTTTTGTGAGAAGACTAAAAGTCAATCAATCTCATTCAAACCATTTTGCCACTTTTTCTTTTACTTTAAAATTTTCTCAAAAGATTAGACTCTTGTATATCCTTGTAGTGATGCAAACAACTATACTTCTACAATATGTAGTGAAGAGAGATACTTTCCACTTGGGTGTTGAATGAGGAATTGTTGATTTTAAAATCCAAGCCATATCCTCTACTTTGAGATGATGCAAATTCTCCTTTGTCATGATTGTGGGTAGTAAGTATGTTTTCCACACGGACAATGACGATGATGTCTTATCTCATAAAATTAACCAACACACTTGTGTTTTAAAATTTTTAAAGGTGAACTACATGTACCCTGATCCCCTATTGCACGAAAGGTGGTACGTAGGCACTAAAGATTCGCAACCGCTGCGGGTGCAAAAATCCTAAAAAAATACTTCTTTTCTCACCTCCACCATCTATTTTACATACAACATTTTATAGCCAAAATATACAGATTTTTCAAAGAGTTTCATGCGGAGTACTGTAGATGTTTAGGATGCTAATACCTTCCCTTTGCATAACCAACCCCCTTACCTTGAATCTTTCCCCCTCTTTTTGGGTTATTCTCTCTTTTCCCATTCCTTTGAAAATAATAAAGCACGGTGGCGATTTTTATTTTGATCTGTATAAGTCAAGTTAATCCAATGACTTAGTCTTAAACATTTCTACCGCTACAGAAAAAACGGAAACTTCACTGGGGAAAGATTGACCTCTTACTGGTCCATCCCTAAGTGGGTTAAACCTATCTTTGTTTATATTTGTATATGTGCTATTTTTGTTTATGTGTTATATGTTGTATATATATTTGTCTAAATTTTCCTGGTTTTCAGGGTGCTTGGTGATTACTTATAAGTCCTATACCCAGACATGGGGAAACTTTAAGATAGGACAGGAAGTATAGTCATGTTAACTTTGAGGGAGTAATCCCAAAAAAGGAGGCATGAGATCCCCCACTCAGTGGAGGCCCCTTTAACTGTAGTGTCGTTTACCGAGTAATCAGGAAGACGTGCTGCTTTCAACCTGGGAGCATGCTAAAGCTAAGGACCGTATAATACCTAACCCATCATGGTCTTTTAGGTGTAGTGCGGAAGCTATGACGGAGTAATCCAGAAATAGTTATCATGCGATACTATGCTCGGACGAGTTTTTCTTGAGAATATTACTAATTACCGAGTTAATCGGGAAGTTGGTAATATCCGAAGGAAGGATGTAGAATCTGGGAACCTCTAGAACCTTATTCGACAGGTGATAAGTTTTAGACCATACCTTATGGGTAGTACCTTTGACCTCATTCTCGTGACTTTGAACCTATGAACCCTATTTTTGTCATCTTATGTATGATTGTTGCATCATGCATCCATGCACTCATAAGCATCTTTTGAAGAAGTTTTATTTCAAGGGACTTGAAAGTTGACCATTTGTGAATATCTCAGGTACCTTTTGACCATGGATTCTGGAAAAAGAAAGACCGGAAAATACAGTTTCAAAGATCTCAAGATAGATGAGTTGATCAGTCTAATTCTCGAGATTGAGTGTTTTGTAGATTTTAAAAAGAAGTATGGATCCATTATTCCTCTCATGAAGCTTATGATGAAGGAGGGTATTCTGTCGACCTTGGTCTAGTTCTATGATCCGATGTATAATTGCTTTACTTTCCCCGACTATCAGTTGATGCCTACACTAGAGGAGTATTATTATCTGTTAAATTTACCTGTTACTGATCGTGTTCCTTTTACTGGTTTGAAGAGTGAGCCAAAACCATACGAGATTGCTGCTTTGATCCATCTGGGGAAGTCTAAGGTTGAAGCCCATATGAATACTAAAGGAGGGGTTAGAGGATTACCAACTCAGTTCTTATTGGAGAAAGCTCGCTACTTGGCCAGGATGAAGAGTACAATCGCTTTTGAGGCCATATTTTCTCTACTTGCTTACAGGTTGTTCTTATTTCCTAATATGGACAAGTTTGTTGACATTAATGCTATCAGGATCTTCATTATTGGAAACCCAGTTCCTACATTATTGGGTGATGCTTACTACTTTATTCGTCTTCTGAATTCTTATCATGGGGGGATGATTATATGTTGCACGCCTCTGTTGTACCGGTGGTTTGTTTCTCATATGCCTCAATATGATGCTTTTTGGGATGTCAGGAAGGAACCCCGTTGGGCTCCTAAGATCATGGCGCTTACTCACTCGAATATTGATTGGTATCATCGAGCTTACCAGGATGTAGAGATTGTCGACAGTTGTGGTAGTTTCCCCAATGTACCTCTTCTTGGTACAAAGGGAGGAATTAACTATAAACTTGTTCTTGCACGACGACAACTTGGTTATCCGATGAGGGATAAAACAAATAGTATTCATTTGAGTAGTTTCTTTCTGAAGGAGGGAGAAGACCATAAGAAAGCTAGGGATAAGATTGTGAAGGCCTGACATCACATTCATAAGAAGAGTAGGAAAGATTTAGGACCGAGAGGGGCTATTTCTTTGGAGCCATATCTTCAGTGGGTCCAAGCGAGAGCTATTCAGTTGAAGATACCATATTCCTGGGAAGCACCTATGCCTGATTTTTTTGTGAAGACCACTCCTCCCTTATTGGATGTTGTGGAAGAGCTACAACTTTATTTGGTTAGGATGCAGCAGGAAAAGGATGCCTGGAAGAATAAGTGCCAAACTTTAGAGATTTCCTATAGAGCAGATTTGAAGGAGAAAGATGACTTGATTGAGATTCTTGAGAGTCGGGTTGTAGAGACGATGGAGAGGCAATGGTATTTATTTTCTCCTAAGCCTCACTCAGATGCAAGTTGCTCACTTCCTGATTCAGGTGATTGGAAGGAGGTTGTTACCAGATATGCGGAAGAAAAGTAGAGGTTGAAGGCTCAGATTTCCAGGCTTATAGGGAAGCGCCAGCGTATAGAGTGATCTCCATCAGCTTTGCTTCTTAGGGTTTTAGACTTTACTTTCATCTTGTACTTGGGATTGTTAAAACTTGTAATCCATTTTGAAGTTATTATAATAAAAAATTTCAGTATTTCAAATGTGTTAATACTTTGATATTTTCAATGTGTCTATAAATATTTAAGCCTCTTGAAATATTAAAAATAAATCATGCGCATTTCACATCATGCATCATATTGCACATATTTATTGCATTTGTTATGCATATCCAGGTGTCTTACCAAGCTTCTTTACTTCGTTCAGCAAGCTGTCTCACCACTACAACACTCGAGCTAACTTCAGAAGGAAGATGGACAACTTAGAATAAGAGAAACGCGAGCTGCACAAGGAAGTTTCTGCTTTGAAGGCCGGCATGGCCAATCACATTGCTCTGATGGAATCTCTGGTGGCTGCTCAGAATCATCCACCGAGTGTTCAACCTCAACCAACAAGGGTTACTACTGAAGCTCCGGCTGTTGCTGTGTCTGCTACTCCAACTATTGTTCAGAATCGCATGCCTCAAGGTTATCCATGGGGAATGCCAGAGAACTTTGTGCCAGAAAGTTTCAATCTTGGTCCTCAAGAAGGTCCAGTTATTCAGACTACTATTACTCCCGCACCTCATGCGGTGCATGTTGCTCTTGCTGCACCTCCTTCGGTGAATATGGTTCCATTTGTTAATGATGATACGTGTTGTCCTTTTCCTCCACCAAGTGAAGACTTGGGTCTTTATGACAGAATGGATGATTTTCAAGAGAAGTTTGACAAGCTGCAGAGGTAGATGAAGGCCCTCAGGGGAAAGGAATTGTTCGGGAAGAATGTGAATGACTTATGCTCGGTCCCGAATGTTAAGATACATGTAAAGTTTAAGGTCCCAGAATTTGAAAAGTACAAGCGCAACACTTTCCATCGTGCTCATCTTATGATGTATGTAAGGAGAATGTCTACCCATACTGATGATCAGTGTCTGCTGATTCACTTTTTTTAGGATAGTTTGATTGGTGTTGCGCTGAAGTGGCATATGAGTTTGGGTAACATCAATATCCATACCTTCAATGACTTGGGAGAAGCATTTATCAGACAATACAAATACAACGTGGACATGGCGCCTGACCATGATCAACTCAGGGCCATGGTCCAGAAAGACAGGGAATCATTCAAAGAATATGCACAGAGATGGCGTGAGGTAGCCGCCCAAGTGATTCCTCCCATGGAAGAGAAGGAGATGACTAAGATTTTCTTGAAGACTCTGGGTGATTTCTACTATGAAAGGATGGTAGCAAGTGCACCAAGTGACTTAACTGAAATGGTAGGAATGGGTATCCGCTTAGAAGAGGCTGTAAGAGAAGGCCGTCTAACAAAGGGTGAAAGTTCTGGAAATGTGAAGAAGCCATCCTATGGGTTTGCCAAAAAGAAGGAAGGAGATACAAATGCTGTTA
Source organism: Vicia faba (assembly GCA_948472305.1). Taxonomy (NCBI): domain Eukaryota; kingdom Viridiplantae; phylum Streptophyta; class Magnoliopsida; order Fabales; family Fabaceae; genus Vicia; species Vicia faba. Next base: position 463,508,769 of record OX451738.1, read on the forward strand.
TGCAAGAGAGGATGGTTAATCCTCCTAGAAAAAATTATCAGCGTCATCAGCAAGTCGCCTCAGTTACTCCAGTTGTTGGTGTAGCTCCAACTATCGTTTCTTATCAGAGACCATCCCAGCAGGAGAATCAAGGGTATAATCAGAGAAGGGAGAGTTATGACCCTATCCCTATGAGTTATACAGAGTTACTCCCGATGTTAATTCAGAAGAAGTTGGTTCAGACCCGACCACCTCCCGTTGTACCATCACCGTTGCCTTGGTATTACAAGGCAGACCAAACATGTTCTTTTCATCAGGGGGCACCAGGGCATAATGTTAAGAATTTCTATCCTTTGAAGACTGAGGTACAGAAATTGGTGAAGTCCGATATTCTATCTTTCAAGGATGTGGGCCCTAATGTGAAAGATAATCCTCTACCAAAGCATGGGGGAGCAAGTGCTGTAAATATGGTGGCTGGTTGTCTAGGTGACTTCCGGATTTTTGATATTAATCTGGTTAGAGGATATTTGGTGAAAATGAATGCAGACCTCTGTGAATTTAACTAATATACGCATGACCATTCCGATTGTGCTATTTGCAGTACGAATATATAGGGTTGTGACAAGATAAAGGTTGATTTGCAGGAGAAGATGGATGAGGGCCTCATCCACATAACCAGGCCTAGGGCAGAGTATGAAGAGGAAGTAAACATGGTTTGTGGATGTCCTGGAGAGTTCAAATTTTTTGATGTGGAGTATATGAATAAGGACATTGTGCAATTGCACGCTACTTTCTGCCACATGGTTGGTCAGGTGGAACATCAGTGTGGATCTTGCCAAATTTACTGCCGGGACTCCCGAGGATGTTCAATTGTAAGGAAAGGTGTTCAGTTGTTGTTGGATAACAGAACTATCAAGGTTACAGGTGAAAGGGATGATTACCATGAAGTTGATATGATTGAGGTTTGTTTGTTTGAAGAAGAGTCAGATGATGAATATGCCTCTGCAGATGAGTTATTCTCCTCAGATGAAGATATGTTTTCCAGAGATGACTCAATAATGACTAATTATGTTGAAGAGGGAGTAAACGTTATTGTGACTTATTTTGGTGCACCCGTCCATTTTGAAGTTGAATATCATAGCAAGCTAGCTATTACTCCATTGGTAATTAGTTTGCCGGGTCCTGTCCTCTACAAGTCAGATAAGGTTCTGCCCTACAAATATAATGCTACAATCTTAGAGGATGGTGTGGAAGTTCCCATCCAGCCAATTCCTGATGTTGGAAATATTAATGAGACTAGGAGAGTGACCCGCAACAGTCGTGTATTTGCACCAGTTGTTCATGGAGATGTTAGCGCTGGAAAGAAAATTGTCGAAGAAGTTAAACCCAAGAAGGAAATGGGTGAATCTAGTGGAGCTACACTAGAAAAAGAGGTGAATGATATTTTGAAGATAATCAAGATGAGCGACTATAAAATTGTGGATCAGCTACTGCAGACTCCTACAAAAATATCTATCTTGGATTTATTGATGAACTCCTCTGCCCACAGAGAATCTTTGATGAGGGTATTGGACCAAAATTTTGTGGAAAGTGACATGCCTGTAGACCAATTCAGCAGTGTAGTGGGGAACATTATGTCATGTAATAACCTAAGTTTCTGTGACAATGAATTTCCCGATGAAAGGAGGAATCACAATCTGGCCCTCCACATCTCTACGAACTGCAAGAATGATTCATTATCTAATGTGCTGATTGATAATGGATCTGCATTGAACGTTATACCGAGGAGCACCCTTATAAAGTTGAAATATCAAGGAACGCCCATGCACCCAAGTGGCATTATTATGAAAGCGTTTGACGGATCAAGGAAATCTGTTATTGGTGAAGTGGACTTGCCTATTCATATAGGACCACATTTGTTTCAGATTAATTTCCAGGTCATGGATATTGTACCCACTTATAACTTCTTGCTGGGACAGCCGTGGATACATGAGGCAGGGGCTGTCATTTCGACTTTACACCAGAAGCTGAAGTTTGTACATGAAGGAAAAGTGGTAATTATAAATGGAGAACAGGAGTTATTGATATCTCATTTGTCCTCTTTCAGCATTGTGGAGGCGGATGAAGCTGCTGTTGGAACCCAGTTCCAAGCTTTATCCATTGACAACATAAGAGGAAATGATAATTTTATGGTTTCGCTTAAGGATGTGCAGCAGGTTGTGCGTAATGGCCGTAGTGAAGTTTGGGGACAAATTCTGGATCCACCTGTAAACAAGAATAGAGTTGGCTTAGGGTTCTCTATGAAGAATGATAAATGTAAGGACATGAAGCCGAAGTCTGCTACATGCAAGTATCAAGACATCTTTCGAAGCAGGGGTTATCTTCATCCAACTGTTTTCGAGATTAATGCCATTATGGAAGATGAAGCAGAGCCAGAAATGCCAAATTATATGACGCACAGAGTTAGGGTTCAGAATTGGATCACCATTGATATTCCCTCTTGCATACATGTTTCAAAGTAATCTGTTTTGTTAATCTTTTTGAAAAGCTTTCACTCTGCCCAAGGTGAAAGTATTAATATTGTACGGGCTTATCTGTTTGTTGTGACTTTTAAAATCAATAATAAAAGTTGTCTTTGTTTCCCAAATTGTGTTTTTATTTTTTTTTATTTTTCTTGGAAAATGGAAATCATAAAAAACCTTTCAAAATAAATAATAACTAAAATTCAATCTGCATGATCACTTGTTATATGTGTCAGTTTCTAAAAACAATCATAAATCATATGTGTAGATTAATTAAAAAACCCGTTGAATACAATGACCCTGCACCCTCTCCCAACTTTGAATGTCCTGTGTATGGGGTCAAAGAAGAAGACTATGATGAGATTCCAGAAGAGATCTCACGGTTGCTTGAGCGTGAGGAGAATGCCATTCAGCCATATAAAGAGCCATTGGAAGTAATCAATTTGGGTTCAGAAGAAGATCCGAAGGAAGTCAAGATCGAAGCATTGCTGCATCCTGATGTGAAGAGCAGGTTGATTGAGATGTTGAAAGAGTATGTGGATATTTTGCATGGTCTTATCAAGACATGCCTGGTCTAGATACAAATATTGTAGAGCACCGTTTGCCGCTGAAGCCAGAGTGTCCTCTAATCAAACAGAAGTTGAGAAGAACTCACTCAAATATGGCAGTGAAGATCAAAGAGGAAGTTCTAAAGTAGATTAATGCCGGTTTTCTTGTGACATCAATGTACCCTCAGTGGATTGCCAATATTTTCCCAATACTGAAGAAAGACGGAAAAGTTCGCATGTGCATAGATTACAAAGATCTAAATAAAGCTAGTCCAAAAGATGATTTTCCATTGCCACACATTGATATGTTAGTGGATAGCACAGCAAAATTCAAAGTTTTCTCGTTCATGGATGGATTTTCCGGGTATAATCAAATAAGGATGTCTCTTGAGGACATGGAAAAAACAACGTTTATCACACCCTAGGGAACATTCTGTTACAGAGTGATGCCCTTCGGGTTGAAGAACGCTGGTGCAACATACCAGAGGGCTAATGAAACCTTATTCCATGATCTGATGCACAAGGAAATTGAGGTATATGTTAATGATATGATTCCTAAATCCCAGACTGAAGAAGGGCATGTAGAAGATTTATTGAAGTTGTTTTAGCGTTTGAGGAAGTATCGTCTCCGCTTGAATCCAAATAAATGTACCTTCGGTGTTCGATCAGGAAAATTGTTGGGTTTCATTGTCAGCCAGAGAGGGATTGAAGTTGACCCTGATAAAGTCAAAGAAATTCAAGAGATGCCAACACCGAGAATTGAAAAGCAAGTCAGAGGGTTCCTCAGGCGTTTGAATTATATTTCCAAATTCATTTCCCACATGACTGCAACATGTGAACCAATCTTTAAGTTGTTAAAGAAAGATCAAGGTTTTGTGTGGAAAGATGACTGCCAAAGGGAATTTGAAAGTATTAAAGAATATCTGCTTGAACCTCCTATCTTGCTCCCACCTATTGAAGGAAGACCATTGATTATGTATCTAACAGTGTTAGATAATTCTATGGATTGTATTCTGGGACAACAAGATGAAATGGCAAAGAAAGAGTATGCCATTTATTATCTCAGTAAAAAGTTGATTGATTGTGAATCGCGGTATTTCATGCTTGAAAAGACATGTTGTGCTCTGGCCTGGGCGGTAAAGCATTTACGACAGTATATGTTGAATCACTACTTGGTTGATCTCCAAAATGGATCCAATCAAGTATATGTTTTAAAATCCTGCCCTTACTGGGAGAATTGCCCGCTGGTAGATGTTGTTATCTGAATATCACATCGAATACCGTACTCAAAAATCTATTAAAAGCAGTGTGTTTGCAGATTATCTTGCTAACTAACCAGTTGATGATCATCAGTCTGTGATGTTTGATTTCCCAGATGAGGATATGATGTTCCTGAAAGTAAAAGATTGTGATGAACCATTGCCTGAGGAAGGTCCTGATCCTAAATCTCGTTGGAAGATGATATTTGATGGAGCTGTGAATGCTTATGGTAAAGGAATTGGTGTTGTGATTGTCACTCTACATGGATCGCACATTCCTTTCACTGCAAGGTTGACGTTTGATTATACTAATAATATGGCAGAATACGAGGCTTGCATCATGGGTATCAAGGAAGCTCTTGATCTCAAAATTAAAATTCTAGATGTGTATGGTGATTCATCTTTGGTAATAAATTAGATTAAAGGAGAGTGGGATACTCGTCACCCCGACTTGATCCCTTACAAATATTATGCTAGAAGATTGTTACCCTTATTTAATAAAGATGAATTCCATCACATCCCTAGAGATGGAAATCAAATGGCGGATGCTCTAGTAACTCTAGATTCTATGTATCAAGTAAATAGTTGGAATGATATACCTCGAATTATGGTTCAGCGACTAGATAGGCCTGCTCATGTGTTTACAACAGAAGAGGTAGTAGATGAGAAACCCTGGTATTATGATACCAAGCATTTCCTTCAGACTCAGGAATACCCGATTGGCGCATCGAATAAAGATAGAAAGACATTGAGAAGATTGGCTGGCAGTTTCTTACTCAGTGAAAATGTGTTGTACAAGAGAAATTATGACACGGTCTTGCTCAGATGCATGGATAGACACGAAGCAGACATGTTGATGCATGAGGTCCATGAAGGTTCATTTGGCACTCATGCCAATGGACATTCGATGGCTAAAAAGATGCTAAGGGCAGGTTACTATTGGCTTACAATGGAATCTGACTATTACAAATTTGCAAAGAAGTGTCATAAATGCCAGATTTATGCGGACAAGGTTCATGTGCCTCTGACACTTCTCAATGTGATCTCTTCCCCATGGCCTTTCTCTATGTGGGGTATTGACATGATTGGAATGATAGAACCCAAAGCTTCAAATGGACACTGTTTTATTTTGGTAGCGATTGATTACTTCACCAAATGGGTGGAAGCAGATTCATATGCTAATGTTACTAAGCAGGTGGTTGTGTGCTTCATTAAGAATAATCTTATATGTCGGTATGGTGTGCCAAGAAGAATTATCATCGACAATGGATCGAATCTGAACAAAAAGATGATGACAGAACTTTGTTAAGAATTCAAGATCATCCATCACAATTCATCTCCGTACAGGCCGAAGATAAATGGGGATGTTGAAGCTGCTGATAAGAATATCAAGAATATCATCCAGAAGATGGTTGTTACTTATAAATATTGGCATGAAATGCTCCCTTTTTCTTTACATGGATATAAGACATCTATCCGCACTTCAACAGGAGCAACCTCGTTCTCCCTTGTGTATGGAATGGAAGCGGTACTCCCAGTCGAGGTTCAGATTCCCTCTTTGCGCGTGATAATGGAAACCAAGTTGTCAGAGGTTGAATGGGTCCAGAACAGGTTTGACCAATTGAATTTGATCGAAGAGAAGAGAATGACAGCTTTGTATCATGGGAAGTTATATCAGAAGAGAATGAAGAAAGATTTTCATATGAAGGTTAAACCTCGTGAATTCAGATAAGGTGACCTCGTGCTCAGGGAGATCATGTCTTTTAATGCTGATTCTAGGTGCAAGTGGACTCCCAATTTTGAAGGCCCATATATTGTCAAGAAAGCCTTCTCTGGTGGCGCATTAATTCTTGAAACTATGGATGGCGAGGAGTTCCCACGTCCCATGAATGCTGATGCAGTCAAGAAATACTTCACCTAAAGAAATGAAAGAACATCTCGCTAAGTTGAAAACCCGAAAGGGTGGCTTAGGCAAAAAAGAGCGTCTCGGTAGGCCGAAAACCCGAAAGGGCGGTCTAGGCAAAAATTAGAGACATAAACATAATAAAATTTCCCGCTAGGTTGAAAACCCGCATGGGAAGCTTAGGCAAAAGTTAAAGACCTTCTTGGCAAGTAACTACATCAGACAAGACTTGATCATTGAAGCAACAATCTTCTTGGATCCGCACCATACTTCAATGGAAGCAGCTGCTCAGAATTTCAAAGTTGATAGAGAGGATAGTGGTCATTGTACCTCAATGTATCTTTTCCATTATATATTACCATTTTTTGAACTTTGTAATCATCCATGGAGTCTCGCCATTCGCAGACTACCATCTATCAATAAAGTTTGAGCTTTTACCCAATTCTTTGTATTTCTTATTATTATTCATCTTACAAAGACACTATTTATTATTGATATTAATTTTCAAAGCAAAAAGATTAAATAACAAAGTTATTTTTTTTTCAAAAAAAGAATTTACAACTTACTTTTACTTTAGATTTTGTAATTCCAGAGAAAAACAAAAGTGGTGATCCCAAGAATGGACGAACTCCAGTAATTTTGGGAAGTTTTGTTTCCTCGGGAAGGTTTTCTCAGGATGTTTTCACTGGTATGCGTGTGATTTTTGTATATTGAAAATGATATTAATTGGCGTAAGGTGCAATATTGGGTTTATGATTCTAGTGTCCCCAGTCAAGTCTTGGTTCTTTTTTTCATTTTTTTGAGTTTGCATGATATGAATACTAAATCCAAGATTCTCCAGTGAAGACCTCGCTTATTTGATAGAAGTCTTTTCTCCCTAGAGAAGTTGGTGCAATATTTCCTCTCGAAGAAGAACGTATCTCTGGTTTCTCCAGTGAAGAACGTATATTGGTTTCCCCTCGATGATGTGGTGTTGACCTCCCCAATGAAGTCAGCACGAAGTCCCCAGTTGATGTTTTGATGATGAAGCATTATCTCCCTTAGTGAAGCCTGTATGATATTTCTCCATTAAAGTCAGCCTGAATTCCTCAGTGGATGTTTTGACAATTTGGTTTCCATCTGCCTTATTTGAAATTAGTTTTGCAATCCCCAGTAGAAGTGCTACACATGAAAACATTTATTTCCCCGTTGAAGTCTGAGTGCTATTCCCTGGTGAAGCCTGGAGAAGGATGTTATATCCCTGTATCTATACTATTTTGTCGCTATATTATGTTTCTCCCCAGTAAAGTTAAGCCATGAAGTAGGACTTTGTTTCCTCAGTTGGTACTTATTTTCTTTTGGGATGATCGTCTTGGATGTGATTTAGCCGAGTGTTGTGTGCGCCCGAGTTGGTTTTGTTTGTTTATCCTCAGTTTTATATGTCTGTTTTGTCATAATATGTACGATAACACTCATACATTCATACATACATCATGCATAGCTAAACTTAGCAAATTATTGCTTATTTGTATCCATTAATATCTTGTTGAAATATTACCTTATTTTGCATAGTTGTGTTATCCTCTCCCCCAATAGAGTGACAACCATAAGAAGAAAGTGTATATTCTTTCAATTTCCCCACTGAGTTACCCTTCGTGAAATATTTTTGCTTCAGTCTTCTTACACAGCTCTTTTTCTGGATGATTTGGGTTTCCCCCCTTGAGTTTATTTCTCGAAGGATGTGTTTTGGCTGACTGTTTTACTCCAGTTTATTTCTGGTTTGAATCTTTGCTTCCCAGCAATATTATTACTTTTGATCTCTGCAATCTTGGAGCCTTGGTTTGAGTGTGCATTTATTTTGTACGAGAAGACTTTATCTCCTCAGCAAGAATATGTTGGCATATCCCCAGAGATCCATTTTGTTTTCCCCAGGAAGCTATACTGCCTTCCCCGTGAAGTCATGATTCATTCCCCAAGAAGTCATGACATTTTCCCTAGGAATTCATTTTACAATTCTCTATAACAGCAAGTAGCAAGTCTCTTTATTTGAGCAACTTGTATTTCCCCGTAAAAGTCGACCTTACTTTTTTTTGCTATCTTCTCTATGAGTGGATAGTTTGCAGTTTGTTGTCAAATTACTCCCGTGGATGGCAAGCCTTTTAGTATCACAGAGACAATTTGTTGTAAAATCTTTTCAAGTGGTAGTCTCTTTATTTGAAACAACTTATATATTACCCTTTCTAGGCTGAATTCCTTAGTTAAAGAAGAAGTTGAGACCCGTTATAGGCGATACGCTGGAATTTTGGGAAAAGACTTGTCATCTTTTTGCTACCCTCGGTGACCGTTGGTAGTTCATCGTCAGTGAACGGCGGTGCTATGATATATTTTCTCTCTACCTTCAGTGAAAGTTGGTAGATCACCACCAGTGAAAGTTGGTGATTGTCATCTTTTTTCTACCCTCAATGAATGTTGGTAGTTCATCATCAGTGAACAACGGTACTATGATATATTTTCTCTCTACCTTCAGTGAAAGTTGGTAGATCACCACCAGTGAAAGTTGGTGATTGTTATCTTTTTGCTACCCTCAGTGAACGTTGGTAGTTCATCATCAGTGAATGGCAGTGCTATGATATATTTTCTCTCTACCTTCAGTGAAAGTTGGTAGATCACCATCAGTGAAAGTTGGTGATTGTTATCTTTTTTCTACCCTCAATGAACGTCGGTAGTTCATCATCAGTGAAAGGCGGTGCTATGATATATTTTATCTCTACCTTCAGTGAAAGTTGGTAGATCATCATCAGTGAAATTTGGTGATTGTTATCTTTTTGCTACCCTCGGTGAATGTTGGTAGTTCACCGTCAGTGAACGGAGGTGGTATGATATATTTTCTCTCTGCCTTCAGTGAAAGTTGGTAGATCACCATCAGTGAAAGTTGGCGATTGTTATCTTTTTTCTATCTTCAGTGAACGTTGGTAGTTCATCGTCAGTGAATGGCAGTGCTATGATATTTCTTTTCCTTCTACCTTCAGTAAACGTTGGTAGCTCACCGTCAGTAAGTGTCAGTGGTGTTATTTCTTCCCTCTTTCTACCTTTGGTGAACGTTGTTAGTTTCGCCTTCAGTAAAAGTTGGTGTATCCTTTGACTTTTTATCATCCTCTATGAGTCAGGTCTTTTGATCCACCAGTGATTTATTTTCCTGGTCGGGTTTCTAATTTGTTTCTTTGTTTTCCTTTGTCACATCCCCAGTGGTGTTTTGCGTCTCTTTGAGATTGTTCATATGCATTCATACTCATAAGCATTGCATGGCATCTTAGGGCCAAAAATAGGGTTTGTTTTATATTCAAGCATCTTCGATCGCGTCGACACAAAATTTTAACCTTCGTATCTCCGGATAGAAGAAACTTAAATAATGGAAGCTATTGTACCCCAATGTTTTCCCCTAATATCCCTTCATTATACCATATTCATTCAATTACAACAAGATCACATTAGGGTTTTTGGTTCTCCTCCCTATCTTTAGCTTTGCTCTTTGAGGAATCACCAAGAACCTTGACCTGTTTTTCTTGTGTGATCATTCATGTTTTGTTTTGCTTTCCTTTTCATTAATAAAATGCAATGTTGGTTTGTCTTACTTGTCAACAATGTAGGTAAAGGCAACGGGGCTTAACAAGTTGATCCATGGGTTCATGAGTTTATTTCCATGACCTAGTCAATGAAGCTTGAGAAGTTCAAACCTCACCATTGAAGTTATTTTGGAAGAAATGGCATGGCAAGGTTTATCTTGGTTCACCACATTTCAAAGTTATCAAGATTGATTCAAAAGTACAAGGGGTTGATTGAAGAAGTTGTCATGTTTGGATAGGGCTTTGTTCCCATTGGTCACAAGTGAATATTTCTCTCAATTCTCAAGATATGGAAGTGGTTTTGGTGGATATGAGTTCTCATTATCATCCTCAACAACATCTATTTACAAAGAAAAAGTGTTGGTACAAGAAGGTTGTTCAAAATTGTCAAAGTTCCTCAAAGCATTTTCTTGATCTAGGAGCTAGCGTTTTGAAATTCAAAGAGGTATATCTTGCTCATCTTTGGGTATTTTTAAGTGATTCCAAATACATCCATCTCTTCAAAGGGTTATTAAAAAATAAATTCAAAAGTTTCAAGGAGTTTTCATGTGGAAGAAACTTGATGATGAAGAAAGATTACAAGTCCTCCAGATGAACCCCCATTTTCTCATGTGTGACTTCAAATGATCATAACTTGGTCAATTTTTATCACCTTGAGCCCAGTATTTTTCCACAATGATCTTGAGGATGTGAACTTTATTCCTTCTTTTATTTGCAAAGTGAGAAAATGGATGGAAGATGCCCTAAGGATACAAACGATTATAGGTCATTTCATGATTTTTTGCCAACTTTAACAATTCATAACTCTCTCAATTTTTGGTTATTTTGAATCGTTTAAGTCTCTAAATGTCATTCAAGAGGTCTATTTCATGCCTTTTTTTGTCCAAGAGAAAATTCCAAGTGGAAGGCCATGTTTGGATGCAAAACATTATAGGTCGCTTTTGAAGAAAATTTGAAATATTTCTAAGTATGGAAAGTCAACATTTTCCCCCAACTTTGACTCAATGCAACTTTCAGATCAAGCATCCATTTGATTCCATTATTTTCCCATTGAAAAGCTTGTAACATAATCTTTCTAAAGCATCAAGAATCATGCCCTAAGACCCCTTGATCTGAGAATGTCATTGATTTGAACTTGGTAACTTAAAACTGAAGTTTCTTCAAAAGTCAGAATTTGAAAACATTGATTTAGCTTCTAAACACTCTGTTTCTGCGAGTTTTTGCTTCTAAACATGTTTAGTGAACTTCCAGAAGTGATTAGCATAGAAAACGCGCGTTTTGGATGAGTTTTGATCAAATTAGAAGTCATACTTTTCTTGTTTGCAACTTCACACGACTTCCCTCCAAACTTCATCATTTCACACGCTTGGACATTCCATTTGATTCCGTATAAATAGAGGGTCATCCCTCATTCATTTCCTCAAGTTTGAATAGCCAGAATCACCCTGCCAAACTTGCTCCATAACTCAATTTTTTGTAACTTCGAAATCAGTGTTCAGCCCTTTTTCAATCCAATTTTTATATCAATTCACCTTCCTTGATCTTCCATGAAGCTAACCATACAATTACCTTCAAAAATCATGCCCTATATTGCTCCATAGAAGTCCAGTTTCAGAGCTCTGTAACTTAACTTCAATAGGTAGATTTCTCCATCAATTCCTCAAAACTATGACTTCATTGTGAAGCTCTCATTGCACTGGTTCTAGTCGCAACACTTACTTTTATCTGGAAACACGTTTTGACCATGAAATTACAAATCCCTTTTCAAAACTTTCCTTCCAAATTGCTTGAGCTACATTTTATATAAATTTGTCGCGAAGGTGTGGTTGTCTTCGTCTTATAGAGACGAAGCGAATGGCATATGTCTGAGCTTCTGATTTTACAGTTTGAGAGACCTACAATTCACGTTGGCTGGAGGTTGAAGATAACCAACGTGTAATCTTCCAACCAATGATGGCACGCCACTTGTTTTTTTTTAAATCTGATATAATTAATGATTCAATGCTTTATTCGCTAAAGTCCATAACATGCACAGCGCGCCAGGTCCACTTGATCTGTTTATTAACGCGTTTTGACATTGATCAGATGGCCCATAATTTTTTGGTTTTTATTTTCTTTTCTGATTTTTATATTTAATTGTTTTAAATTTCAAAAAATCATAGAAAATTCATTTTTAGTCCAAAAAATCTGAAAAAATTATGAAAAATATATTTGATTTTTCTCTTTCTGACTTTTACTTTTTCACAATTTTATTTTGAGTTTTGATATTTTTTAAAACTTTTCAATTTATTTGAAGTGTTTTAAATGTTTAAAAATATTTTTATGCATTTTTAAATTATGAAAAAAATATGGAATGATCCAATGATATTGTGACAAATATTGGTGACCTCATCTATTTTTTATTTCTGACATTGGTATTTTTTTTAATCATTTTGGTGTATTTTACTCATTTCTTTAAATTTTAAAATAGTTTCTGACTTTAAAAAATTGCCAAAATTTTTATAAAAATATATGAGTTCATTTCTGATTTTTCTATGGTCTTATTTTTTATTTCTTAATTAATTTGAACATAGTTGATATTTTTATTCCTTATTTCTATTTTAAATAATTTTAAAACCTCTTTTAATGTATATATTAAATGCAATTTTATTTTGTGATTATTTACTGGCTGATCTTGAATTGAGTTTTGGATCATGAACTTTGTTAACATAATTGGATCCATGGTGTTGAGTTTAACTCCATAAAAATGGACGAATGATTTTAATAATAGTTTGATTAAATTTAATTCAAATGTGGTTTGTATTCTTTTCCACCCCTCTTCATCTCATCCCTTTCTTATTGCACTAAGTGTTATTGGAGCATGATCTCTATATCGTGTCTCAAAACAAATGGTGCATATATTGCTATTGATCGGCCTCAAAATAAGTGCGACTTCTATATAAGTCCATTTACGATTGCTTAACACAGCGCTAAATTTTGTCTCGATTTGAATAAATGATCATTCGTTGCCCAAACCTATGTTTGCAAGCCCAAGTATGTTAACTTGGTCTCTTCGATCTAATAACCTTGAGATTCAATGTGTGGAGCCTTTGGTTCTAGTAATCATCTAATGGACCTACATCACTTTTGGACAACGCGGATCACTTAAACATCGTTGATCATTGTAGCAACTAGTTTTTAAATTAAGAGTTGCCACTATTAGTTTTTATTCTAGGGAAGGTGTTGTACCCCAAAATTTTCCCTCTCATACTTCTCAAAACATTGCAAGAAAAATCTCCAAGTGGCTCAAGTTTGTTCAAGAGTTGGACAGTCAAGCTATCTCCTAAGGCAGTCAACCTCAAACTAGGGTTTTGTGTTGAATCAAGGTACTTGCATCCAAATGACCTCAAGTTCTCCCCAATGTCCTAATATGTTCTCAAGATCATCCATGTCAAATTTCAAGTCTTGCAGAGGAAGTTTGCTTCGTCAAATGCTCAAAGGGTCCAAAAATCGACTATGCTAGGGCAAAAGTCAACTGTGACCCAAATACAGTCAAACTTCAAGATTTTTTGTCAACATTCTTATTTTTAATGATATTTAATCATTTGATCAAGGGTTGATCATGATTCATCAAGGATTTCTCAAAATTCATCAAGACTCAAAAGTTGCTAAATTAGGGTTTTGCAGGAAAAGTCAACTCAACTTTAACCAAGCATAACTTTCTCATACTTTATGAGAAATGACCCATCCAAAGCTCATTTTGAATATGATGAAATTTCTACAATCCATCTTCATACCCCAAGATCAAGAAATGCACTCACACGAAGATATAAATTTGGACATTATAGGTCATTTTTGAAAGTCAACAAAAACACCTTTTTTTTCCAAATCTTATAACTTGAGCATGGAATATCAAAATGAGATTAGAACAAAAAGGTTGGTTAGAGGACATCTAAAGCTTTCTAAAAAGTCCAAGAACACTTCCAAAAGTTCAAAATTGAAGAAGTTATGCATTGTTGAAGTTGGGCATTTTTGCAAAATTGCCAAAAGTCAACTATCCCCAAAACTTCAAATTTTGTCAAATGGGCCCATTCTTTTACACTTGATTTGATCTTGTCACACTACACACGTGTCCTAGCTTCAGCCTTGTGTCCATTTCTCAATTTTTCTATTTTATTGTATTTTTTATTGAATTATTTTTTATTGAATTATTTTATTTTAAAACAATTTAAATCAAATAAAATCACAAAACTTGATTACATGAGATCTTTTTCTATTTTCAGGACCTAATCACCATCAATGACATGATCAAACTCGTATTAAGCATTCCATGTGCAAAAAGATTGGATTTTTGGCAAAATTGGAAAGCTTTCAATGGAGGATCAAATCAAATCTCCAAGCATTGATGTACAAGGATTCAGTCCATAAAAGTTGACCTAATGCATTGCTTATTACTTATACAAGCCAAAGCACACGAGAAAAAGGGCTAGAGGCTGCAGAATCATCAAAAGCAAAACTTGAAAAAAGGTGAAAAAGTGTGAAACTGAAATCATCTTTGGAGGCGTTTTCAAGGGAAAATCTCAACACCACTACATTGCTGGACAATCACTGAACCTCCTGCAATCAAAAGCAAGCTCTCACACGCTCTCAAACGCACTGTAAGCCTCACGTTTTACCGCCCTGTATTCCAAATCGTAACTCCATGTTCTTGCATTTTCTTCGCAAATCTTTGGTATATTCATGATGCTTATTCAATTTCTGAACTTTTGGCATTGTTTGATTGCATTTATATAAGCTATAGCCCTGTAACCGAACCTAGGGTTTTATAGTTGTGTTTTTGGGGATTTCTTCTACAGGAAAAATTAGAGCCATTGATTGACATGGATGTAACCAGGGGAGAGAGACGAGCATGACCATGGTCTTGGGAAGAATTTCCATGGCCTAGAATAGATTTTAGGACCAACCTACGAATCCAGCCGCGGATACGAATCCGCAGGAAAAATGTACAGGGTTGGAGGTTAGGGATGAAAACGTGGCCCTCCCCCATTGGTTGATTCATAATTCGCGCGCTTTATTTTTTATTTTCTGGAATTTTAACGCTTTTTATATATTATGTTGTATTTGTATTTAGTTAACAACCAACGCATAGTGGTGCAGTGGCAAAGGCGTGCGTTCAAAATCCAACAGGACCTGGGTTCGAATCCCAGGTCCCCCATGCATTTGTTCTTATTTTTCTACAGGCTATTCAGTGTGAACCCAAGCATGTGACGCATCACACTCCCTCAAATCTCAAAGCGCCAGATGGCCCCAGGCCAGATCTGATGGTCCAGATGTGATGTCCACCATATGCCCTAGTCAAAGTGCCACGCTGGAATCAGAAAGTCAATACAGGCCAATTCAATTGGGCCTTGGAAATTGCTGAATAAACCTCATATCATGCCCAAACCCCCCCTGATTTTTTTTCTATTTCATTCTTTTCTTATTTTATTTAATTGTTTTTGTTTTATTATTTTATTACTAACTAACCAATTAAAACTTTTTCTTAACAAAATAAAAAACCAAAAAATATTTTCTTAATTAAATTAATTTTCAACATTTTATTTTTGTTAATAATATTCATTTAATAAATTTAGTTTTAATTAAGAATAACTTTGATATCTTTTTGTAATAATTAAAATCAACTTAGATAATTAGGTTTTATTAACATTGATCAAATTATTTTTATTTCTTTAAATATCCAAAAATCCAAAAACATCATTTTTATTAATTAATTAATTTATTAATTTAATAATTAACTTAGATCTAATTTCTTTTTAATTCAAAATAACCAAAAAAAATCTTTCTTTAATAATTAAGGGGTCAAAACCCTAAAAAACTCGCATTCGATTTAATTTTCCCGCACGCGATCCCTATTTATTCAATATTGTATCTATTTCCTGGAATGTAATAGATAATTAGGACGTTACTATTTTATCGCTTTATTTATTTTCTGCATTTTAATTTCAAGGGTTGCTTTTGGCGATGTAAATACCCGACGCCTTGTAATAGTTAGTTTAAATTCTGCAATTTAAGTTCTGCAACTTATAAGCTGTTAGATGTTTGGTAATAGGGAATGCATGATAAGATCGAATGCTTAAACCTAAAATCAACATAGATCACCCATTAACATGTACAAAGACAAATTAACTGAAAACAATACACTCGCACATGCGCACTCTTAGGGTACACCTCACTTGGTTGCTTTCGTACGTGGTCATTGAGTATAGGAAGTTTTAGAGGTCGCCCTCTTGTCCAAAGATCATAGTTGCCTCGAAACGGTTGCCTCGGATAAATGATCTAAGACATTAGGGTTACCGCTAAGGCGTCCTAACATTACTTTAATGACCGCACGTCCCTTAAATCGAATTGACCCTTAAACTCCAATGACGATGCTACCTACTCATCAATAGTGGGATATCATTATCTAAAGGACATTAGCACATATCAATTCCTTTTTCGAGTAGGTAGATGGTTCTTAAGTACTTGCTCCTTCAAAATAAAACAAATTTTCGCACTTACACTCCTTTTCAAACAAAAACTCTTTCCAAACCCACACACACAAAGAAAAGCAAATTTTTGAAAACACTTTGAGAAAGTACCTAAGAGCCCGTAGATAACCACAAATAGAAAGGGTGCTAACACCTTCCCTTTCTATAATCTACCCCCCGGACCCGAGAAACATCTCGAAAAAAGGAATTTTTCTGTGCTTTTTTTCCTTTCCTTGTTGGATAAAATAAAAGACAGTGGCGACTCTTGCTTACCGCGATATTTTGCGAAAACAAACGCAAAACGCAAACCAGCATTCCAAAAACAGTCAGTTCTCTCTCACCGTATCACAGAACTGGCGACTCTGCTGGGGAAAGCATAATAAGTGGGGTGTACCTTAGGATTAGATCATTGTGTTTTCAATTGTTTTCTTTGTATGCTTTACATTTGTGGGTTCGTATCGGAGTTACTATAGATCCTAACCCGGATCTGGGGGATACCCTTTAGGTAAGTAGCACTAAACTGTGAGGGAACTGTACGGTGTAGACCGATACGGTTGAAGCATGTAGCTACGTTGGTGTGGCACTTTAGATTATACCGATATCCCTTGTGTTGGAACGAGGAGAACATGGGTCATCTAAGGGGTCATTAAGAACCAACTGACCTTAGAACCTTTAAATTGACCAATTTGGCCATAGAACAGTAGCAGTATGCTACACTCATTGAGACTAAACTATTGCGATGATTCCGGCCACAAGAAAAGGTTGCTAAACTGGAATTATGACCGATCGAGGGTAGTCAGTGATATTGAGATCCTCTAGAACCCGGTTACTATTTTTAGGATAGGTTTAAACCAACTTAACTGAAAGAGGGTAGTACCTAAGCTCCTTGCCAGCCTGAAATCTAAGGGCTCTCTGTGTGACTTGTGTGCCTTTACCATATTTGCTATTTGTGGGTACTTGTGATGTGCTTTCTATCATGACATCATGACATCATAACATTGCATACATCTTGCATTGGACTATGTTGTACCCCAAAATTTGCCCTCCCATATTTCTCAACATTTCAAGAAAAATTCACAAGTCCAACCTGGCGCGTCATATTCAGGTATTCTTTCGCCAAGATATCTCTGATAACGTATTCTCAAATTCAGGTTCGGCTCAAGAGTCAATTCTTTAAAGAAGGTATCCGAATGTGTGAGTTTTCTCGAAGAAATATGGTGAAAAAGTGTGCTGAAAGTGCAGTTTTTACGCGCTAAAAAATTCATAACTTGAAGATCGTGGCTCGTTTTGAACCCGTTCCGGTGGCCAAAATTCTGTCTTGACATTATCTACGTTTTCATCTCTCACGGCTGGAAGCCAATTTCGATCATAAGGTCTTCAAAAATGTGGATTTATCAAGTATTTTCATACAGAAAATTTGTGACAGAAGTTTATTTGCGTCATGTTCAGAAAATCATAACTTGGTCGATTTTCATCGTATCGAGCCGGTTCCGGTGCCAAAATTTCACAAATTGAGTTGGCTACATTTTCACAGAAGGTATTGAGTTCAAACGGTATTTAAAAGGCCTTCGTTTTTTGCTCAGAGTGCGTGACACGCTGAAAATCCTGAATGCTGAATATTATTTCATCTGGGCCGAAACTTCGAAAATTCATAACTCGGTCAATTTTTATCGGATTGGACTCATATTTTTATACAAGGTCACTGACTCATAGATCTACAACTTTGCTTCAAAATTCGAGACCAAATTATGCACCGATCAATACCAGTTTTTTATTGAAGAACGTGTCAGAGTCGACACTGGAGCCCAAAATAAGTTTGTCTGAGCTGAAACTTCAAAAATTCATAACTAATTCACCATTTATCCGATTGAGCCGATTTTCGGACAGGAGTTAGTTATCGATGTCAGCTACATTTTGTTTTCACATTTCAACTTCAAAAATTGCACTTAAGTCCCTGCGATTTAGGCTGGAAAGTGACGAATTCAAGTGAATATTGGAGGCCCAATTGCACATTCAAAGCCCATTTGCTTTACCCTAATTTCCATTATATAATCACCTTCTTTTCACACAAACCAAAAAAGAGGAGAAAAGAAGAGGAGAAAAAGAGAGAAA
The DNA here is from genome assembly GCA_948472305.1 of Vicia faba. NCBI lineage: Eukaryota > Viridiplantae > Streptophyta > Magnoliopsida > Fabales > Fabaceae > Vicia > Vicia faba. The sequence continues at coordinate 463,527,200 of OX451738.1, forward strand.
AAACCTGGCCACACCACTATCAGAATATCAAATTCTTTCAAGAACCCTAAAACCTTGAAATCCTTATTACAAATCCCTCTCTCACTACAAACAAGTCATCACAGTTACAAACCAACACCTCACTACTTCTTCAGTAAGGATAAGGCTGGCTTGATCTCCATTATCCTAATTTTCCAGTAAGGCATAAAAGCATTCAGGTCACCAATTTTCCAGTAAGGGTAAGATTGATTTGATCTCCATGATCAAAAGGGTATAATCATTCATACATGCCATATTGTGCCTAAATATTAAATTTCTACATATATTGGCTTTATTTGCATTTTATGATTTTATTTAATGTGTTCGTGAGATTCAACTGCAGATTTAGACAGGATCCCAGGTTCGTTAAGGAACGTTGAGGCCAAAAGCCAAATGGCCAAAAGCCAAATGGCCAAAAGCCAAATGGCCAAAAGCCAAAAGCCAAATGGCCAAAGTAGAAAAACTTATGCATGACACCAATACATGGCGAGACAGACATCCTGAGAAGATTAAGGAACGTTGAGGCCAAAACGCAAATGGCCAAAAGCCAAAAGCCAAATGGCCAAAGTAGAACAACTTATGCATGATGAGGCCAGAACACAAATGGCCAAACCACTCCAATTCACCTCCAAAAAGGGGACAGAAACCCCCCAAGGTATTGTATTTTCTTTCTTTTCCTTATTTTATTTATTTCAATTATTTCTTTTTTTAATTAATTCCTTTAATTTAACTTATTTTCATAAAATATAAAAAAATAGTAAAAAAACAGAAAAGTCATAAAAATCAAAATATATTTATTTAATTAATATTTTTTGTAAATAAATGTTAAATAATTAATTTAGTTAAATTAGGTTTTAAAACTTAAGTCTTTTTCTTAACAAATTAAAATATGTAGAAATTAGGGTTTTTAACTTTTCATCATCTTTTTAACAAATAATTTTTTCTTATTATCATTGTTATTAATTATTAAATATTTTTGTAAATAAACATGTACATTAAATATTTAGTAAATTAGGTTAAACTTTAACATTTTCATTAATAATTAAAAAAACTTAGAATTAGAGTTTCTTTTAATTTTAATTTTCTTTATTTCATAAATACAAAAAAACTAAAAAACATTTCTTTCCTTTTATTAAATAATTAATTAGCTTTTTAATTTCATTTAATTTCTTTAAAGGGTCCAACGCCCTCGAACGTTCTATTTTTATTTCTTTCGCACATTTATTTTCTTTCAAATATTATGTAATTGCTCAAGCCATGCAACTCGGACATTTTATATTTCCCGCATTTTATTTCTTTATTTTATGTCAAATCGGGTTCTGGTTTAATTTGGCGATGTGAACCCGCGCCTTTGTAATAGTTTAGGAACTTTATATTTCTCGCAATTTTTAACTATTAATAATGACATGCAAGAATGAACGATAAAATAAAAACAAACGCATAGATCACTTTGACAAAAGACAAAAATAAATGAAAACGACACACAAATCACACACCACCCCTAGGGTACGCCTCACTGTTGCCTTGCCTCGAAAGGTGATCGTCGAGTAGAGGATGTCTTAGTAAGTCCTCATGATCCGGGAACCTGGCATGAGGGTAGCTTCTAAGGTGTCTTCCCATTGCTCTGGTGATCACCATGTCCCGAACCTCGAATTGACCCGAACACCTCCAACGGTGGTGCTACCTACCTCTCAATGGTGGGATGGCACTACTTTAAAGGACATTTACACAGACGAATTCCTCAGGGTAGGTAGACGACTCGTGGATACTTGCTCTAATTCAAAACAAAACAAATCAAAAATACTTTTCACACCAACACATTTTCAAAAAGCTTTCGAAAGCATTTTTCAAACACTCTTGAGGACCGATACAAGAGTCGAACTGGAATTTTCAAAGAAACTTTTTAAAACCCACATTGAAAAGCAAACAAACCAATTTTGAAAACACAAAATGAGCAAGTATCTAAGAGCCCATGGATAACAATGGATAGAAAGGGTGCTAACACCTTCCCTTTCTATAATCTACCTCCCGAACCGAGAGCAATCTCTATAAGGAATTTTTCTGTGCTTTTGTCCTTTCCATGTTGGAGAACATAAAAGACGGTGGCGACTCTTGCTTCCGCGACATTTCGCGAACCAGCGTTAAACAGTCAGTTCCAGATCCACCGATCGCAGAACTGGCGACTCTGCTGGGGACTAAAACTTAAAGTGAGGTGTACCTTAGGGTTAGTTCATAACTGTGTTTTCAATTGTATTGACTTGTCTGCTTTAAATTTGTGGGTTGCATGGGAGTTACATAGATCCTAACCCGGATCTGGGGATACCCTGTTTAGGTAGCATAAGCTGTGAGGGACCTGTCCGGCGTAGACCGACATGGGTGAAGCAGTGGCTACGTTGGTATGGCGCCTTGGTCTGTACCGATATCCCTTGTGTCGCAACGAGGAGAATATGGGTCTTCTGAGGAGTCATTAAGCACCAACAGACCTTAGAACCTTAAATGACACTACTTGGCCATTAGAACAGTAGCAGTATGCTACGCCCATTGAGGCTAAACTCTCATGATGGTTCTGGCCGCAAGAAAAGATTGCGATGCTGGAGTTATGACCGATTGAGGGTAGTCAGTGATATTGGGATCCTCTAGAACCCGGTTACTTCTAATAGGACAGGTTGAGCCCACCAACTTCAAGAGGGTAATACCCAGACCCCATGCTGGCCTAAACTCTAAGGGCTCTTTTGTGTGACTTGTGTGCCTTCATACTTGACTATTTGCATGCTTTATCTGACACATGAACTACTTGCAGGTTTTGTTTTAGTCCTTAATTGGGACCCATGACAGGGCTTACTAAGTTTCTTGCAGGTTTTGTTTATAGTCCTTAATTGGGACTCGTAACAGGGTTTACTAAGTCTCTTGCAGGTTTTGTTTATAGTCCTTAATTGGGACTCATAACAGGGTGTACTAACTACTTGCAGGTTCTGTTTATAGTCCTTAATTGGGACTCATGACAGGTTTTACTTGAGTTTCTTGCAGGTTTTGGTTTGCAGTCCTTAATTGGGACTCATAACAGGGTTACTTACATTACCCCCACGCATAACATGACATCATACCATCATACCATTGCATACATCCTGCATAAGGACTAACCCATTTCAAAGATCTCAAGGGTCTGTGATGCAGGTCATGATGAATCAAAATATCTAACAAGGGGCAAAAGGGGATTTATTTTCCTCTAAGCCAAGGTTGTCAGGGGCTATGACCCACCTGATATGGTGAGCCTTGACACCTGAAGAATGATCCCCTAGCTAAGGTTATCAGAGGCTATGACCCACTGGATATGGTGAGCCTTTGACCCTTGATGAAGGACTCTCAACAACATGCAGTTCCTCCAATCAAGCTACCGGTTTCAAATTCTAACAAATTTTCTTGTTTACCCCGCGAGGTCCTTGAAAACATTACATGCATGTCATACATATCATTGCATTACAGGTACCCTTGTTGCAGGTCACTTACCCTTCTCGCTGTTTATTTCAGCCATGACTTCCCAACAAGATAACCAAGACTTTCTTGCTCAAGAGACTCGGTTCGGGGAAATCCTCCTGAGTCTATCCAAGGGGCAGGAGGAGCTAAGGACACTTCTCATGGGGACTTTGGTCAGGAACAGTGCTGAGGATGAACGACTGAAACACCTGCAAGCTGAAGTGGATATAGTGAAAGCCCAAATGCTGGGGCAGGTGACTATCATTCAAGGCTTAGCTCAAAGACAAGAAGAGCTCGGAATTCTCGTCAACCAACTGCTGCGGGGTAACCAACTGGGGCAAACGTCTAAGGGAAAAGAGCCAGTCATCGTCCAACCACCTTTGAGCCAAGGAGGTAAGGGGAGAGCTCCTCAAAAAGCTTCAAGGTCACAAACTCAGCAGCAACTTCACCAGCTTCAGCCAGACGAGCCCAGGAGGCAATTCACCCAGCTCAACATGTCGATGTTCCAAGCTTTACAACGCCTGTTGAGGTTGAACCTGATCACGTTAAGGGCTCATCCCCAGAACCCCAACACAGCACATCCTGCTTATGATCCCAATAAAAGGTGTGCCTACCATTCTGCCTGTCCGGGACATGATACAAATGAGTGCTGGGCTCTGAAGAACAAGATCCAGGATCTGATTGATGAAGGGGCATTAGAGTTCACTCAAGATGGTCAGGCTAAGTTTTTCTACCATCCCTCCAAGGCTCACCCTTTGAAATAACAAGCTCTGAGATGAAAAAACTTTTGTTCATTCGAATGTTCAAGTTGTAATTTTCTTTTGTTCAAACATCTGCTCATGTTAAACATTGTTATTTCATTAATGCATCGCATACGTCTGTTTTGAAGCAATATATTCGTATTCACTAAATGCAAATTATTTTCATATTTTTTCTGATGATCAACTCTCATTAATTCTAAGCCTCTTGAGGGATGATGACGAAAACGATACCACAATATACAGTATGCTTTTGAACAGACCCCGCTGATGAGGTACAGGCATTGTTTCAATTCCTAAACACTGGAGTAATAAGGAAGATAATCCCTCGTCAACCCCTTTGAGCCAAAGAAGTAGGAGTTTTTTATTTTCGAAAATTAAAACCCTTAATCATAACCTGGGGCAGGGTAGTTCTCTCAGTTGATCCAGGTGCACAACGAATGGCACCAAAGAGATCCTTACGAAAAAAAGACAGTGATGGTTCAGAATAATCATAAGGACAGGCAGTCATTATCAAAAAAAAAAGGAAATCATAAATGAAAAGCCCAAGAAGTCAAAACCCATAAAGGGGACTTACGAAACTGGGGCATCCCGCTGACTGTAATTCAAAAAAAAAAAGGAAACAGTTCAGGCAAAAAAGAAAGGGATAACAAAAAAATCAGACAAGAAAGAGGTCTTACAAACCCTCAACAAAAAAGGAATGACTGCCCATTCAAAATAAGTTATCAACATCCGAATCACCACCGAAAAATCAGAGCAAAGACTCAAACAAGGTCTAATGTATGATCAACTGAGTTTAGGTTTGGAGAACATCACGAAGAGCGGGTGGGTACAAATAATTTGAGCCTTTATCCTTTGTTTCTTGAACCATGAACCAGGCCACGTTATAACCCTTAAAAGTCCTAGCTGAAGCATGGGTTAGTTCGAAAGCATACTGTTACAAAAGGTATCCTGACTCCTTAAGGCTTACGGTAAATACGGAGTTGACATCATGTTTTACAAACATTAATTTGTTTTATGAAAAAAGGATGCATTTTCAAAATCTTCAATACAGACATAGGCTTTGCATTTTTAATATAACTCTGTTTGCATATGACTTTTTGTTTGAATAGCAGGAAGATTCACACGATGAATACCTAGTGAACAAAAGTACTTCCAAATCAAGGGGCCCGACATGATCATGGTCCGTTATCTGGGGCAATCCAATCAAGATTCGGAGAATCTCTCAAAGGCCAAATAGCCTGGGGAAAATCTCCGTCTGAGTCACTTGGGGCACCCCAACAACGAATCTTGCCTGATTAAACATCTTCTAGTGGCATGGCAAAACACTTCTAACAGGGGCAACTCCCTACCTCCTGAGAATGTGGACATAGTCGAAAAAAAATACTACGCAAAATCAAAGACCCGCTAGGCTGACATGCCTAGGCAAAAATTAGGGCTTCCCGGCGAACCAAAAGGGTTCGGGCAAAAATAAGGGATGAAATGAAAAGAATCTGTACACCCGGCAAGTCGAAAACCTGAAAAGGCAGCTTGGGCAAAAAAAGGTATCCCGGTGGACTGAAAACCCGAAAGGGCGGTCCAGGCAAAAATTAGGGATCAAAGCGTACGACTATGGCCCGGTATCTCGTCACTTGCCTACCAGAAGAAGGTTTGTCTATCAACAACTATCAGCACCCCACAGGTGCCTTCTCCCATAGAAACAGGGGCAATAAAGGGTTGTCTAAACAATCTGATTGTTCGGTCCTCCAAAGGCATCAAGGTAGGTTCAACTGAAGAACATAACCAAGATATCTTAATTCCCCAGAGAGTGAGCCAGCAAGTCAGCGATACTCTCCCCAAGCAGAGTTAGTCCACTATCAACCTCAAGGAAGTTGGATTATCCCCCGCGGATCTCAACATTCCCCAGCGGAGTATACAAACATTCTTAACAAGCATCCCCGGCAGTCTTGATCTAAGATTGTTCCCCGGCGGAATACCAGACATTCGGTGGAGCCACTTCCCCAATACATCTCAAAAAAATTTCCCCAGGAGAGTCCAGTCCAAAAGTTTCCCCAGGAAAGTGGAATCCATATCCCCAGCAGGTCTTAAAGCTTATCCCCAGTAGATTCTGGAAGCTTGTCATCCGCATAGTACGAACGCTCCCCCAGCTTTATTCAAAGTTTATTTCCCTACCAAGATATAACTGGGTTATCCTCAGCCAAAAGCCACGGAAAGATCGTCCCCGACAAAGTCTCCTTATCCCCAGCGAAGTCTATTAACACTTCCAAAAGAACAATGGTATCCCCAGCGAAGTTACCATCGACATTTCAGCAAAGTATCTATCTCCCCACAGAGTATTGCTTCCCAGCAAGATCGTTAGAGTACTTTTCTCCCTGCAGAGTTGTCCATTCGCCAAGTTTATTCCCCAACAGAGTCATCTTCTCCTACCGGTATTCTTGCAATTATCATCCCCAGCGGAAGCAAAAATCTATTCTCCAACATCAGCCCAGGAGTGACTTCCCGGCACCCGTCAAGGATTTACTTTCCTAAGACGAAAAAAATACATTCATAAACATCGCACTTCCATACATTATTATAGCATGCATAGACGCATCATATCTTACAAATCTCATTTATGTTGAGAACATCATTGCTTGATCCATATCATGCATTGCATATGACTGACCTTTACCTTTCAGGAAAGATTCAGTTAAATCCTCAATCATATTTCAAGACCTAGATCGGTTCAGTTAAATCGACTCCAAAGATTTCTTATCCAGTCCAAGGCCTTCTCTAGTCCAGTTAAATCGACCCCAAACAGATTTTTCTAATGAAGACTCAGTAGAAGTTATCCAAGGTTTTTTCAATGATTGCTATTGAGATTGTAATCGCCTATGGTTCTCTCCCCAATACTGCGGAGATGATAATTCCATCCAAGGTTTTCTCAATAATTGCTATTGAGATTGTAATCGCCTATGGTTCTCTCCCCGATACTGCGGAGATGATAATTCCATCCAAGGTTTTCTCAATGATTGCTATTGAGATTGTAATCGCCTATGGTTCTCTCCCCAATACTGCGGAGATGATAATTCCATCCAAGGTTTTCTCAATGATTGCTATTGAGGTTGTAATCGCCTATGGTTCTCTCCCCGATACTGCGGAGATGATAATTCCCACCAAGATTCTCTCAATGTTTGCTGTTGAGGTTGTAGTCGCCTATGGTTCTCTCCCCGATCCTGCGGAGGTGGTAATCCCAAGATTCGCTCAACGATTGCTGTTGAAGTTGAAGTTATCCAAGATTCTCTCAATGTTTGCTGTTGAGGTTGTAGTCGCCTATGGTTCTCTCCCCGATACTGCGGAGGTAGTAATCTTCCCAAGATTTTCTCAATGATTGCTGTTGAGGTTAAAATCATCCAAGGTTCTCTCACCGTTCCTGTTGAGGTAGTAACCACCCCTGGTTCATTCATCACCGTTTGAAGCTCCAGATTCAGCTCCTGTAAACAATCAACACATCTATACCAAGCATCTGAAGACCAGCTCCTGCAACATGTCAGGTACTCTCTTTCTTTTGCAGGTACGCAGGTTCTCGCTAAGGAATCTCTTACGCGATCAACATCCAGATGGCATCTATAAGCCCATTCACCTTCCATCATCTCTTAGCATGGCATCTATAAGCCCATCATCCTATCCATCAATCTCTAAATGGCATCTATAAGCCCATTCCCCCGTCACACTACTATGTGAGTGCAAATTTCTGGGCACTCTAGTGTTCAATCATCTTCCACCTTCGGATTACGAAAGGCACGTCATCCAATCTACATCCTCAGGTATAAGAAGATTGAACAGGGGCAACTGTTGTACCCCAAAATTTGCCCTCCCATATTTCTCAACATTTCAAGAAAAATTCACAAGTCCAACCTGGCGCGTCATATTCAGGTATTCTTTCGCCAAGATATCTCTGATAACATATTCTCAAATTCAGATTCGGCTCAAGAGTCAATTCTTTAAAGAAGGTATCCGAATGTGTGAGTTTTCTCGAAGAAATATGGTGAAAAAGTGTGCTGAAAGTGCAGTTTTTACGCGCTAAAAAATTCATAACTTGAAGATCGTGGCTCGTTCTGAACCCGTTCCGGTGGCCAAAATTCCGTCTTGACATTATCTACGTTTTCATCTCTCACGGCTGGAAGCCAATTTCGATCATAAGGTCTTCAAAAATGTGGATTTATCAAGTATTTTCATACAGAAAATTTGTGACAGAAGTTTATTTGCGTCATGTTCAGAAAATCATAACTTGGTCGATTTTCATCGTATCGAGCCGGTTCCGATGCCAAAATTTCACAAATTGAGTTGGCTACATTTTCACAGAAGTTATTGAGTTCAAACGGTATTCAAAAGGCCTTCTTTTTTTGCTCAGAGTGCGTGACACGCTGAAAATCCTGAATGCTGAATATTATTTCATCTGGGCCGAAACTTCGAAAATTCATAACTCGGTCAATTTTTATCGGATTGGACTCATATTTTTACACAAGGTCACTGACTCATAGATCTACAACTTTGCTTCAAAATTCGAGACCAAATTATGCACCGATCAATACCAGTTTTTTATTGAAGAACGTGTCAGAGTCGACACTGGAGCCCAAAATAAGTTTGTCTGAGCTGAAACTTCAAAAATTCATAACTAATTCACCGTTTATCCGATTGAGCCGATTTTCGGACAGGAGTTAGTTATCGATGTAAGCTACATTTTGTTTTCACATTTCAACTTCAAAAAACTCACTTAAGTCCCTGCGATTTAGCCTGGAAAGTGACGAATTCAAATGAATATTGGAGGCCCAATTGCACATTCAAAGCCCATTTGCTTTACCCTAATTTCCATTATATAATCACCTTCTTTTCACACAAACCAAAAAAGAGGAGAAAAGAAGAGGAGAAAAAGAGAGAAAAAACCTGGCCACAACACTGTCAGAATATCAAATTCTTTCAAGAACCCTAAAACCTTGAAATCCTTATTACAAATCCCTCTCTCACTACAAAAAAGTCATCACAGTTACAAACCAACACCTCACTACTTCTTCAGTAAGTATAAGGCTGGCTTGATCTCCATGATCCTAATTTTCCAGTAAGGCATAAAAGCATTCAGGTCACTAATTTTCCAGTAAGGGTAAGATTGATTTGATCTCCATTATCAAAAGGGTATAATCATTCATACATGTCATATTGTGCCTAAACATTAAATTTCTTCATATATTGGCTTTATTTGCATTTTATGATTTTATTTAATGTGTTCGTGAGATTCAACTGCAGATTTAGACAGGATCCCAGGTTCGTTAAGGAACGTTGAGGCCAAAAGTCAAATGGCCAAAAGCCAAATGGCCAAAAGCCAAAAGCCAAATGGCCAAAGTAGAAAAACTTATGCATGACACCAATACATGGCGAGACAGACATCCTGAGAAGATTAAAGAACGTTGAGGCCTAAACGTAAATGGCCAAAAGCCAAAAGCCAAATGGCCAAAGTAGAACAACTTATGCATGATGAGGCCAGAACACAAATGGCCAAACCACTCCAATTCACCTCCAAAAAGGGGACAGAAACCCCCCAAGGTATTGTATTTTCTTTCTTTTCCTTATTTTATTTATTTCAATTATTTCTTTTTTTAATTAATTCCTTTAATTTAACTTATTTTCATAAAATATAAAAAAATAGTAAAAAAACAGAAAAGTCATAAAAATCAAAATATATTTATTTAATTAATATTTTTTGTAAATAAATGTTAAATAATTAATTTAGTTAAATTAGGTTTTAAAACTTAAGTCTTTTTCTTAACAAATTAAAATATGTAGAAATTAGGGTTTTTAACTTTTCATCATCTTTTTAACAAATAATTTTTTCTTATTATCATTGTTATTAATTATTAAATATTTTTGTAAATAAACATGTACATTAAATATTTAGTAAATTAGGTTAAACTTTAACATTTTCATTAATAATTAAAAAAACTTAGAATTAGAGTTTCTTTTAATTTTAATTTTCTTTATTTCATAAATACAAAAAAACTAAAAAATATTTCTTTCCTTTTATTAAATAATTAATTAGCTTTTTAATTTCATTTAATTTCTTTAAAGGGTCCAACGCCCTCGAACATTCTATTTTTATTTCTCTCGCACATTTATTTTCTTTCAAATATTATGTAATTGCTCAAGCCATGTAACTCGGACATTTTATATTTCCCGCATTTTATTTCTTTATTTTATGTCAAATCGGGTCCTGGTTTAATTTGGCGATGTGGACCCGCGCCTTTGTAATAGTTTAGGAACTTTATATTTCTCGCAATTTTTAACTATTAATAATGACATGCAAGAATGAATGATAAAATGAAAACAAACGCATAGATCACTTTGACAAAAGACAAAAATAAATGAAAACGACACACAAATCACACACCACCCCTAGGGTACGCCTCACTGTTGCCTTGCCTCGAAAGGTGATCGTCGAGTAGAGGATGTCTTAGTAAGTCCTCATGATCCGGGAACCTGGCATGAGGGTAGCTTCTAAGGTGTCTTCCCATTGCTCTGGTGATCACCATGTCCCGAACCTCGAATTGACCCGAACACCTCCAACGGTGGTGCTACCTACCTCTCAATGGTGGGATGGCACTACTTTAAAGGACATTTACACAGACGAATTCCTTAGGGTAGGTAGACGACTCGTGGATACTTGCTCTAATTCAAAACAAAACAAATCAAAAATACTTTTCACACCAACACATTTTCAAAAAGCTTTCGAAAGCATTTTTCAAACACTCTTGAGGACCGATACAAGAGTCGAACTGGAATTTTCAAAGAAACTTTTTAAAACCCACATTGAAAAGCAAACAAACCAATTTTGAAAACACAAAATGAGCAAGTATCTAAGAGCCCATGGATAACCATGGATAGAAAGGGTGCTAACACCTTCCCTTTCTATAATCTACCTCCCGAACCGAGAGCAATCTCTATAAGGAATTTTTCTGTGCTTTTGTCCTTTCCATGTTGGAGAACATAAAAGACGGTGGCGACTCTTGCTTCCGCGACATTTCGCGAACCAGCGTTAAACAGTCAGTTCCAGATCCACCGATCACAGACTAACCTATTTCAAAGACAAGAAGGATTCATCTTTGCTCTATTTTGTAGGTCATGATGCCTATGCGTAGGAATACCATCCAGATCAACTTTGTCCAGGTTCCCACCATGCTTAAAGAATTGGTTGCAAAGATGCCTGATACTACTTCCTTCATCAGAAGACATGGGTATCTTCTCAGTTTGGTTACCTCCAAATTGGACGAGCAGATGATGAGTGTCCTAGTCCAGTTCTATGATCCGCTGTACCATTGCTTTACTTTCCAGGACTACCAGTTGGTTCCCACCTTAGAAGAGTTCTCTGATCTGCTCGGTATCTCTATTCTGGAGCAGACCCCGTTTACTGGTTGAGAGAAGATCCTTAGGCCAAAAGAGATTGCTTCAGCCCTTCATTTGACAAAGGATGAGGTAATAGCTAATTGGGAGACTAGAAGTGGAGCAAAGGGCTTTATGACTAAGTTCTTGGTTGGTAAGGCTAATCATTTCTGGGATAGTCTAGACTTCAAGGCATTTGAAGATATTCTGGCTCTTCTGATATATGGCTTGGTATTATTTCCGAATCCTGACTCCTTTGTCGATGTGAATGCGGTGAAAATATTCATCTCTCATAATCCTGTACCCACTCTCTTGGGTGACATTCTTCATCAGCTTTATGCCCGTCCTGCCCGTAAGCGGGGAACCTTGATGTGCTGTGCTCCATTATTGGCAAGGTGGTTTATTTCGCACCTCCACAAATCAATGTTGAAGAACAAAGAAGTCATGGGCTGGGATTATAGGGTTATGACTCTCTCTCATAATGACATTATCTGGACTATCAAGGGTATGGATGAGGTGGCTATTATCGATCGATGTGGGGAATACCCCAATGTTCCATTGATAGGAACCCATGGAGGAATTTCTTATAATCCGTGCTTGGCCTTACTTCAGTTTGGGTGAGCCAGAAGAGAAGGACCTCATGAGCTGCTAATGCCTAGTATCATGTTTGATTTTCAAGGGGACAGCGACGAGCAACGCCGCAGATTCATAATGGCTTGAGATAGAGTTCACATATCTGATCCACACGAGTTAGACCCAAAGACTTCTCTTCCAATGGAGCCATATCTCAGATGGGTTCGTATTCGTGCCCAAAAGTTGGGTATGCCGTATGAAGCCGTCCTTCCTATCATTGTTGAAGTTGCTAATGAAGAGGGGGTTATTCCTACCATCCTCCACCCTTACATGCCCACTGACATTGGGGCACTGAAAAGGTCTTGGGTGCAGCTGAGAGAAGAACGGGATGCTTACCGAGAAAAGTTTAACGAGCAAGAGAAGAAGATCCAGAAGTTTACTAGGCTGCTGGAGAACAAGCGGATTCTCAATGACTATGTCTGCACCGACAAGAAGAGACCATGGGAGCACTGATTGTCCTTTGATTATTTCCTTTCCAGTTTTTTACTTTTCAGTATTTCCTTTTTTGTAACGCCTTAAGGGCAATTTGTTAAACAATTTGAATTTTAAAGTTTATCTAATAAAAGTGTGTTTCATTTCTTGTTTACAAATTTGAATCTCTCGATGTGTTTGAATCATGTCATACGCATTTCATCCCATGCACTTCATAACAGGTACCCATTACAGGTTTCTAATCTTCTTCGCTGTTTATTTCAAAACTCATCATGTCTGCTGAACCATCAACTAAGCAAGCAATTAAGGCCCTACATGCCCAGAATACCCAATTCCAAGAGCTGTTCATGAATCTAGCTAAGGGTCAGCAAGATCTGAAGATCCTGATTCTGAAAGAGAAGAAGAAGAAGAAAAAGAGGACAGTCCTGTTTAACACAGGACACAGGTTTGGAAATAGGCTACGGGATGAAGTTGATTTGACCACCTCATCTGGAGGGAAAGATAGTCAAGAGGAAAGAAGGGCTCCTAGCCCTGTGGTCTCAGACAATGAGACAAACTTCGATGGAGACCAGTATCCTCCTGCTGAGGATAGATACAAACAACTGGAAGACCGGTTGAGTGCGATTAAAGTTCAGAAAGTGCCTGATCTGGACTTTGGTGATCTGGGTCTATCATCTGGGGTGGTAATTCCCCACAAGTTCAAGGCACTAGCCTTTGCTAAGTATGACGGAGTTTCTTATCCGAAATTGCACCTCTGGTCATATGTAAGGAAGATTCAGCCGTACACCGCTGATAAGAACCTATGGATCCACTTCTTTCAAGACAGTCTCTTAGGGACTCAGCTTGAATGGTTTTACCAGTTAGACGGAGCCAGTATCCGCAGTTGGGAAGATTTGGCTACTGCTTTCTACTGGCATTACCAATAAAATTCCGACCTTGCTCCCACGCGTACCCAACTCCAGGGTATGTCAATGAGAACGGGCGAAGGTTTCAAAGATTATGCTCAGAAGTGGAGGGACCTCGCCAGAAGAGTGCAACCACCCTTGGCTGATCGGGAGCTTGTAGATATGTTTCTGGGGACCTTGTCTGGTCCATTTTTCAACCATCTGATCGGAAGCTCTTCGTCTGGGTTTACAAAGCTGATTATGACCGGTGATAGGATTAAGGCTGGTATTAAGGCTGGTAAGATACAAAAGGATGCTTCATCAAGCACCGAGAAGAAGCCTTTTAAGAAGGAGTCCAGTGTTGTTTACAGTTCGAAGAACCAGAATAGACCTGAACGCCGCCAAGCTATTAATGCAGTTGTTATTTTAAGATCCGCTGGTGCTCCTCAGCACAATAATCGACAAAAAGCCGAGAGACCTCGAAGGCAATTCACCCATCTCAACATGACTTTGTCTCAGGTTCTGCCGCAGTTATTAAAGACCAATCTAGTGATTCCAAGGGAAGCCCCGAAGAATCCAAATACAACATCACCGAAGTACAACCCTAATGCCCTCTGTGCTTTTCACTCTGATAGCCTGGGGCATAATACAGATGATTTTTGGTCTTTGAAGAACAAAATACAGGACTTAATTGATGCTAAGGAGATCGAGTTCGAGGCGCCCGAAAGACCTAATGTTGTGACTTCTCCTATGCCCAAGCATGGAGTGAATGCTATAGATGAAGACTCGTTTGTGGTTTCTGTGAACGACATTGTTACCCCTTTGATGACTGTGAAGAAGAACCTTTTGCTAGCCGGTTTATTTTTGGGTTGTGACGAAGGTTGCCGTATGTGTTTTATTCTACCTACCGGTTGCCATCTTTTGAAGTCAAGTGTCCAACGCCTGATGGATAGTAAAAAAATTCTGTTTGAGAAGACTGTTGTTCCTTTAGTTCATACTGAAGAAGTTGCTATTATCGCCATTCTCGACAATTCTTCCAAGGCTTCCTCGAGAAAGCCTGTTAGAAACACATCTGTTCCAAGAATCGCACCGTTGATCATCACTGTTCTTTGGCCTATCCCCTACACCTCTGATAAAGCTGTCCCTTGGCATTACAGGGCCGATGTGTATTTTCATGGATTTAAACAAGAGTTGGATGTTGATACTGACGTCAGCAATATTGTTGGACCTGCTAAAGTCACCCGCAGTGGAAGACTTTTCTCACCTGATATCTCTCCACCAACTATCCGAAAACCTGTTGTTATTACACCTTCTAGCGTACCTGCTACTATTCCTGTTCAAGTTCCTATTCTTACCCCTGTCGCCGAGTCATCTGACACTCGGGGAAAGGGGACCACCAGTGAGCCTGCCCAGACGGAGGCACCAAAGACGATTATTGTTGAAGCTTCTAGATAAGAGATGGAAGAGATTCTGAAGATCATCAAAAAGAGTGACTACAATGTAGTTGAACAGCTGGGGCAAACCCCGTCCAAGATTTCTATGTTGTCACTGTTACTATGCTCAGAGGCCCATGCCAAGGCTCTGATTACATTTCTGACGACTGCACACGTGCCACAAGAGACATCAGTTGATCAGTTTAAAGATTACGTGGCCAATCTGACTGCTGATAACAGGTTGGGTTTCTCTGACGCTGACTTGACTGCTAAGGGGAAGAATCACAACGATGCCCTGCATGTCTCCATTGAATGCAGGGGCACTACTCTTGCTCGTGTATTGGTGGATACTAGTTCCTCATTGAACGTCTTGCCTAAGAAAGCTCTAGACCGGTTGGACTGTGAAGGATTGGAGTTGAAACCAAGCAACAATTTCGTCAGGGCCTTTGATGGGTCTAAGAGGATGGTGCACGGAGAAGTTGATATCCCGATTAAGGTTGGTTCTCAGGTTTTCAATTCTACATTCTATGTGATGGACATTCGGCCATCTTATTCTTGCTTGCTGGGTCGTCCATGGATCCACAAAGTTGGGGCCGTAACCTCAACGCTCCACCAGAAGTTGAAGTACCCAGTAAAAGGGAAGATTGTGATAGTACAAGGAGAGGAGGAGTACATGGTGAGCCACCTCAACTCTTTCCGATATGTAGAGATGGATGGGGAGTTCATTGAGACCCCATTTCAACATTTTGAAGAGGTTCTCCAGACACTGGCGTTAGCTGAGACTGCTGTTGAAGATTCTCCTGTGAAGATGGCTTCTTTTAAGGATGCCCGGGCTGTTGTCGAGAAAGGTGGGTGTGCAAATTGGGGCCAGCTCCCTGATTTTACACAGAAGACTAACAAGTTTGGTTTGGGTTTCGCTGCAGAAGCTCAAAAGGCTGTTCGGAATGCACGGATCGGAAGACCTCCCGTGTTCATCAGCAACTCGGGAGTGAATGCCATTGAAGACGATGTGGAAGAGTATGAGTTCGACAGCTGGATATATCCTACGACCTACGGAGGACCAAGCAACTGGAAAGCAAAGGACTTCATCCCTATTTCTTTTATTACCCAGTAATGAAACTTTTGGTTTTGAATTTGTAACAGACAATGTTTTAAACTTTATGGCCCGGTGTCTTACCCAGGGCACCGTGGCTTCATTTGTGAGGGCTTTATGTGTGTCATTTACATATATCATTAATAAAAGCATTGAACGTTTCTTGCATTTCAAATTTTGCGCTCTTTGTTTTTCTTTATTATATATTGCAAAACAATCATTTTACACACACTCACATATACAGGTCCACATCCACTCTGGATCTCGCTAGTAACGACTCTGCTACTGCCAGTTATGACTTCGAAAATCCTATCAACTTAGGCGAAGACGAAGGTGAAGATGATTGCAAAGTTCCTGGTGAACTTGCAAGACTGTTACTTCAGGAAAAGAGGGCTATACAACCACATGAAGAGCCGGTGGAATCAGTGAATCTGGGTACCGAGACAGACAAGAAAGAGGTCAAGATCGGTGCAAACCTAGAGCTTAGTATGAAACAACGGTTAATTCAGATGCTGCATAACTACATTGAGATCTTTGCCTGGTCTTATGAAGACATGCCTGGTTTGGATACCGATATTGTGGTTCACCGCCTGCCTACCAAGGAAGGCTGTCCTCCAGTGAAACAGAAGGTCTGCCGAATGCGCCTAGAGATGTCTGAGAAAATCAAGGCTGAAGTTATGAAGCAGTTTGACGCCGGTTTTCTAGCAGTCACTTCTTACCCTCAGTGGGTGGCCAATATGGTTCCTGTGCCGAAGAAAGATGGTAAGGTTCGAATGTGTGTTGATTATAGGGATCTGAACAGGGCAAGCCCCAAGGATGATTTTCCTCTACCTCATATCGACGTTCTGGTTGACAACACCGCTCAGCACAAGGTATTCTCCTTTATGGATGGTTTCTCCAGTTATAATCAGATTAAAATGGCTCCCGGAGACATGGAGAAGACAACTTTTGTTACTCAGTGGGGTACTTTTTGCTACAAGGTCATGCCTTTTGGACTGAAGAATGCTGGGGCAACGTATCAACGTGCCATGGTTGCTTTATTTCATGACATGATCTATCATGAGATTGAGGTATACGTTGACGACATGATTGCAAGATCCCAGACTGAAGAAGAATACCTTGACCATCTGCAGAAGCTGTTTGACAGGCTGAAGTTGTACAAGCTGAGGCTAAACCCGAACAAGTGCACCTTCGGGGTGAGATCTGGTAAGCTGCTGGGTTTCGTCGTAAGCGACAAAGGTATTCAAGTGGATCCGGCAAAAGTGAAGGCTATACAGGAAATGCCAGCTCCCAGAACAGAGAAAGAAGTCAGAGGCTTTCTGGGACGTCTGAACTACATTGCCCAATTCATCTCGCACCTAACTGCTACTTGTGAGCCAATCTTCAAGCTACTGAAGAAAGATCAAGTAGTACGTTGGAACGATGAATGCCAGGCCGCTTTCGAAAGGATCAAAGAGTATCTCCAAGAGGCACCTATTCTGATGCCTCCAGTTGAAGGGAGACCTCTGATTTTATACTTGACAGTACTCGACAACTCAATGGGGTGTGTGCTGGGTCAACATGACGAGTCTAGCCAAAAAGAGCATGCTATTTATTACCTTAGCAAAAAGTTTACCGACTGTGAGACCCGATACTCGCTGCTTGAGAAAACTTGTTACGCTTTGGCATGGGCTGCTCGCCGGCTGAGATAGTATATGCTGACTCACACCACTCTATTGATTTCAAAAATGGATCCAATCAAGTATATCTTCGAGAAGCCTGCATTGTCCGGAAGAATAGCAAGATGGAAGATGATCTTGACTGAGTACGACATCCAGTACACGACCCAAAAATCAATCAAAGGAAGTGTATTGGCAGATCATTTGGCACATCAGGCAGTGGATGATTACAAGTCTATGAACTTTGAATTCCCGGACGAGAATATCATGTTGGTAACTGATTGTGAGACAACTGGACCGGATGAAGGACCTGAGGAAGGATCCCGATGGTCTATGTACTTTGATGGAGCTTCGAACACTTTGGGTAATGGCATTGGCGCCGTGATCATATCTCCTAAAGGCTCTCATACTCCGTTCACCGCCCGACTATGTTTCAACTGCACCAACAATATGGCGGAGTATGAAGCATGCATTATGGGTCTTCGAGCAGCAATTGACCTAAGGATTAAGTTTCTAAGTGTCTTCGGAGATTTTGCTCTCGTGATCAGTCAGATCAAAGGCGAGTGGGATATGAAACACCCAAACCTTATTCCTTAAAAGGAGTATGTATTGACGTTGCTTCCCCATTTCGAGGAGATAACCTTTGAATACTTCCCTAGAGAGGAGAATCAGTTGGCGGACGCACTAGCTACGATGTCTTCTATGTTCAAGGTCAATTGGGACTACGAAGCTCCCCAGATTATCATTGAAATATTGGACGAACCTGCACATTGTTGTGATATTGAGACTGAAGAGGTAGCGGATAAACCCTGGTTTCATGAGGTGAAGAGGTATCTTGAAGCTCAGGAGTACTCCGAGGGTGCCTCTGTTAATGACAAGAAGTTTCTGAGAAGGTTCGCGGCAAAGTTCTTCATCAGCAATGGCATCCTTTACAAGTGTAACCATGATTCGACCTTACTGCGTTGTGTGGATAAGAATGAAGCAGAAAGGATCATGGAAGATTTACATGAAGGTACTTTTGGAACTCATTCCAGTGGACATACCATGGAAAAGAAAATCCTTCGGGCAGGATATTATTGGTCCACTATGGAAGTCGACTGTTATCAACATTCTCGGACATGTCACAAGTGCCAAGTCTATGCTGATAAGGTGCATATACCTCCAGTACCTCTGAACGTTTTGACAGCTCCTTGGCCTTTTGCAATGTGGGGCATTGATATGATCGGCGAGATCAGACATACGACATCCAACGGGCATCATTTCATCCTGGTAGCAATCGATTACTTTACGAAGTGGGTTAAAGCAGCTTCCTTTGCTACATTAACCAAGAACGTCGTAGCACGGTTTATTCGACACAATCTGATCTGTCGATACGGTGTACCAGAGAGGATCATTACGGACAATGGTACTAATCTCAACAACAAGATGATCACCGAGCTCTGCGAGCAATTCAAGATACAGCATCATAACTCTTCTCCTTACCGGCCTAAGATGAATGGGGCTGTAGAAGCAGCTAATAAGAACATTAAGAAGATTGTGCAGAAGATGACAGTGACATACAAAGACTGGAACGAGATGTTACCGTTCGCTCTTCATGGGTACCGTACCTCATCACGAACATCAACAAGGGCAACACCTTATTCCTTGGTATATGGCATGGAGGCAGTCTTGCCCATCGAAGTTCATATACCCTCTCTTAGAATCATGAAGGATGCAGGTTTGAGCGAAGACGACTGGATTCAGACCCGGCTTGATCAACTGAACTTAATCGACGAAAAGAGACTTACTGCTATTTGTCATGGTCAGACGTACCAAAAACGGATGATCAAGGCATTTCACAAGAAAGTTAGACGACAAGAGTATGAAGTTGGGGATCTGGTAATCAAGCGCATTATTTTACCTCAAGGTGATCCCAGGGGCAAATGGACCCCTACTTACGAAGGGCCATTTGTGGTTAAGAACATTTTCTCAGGAGGAGCTATGATTCTAACCATCATGGATGGTGACGACCTTCCTCACCCCGTCAATGCAGACATAGTGAAAAGATACTACGCCTAATCAAAGGCCCGCTAGGTTGACTGGCCTAGGAAAAAATAAGGGCTTCCCGGCAAACCAAAAAGGTTCGGGCAAAAATAAGGGATGAAAATGAAAAATCTGTACACCCGGCAAGTCGAAAACCTGAAAAGGCGGCTTGGGCAAAAAAAGGGTATCCCGGTGGACTGAAAACCCGAAAGGGCGGTCCAGGAAAAAATTAGGGATCAAAGCGTAACACTATGTCTCATTGGATCACCTTGCGTCCAGACTTCGGTATCGACTATCAAGCTCGAACGACACTAATCAATCTTATCTACCTTCAACCAAGTAGCAAAGTGATGAGATGCTCGAAGACATAAGGGCAATAGCAGAGTTGGAACCTAGTGGGATTATTCACATAGCTATTTTGTTTGTTTTTCACAATTTGTGTAAATTCTATCTGCTCGGCGGTGTTCTCTTACTAGGACGTCAGCCTCTTGTACAAAAATGCCTATTTACAGGCCAAACTTCAAAATCAATACAATTAATTTTCAAAGAAATATCAAACTGTTCTTCTTTATCTGTTTTGTTTTGCAAAAAATGTCCAATGTTCATTTTTGATATATGCATTCGACATTAATTGCTGCTCATGAATATTTACATGCGAAACAAAAGACGATTACCGGTAATATCAGAAACAGGGGCAATAAAAATTGTCCAAACTCTATAGTTGCTTTGTCCACCAGGTACAACGGTAAATTCAACTGAAGAATATGGCTAAGATGCCTTCACTCCCGCAGAGTAAGACAGTGATGATAAGCTCTCCCCCAGCTGAGACTTGCAACTATGAACAAATCAGCAATGCTCTCCCCAAGCAGAGTTGATCTACCATCAGTACTAAAAAGGCCTGATATCCCCGGCAGTCTTAATATTCCCTAACAGAGTGTAAGAAGGTTCCCCGGCAGAATACAAGATACACCCAGTGGAGTTGAAATTTTCCCAGCGCAGTCTGAAAAAGCTTCCCCAACAGAGTTGAAGCATCATCCCCAGTAGACTCTGGAAGTTTATCCCCAGCAGAGTACAAAATAAATCTCCCCAGTCGAGTTCAAAGGATCATCCCCAGCCGAATTCAGAGGATTATCCCCACAAAAGTCTAACAGGGTTATCCCCAGCAAGTCGTAACTGAAAGATCATCCTCAGCGGAGTTCTTTCCTTTCACAAATAGGAATTCAATCCCCCAACAGGATTCAATATCACCAGCAACGACAATTCATCCCGACGGAATTTATCAGAGGAATCCTCAGCAAGAGCATCTCTTCCCCACAGAGAAATCTCCTCATCAATTTATTCCCCAACGGAGTTATCTTCTCCTGCAGGTCTATTCTCACAATCATGTTCGTTCACCATCCCCAGTGGAAGCGAAGAATTTAACTCTTGTCTCCAGCAGCTATTCGGGATTTATTTTCCCTAGCTAAAACATTACATTTCCATACATCGTGATACATGCATATACGCATCATACCACACAATCTCATTTATTTTGAGAGCATCATTGCTTGATCCATATCATGCATTGCATATGACTGACCTTTACCTTTCAGGAAAGATGCAGTTAAATTCTCAGCTATGTCCAAGACCTCCTCTGGTTCAGTCAGATCGACGCGAAGATCTCCCTGATTCGTATTCCAGTTGAAGTAATTTCAAGACTTTTGTCTGGTCCAGTTAAATCGATTCGAAGATTTTTCTGATGCCGATCCAGTCAAAGTTAATCCAAGACCTCCTCTGGTTCAGTCAGATCGACGCGAAGATCTCCCTGATTCGTATTCCAGTTGAAGTTATTCCAAGACCTTTGTCTGGTCCAGTTAAATCGATTCGAAGATTTTTCTGATTCCGATCCAGTCAAAGTTAATCCAAGACCTCCTCTGGTTCAGTCAGATCGACGCAAAGATATCCCTGATTCGTATTCCAGTTAAAGTTATTCCAAGACCTTTGTCTGGTCCAGTTAAATCGATTTGAAGATTTTTCTGATGCCGATCCAGTCAAAGTTAATCCAAGACCTCCTCTGGTTCAGTCAGATCGACGCGAAGATCTCCCTGATTCATATTCCAGTTGAAGTTATTCCAAGACTTTTGTCTGGTCTAGTTAAATCGATTCGAAGATTTTTCTGATGCCGATCCAGTCAAAGTTAATCCAAGACCTCCTCTGGTTCAGTCAGATCGACGCGAAGATCTCCCTGATTCGTATTCCAGTTGAAGTTATTCCAAGACTTTTTGTCTGGTCCAGTTAAATCGATCCTAAGATTTTTCTGATGCCGATCTAGTCAAAGTTGATCCAAGACCTCCTCTGGTTCAGTCAGATCGACGCGAAGATCTCCCTGATTCGTATTCCAGTTGAGGATATTCCAAGACTTTCGTCTGGTTCAGTTAAATCGATCCTAATATTTCTCTGATTCTTATCCAGTCAAAGTTAATCCAAGACCTTCTCTGGTTCAGTCAGATTGACGATAAGATCTCCCTGATTCGTTTTCCAATCGAAGTTTAGACCACCTATCAAAAGTCTCCAAATGGCATCTGTAAGCCCATCCACGACATCACCAGGCTGATACTACTTCATGCGAGTGCAAATTTCTGGGCACTCTAGTGTTCAATCACCTTCCACCTTCGGATCACGAAAGGCCCGAAAGCCAATCTATATCCTCAGGTTTAAGAAGATTGAACAAGGGAAACTGTTGTACCCAAAATTTTCCCTCTCATATTTCTCAAAACATTGCAATAAAAATCTCCAAGTGGCTCAAGTTTGCTCAAGAGTTGGACAGTCAAGCTTTCTCCTAAGGCAGTCAACCTCAAACTAGGGTTTTGTGTTGCATCAAGGTCCTTGCATCTAAATGACCTCAAGTTCTCCCCAATGTCCTAATATGTTCTCAAGATCATCCATGTCAAATTTCAAGCCTTGAAGAGGAAGTTTGCTCAGTCAAATGCTCAAAGGGTCCAAAAATCGACTGTGCTAGGGCAAAAGTCAACTGTGACCCAAATACAGTCAAACTTCAAGATTTTTTGTCAACATTCTCATTTTGAAGGATATTTAATCATTTTATCAAGGGTTGATCATGATTCATCAAGGATTGCTCAAAACTCATCAAGACTCAAAAGTTGCTAAATTAGGGTTTTGTAGGAAAAGTCAACTCAACTTTGACCAAGCATAACTTTCTCATACTTTATGATAAATGACCCATCCAAAGCTCATTTTGAATAGGATGCAATTTCTTACAATCCATCTTCATACCCCAAGATCAAGAAATGCACTCACAAGAAGTTATAAATTTGGACATTATAGGTTATTTTTGAAAGTCAACAAAAACACCTTTTTTCCAAAGCTTATAACTTGATAATGGAATATCAAAATGATATGAGACCAAAGGGGTTGGTTAGAGGATATCTCAATCTTTCTAAAAAGTCCAAGAACACTTCCAAAAGTTCAAAATTGAAGAAGTTATGCATTGTTGAAGTTGGGCATTTTTGCAAAATTGCCAAAAGTCAACTATCCCCAAAACTTCAAATTTTGTCAAATGGGCCCATTCTTTTCCACTTGATTTGATCTTGTCACACTACACACGTGTCCTAGCTTCAGCCTTGTATCCATTTATCAATTTTTCTATTTTATTAGATTTTTTATTGAATTATTTTATTTTAAATCACTTTAAATCAAATAAAATCACAAAACTTGATTACATGAGATCTTTTTCTATTTTCCGGACCTAATCACCATCAATGACATGATCAAACTCGTATCAAGCATTCCATGTGCAAAAAGATTGGATTTTTGGCAAAATTAGAAAGCTTTCAATGGAGGATCAAATCAAATCTCCAAGCATTGATGTACAAGGATTCAGTCCACAAAAGTTGACCTAATGCATTGCTTATTACTTATACAAGCCAAAGCACACGAGAAAAAGGGCTACATGCTGTAGAATCATCAAAATAAAAACTTGAAAAAAGGTGAAAAGTTGTGAAACTGAAATCATCTTTGGAGGCGTTTTCAAAGGCAAATCTAAACACCACTCCATTGCTGGACAATCACTGAACCTCCTGCAATCAAAAGCAAGCTCTCACACGCTCTCAAACGCACTGTAAGCCTCACGTTTTACCGCCCTGTATTCCAAATCGTAACTCCATGTTCTTGCATTTTCTTGGCAAATCTTTGGTATATTCATGATGCTTATTCAATTTCTGAACTTTTGGCATTGTTTGATTGCATTTATATGAGCTATAGCCCTGTAACCGAACCTAGGGTTTTGTAGTTGTGTTTTTGGGCATTTCTTCTACAGGTAAAATTGGAGCCATTGATGGACATGGATGTAACCAGGGGAGAGAGACGAGCATGACAATGGTCTTGGGAAGAATTTCCATGGCCTAGAATAGATTTTAGGACCAACCTACGAATCCAGCTGCGGATACGAATCCGCAGGAAAAATGTACAGGGCTAGAGGTTAGGGATGAAAACGTGGCCCTCCCCCATTGGTTGATTCATAATTCGCGCGCTTTATTTTTTATTTTCTGGAATTTTAACGCTTTTTTTATATTATGTTTTATTTGTATTTAGTTAACAACCAACGCATAGTGGTGCAGTGGCAAAGGCGTGTGTTCAAAATCCAACAGGACCTGGGTTCGAATCCCAGGTCCCCCATGCATTTGTTCCCAGGTCCCTCAAATCTCAAAGCGCCAGATGGCCCCAGGCCAGATCTGATGGTCCAGATGTGATGTCCACCATATGCCCTAGTCAAAGTGCCACACTGGAATCAGAAAGTCAATACAGGCCAATTCAATTGGGCCTTGGAAATTGCTGAATAAACCTCCTATCAGGCCCAAAACCCCCCTGAGTTTTTTTTCTATTTCATTCTTTTCTTATTTTATTTAATTGTTTTTGTTTTATTATTTTATTACTAACTAACCAATTAAAACTTTTTCTTAATAAAATAAAAAACCAAAAAATATTTTCTTAATTAAATTAATTTTCAGCATTTTATTTTTGTTAATAATATTCATTTAATTAATTTAGTTTTAATTAGGAATAACTTTGATATCTTTTTGTAATAATTAAAATCAACTTAGATAATTAGGTTTTATTAACATTGATCAAATTATTTTTATTTCTTTAAATATCCAAAAATCCAAAAACATCATTTTTATTAATTAATTTATTTATTAATTTAATAATTAACTTAGATCTAATTCCTTTTTAATTCAAAATAACCAAAAAAAATCTTTCTTTAATAATTAAGGGGTCAAAACCCTAAAAAACTCGCATTCGATTTAATTTTCCCGCACGCAATCCCTATTTATTCAATATTGTATCTATTTCCTAGAATGTAATAGATAATTAGGACGTTACTATTTTATCGCTTTATTTATTTTCTGCATTTTAATTTCAAGGGTTGCTTTTGGCGATGTAAATACCCGACGCCTTGTAATAGTTAGTTTAAATTCTGCAATTTAAGTTCTGCAACTTATAAACTGTTAGATGTTTGGTAATAGGGAATGCATGACAAGATCGAATGCTTAAACCTAAAATCAACATAGATCACCCATTAACATGTACAAAGACAAATTAACTGAAAACAACACACTTGCACATGTGCACTCTTAGGGTACACCTCACTTAGTCGCCTTTGAACGTGGTCATTGAGTGTAGGAAGTTTTAGAGGTCTCCCTCTTGTCCAAAGATCATAGTTGCCTCGAAACGGTTGCCTCAGAAAAATGATCTAAGACATTAGGGTTACCGCTAAGGCGTCCTAACATTGTGTAAGTGTTTAGTTATTGGCATGTATTTTTGGTAAAACCAGGTGTGTAAATGTCATGACTGATGTCATAACATTATGGATTATTAGGTACCTTATGCAGAAAAAGTATGGCATACAGTAGCTACTGTTTATGAGTGTGTATCTGAGCATTTTGCAATGATCACATTTAATGCCTTCTACCAAAATCAGTAAACAGGAATTCTGATGTCATAACAAATGTTAAGACATCCTGTACTGATCTAACTGTAAGTGCAGTTTGGTTAATTTTGAGATTTTTCAGGAAGTTGGCTCATTCCTTCCAGAACAGAATCTCCCGTGGTCTTTGGGTTAACCTAGCTCAACCCTAAACTGGTTGATAAAGTCTTGTGACCAAGTCTTAAGGTTAAACATAATTAACCATAGCTTTTTGTGGAAACCCTAACTGAAGAATCAGCTGCATATATATTCAACAGGAATGCTGGCTGCAGAGTATCTCTTTTGACTGAAGATCAATTAAGAGTTGTATAGTTTTAACTGTTGTAATCCAAGCAAGTATCATTGTGATAAGTGACTTGGAATAGGTTTTGATTGTAAGGGTTTTTGTATCACTCAAAGCTTTGAAGCAAGAGTGTTTTTGTGTCCCTTGACTAAAGCTTTAAAGCAAAGTCAAGATAGGTTTATGTATCACTCAAAGCTGTGAAGCACGAGTGTTTGTGTTACTTGATTAAAAAGCTGTGAAGCATAATCAAGTGTATGTTCTGAAGAGTGTCTTCATTATTTCATTAGTCAATTGTTTTAAGTATCACTGTTGTGATTGAGGGGGAGTGAGTAGGAACTCAGGTTTAAGTTGAACTTAGATTGAAGTTGCATTGGGTAGGTCTTAAGTGAAGGAGATAAACTTGTTGGTTTATTCCTGAATTAATATCTCTTATAGTGGATTTCCTCCCTGGCTTGGTAGCCCCCAGAGTAGGTGTTGTTTCACACTGAACTGGGTAAACAATTGACTGTGTTCTTTACTGTTTTTATTTACTGTCTTATAGAAAGTCAGATACGGTGTCATAACATTCACTGTGACATTGAGTATCTGCTGCCAGAATTTCAATTGGCATCAGAGCAGGCACCCTGCCTGTATTACTGGGTGAGATCTAGGGATATCACTTTCTGGCACTATGGACAAAGAAGGAGTTTTTGGAAACAGACCACCCATTCTGGATGGAACAAATTATGACTACTGGAAACCTCGTATGATTGCCTTCTTAAAATCACTGGACAAAAAGGCTTGGAGAGCTGCTGACAAAGGATGGAACCATCCCACCATAACTGAGAAAGATGGGACAATCAGTCTGAAGCCTGAGGAAGAATGGAGCAAAGAAGAAGATGAGTTAGCCCTGGGTAATTCCAAAGTTTTTAATGCCTTGTTCAATGGAATTGATAGAAACATATTCAGACTAGTACATCAATGTGAACTGGCCAAGGAAGTGTGGGACACTCTCAAAACTACCCATGAGGGCACATCCAAAGTAAAAATGTCAAGGCTTCAGATGCTGACTACCAAGTTTGAGAACCTAAGGATGAAGGAAGATGAAACCATTCATGAGTTTCACATGAACATCTTGGAGATTGCCAACACCTCAGGAGCATTGGGTGAAAAGATGTCTGAAGAAAAACTGGTGAGAAAGATTCTCAGATCCCTGCCTAAAAGATTTGCAATGAAGGTAACTGCTATAGAGGAAGCCCAGGACATCAGCAACTTAAAGGTGGATGAACTCATTGGGTCTCTTCAGACTTTTGAGATGGGGATCAGTGACAATGTTGACAAGAAAAGTAAGAGCATAGCACTTGTATCCAACACTGAAGATGAAAACAAGGAGGATGAAGAAGAAAATATTTCAGAAGCTATAGCCATGCTTGGAAGACAATTCAACAAACTCATCAAGAGAATGGATCCAAAGTCAAGGTCAAATGTTGATAACATTCCCTCTGACATTAATAGATCTTATGACTCCAGCAGAAGACCAAGGTCTGAAGAGAAGGGAAATCAAGGCAAAGGAATTCAATGCCATGGTTGTGAAGGATATGGGAATATTCGAGCTGAATGTCCTACCTTTCTTAAGAAACAAAAGAAAGGAATGACTGTTACATGGTCTGACTGTGATTCAGAAAGTAATTCTGAAGAAGAATCTGCCAAACTAGTTACTGCACTAACTGGTGTTTGTACCTCTGAAAGTGACACTAGTGATGAGGAAGTGACATTTGAAGAACTGACTGATACTTACAAGAAATTGTGTATCAGAAGTGCTGAAGTCTGTGTGCAAAATGAGAGACAAACAAAACTCATCTTAAAGTTGGAGGCTGAAAAAAGGGCAGACCTTGAAACTATAAGTCATCTAGAAGGGGAAGTTCAAATGCTGAACTCAAAATTGAACCAGATGACCAAATTTGTCAAGATGCTGACAAATGGAACTGACAAATTGGAAGAAATCCTTCAGGTTGGATAAAATGTGGGAAACAAGTCTGGACTAGGATTTGTGGGAGCAAAGAAATCTGGTGCAGACAAGAAGATCAGGTCTGATAAACAAATGTCAAAGCAGATGTCACAACATAACACTCAACATCGGGAACAGAGAAATATAAAGAAAAAGTACCAAAGATGGAGATGTCATCATTGTGGGAGGTTTGGTCACATAAAGCCCTTCTGCTTCAGATTGTATGGATACCCTAATCAGAACCCAGGTGTCAAACCTAAGTCTAACAGGGTACCACATACTCCTCAATGGAAGAAAAAGGCTATTGCCCTGATAGCCCACACTTCCCTGAGAGTCTCTGCAAAGGAAGACTGGTACTTTGACAGTGGGTATTCTAAGCACATGACTGGAATCAAGAACATTCTCAATAATGTTAAACCTCACACCACTAGTTATGTGACCTTTGGAGATGGTGCTAGAGGTGAAATCAAAGGAGTTGGTAATTTGGACTGCCCTGGAGTTCCAAATCTGAATGAAGTACTATTGGTAAAAGGCCTGACTGCTAATCTCATTAGTATCAGTCAATTATGTGATCTAGGATTCAAGGTCAACTTCTCAAAATCTGAGTGTCTTGTAATTAATGAAAAACAAGAAGTTGTAATGAAAGGAGTCAGATCTAAAGACAACTGTTACTTGTGGGAGCCTGAGAACACTAATTTCTCCACCGTGTGTTCTATTGCCAAAGAAGAAAAAGAGGTGAAACTGTGGCACCAAAAACTTGGCCATCTTCATCTAAGAGGAATGAAAAGGATTATCTCCATGGAGGCAGTCAGAGGGATTCCAAGACTGCAAATTGATGAAGGGAGAGTTTGTGGTGAATGTCAGGTTGGTAAGCAGACTAGGATGTCACATCCAAAGTCAAGACATCTGACCACCTCTAAGGTTCTGGAACTTCTACATATGGATCTGATGGGACCAATGCAGGTGGAAAGTCTTGGTGGAAAGAGATATGCCTATGTTGTTGTGGATGACTATTCCAAATTCACCTGGATTAACTTCATTAAGGAAAAATCTGATGTGTTTGAAGTTTTTAAAGAACTGTGCAAAAGAATTCAAAGAGAAAAAGAAGGGTGTATTGTCAGAATCAGAAGTGATCATGGCAAGGAATTTGAAAACAGTAAGTTTAATGAGTTCTGTTCCTCAGAAGGAATTAGTCATGAATTCTCTTCTCCTATAACTCCCCAACAAAATGGAGTTGTAGAAAGGAAAAATAGGACCATACAGGAATCTGCTAGAGCTATGATACATGCCAAAAGACTTCCTATTCATTTTTGGGCTGAAGCTATGAATACAGCTTGTTATGTCCATAACAGAGTCACTTTAAGAAAGGGAACCTCATCCACCATTTATGAACTATGGAAAGGAAGAAAGCCAACTGTGAAGTACTTCCATGTATTTGGCAGCAAATGCTATATTCTGGCAGATCGTGAACAAAGGAGAAAGCTGGACCCTAAAAGTGATGAAGGTATATTTCTAGGATACTCCTCCAACAGCAGAGCTTATAGGGTATTCAATTCCAGGACCAAAGTCATGATGGAATCAATAAATGTCATAGTTGATGATTATCATGAAGAAACAGATGTCCCTTGTAATGTTGAGACATTCTTTGAGACTCCAACTCAACAGAATGACCTTCCTAACACCACTACAGCAGACTCTGAATCCAAGGAAGCTAGCAAAATCCCTTCCATCAGAATTCAGAAAGATCATCCTAAAGATCTCATTATAGGGGATCCAAATAGTGGAGTCATTACAAGATCTAGAGAAATCATCTCAAACTCTTGCTTTGTGTCTAAAATTGAACCAAGAAATGTTAAGGAGGCCTTAACTGATGAATACTGGATTGGTGCAATGCAAGATGAATTGAACCAATTTAAGCAACATGAAGTTTGGGAGTTAGTTCCTAGACCAGAGGGAACAAACATCATTGGCACAAAATGGATATACAAGAACAAATCAGATGGTGAAGGAGTTGTCACTAGGAATAAGGCAAGACTTGTTGCCCAAGGACACACTCAAGTTGAAGGGGTTGATTTTGATGAGACCTTTGCCCCTGTAGCCAGACTGGAATCTATCAGACTCCTATTGGGAATTGCTTGTCTCCTGAAGTTCAAGCTGTTTCAGATGGATGTAAAAAGTGCCTTCCTAAATGGGTACTTAAATGAAGAAGTTTATGTGGAACAGCCTAAAGGTTTTGTGGATCCAAACCTCCCTGATCATCTCTACAAATTGAGGAAAGCTCTATATAGCCTGAAACAAGCTCCTAGAGCATGGTATGACAGGTTAACAAAATTTCTCTCAGACAAAGGATACAGAAAAGGAGGCTTGGATAAAACTCTCTTTGTCAAAAATGAAGGAGGGAAGCTAATGGTAGCTCAAATATATGTTGATGACATAGTGTTTGGGGGAATGTCAGAATAAATGGTTAAACATTTTGCTGACCAGATGAAGGCTGAATTCGAAATGAGTCTCATGGGAGAACTGACTTATTTTCTTAGACTGCAAGTCTCACAGATGGAGGACTCAATCTTTCTATCTCAAAGCAAGTATGCAAAGAACATTGTCAAGAAGTTTGGTATGAAGAATGCCAGTCACAAAAGGACCCCTGCACCTACTCATTTAAAGCTGTCCAATGATTCAAGTGGGGTTAAGGTGGACCGAAGTCTGTACAGAAGCATGATAGGAAGTTTGCTGTACTTAACAGCCAGCAGACCTGACATTGCCTTTGCAGTTGGAGTTTGTGCAAGATACCAAGCTGATCCTAAAGTCAGTCATATCAACCAAGTAAAAAGAATTTTGAAGTATGTAAGTGGAACTTACAACTATGGCTTGTTGTACTCTCATGGTTGTGAACCAACTCTGACTGGTTATCGTGATGCTGATTGGGCTGGAAGTGCTGATGATAGAAAAAGCACCTCTGGAGGATGTTTCTTCTTAGGAAATAATCTGGTCTCATGGTTCAGCAAGAAACAGAACTGTGTGTCTCTCTCTACTGCTGAAGCTGAATACATTACAGCTGGTAGTAGCTGTTCTCAAATGATCTGGATGAAACAGATGCTTACTGAGTATAATGTCACACAAGATGTTATGACATTGTACTGCGACAATCTGAGTACAATCAACATTTCCAAGAATCCTATTCAGCATAGCAGTACCAAACATATTGACATAAGACATCACTTTATCAGAGACCTTGTAGAAGAGAAGACGATTAAACTGGAACATGTTGCCACTGAGCTACAGCTGGCTGACATTTTTACCAAGGCACTTGATGCAAATCAATTTGAAAACCTGAGGGGCAAGTTGGGTATTTGCCAACAGGAGGAATTGTAGCAATTAATTTTTCTTAAAACAAGGGTTGAAGGAGTTATTTTTGTTAAGTCTATTTTGATTGGGTTAATCATATGCTTTCCCATTTCTTTCATAATTATTAAGAAGCTGAATAGACACTCATTTGCCTCCTTTCTCTCTCAACTCTGCAACAAATCCCATTCTCTCAATCAAAGTTCTCTCTCTAGTTGGAACAGGAGGAGACTGAAGGAAACAGAAGGGAAGAGGGTGCTGCTAAAGATCAGCTCAATGCTGAAGAAAGTAGCTCCTCTGAAGATGACAGTGCCTAAAGTTTGGTGGAGTTGCAAGTGTTTTCAGATTTTATTTGTTGTTTTTATTACTTATTTTGGATGACTGTATAACATATAAGTACATGTGTCTTTGGCCTATTTGTGGCTAAAGAGGGGGAGATATTTTGAGTTAATTACTTGGTAGACATTATATTTTTCTGCAGACATATTCTTTCTGCTGCTCTATATTCTCTGACTGCTTAGGGGTTTTAGCCAAAAATCTGCCAAAGGGGGAGTTTGTAAGTGTTTAGTTATTGGCATGTATTTTTGGTAAAACCAGGTGTGTAAATGTCATGACTGATGTCATAACATTATGGATTATTAGGTACCTTATGCAGAAAAAGTATGGCATACAGTAGCTACTGTTTATGAGTGTGTATCTGAGCATTTTGCAATGATCACATTTAATGCCTTCTACCAAAATCAGTAAACAGGAATTCTGATGTCATAACAAATGTTAAGACGTACTGTACTGATCTAACTGTAAGTGCAGTTTGGTTAATTCTGAGATTTTTCAGGAAGTTGGCTCATTCCTTCCAGAACAGAATCTCCCGTGGTCTTTGGGTTAACCTAGCTCAACCCTAAACTGGTTGATAAAGTCTTGTGACCAAGTCTTAAGGTTAAACCTAATTAACCCTAGCTTTTTGTGGAAACCCTAACTGAAGAATCAGTTGCATATATATTCAACAGGAATGATGGCTGCAGAGTATCTCTTTTGACTGAAGATCAATTAAGAGCTGTATAGTTTTAACTGTTGTAATCCAAGCAAGTATCATTGTGATAAGTGACTTGGAATAGGTTTTGATTGTAAGGGTTTTTGTATCACTCAAAGCTTTGAAGCAAGAGTGTTTTTGTGTCCCTTGACTAAAGCTTTGAAGCAAAGTCAAGATAGGTTTATGTATCACTCAAAGCTGTGAAGCACGAGTGTTTGTGTTACTTGATTTAAAAGTTATGAAGCATAATCAAGTGTATGTTCTGAAGAGTGTCTTCATTATTTCATTAGTCAATTGTTTTAAGTATCACTGCTGTGATTGAGGGGGAGTGAGTAGGAACTCAGGTTTAAGTTGAACTTAGATTGAAGTTGCATTGGGTAGGTCTTAAGTGAAGGAGATAAACTGGTTGGTTTATTCCTGAATTAATATCTCTTATAGTGGATTTCCTCCCTGGCTTGGTAGCCCCCAGAGTAGGTGTTGTTTCACACTGAACTGGGTAAACAATTGACTATGTTCTTTACTGTTTTTATTTACTGTCTTATAGAAAGTCAGATACGGTGTCATAACATTCACTGTGACATTGAGTATCTGCTGCCAGAATTTCACATTGCTTTAGTGACCGCACATCCCTTAAACCGAATTGACCCTTAAACTCCAATGACGATGCTACCTACTCATCAATAGTGGGATAGCATTGTCTAAAGGACATTAGCAAAGATCGATTCCTTTTTCGAGTAGGTAGATGGTTCTTAAGTACTTGCTCCTTCAAAATAAAACAAATTTTCGCACTTACACTCCTTTTCAAACAAAAACTCTTTCCAAACCCACAAACACAAAGAAAAGAAAATTTTTGAAAACACTTTGAGCAAGTACCTAAGAGCCCGTGGATAACCACGGATAGAAAGGGTGCTAACACCTTCCCTTTCTATAATCTACCCCCCGGACCCGAGAAACATCTCAAAAAAAGGAATTTTTCTGTGCTTTTTTTCCTTTCCTTGTTGGATAAAATAAAAGACGGTGGCGACTCTTGCTTACCGCGACATTTTGCAAAAACAAACGCAAAACGCAAACCAGCATTCCAAAAACAGTCAGTTCTCTCCCACCGTATCACAGAAGGGAACCTAACAGAAAACCCTAATTCACAGACATAGATTCTAGGTTACGGACTCAATTAGACGAAAGGAAGGTGTTAGACACCTTTCATCTACCTTGTTCACAAGAATATTAAGCTCTAGGTTTAGGTTTGGGGTAAACTGGATTTTAAGTTTTAATTAGCAAGAGGGTTTAAATTTTTTATAGGGGAACCCGCTACGATTTTTGATTGTATGCCTACATATCCTCTTACGAGGAATCAGAGTCCCAATTCGTAGTTCGTATGGGTTGATGAATTTTTTGGGGTTTGCAAGCATATTTTGAATCACTTCGCACTCGGTCGGGAGTAGTGATTGCGGAGATTTTGTCTGAGCGCGTAGTAAGCTAAAACTAGTTTGAAACCCATTTGCAAAAAAGCAGTTGATTAGCTTAGTTTATTGCAAAAAAATAGTTTGATGATTTGTTTGTGTTTTTTAATCGTATTATTTGCGAAGAACTTGATTAATGCATGATTAGAGAAAAATTTAATGCAAATAATATATAAAATAATATATGCAATTGTGATATAAAATAATTTATTTGATAATATAATAGTAATATTTAAATAGTAAGTAAAATTCATTAATAATAACATTTACATAAAAAAGAGATTATAAATAGTAAATGATAATTATAAATAATGATAAAAATTAGATAATTATAACAATATATAATAATAATATCAAAATATAATAATAATAATAATAATATAAAATCACTATTTGATAATAATAATAATAATAATTGTAAATAAAAATATATATGTATATTTAAAAAAAAATAGAAATAATAATTGAATTATAAAAATAAATTAAATTCAAGGGGGGGGGGGGGGGGGGGGGGGGGGGGGTGTAAATTCTAATTAACGAGTAAACAGGGAGGTGTCTTTAGGAGGCTGGATTATGTAGGAGAGGGTGTATGGAAAATAAGATAGGACTTGACCTATGGCCGTCCGATCACGATCACACGGAGGATAACGAGGGAGTATGATAATTATTGTGAGCCAGCGCGCATGGAATTGAAACAGATTACATTTTGTTTTTATTCATTTACATTGTTTGTTGTTACAGAAAACTCCACTTATTCATCTTCCTCTCTCTCATACTCACAAACCCTTTCACTCTCTCTTACTTTAACCGTAATTCCCAAACCACCACCGACGGCGCTCTACCAAAACCCCAACACGAATCTGACCCCCAAAACCCCCTAAATCCCAAAATAACAATAAATCAACCAAATAAAAACGCTAAGTTCAGTTACCCTTTCGCGATTTCGCTTGCTCTCTGCCTTTGAATGTTCTGGATTTAGTATTGATCTATGCTCTCCTTCGCTTTTGCAGGTTACGGTGGAGCTTGAAGATGGTGCGGCGGCGGATCAACGAAGATTGTGGTTTCAGATGATAAAACCCCAATTGTCCTTCTCTCGGATCTTCAACCAACAACAAAGTTATTTTTTCTTCGGTGTTCTTCACGTAAGCCCTTCTCCATTCTTTTCTTTTTCGTCTTCTCTATCCCCCTATTTTTGTTCTTTTTGCCAATATATATAGGGATAGGAATTTAGGACTTGTGAGAGATAGCATAGATTAGAGATTAGATTTGCTGTTAGAATTAATTTTAGGGATTGCTAATTGATTGAGAAAATATTGTAATTGATATAGTATTGATTGAGATTTGTACTGATATTGTAATTGATTTTGTTGCTAGATTTGTTTTGTAATAGAGATTGATTCTGTAATATTTTAATTGAAGATTTCATTTTTCAGAAGAATTAGGTTTTTGTACTATAATAGAGCTTGGATTATGTTGTCAATTCACTGTAATAGAGATTGAGATTTGTAGAGATTTGGATTTGATTGAAACTGATATTATTTTACTGAGATTGAATTTATTTTAGTTTTTAGATTTGATTTTTTTTTTAGTAAAATTTTAGACACTTTTTGATGAAAAATGCATAAAATAAATTAAATATTATTATTAAAAATTGCCTAAAATAGAAAAACAAAAATAATATTTAAATAATAAAAAACATGATTTTTGGGAAAATTTGAATGTAACTTGAAATTGAAATGAAATTAATAAAAATAGAATAAATCCTCAATCCAAATAATTAAAACCCAAAAAGAAATCAAATTTATGGATTTATAATTATTGTAACCAATTACATTGATTCTCTCCTAAAACAAATATTACCACCTAAAATACAAAAGAGGACAAAATCTTTTTAAATCTTTTTGTATTTTAGATTTTTTTTGGTTATTTTTAGAATAAAAATTGAAAAAAATAAAAATAACTATTTTTTAAAAATTCATTAATTTAAAATACGAAATTTAGTATTTAAATATTTAAAAAATGATTTTTTTAATTATTTTTATATATGAAAATAAAATTAATAACAATAAACAAAGAAATATAAAAAATGTTAAAAAGTACACCATGGGAGATTCGAACTCACAACCTTATATTTGCAAGCTTGTTTCCTTACCAATTGTGCTATGTTATTTGTTTGAAATAAGAAGCCAATTGAAAGTATATGAAGACGAGCAAATATTTATTTATTCAAAAATACAAATGATCTGATATAGATCATTAAATTTTTAAATAGGTTTCGAAGCGAATATTTTAAAAAACTCAGAATGTTTAGTATAATTAAATCAAAGGAATTTTATATTTGTAACATCCAAATTCAAAAATAAGTTTGATGGTAGCACTAAGGAGGACAAATTTGGGGTATGACAGCTGCCCCTATTTAATAACTATTCGATTGAATGGCGCAAGAATGCGCAACTCTTTGTTCATTTGAATATGAGATTTATTAAATAATGGAAGACCCCCAAAATTTGACCAAAGATTGGCTAGATAGGGTTACGTTGATATAGCATACCCCCACGGGTTGGCTAGATATGGTTGCGCTGATATAGCATACCCCCAAGAGTTTTAAAGAGAATAGGCAAAGATGATGATGTATCACTTTACCAGGATGTGACGACGAGACATATGGTTTTGAGCTTGAGAGATTAATGTTGCATGTCTTGGTTTGGTTTTGATTATTCACCCATTTGGAGGATGAATAAAACAATAATTTATGATGCATGGCTGCTTGTAGACTGAGGCCATGGGTTATGTTTACGAATCGCTGCATGACATCTGAGGTGATGGGCTCAAATTTTGGGATAAAGAAAACACATTGCTGCATGAAGTCTGATGCAATGGGTTAAAGTTTTGTTTTCTTTTGAGCATCACAACATGAAGTCTGAGGCGATGGGCTAGAGTTTTAGGATAAAGAAAACACATTGCTGCATGAATTCCGATGCAATGGGTTAAAGTTTTAAATTCTTTTGAGCATCGCGGCATGAAGTCTGAGGCGTTGATCGATGTTTATGGAATAAAGGAACGTATTGCT
Organism: Vicia faba; assembly: GCA_948472305.1. Lineage (NCBI taxonomy): Eukaryota > Viridiplantae > Streptophyta > Magnoliopsida > Fabales > Fabaceae > Vicia > Vicia faba. The sequence continues at coordinate 463,564,170 of OX451738.1, forward strand.
GGATGAAGTTTGATGCAATGGGTTACAGTTTTGCGAATCGCTGCGTGAAGTCTGAGACGATAAGCTAGATTTGGTTTTCGGACATCGTTGCATGAAGTCTGGGGCGATGGTTTGTGTTACGGAGTAAAGAGATACACATTGCTGCGTGAAGTCTGAGGCAATTAGTTTGGTTTGTGAATCACTGCGTGAAGTTTGATGCGATAGGCTGGAGTTTATGGAATAAAGAAATACATTGATGCATGAAGACTAAGGCAATGGGTCAGGTTCACAAATCACTCGTGAAGTATGATGTGATAAGCTAAAATTGGTTTTAGAACATCGTTGCATGAAGTCTGAGACGATGGTCTGGAGTTTGGAACACATTGCTGCATGAAGTTTGAGGCAATGATCTGTGTCGCAGAATAAGGGAATGCACTGCTGCATGAAGACTGAGGCAATGGGTTAGGTTTGTAAATCACTGCGTGAAGTCTGATGTGATAAGCCAAATTTGTTGTTTTGAACATCGCTGCATGAAGTATGAGACAATGATTTATGTCGTAGAGTAAGAAATACGTTGCTGCATGAAGTCTGAGGCAATGGGTTAGGTTTTCAAATCACTGCGTGAAGTCTGATGTGATAAGCTAAATGTGTTGTTTCGAACATCATTTCATGAAGTCTGAGACGATGGTCTGGAACTTGGCATAACGAAATACATTGCTGCATGAAGTCTGAGGCAATGGATTAGGTTCATAAATCGCTGCGTGAAGTCTGAGGCGATAAGCTAGGTTTTGTTTTCGAGCATCATTGCATAAAGTCTGAGGCGATCATCTAGGTTTGGCAAAAACATTGCGGCTTAGAGGAAATGCAATGAGTTTGGAGAATGCATTGAGGCTTAGAGGCAATGTGTTGACTTGGATAATACATTACGACTTAGAGGCAATGTGTCGAGTTTTAAAAATTCATTGTGGCTTAGAGGCAATGTGTTGGCTTGGATAATACATTGCGGCTTAGAGGCAATATGTTGGGTTTTGAGGATACATTGCGGCTTAGAGGAAATGTAATGGGTCTTTGAGAATATGTTGCGGCTTAGAGGCAACATACGGAGTTTTGAGAATACGTTGTGGCTTAGAGGCAACATACTGAGTTTTGATGATACATTGCGGCTTAGAGGCAACATACTGAGTTTTAAGGATACATTGCGGCTTAGAGGCAATGTGCTGGGCTTGGATAATACATTGTGGCTTAGAGGCAATGTAATGGGACTTGTAAGGAACTCATCATTGCGGGAAGACTTAGGTGATGGAATGAATGTGTCACGGCATGAAGACTGAGGTGACGGGTTGAATCGTAGGAGAAGTATTGCGTTGGTTGACCCTTAGATAGTTGAATCGAGGGTGAAATTATTTGTCTGTTTGCTAGGCGATACATGTGTATGCATGCGTATTGAATGTTGTATGTATGCGAAATGTATGATGTTTGACATTGATATGGAACTCTGACTATATGCATATTATATGTAGGAATGCATAGTGTATGTATGCTTGAGATATGCAAAATGTGTGTATATATGAAATGTGTGTAAGATGCGCGTATGCCTTGAAATGTTATGAAGACTATTTCTGGTATTCTCTCCTTTAAACCATTGGCTCAGAGTTACCAACTCCTTGTGTTGTATGTTATGTCGTCGTAGTATTGTTGAACTTGAACACAGTGGACAATGTTAGCAAAATTTGAGCATTGATTTTGTATTGCGGGCGTGGACGTAGACGTAGACGTAGATAATGTCCTATGCATAGATTTGTATGTTGTAAGTGCAGGCGTAAACGTAGGTATTGGCATATGTATGGTCTTGGTGTTGTAAGCGCATGCATAAGCGTAGACGTATGTAGACTCGTATGTTATAGGCACAGGCGTAAGCATAGACGTATGTAGATTCGTGTGTCGTAGGCACAAGCGTAAGCATAGACGTATGTAGAATTGGCAGGAATACACATGTGCGTGGATGTATGAGAACGTAGACCTCGTGTTGCAAGTTAGGCATAGGTGCTGACATGGACGTAGGCTTTGTGTGTGGACGCGTAGATGTAGGCATAGACTTGGTATTATTGAGTGCAAGCATAGGCGCAGATGTACGTGTGGGCGTAGACTTTTTTCATCGTGAGCGTAGATATGCATAGATACAGGCGTAAACATGTGTATAGATTTGCAAGACGTAGGAGTAGCCATGTGCGTGGACGTAAACGTGGATTTTCTTTTGATATTTTTCTAACAAAAATGGTTTTTCGATGTTTTGTCAAATACTTTTATTTTGTTAATCCCCCGAAATGATTTCAAGACAATATTCACAAGTAATAATCGTATTATTTTGTAAACAAGTCTGAGAAAATAAAAAATGCAATTTGAAAAATGCAAAGAAATCCAGTTTTTTATTAATATGCCTCTGAGTAGGCGAGAGTACAAGATGCAATTCCTAGAAAAAGGTAATTACAAAAGGTTTGAAAACTGTAAATGGAAATAAAATGATAATTGCTACTGTTGTTCCCAAATATCCTTTTAATGATATTATCTCCTTTTCTTCTGAGTTGTATGATTCAGATCTATCTCTCCCTTCGTGGTTCGTAGTCATAGTTCTTAGATCGCAGTCTTTTTGTTCTTTATTTCTTTTTGAATGATCCCTAATTTTTGCCTGGATTTCCCTTTAGGGTTTTCAATCCACCGGGATGATTTTTTTGTCTATATGCCCCTAATTTTTGCCTGAATCGCCCTTTAGGGTTATCGATCCACCGGGGTGCTCCTTTTTGCCTAAGTCGCATGTTTAAGGTTCGAGCTTAGTGAGCTTCTTATACATAGTGTTTTTCACTGCGTCTGAATTTTCCGGGTGCGGTAGTTCTTCCCCATCCATTATTGTGGAGACAAGATTACCACCGGGGAATGTTGTTTTGACTATGTACAGACCTTTGTAATTTGGGGTTCGTTTACCACGTGAGTCGAGGCGAGGTAGTAGAATCTTCTTGAGTACTAAACCATGTCGTGGTTCATCTTGTACAGTATACCGTTACTTTGAAAGAATTCCGCGGATAATTCTCGTAAGGTTTGTTTTCCAATGCTAGAGGCATTTTCCAGATGTCGTGAAACCAAGGCTTCTTATATAGCAAGACAATGTGAAGGCTCTTCGAAGCGTCTGTTTGTGATGCACGATTCGTGGTTTGACCAAGCTACTTTGAATATAGACGATATAGTTGCCAAGGCGTCTGTCATTTGATTCCCTTTTCGTGGGACGTGACTGGAAATGATTTTTTCAAATTCTGCAGTCAGTATTAAAACATGATCCCGATATGGAACCCGTTTTGGATGTTTATTATCCTGTTCACCATTGACTTGGTATATGGCTTGTGAGCATTATTTGGAGAAGTCAATACTGCCTCTATATCGTTCCCTAGTATATTTGAAGCCTCGTCGAACGTGGATACCCAACATGCCCCTGGCTCAGGTTCTTCGTCAGATCTTGGTATTTCGTAGTTGCTTATTTTTACAGCAATATGTAGTTGGCCTTGGCCTGTTTCTATAGATATGCACAATCAACTTCTTTGTGGCTCCGCTCTAACATTACCCCTTAGCTTGGTTTCTTCCGGGTATTGCCCCGTGCTCAGATTAATGGTATTAATAGCCTCTTGATATGGTTGCATATTGTTAGCTTTTATTTTTATTTCCCTCTCCATTTTCTCAGAGAGTTCAATATCTTTATCATCTTCCTCTTTAGCTTGGTTGATAGGAGCATCAAAATCATATCGGATCGCAGCAGTAGCATTATCAGTGGATTTGGGCGTGATTTTGCACCTTTATCATGTTTTGGTGCAGATTTAGTATATGAAATTTGAAAATGCATATGCGGAGAAAGTATTTCCATATTTTAGATTTGAGATATAAATGCAAGATAAAGACAAGGATCTTAATTGAAAACAAAACATAACTTTTACTAATCATAAATATTTTCTGAAACAAAATAGGGAAACCCTTACAAGCAACCCCTATGCCTCGGGCTTGACATAGGTTTTTTTCGAAAATAAGAAAAATTAATTAAGAAAGAAAAAGATCTCAGGAATCTCCATGGTCGTCCATCTTTTGATTGTTTTCCCTAGGGCGCATTCTTAGATGAATTCAGTTGCCCCTTTGGTGTTGTCTTAGCTGAATATTTTTGCCCCATGTCTGCCATGCACTACTCCATTGTTAACAAAAGTCTCTTGGATCAGAAGAAAATGTGTTTCGCCCTTTAGAAGAGCTTTATATTTTTCTTCAGGGTATTGTCCGAACTGGACTATCCCCTGGTCCCTTAGCCTTTGTAGAGATCTTTCGAGAGCTTCATTGTGTTCTAGCGGGAGTCCATATCCCAACTGATATTCTTTCAGCGAGTTTATCGGGATCTTTGCTTGTCTGCTTGCCCCAGAGTCAATGACTACTTCGATTGCATTTATTGTTAGCCCATCGTGCAACGACGTAGGGTCTGATGTGATGTCGGGCTTCTCGAAAGTGATGTCTTGAGAATCCAACAAATCATGCACCTTGTGTTTGAAAGGCCAACATTGTTCTATGGTATGTCCAAGAGAATTAGCATGATATTCTCACCTGGCGTTGGCATCATATCTTCGTGGGAGTGGCCCGATTGGAGGGGCTAGAGGCTTGAGTTCCACTAAGGATGCCTTAACTAGCTGTTGCAATAACTGGCTAGGTGGCATAGGGAGTGGATCAAATTTCCTGGGCGACTTTCTTCTTTGCTGCTGCCCTAGGGGGATCACTAATGGTTATTGAACCCTGGGATGTGGTGCTACAGCATTAATCTCCCCCTCCTTTCCTTTGGTGAAGTTTGAAGCAGGCCACTTTAACTTTGTAGGGAGCATTTGATGGTCCCCCTGATATCTTCCCACTTTTTATCCTAGTTTCGATTCTTTCTTCGATGGTTGCTAGGTCTGAGAACCCTGAAGAGATACTTCCAACCATCATCTCATAATACAGCCCGTGCAAAGTTCCCATGAACGTGTCTACTAACTCCTTCTCTAACAGTGATGGTTGCACATGGGTATCCAATTCCCTCCATCTCTGAGCATACTCCTTGAAGGACTCTTCTTTCTTTTGGGACAAATTCTTGATTTGCATGTGGGTAGGCACCATGTCCAGGTTATATTTGTAATGCTTTAGGAAAGCATTAGCAAGATCTGCCTAGGTTCGAATATGCGTTCGCTCCAATTGCATATACCAGGCTGAAGATGCCCCACTCAAGCTATCTTGAAAATAGTGAATCATCATCTTCTGATCATGGGCATGGGCATGCATCTTCCTGCAATACATACAAAGATGATTTCTTGGAAAAGTGAGCCCCTTGTATTTTCGAAGTCAGGTACTTTGAACTTTGGTGGAATCACCACATCAGGAACTAGGCCCATTTCGAGAGCGTCTACTTCGAAAGCGTCGAAACCCTCCACAACATTTAATCTTTCTTCTAGGGCTTTGTACTGATTCATCACTAATGGATTATCAACATCATGATTACCAGTCTTCTTTGAGGGCGCTTGGTTGGAATCCTCTGGGTCGTGGTCTCCGTATTACAGGTCCAAGTAATTGTCTACATCAATTATCGGAATCTGTAGGGTACGAGATGCCCCTGCTTTTGGCGGCGGTGGGACAAACCCTTCAGTTTCAGCTTCTTGTTGGACCATGACGGATTTCTGCAGTCCTGCCTCTGACTCTTTCCTTAGTTGGTGACCGCTTGATGCACCAATAGGTTGGGCTACTTCTTCGAAATCTGCCATGGGAATCTGGTCTTGTCTGTCAATAATGTTCTTCAAAGCTAAGAGAACTTGACTCATATCTCCTTTCATTGAAGTGACGTCACCCTTTACTTGGTCAAGATCCTCTCTGAATGCAACCTGAGTTTCCTAGATTTTCTCCATTTCTTTTTTGTTGATAAGCCTTTGTTTGACACGGAGGCCAAGGAGGTGGAGATCTTCTTTTACCAATAGTTCAACTGGAGAGATGTTTTTAAAAAATGAGTTTTGATATGATATGTAGGTGTTTGTGAATGCATGTGTACGAATAAATGTGTACGAATATGAAAGGGGTTAACTGTCCTATTCACTTGGGTATGTATCCGTCTTTTGCTTATTATTTTACTTAGCGACTTTCTTTAAAATAGATACACAAACGATATGTGGAAACAAAATTACTTTATTGAAGGTAACATAATTCAGATATTAAAAAATGTTACAATCTTAAACCAAAACTTTATTTGCGTGAAATCAAGCGAAAGGAAATAAGTCTTTTTATGTGTGCCTGTTGATATCTGATATGGAAGTCATCCACCTTGACCAGACAAAGCCTGGGAAAATCTTTAGCGCGTTATTTCCTTTTCATGGATTTGATTTCAGATATGTTTGGCGTGTTGACACGGGCAAGTTGTTTCCTTCGATATCCATTTTTAAAGACAGTCATCGAGATCTTGATATTATTTTTTTTGGTATCCCGTGAATAAGACAAAGAAATGGGTGACGAATATATGATGAACTTTATGACGAATAAATGAAATATATGAACGCATAGGTGTGGGGTTGAATGATGAGGTTTTATGATAAGTACCCCTATAAGGTAGGGATGTATGGTTTAGTGACGGGGTTTTGTGATAAGTATCCTTAGAAGGTAGGTTCCTTAATTTTGACCCACGGTTGATCTACCCTCCCAGAAGGTGGTTTCCTTAAGGGTATCATGAATAACACCATAAGGAAAAGGCACAAGGGCCTCCCTTAGGTGGATCCTCTTTACGGACCAAGACGTCTGTCTCAAAGTCGTGAAAGGTCTCTGTGATCGGTGGATCTGGAACTGACTGTTTAACGCTGGTTCGCGAAATGTCGCGGAAGCAAGAGTCGCCACCGTCTTTTATTTTCTCCAAATGGAAAGGACAAAAGCACAGAAAAATTCCTTAAAGAGATTTCTCTCGGTTCGGGAGGTAGATTATAGAAAGGGAAGGTGTTAGCACCCTTTCTATCCATGGTTATCCATGGGCTCTTAGATACTTGCTCATTGTGTTTTCAAAAATGGTTTGTTTGCTTTTCAACTGTGGGTTTTAAAAAGTTTCTTTGAAAATTCCAGTTCGACTCTTGTATCAGTCCTCAAGAGTGTTTGAAAAATTGCTTTCGAAAGCTTTTGAAAAGGTGTCGGTGTGAAAAGTATTTTTTTGATTTGTTTTGAAATTAGAGCAAGTATCTAGAGTCGTCTACCTACCCTAAGGAATTCGTCTGTGTAAATGTCCTTTAAAGTAGTGCCATCCCACCATTGAGAGGTAGGTAGCACCACCGTTGGAGGTGTTCGGGTCAATTCGAAGGTTCGGGACATGGTGATCACCGGAGCAATAGGAAGACACCTTAGAAGCTACCCTCATGCCAGGTTCCCGGATCATGAGGACTTACTAAGACATCCTCTACTCGACGATCACCTTTCGAGGCAAGGCAACAGTGAGGCGTACCCTAGGGGTGGTGTGTGATTTGTGTGTCGTTTTCAGATATTTTTGTCTTTTGTCATGTTATTGGTATTCTACGCTTGTTTTTATTTATGTCCATACAGTCTTTCATGCTTTGTTTAACAGTTTAAAAGTATTGCGAGAAAAAGTAAATCTAAGGCTATTACAAATGGCGCGGGTCCACATCGCCAAAATTAACCAGGACCCGATTTGACAGAAAAATAAATAAAGTAAAGGTGCGAGGAGTAATTAAAACGTTACAAGGCTTCGGGAGAGGTACATAATTATTTAAGCGAAATAAAATAAATATGCGAACAAATAAGAAATTAAGAACGAAACGAGGGCGTTGGACCCTTTTGCAAAATATTAAAATTACATGAGGAATTAAAATTAAAATTAAAAGAAAGCAAGAATTTGTTTTTTTGGTGTTTTTTTAATATTTTAGGATTTAATAGAAAAAATTAATTGCAATTAAGCGCTAACCCTAATTCTATTTTATTTTAATTTTTTAAGGAAAAAGAACATTAGAATTTGAACTAAATTTAACCTAATTTTTGTATACAAATTTAATTATGAAAATAAATAAAATAAATATTATTGTGAAAAAGAAAAATTAAAAAAGGAATAAAACATTAATTAAACCTAGTTCTACATTTTTTAGATTTTTGTCAAAAGAATCAAAATTAATCTAATTTAAAACTAAATTTAATTACATGCAAATTTTTCATGAAAATATTAAAACAAAAAAAATATTTATTGTTTTTTTTCTCTTTTCTGATTTTTTTGTGTATTTTTATGTTTATGAAAATAATTAATTTAATTAATAAAGCAAGATTTTAAAAGAAAGTATAAATAAAAAATAAAGGAGAAAGAAAATAAAATTGGCAAACCTAGGGGGTTCAGACCCCAAATGGGAGGTTAAATCCAAGCAATTCTGGCCCATTGAGCATGGCCCTTTTGACTTTTTGCATGACACGTACATATGCGTTGACTAGGGTTTATGGTGTTCCCCAATCCATAGCCATTGATCTGATGAGCCTGGCCAGATGGACGTTGATCTTTGAGAGTGTATGATGCGCTTCACCTTTGAAACTACACATGAACATATATTGCAAAATAATATGGAAATAACGTAGACCTAGGGCTCGAACCCAGGTCATGTACCTTTCCACCCAACGCGTTTGCCACTGAAGCACTTCATTTATCTGTAAACTAATACAACAAATAAATATTATAAAAGAAGATGGTTAATGGCTTTGGAAACGCGCGCGAGTTTTTGAATCCACCTATCATCGTGTGCCACGGACTCATCTTCTTCACCATCCCTGAAATACAAAAACATGAGGCAACGGTTTTATACGCGTTTTCTTAGGCTAGCTATTGAAAAATAGCGATTAGCCCTCAGGCACTCATAAATTGAGCGCGAGGGTTGGTTTGAGATCGTCCAGATGCGCGGATTCTAATGGTGGTGGTCTTGAGGGCTAATTTTTCTCTAAATAAAAACCCCCAATTTTGAGGTCCTGCAAACCCTAGAACACAAACATGGTGAAATCGCGTATACAGCATAAAAACATAATTGAATGCATTGGTTAGCTTCAAAACTTCATAATGAACATGAATCAAGTATTAAAAATTGCAAAGGATGCGTAAATCATGATGCACGATTATGAATTTTATTCGACACAGTCTGCACTCATGTTACCAGTTCTTGAGGTTCTGATGAGTATTCTTGATTGAGAATCGTTCAGTAGACCTTGAGGAAGCTATTGGAACAAGAATTGAGACCTGAATTGCCTTGCAAAGGTGTTTTCAGTTTTGACTTTTTTAGAGAAAATTTCAAGTTATCAATGGAGTATTCTGAGCAGCTGCGCGCGTGTTTGCATTAGGGTTGTGTTTCTTGTATATGTAGGAACAATTAGGTTAAGAAATTTGATCCAAAAGGCTTAGCATCCATGACTTTGAAAGATTTGATTTGCAAGATCTTTTTTCAAATATTTTTCATATGTTTTTGTACCAATTAATATCAAATCACTCCAAATCTTTCCTTATCTGCATATACACGAAATCTTGAGGCTAAAACATGTATAAAAAGATTGGTTAGGGTGAGTTAAATATTTTTCATATATTTAAATGATTTAAATGAATTAATATAAATAAAAATTCAAATAAATAAATAAAAAATGAGAAAATACTTCCCTTTGGGCCAAGTGGTCGTGCACATGCTTGGAATGATGAATTGTGGAAGAAAAATGGGCCCATTAGCAATTTTAGGTCATTGGAAGTAATGTTGACTTTTCAAAATATCCAAAAATTTCCCAACTTCCACAAGGCACAACTTGCTCAATTTTTAAGCTTTTCTCATGTTCTTTGACATTTTGGAAAGTTCTTTGAGTCCTCTAACCAATGTTTTTGGTCCCATGTCATTTTGATTTACCAATCTCAAGTAATGGCCTTTTACTTAAAGTCCCTTTTTGTTGACTTTTGAAAATGACCTATAATGTTGAAATTGATAACTTTTTGTGAGAGCATTTCTTGGACTTGAAGTATGAAGATGAGTTGTAGGAAATGTCTTTCTCTTAAAAATGAGCTTTGGATGGAATTTTTCTGATAATCCATGTGAAAGTTATGCCCTGGTCAATTTCAGTTGACTTTTTCAGCTGTCCAAATAAGGAAACTTTTGCAATTTGATGAATTATGAGCCAAATTTTGAGAATCATGATCAAGCATTGATCAAATGATGTTTGTGGCTTAAAAATGATATGTTGACCAAAAATTTGAACTTTTGACTGTCAAATGACCATTTTGCCCCTACAGTTGACTGTAGTGCAATTAGGGTTTTTGACTGTGCAATTTTGAGCTGAATGTCTTGAAACTTGATATGAGGACGTTTGACCATATTTGTAGGCATGTGAGACTTGATTGGGCCTTTGAAAACTTCATGCTCTTGATCAGAATACAAACCCTAATCTTGACTGTATAGGAGATCTTTGACTGTGCAACCCTTGGGGAATCTTGAAGCCTTGACTTGGCAATTTCTTGAAGAATATGGGAGGGCAAATTTTGGGGTACAACAGTTGCCCCTGTTTAATCTTCTTAGACCTGAGGATGCAGATTGGCTGACGTGCCTTTCGTAATCCGAGGGTGGAAGATGATTGAACACTAGAGTGCCCAGAAATTTGCGCTCACATAGTAGCAGTGATGGTGGAATGGGCTTATAGATGCCATTTGGAGGTTGCTGGATAGGATGATGGGCTTATAGATGCCATCTGGATGTTGATCGCGTAAGAGATTCCTTAGCGAGAACCTGCATACCTGCAACAGAAACATGAGTACCTAACATGTTGCAGGAGTTGGTTTTCAGATGCTTGGTATAGATGTGTCCTGACTGGTTACAGGAGCTGAGTCTGGAGTTTCAAAAGGTGATGAATGAACCAGGGATGGTTGCTACCTTGGCATGAATGATAAGAGAACCTTGGGTGATTTTAACTTCAACAACGCTCGTTGAGAAAATCTTGGTGGGTAATACCATCTTCGCAGTATCGGGAAGAGAACCATAGGCAGTTATAATCTGAAAGGGAATTGTCACCTCACTCACCGTCAGAGAGGGAACCATAAGAAAAGGAATTATCACCTCACTCACCGTTGGAGAGGGAACCATAGGAGATTATCACCTCACTCACCGTCGGAGAAGGGAAACATCTGAAAAGGAATTATCACCTCACTCACCGTCGGAGGGGGAACCAAAGGAGATTATAATCTCAAAGAAGAACCCTAAAATGGCAATCTCATGCACCGTCGGAGAGAGAACCAATAGGACATTATAATCTCAAAGAAAAACCTAAAATGGAAATCTCATGCACCGTCGGAGAGAGAACCAATAGGACATTATAATCTTAAAGAAAAACCTAAAATGGAAATCTCATGCACCGTCGGAGAGAGAACCAATAGGAAAATATAATCTTAAAGAAAAACCTAAAATGGAAATCTCATGCACCGTCGGAGAGAGATCCAATAGGAAATTATAATCTCAAAGAAGAAACCTAAAATGGAAATCTCATGCACCGTCGGAGAGAGAACCAATAGGAAAATTATAATCTTAAAGAAAAACCTAAAATGGAAATCTCATGCACCGTCGGAGAGAGAACCAATAGGACATTATAATCTCAAAGAAGAAACCTAAAATGGAAATCTCATGCACCGTCGGAGAGAGAACCAATAGGAAAATATAATCTTAAAGAAAAAACCTAAAATGGAAATCTCATGCACCGTCGGAGAGAGAACCAATAGGACATTATAATCTCAAATAAGAAACCTAAAATGGAAATCTCATGCACCGTCGGAGAGAGAACCAATAGGAAAATATAATCTTAAAGAAAAAACCTAAAATGGAAATCTCATGCACCGTCGGAGAGAGAACCAATAGGACATTATAATCTCAAAGAAGAAACCTAAAATGGAAATCTCATGCACCGTCGAAGAGAGAACCAATAGGACATTATAATCTCAAAGAAAAACCTAAAATGGAAATCTCATGCACCGTCGGAGAGAGAACCATTATAGTCTGATAACTCCTACTGAGTCTTCATCAGAAAAATCTGTTGGGAGTCGATTTAGCTGGACTAGAGAAGGCCTTGGACTGGATAAGAAATCTTTGGAGTTGATTAACTGAACCGGTCTAGGTCTTGAAATATGATTGAGAATTTAGCCGAATCTTTCCTGCAAGGTAAAGGTCAGTCATATGCAATGCATGATATGGATCAAGCAATGATGTTCTCAACATAAATGAGATTTGTATGATATAATGCGTCTATGCATGCTATAATGATGTATGTGATATTTTATGAATGTATGTTTTCGTCTAGGAAGGTAAATCCTTGACGGGTGCCGGGAAGTCATATCCTGGGCTGATGTTGAAGAATAGCTTTTGCTTCCGCTGGGGATGATAATTGCAAGAATACCGGTAGGAGAAGATGACTCCGTTGAGGAATAAACTTGGCAAATGGAAGATTTTGCGGGGAGAAAAAGATACTCTAGCGACCATGCTGGGAAGCAATACTCTGTGGGAAGAGGGATGCCTTGCTGAATTGTTGAGAATGACTTGCTGAGGATATCTTTGTTGTATTGGAAGTATGAATAGACTTCGCTGGGGATAAGAAGACTTCGTCGAGGACGCTCTTTCCGTGGCTTTTGGCTGAGGATAACCCAGTTATATCCTGTTAAGGAAATAACTCTTTGAATAAAGCCGGACGACGCGTTCGTGCTCTGCGAGGGGATAAGCTTCCAGAATCTACTGGGGATAAGCTTACTGCTTGGGGATATGAATTCCAACTTTCCTGGGGAACTGGATTGGATTCTCTTGGGGAAGTTTGAATTGCATCGGGGAAGTGACTCTTTTGAACATTGATATACCGCCGGGGAACAATCTTTAGACTAAGACTGCCGGGGATGCTTGTTAAGAATATGTGTATTGCTGGGGAGTGTTGATATCTGCTGGAGGATACTCAACTTCCTTGAGATTTGATAACTTTGCTTGGATAAGAATGCACTGACTGCTGACTTACTCTCTGGGGATTAAGATGTACTTGGTCATATTCTTCAGCCGAACCTACCTTGGTACCTTGAGGATAGAACAATTAGATTGCTTAAACAACTCTTTTAGTGCCCCTGTTTCTAGTGTCACCTGCAATTAATTCCTTTGTTTCGTATGCAAATATTTATGAGTTAGCAAATTATCGTCGATGCATATATCACAAATTGAACCTTGGACATTCTTCGCAAAACAAAACAGAAAAAGAAAAACACTTGGCACGTTTAACCGAAAATATATTTGTATTGATTTTGAATGGCCTGTGAATAGGCGTTTTTGTATACAAGAGGCTGACGTCCTAGTAAGAGAATGCCGCCGAGCAAAAGAGTTTATACAAGTTTTGTACAAAAGAAACTAAAACAGCTGTGTGAAATATGAGTGATCCACTGGGTTTCAACTCTGCTATTGCCTTTATAACTCCGAGCGTCTCATCACTTGATGACCTTGGTTGAAGGTGAAGCTGACTGATCGATGCCGTCTGAACTTGATGTAGATACCGGATCCTGGATGCAAAGTGATCCAATGAGACATAGTATTACGCTTTTATCCCTAATTTTTGCCTGGACCGCCCTTTCGGGTTTTCAGTCCACCGGGATACCCATTTTTGCCCAAGCCGCCTTTTCAGGTTTTCGACTTGCCGGGTGTACAGATTTTTTTCATTTTCATCCCTTTATTTTGCCCGAACCCTTTTGGTTCGACGGGAAGCCCTAACTTTTGCCTAGGCATGTCAGCCTAGCGGGTCTTTTTATGCGTAGTATTTTTTAACTATGTCTGCATTGGCGGGGTGAGGAAGGTCGTCACCATCCATATTGGTTAATATCATTGCTCCTCCTGAGAACACCTGTTTAACCACAAATGGCCCTTCGTACGTAGGGGTCCATTTGCCCCTTGGATCACTCTGAGGAAGGATGATTCTCTTGATTACCAGATCCCCAACTTGATATTCCTGTGGTCTGACCTTTTTGTTAAATGCCCTGATCATCCGTTTCTGATACGTCTGACCATGACAAATAGCAGCAAGTCTCTTTTCATCAATGAGGTTGAGTTGATCGAGTCGTGTCTGGATCCAATCATCTTCGTTCAGATTTGCATCCTTCATTATCCGGAGAGAGGGTATTTGTACTTCGATTGGCAAGACTGCCTCCATGCCATAAACCAGAGAGAAAGGAGTTACCCCGGTTGACGTCCTAGCTGAGGTACGGTACCCATGCAGAGCGAACGGTAACATCTCGTGCCAATATTTATAAGTTACTGTCATTTTCTGCACAATCTTCTTGATGTTCTTATTTGCTGCTTCAACAGCCCCATTCATCTTCGGTCTGTAAGGAGAAGAGTTGTGGTGCTGTATTTTGAACTGTTCGCAGAGCTCAGCGATCATCTTGTTGTTCAGATTGGTACCGTTGTCTGTAATAATCCGCTCAGGGACGCCGTACCGATAGATCAGATTATGCCAAATGAACCGTGCCACAACAGTCTTGGTTACCGTAGCATAGGATGCTGCCTCAACCTACTTCGTAAAATAATCAATCGCCACTAGGATGAAGCGATGTCCATTGGATGCCGTAGGTTTAATCTCGCCGATCATGTCTATGCCCCACATTGCAAACGGCCAAGGCGCAGTCAGAACATTCAGGGGAACCGGAGGAACATGCACCTTGTCTGCATAAATCTGGCAGTTGTGGCATGTCCTGGAATGTTGGTAACAGTCAGCTTCCATTGTGGACCAGTAATATCCTGCCCGTAGGATCTTCTTAGCCATAGTGTGTCCACTGGAATGTGTACCAAAGGTCCCTTCATGTAGCTCTTCCATGATTCTTTCTGCTTCAGTTTTATCCACACAACGCAGTAAGGTTGAATCATGGTTTCGCTTGTACAAGATGCCGTTGCTAAGGAAGAATTTGGCTGCGAACCTTCTCAGGAATTTCTTATCATTGACAGAGGCACCTTCAGGGTATTCCTGAGCTTCCAAGTATCTCTTCACCTCATGGTACCAAGGCTTCTCTGTTACCAATTCAGTCTCGAGATCACAGCAGTATGCCGGTTCGTCCAGTTTCTAGATGATGATCCGGGGAGCCTCATTATCCCATTTGACCTTGAACATTGAAGACATTGTGGCTAACGCGTCCGCTAACTGATTCTCTTCTCTTGGAAAGTGTTCAAAGGTTATCTCTGTGAAGTGGGGGATCAGGGTCAACACACATTCTCGGTAAGGAATCAAGTTTGGATGTTTCGTATCCCACTCTCCTTTGATCTGATTGATCACAAGAGCGGAATCTCCGAAGACACTTAGAAACTTAATCCTTAGGTCAATCGCAGCTTGAAGACCCATGATGCACGCCTCATACTCCGCCATGTTGTTGGTACAGTTGAAACACAGCCGGGCAGTGAGTGGAGTATGAGTACCTTGAGGAGATATGATGATGGCGCCGATACCGTTTCCTAAAGCATTGGAGGCTCCGTCAAAGTGCATAGACCATCGGGATCCTGGTTCAGGTCCTTCATCCGGTCCAGGTACTTCACAATCAGTCACTATCATGATGCTCTCGTCTGGAAACTCGAAGTTCATTGATTGATAGTCATCTACAGCTTGATGTGCCAAGTGGTCTGCCAATACACTTCCCTTGATGGCTTTCTGGGTTGTGTACTGAATGTCGTATTCCGTCAAGATCATCTGCCATCTTGCGATTCTCCCAGACAGAGCAGGCTTTTCGAATATGTACTTTATAGGATCCATTTTTGAGATCAACAAGGTAGTGTGAGTCAGCATATACTGTCTCAGCCGACGAGCAGCCCATACCAAAGCGCAGCAAGTTTTCTCGAGCAGTGAGTATCGGGTCTCACAGTCGGTAAACTTTTTGCTAAGGTAATAAATGGCGTGCTCTTTTCGGCCAGACTCGTCATGCTGCCCCAGCACACACCCCATTGAGTTGTCGAGTACTGTCAGGTATAGTATCAGAGGTCTCCCTTCAACCGGTGGCATGAGGATGGGTGGTTCTTGGAGATACTCTTTGATTTTGTCAAAAGCAGCCTGACATTCATCATTCCAACGTACTACCTGATCTTTCTTCAGCAGCTTGAAGATTGGCTCACAGGTAGCGGTTAGATGTGAGATGAAGCGAGCAATGTAATTCAGGCGTCCTAAAAAGCCTCTGACTTCCTTTTCTGTCTTAGGGACTGGCATCTCTTGAATAGCTTTGACCTTGGCAGGGTCCACTTGAATTCCCTTATCACTGACCACGAAGCCTAGAAACTTCCCAGATCTTACCCCGAAGGTGCACTTGTTCGGGTTCAATCTCAGCTTGTATAGTTTCAACCGGTCAAACAACTTTTGCAGATGATCTAAGTGCTCTTCCTCAGTCCGGGACCTTGCGATCATGTCGTCCACGTACACTTCTATCTCATGATGGATCATATCATGAAATAAAGCAACCATGGCACGTTGGTAGGTTGCCCCAGCGTTCTTTAATCCAAATGGCATGACCTTGTAACAGAAGGTCCCCCACTGAGTAACAAATGTAGTCTTCTCCATGTCTTCAGGTGCCATCTTGATCTGATTGTAACCTGAAAAGCCATCCATGAAAGAGAACACTTTGTGCTGAGCCGTATTATCAACAAGGACATCAATGTGAGGTAAGGGGAAGTCATCCTTGGGGCTGGCCCTGTTCAGATCCCTGTAATCGACACACATTCTGACCTTACCGTCCTTCTTAGGTACCGGCACCACATTAGCAACCCACTGAGGGTAAGAAGTTACTGCAAGGAACCCAGCATCAAACTGCTTCATAACCTCGGCCTTAATCTTTTCAGACATCTCTGGACGCATCCGACGGACCTTTTGCTTAACTGGAGGGCAGTCTTCCCTAGTTGGCAAGTGATGGACCACAATATCGGTATCCAACCCGGGCATGTCTTCGTAGGACCAAGCAAAGATCTCCATATAATCATGCAGCATTTGAGTCAACCGCTGCTTCACGCTGAGCTCTAGGTTGGCACCAATCTTTACCTCTTTCCTGTCTGTCTCTGTACCCAAGTTTATGATTTCCACTGGCTCTTCGTGGGGTTGAATTGCCCTCTCTTCCTGAAGCAACAGTCTTGCAAGCTCGCCAGGCACTTCGCAATCATCCTCACCTTCGTCTTCGGCTAAGTTGATCGGATTTTCGAAGTCATAATTGGCAGTAGCAGAGTTGTTATCAGTGAGATCCAGAGTGGATTGAATCCTGTATGAGTGAGTGTGTGTGTAAATACAGCTGTTTTGAAAATTATGTAAAGGAAAAGAAAAACAGAAAAGGAGCACAATATTTGCAATGCGAAAATACGTCCAAGATTTTCATTCATGATATATGACATGACAATTTATAAGCCCTCACAAATAGAACCACGGTGCCTCGGGTAAGACACCGGGCCATAGAGTTTATCATTGTTTATTACAAAATAACAAAACATAGGAATTCATTACTCAGTAACAAGAGAAACAGGGAGATTGTCTTTTGCGCTCCAATTGTTAAGTCCACCGTCGGTTGCCGGGTAGATCCAGCTATCAAACTCAGCTTCATCAACTTCCTCCTCGTCCCCAATAGCATTTACCCCATGAGCAGGCAGGGGAGCTGTCACTACATTAGGCTTCTCAGATGCCTCAAACTGTACCTCCTTGGCGTCAATAAGATCTTGCAGCTTGCTCCTTAGGGCCCAACAGTCATCAGTAGAATGCCCCGGGCTATCTGAATGGTAAGCACAACGAGCATTCGGGTTGTACTTGGGAGATGCAGTATTTGGAAACTTTGGAGCCTCCCTGACAGTCACTAAGTTAGTGGATAGCAACTGTGGCAGGATCTGTGATAAGGTCATGCTTAAGCGGGTGAACTCTCTCCGGGGCCTTTCAACCTTTTGAGGATTGTTGGCCGAGGAGCGGCAGCAGGCTTAGCAATCATTACCGCACTGACAGATTGGCGGCGCTCAGGTCTCTCTGATTTCCTGGAACCATACACGGCACTAGCCTCCTTCTTGAAGGGTTTCTTCTCAGAACCAGATGATGCCCCCTTCGGAATCTTTCCAGACTTCAGCCCAGCCTCAATTCTTTCTCCAGTCAAGATTAGATCAGTGAACCCTGCAGATGAATTCCCGATGAGATGGTTGAAAAACGGCCCAGATAGGGTCCCCAAGAACATGTCTACCAATTCCCGATCAGTCAACGGAGGCTGCACCCTGCCAGCCAGGTCTCTCCACTTCTGAGCGTACTCCTTAAAACCTTCGCTTGCACCTAACGACATACCCTGGAGTTGGATACGTGTGGGGGCAAGGTCGGCATTATATTGATACTGCTTATAGAAAGCAGTAGCCAACTCCTCCCAGTTACGAACTTTGGTCCCATCCAGCTGATAGAACCATTCGAGATGAGTCCCTGAAAGACTCTCCTGGAAGAAGTGGATCCACAAATTCTTATCCGCAGAGTACGGTTGAATTTTCCGAACATAGGACCTTAGATGCAGCTTGGGACAAGACGCCCCGTCATACTTAGAGAAGGATGGTGCTTTGAACTTGTGAGGGATGATCACACCAGTTGACAAACCCAGATCTCCGAAATCCAGCCCAGGTACCTGTTGAACCTCCATAGCCTTCAATCTGTCCTCCAGTTGTTTATATCTGTCTTCTGCAGGAGGGTACTGCTCTTCATCAAAATCTGTCTCGTTGTCGGAGACTACCGGACTAGGAACCCTTGCTTCTGCCTGAGGAGAATTCTTGTCAACAGAAGAACCAGCCTCTTCCTGCTGCAGAGCATTGCCAAACCTTCGGCCCGAGTTGAACAGAACAGTTCTTCTCTTCTTCTTCTTCTCCTTCTTCAGGAGCATAGCCTTCAGTTCTTCTTGGCCTTGAGCCAGACCCTTGATTAATTCCTGGAATTGTGCATTCTGCACTTGAAGAGCCTTGATGGAAGTCTCAGTTGATGAAGATTCGGGGTTCATGATGCTGAAATAAACAGCGAAGAACTGTAAGCAACCTGAAAAGAGGAAAAACCTGCTATGCACATGATGTATGAAATGCGTATGATTTATGTTTTCAAAGACAATCGGGAGTCAACTTCGTAAACAAAAAGGAACACACTTCATTAGATTCAACTTTGAAACTGAAATTATTCAACAGGTTGCCCTTAGGCGTTACATGAAAGGAAATACTGAAAAGGAAATAAAACTGTAAGAACACATCTGGAACTTTTTATTGATCCCATGGTCTCCTCTTCTCAGTACGGATGTAGGCATTCAGAGCTCTCTCATTCTCCAACTGCTTTGTCAGCTTCTGGATCTTTGATTCCTGCTCGTTGAACTTTTCTCGGTAAGAATCCCGCTCTTCTCGTAGTTGCGACCAAGATCTCTTCAATGTCTCATAATCAGTAGGTATCTGAGGAGGAAGGACAGTTGGAGTAACACCATCTTTGTCAGGACACTCAAGAATGACGGGTCTGACAGCTTCATACGGCATACCTAACTTCTGAGCACGGATGCGAACCCATTTGTAGTAGGCTTCCATAGGTAAAGAAGTCTTTGGCCCTAACTCTTGTGGATCAGCTTTATGAACCTTGTCCCAAGCCTTGATGAACCTACGACGTAGCTCGTCACTATCCACCTGAAATTCAAAATTGATGTGAGGCACCAACATCTCATGGGGGCCTGCTCTTCTTGCTCTTCCAAACTGACGGAGTGCTAGACATGGATTGTAAGAGATCCCTCCTTGGGTACCAATCAGAGGAACATTAGGGTATTCCCCGCATCGATCAATAATGGCTATCTCATCCAAACCTCTGCAAGTCCAAATGATGTCTTTATCGGTGAGAGACATTAACCTGTGAGCCCAACCTCTTCCTTCTTGGTTCTTCAGCACGAACTTGGGGAGGTGCGAAATAAACCACCTCACCAACAAAGGGATACAACACCATAGGGTTCCTCGTCTTCGGGTAGTACGGGCATGAAGTTGTTGCAAGATGTCACCCAAGAGAGTGGGCACAGGATTCTGAGACATAAAGATCCTTATGGCAGTGACATTGATGAAGTTATCAGGATTAGGAAACAGGACTAACCCATAGATTAGGAGAGCCAAGATGTCTTCATATGCCCTAAAGTCCAGGTCACTCCAGAAACTGTTAGCTTTACCAATTAGAAACTTGGCCAAGAAACCCTTAACTCCGCTTCTAGTTACCCAGTTGTCTGTTACCTCTTGATGGGTCAAAGGAAGAGCTGCAGCCACATCCTCAAGCCTGAGGGTCTTTTCCCAACCAGTAAAGGGAGTCTGATCCAAGATAGGGATACCAAGCAAATCAGAGAACTCTTCCAGGGTAGGGACCAGCTGGAAGTCTTGAAAGGTGAAGCACTGGTACAGAGGGTCATAGAACTGGGTCAGAACACTCATCAACTGTTGATCCCGTTTTGCAGTGACTAAACTGAGAAGGGAACCATGCCTCTGAATGAAGGAAGTGGTATTTGGAATTCTGCTAACCAACTCATCAAGCAACTCAGGTGAACGAACAAAGTTGAACCGGATAGTATTCCTTCGTACAGGCATCATAATGTCCTACAAAACAGAGCAAAGGTGAAACCCTCTTGTCTTTGAAATGGTCAGTCCTTATGCAGGATGCATGCAATGCTCATGATGCTATGATGTTATGATAAAGCACACCACATACAGATACGAAGGCAAACATGGTAAGGCACACAAGTCACACAAGGCAAGCCCCTAAAGTTTAGGCCAGCATGAGGTCTAGGTACTACCCTCTTTCAGTTTGTTGGTTCATACCTGTCCTAATCAAAAGTAACCGGGTTCTTAGAGGATCCCAATATCATTGACTACCCTCAATCGGTCATAACTCCAGCATCGCAATCTTTTCTTGCGGCCAGAACCATCACGAGAGTTTAGCCTCAATGGGCGTAGCATACTGCTACAATTCTAAAGGCCAAGTTGTGTCAATTAAGGTTCTAAGGTTGTTGGTGCTTAATGACTCCTTAGAAGACCCATATTCTCCTTGTTGCAACACAAGGGATATCGGTACAGACCAAGGTGCCACACCAACGTAGCCACTGTTTCACCCGTGTCGGTCTACGCCGGACAGGTCCCTCACAGCTTATGCTACCTAAACAGGGTATCCCCAGATCCGGGTTAGGATCTATGTAACTCCCATGCAACCCACAAATTTAAAGCAGACAAGTCAATACAATTGAAAACACAGTTATGAACTAACCCTAAGGTACACCTCACTTTATAAGTAGTTCCCCAGCAGAGTCGCCAGTTCTGTGATCGGTGGATCTGGAACTGACTGTTTAACGCTGGTTCGCGAAATGTCGCGGAAGCAAGAGTCGCCACCGTCTTTTATTTTCTCCAAATGGAAAGGACAAAAGCACAGAAAAATTCCTTAAAGATATTGCTCTCGGTTCGGGAGGTAGATTATAGAAAGGGAAGGTGTTAGCACCCTTTCTATCCATGGTTATCCATGGGCTC
Organism: Vicia faba; assembly: GCA_948472305.1. Lineage (NCBI taxonomy): Eukaryota > Viridiplantae > Streptophyta > Magnoliopsida > Fabales > Fabaceae > Vicia > Vicia faba. Next base: position 463,585,721 of record OX451738.1, read on the forward strand.
TTAGATACTTGCTCATTGTGTTTTCAAAAATGGTTTGTTTGCTTTTCAACTGTGGGTTTTAAAAAGTTTCTTTGAAAATTCCAGTTCGACTCTTGTATCGGTCTTCAAGAGTGTTTGAAAAATTGCTTTCGAAAGCTTTTGAAAAGGTGTCGGTGTGAAAAGTATTTTTTTGATTTGTTTTGAAATTAGAGCAAGTATCTAGAGTCGTCTACCTACCCTAAGGAATTCGTCTGTGTAAATCTCCTTTAAAGTAGTGCCATCCCACCATTGAGAGGTAGGTAGCACCACCGTTGGAGGTGTTCGGGTCAATTCGAAGGTTCGGGACATGGTGATCACCGGAGCAATAGGAAGACACCTTAGAAGCTACCCTCATGCCAGGTTCCCGGATCATGAGGACTTACTAAGACATCCTCTACTCGACGATCACCTTTCGAGGCAAGGCAACAGTGAGGCGTACCCTAGGGGTGGTGTGTGATTTGTGTGTCGTTTTCAGATATTTTTGTCTTTTGTCATGTTATTGGTATTCTACGCTTGTTTTTATTTATGTCCATACAGTCTTTCATGCTTTGTTTAACAGTTTAAAAGTATTGCGAGAAAAAGTAAATCTAAGGCTATTACAAATGGCGCGGGTCCACATCGCCAAAATTAACCAGGACCCGATTTGACAGAAAAATAAATAAAGTAAAGGTGCGAGGAGTAATTAAAACGTTACAAGGCTTCGGGAGAGGTACATAATTATTTAAGCGAAATAAAATAAATATGCGAACAAATAAGAAATTAAAAACGAAACGAGGGCGTTGGACCCTTTTGCAAAATATTAAAATTACATGAGGAATTAAAATTAAAATTAAAAGAAAGCAAGAATTTGTTTTTTTGGTGTTTTTTTAATATTTTAGGATTTAATAGAAAAAATTAATTGCAATTAAGCGCTAACCCTAATTCTATTTTATTTTAATTTTTTAAGGAAAAAGAACATTAGAATTTGAACTAAATTTAACCTAATTTTTGTATACAAATTTAATTATGAAAATAAATAAAATAAATATTATTGTGAAAAAGAAAAATTAAAAAAGGAATAAAACATTAATTAAACCTAGTTCTACATTTTTTAGATTTTTGTCAAAAGAATCAAAATTAATCTAATTTAAAACTAAATTTAATTACATGCAAATTTTTCATGAAAATATTAAAACAAAAAAAATATTTATTGTTTTTTTTCTCTTTTCTGATTTTTTTGTGTATTTTTATGTTTATGAAAATAATTAATTTAATTAATAAAGCAAGATTTTAAAAGAAAGTATAAATAAAAAATAAAGGAGAAAGAAAATAAAATTGGCAAACCTAGGGGGTTCAGACCCCAAATGGGAGGTTAAATCCAAGCAATTCTGGCCCATTGAGCATGGCCCTTTTGACTTTTTGCATGACACGTACATATGCGTTGACTAGGGTTTATGGTGTTCCCCAATCCATAGCCATTGATCTGATGAGCCTGGCCAGATGGACGTTGATCTTTGAGAGTGTATGATGCGCTTCACCTTTGAAACTACACATGAACATATATTGCAAAATAATATGGAAATAACGTAGACCTAGGGCTCGAACCCAGGTCATGTACCTTTCCACCCAACGCGTTTGCCACTGAAGCACTTCATTTATCTGTAAACTAATACAACAAATAAATATTATAAAAGAAGATGGTTAATGGCTTTGGAAACGCGCGCGAGTTTTTGAATCCACCTATCATCGTGTGCCACAGACTCATCTTCTTCACCATCCCTGAAATACAAAAACATGAGGCAACGGTTTTATACGCGTTTTCTTAGGCTAGCTATTGAAAAATAGCGATTAGCCCTCAGGCACTCATAAATTGAGCGCGAGGGTTGGTTTGAGATCGTCCAGATGCGCGGATTCTAATGGTGGTGGTCTTGAGGGCTAATTTTTCTCTAAATAAAAACCCCCAATTTTGAGGTCCTACAAACCCTAGAACACAAACATGGTGAAATCGCGTATACAGCATAAAAACATAATTGAATGCATTGGTTAGCTTCAAAACTTCATAATGAACATGAATCAAGTATTAAAAATTGCAAAGGATGCGTAAATCATGATGCACGATTATGAATTTTATTCGACACAGTCTGCACTCATGTTACCAGTTCTTGAGGTTCTGATGAGTATTCTTGATTGAGAATCGTTCAGTAGACCTTGAGGAAGCTATTGGAACAAGAATTGAGACCTGAATCGCCTTGCAAAGGTGTTTTCAGTTTTGACTTTTTTAGAGAAAATTTCAAGTTATCAATGGAGTATTCTGAGCAGCTGCGCGCGTGTTTGCATTAGGGTTGTGTTTCTTGTATATGTAGGAACAATTAGGTTAAGAAATTTGATCCAAAAGGCTTAGCATCCATGACTTTGAAAGATTTGATTTGCAAGATCTTTTTTCAAATATTTTTCATATGTTTTTGTACCAATTAATATCAAATCACTCCAAATCTTTCCTTATCTGCATATACACGAAATCTTGAGGCTAAAACATGTATAAAAAGATTGGTTAGGGTGAGTTAAATATTTTTCATATATTTAAATGATTTAAATGAATTAATATAAATAAAACTTCAAATAAATAAATAAAAAATGAGAAAATACTTCCCTTTGGGCCAAGTGGTCGTGCACATGCTTGGAATGATGAATTGTGGAAGAAAAATGGGCCCATTAGCAATTTTAGGTCATTGGAAGTAATGTTGACTTTTCAAAATATCCAAAAATTTCCCAACTTCCACAAGGCACAACTTGCTCAATTTTTAAGCTTTTCTCATGTTCTTTGACATTTTGGAAAGGTCTTTGAGTCCTCTAACCAATGTTTTTGGTCCCATGTCATTTTGATTTACCAATCTCAAGTTATGGCCTTTGACTTAAAGTCCCTTTTTGTTGACTTTTGAAAATGACCTATAATGTTGAAATTGATAACTTTTTGTGAGAGCATTTCTTGGACTTGAAGTATGAAGATGAGTTGTAGGAAATGTCTTTCTCTTCAAAATGAGCTTTGGATGGAATTTTTCTGATAATCCATGTGAAAGTTATGCCCTGGTCAATTTCAGTTGACTTTTTCAGCTGTCCAAATAAGGAAACTTTTGCAATTTGATGAATTCTGAGCCAAATTTTGAGAATCATGATCAAGCATTGATCAAATGATGTTTGTGGCTTCAAAATGATATGTTGACCAAAAATTTGAACTTTTGACTGTCAAATGACCATTTTGCCCCTACAGTTGACTGTAGTGCAATTAGGGTTTTTGACTGTGCAATTTTGAGCTGAATGTCTTGAAACTTGATATGAGGACATTTGACCATATTTGTAGGCATGTGAGACTTGATTGGGCCTTTGAAAACTTCATTCTCTTGATCAGAATACAAACCCTAATCTTGACTGTATAGGAGATCTTTGACTGTGCAACCCTTGGGGAATCTTGAAGCTTTGACTTGGCAATTTCTTGAAGAATATGGGAGGGCAAATTTTGGGGTACAACAGTCTCGTCATGAGATTTTGGGTGAAGTTCGTTACAAAGAGTCATGGGTGACCTTCCAAAGTCCTACTCGTCAAGAGGAAATATCTTGATAAGTATTCCTTTTTCGGAAGTCCACCGACTCTAGGCGAACTCGTCACATAAACTCGCGTGGTTAATGTACCCCTAAGCTAATAGACGAACCTTCTTGCTAAGGGTTATATTGGAAATATTTTTGAGGTAGAAAGATCCCGCCACGCAGTAAATATATGATGATAAGAGAATTTGACAGTAAATAAATAAATGCGATAAAATAGATAAATGCAATAAATAAAATAAAAATAAGAAACCCCAAAAATAACTAAACATAGGGTTAAGGAGAATCCCCAAAAGAGTCGCCAGCTGTAGCAACTGGTTTTTAAATCAAGAGTCGTCACTATTAGTTTTTATCCTAAGGAAGGGAACCTAACAGAAAACCCTAATTCACAGACAGAGATTCTAGATTACGAACTCGATTAGACGAAAGGAAGGTGTTAGGAACCTTTCATATACCTTGTTCACAAGGATATTAAGCCTTAGGTTTAGGTTTGGGGTAAACTAGATTTTAAGTTTTAATTAGCAAGAGGGTTTAAATTTTTTATAGGGGAACTCGCTACGATTTTTGATCGTATGCCTGCGTATCCTCTTATGAGGAATCAGAGTCCCAATTCGTAGTTCGTATTTGTTGGTGTTTTTTTAGGGGTTTGCAAGCATATTTTGAATCACTTTGCACTCGTCTATCAAACCTTAGTTATTGGAACTCGGATATGCAAATATAAAACTGCAAATTGAATGAATATGAATATTTGAATTAATTGGACTTCAATCAAGTAACACTTTATCAATCACTTATAGCAATTTACTAGTAATGCTCTTTCCAATGGAAATTATCATAAGAACAAACAAAGAAATTTGTCAAACACTTAGTCTGCAATAGAATTTTCAAAATTTTCCTTTGATTTATGTTGATACGAAAAAGCACTTCTAATTAAAAGTTATTATAAGCAATATCAACACTTAATTCAAAATAAAAACAGTTCGAAAATTTTTCTACGATTCAATCAATTAAGCAATTCTATTAGACAAATAAATTTGTGAAAATAAAGCAAGTAAAACAATACGAAAAAGAGACACGGGGATTTTTCTTCACAGTTCCCCACTTTCGTCCTCACGTGTAGGTACATATACGCCTAATTCCAATGGAAATAGGATAATTTTTACTATGAAAAAAGTTGATACAAGAGAAGTGTTCAAGAGCAACTCCATAATCCGTAATGCATGTTGTTGATTCAACCCCTTCATTTCTTTACTACTACAAATAATGCTTCTAACATCAGACGCAAAATGAGTTTTACTTCAGAGGTAGATGTGACGTAAATTAGGTCGTTATAATAAGTAAAGAATTATCACCTTGGTCTTTCAAACACTGAGGTACAAGTTTGTTAGCGCATGGGTTCGAACCCTAGCAATCAATTTTTTTATTATTCAAAACTAGAATTTCTTTTATCTCGGTTTATAAAATAATTGAGGGGTATGATTATTATTTTTTTTAAATTGTAATATCATTTATCCATAATATTATATTGTTTACATAGCATATTACATTGTTTACCCAAAATATATAAATTAAAATAAAAATCAAACTCCCTAGGGATCTAGATGAAAATCAAATTCCCTCAAGATATAGATCTAGATCTTCGAATTATTTAATATTATCGATGAATCTTGCATGCATTTGTTTCTGGTGAAAAAAGGGTAACATAATTAATATCAATAATAAAAATAAAAAAATTAGCAAAAATAAAAAATTTAATAAAACAAACCTTGAACCCAAAATGATATTCTTCTCTTGCAATCCATCATAGAGAATTTTTCCAAGCGTCCTTAGGTTTCAAGCGTTTCATATGTTTCATTTAGATTTCCAATATAATAAAGATTTGCAGTGGGTGTCCCTTAGGTTTCACTCAGATCACTAATGATAAATTTTTGAGCATTGATAACCATTAAATGGATAGAAAAGATGTGTTTAAGGTTGTTGAAAAAAGTAAAAAATAATAATTAACTATCCTCTCGGGTTTGGAATAAAACCGAGGGGTTAGATTAATTTTTTTTTTACAATAACGGTATATTGTTTACCCAGAATATTAAAAATCCATTGTATGCAACAAGATGGTAGAGATCTGTTTCAAATTTCAAAGGTTAAGCTCCCTTCTACATTTAAAATTTCAATGGTTGAGATTCCTTCTTTGTGTAAGTTGAAGAAAGAATGACTTTTTGCACTTGCAATCTATTAAATACAACAACAAAATTTCTCCAAAAAATACAACAACATTTTGTGAGTATAGGGCAGAAAATAGTATTGTGAATAATGATGTGAGTTGGGCAGCTTCATATGAACACAAATTAGGGTAAAATCTAATGATTGCTTTTATAGTAAAATCTTACTACTATACCCCTCGGTTTAAAGTTTAAAACCGACATGATGGTTATTATTATTTATTAGTTTTGAAATATCGCTTCAGTTATTTTTTAAAATTGAGGTGATAGTTATTATTATTTTTTTAGTATTACACTGTTTACAGATAATATTAAAATAAATTGTTTACAAAATTCTCTTCAATGGTTTTTCTGCACTTGCAACCGATCATAACTTTGCATCCAAGATTGATTATTGATGCTTAAATGTTAGAATTTTGCACCCAAGATTGATTGTTGATTCTATCATTATCATCGCATTCACTAGCGTATACAATACGCATGCGTTAAATGCATCCAACTTCTAATAAGGTGTTTCTCCCAAAAATTGGAAAATGTTTTTTCTGCACTTGCAATCCATCAGTAAAGCTTTTAGGAATAACAACAACCACCAAAACTTTTAGGAATAACAACAACAACAACATCAACACCATTATTTGAGATGGATTGTGTTATAACCAAATTGAAAATAAGAGTCGTCACCATTAATTTTTATCCTAGGGAAGAGAATATAATGGGTAACCTTAACTTGAATAAAGATTCTAAGTTTTGGCTCGTTTTAGACGAAGAGAAGGTGTTAGAAACCCCTCATCTACCTTGTTCACAAAGATACTAGGGGTTTAGATTTACAATTCAGGAATAGGGTTTTAATTTTAATTAGGGGAACTCGCCACGATTTTAGTCGTATGCCTACGTATCCTCTTATGAGTAATCAGAGTCCTAATTCATAGTTCGTAGTTATTTGGTTAATGTTTTTTATGGATTAAAGAAATATCTCGTATTCTCCTTGAACCAAGTCTGAGTTTATAAATCACGAAGTTGTTAGACGAAGTTCGAGGTTAATGAGAAATGTCTCCAATGTCCTTTTTGAAAATAATATCTTGAATTTATTAAGTTAGTAGAAAATTGTTAATAATTTGTTGGTTAGATATTTTCAAATATATTGTATAATATGAGGAAAATAAATATTTTTAATGCATGAAGAAAAATAATTTCCATGCAATTAAACTATTTAAATGAATTAGTATTTAAAAAGAATTTGAATTAATAAAATAAATTACTCTAGAATTTATTGTTAAAATAAATATATTAAAAGAAAATATTAATTATGCTAAATAATGGAAAATAGATAAATAAATAAATAAAATGAATAAATAAATAACAAAAATAAATTGATTTTAATTAATTTATGCAGGGGGTGCAAAAACAATTTGGCTTGTAAAAGGCTAGGGTGTGAATAATAGGGACCTAAATCTAGTTATTAGATTTACGCCCAATCGCATGGGGGTGTAGTTTTGAACGTGGTAGCAAAATTGGGGGCGTAGGAAATAATGGCCTAAGTCCAGATGTTGAACTTGACCCAAATAGGTTGGGGGTACGAAATCTGTTAATTGATAAAGGCCTCGGGAGTGCGTTTAGAAGGATCGGGCCTAAAACAAAATTTGTTTGAGGCTTGTTGGATCCATGTGGCATACATACATGCTTACGGTGGGTTAGTGAGATTATGCTCGCTTGATCGTGATCAGACGACAAAGATGTGAGGGTGCATGATAGAAGTAACGTACGAGATACAAAGAGTGTCTATAAAAGTGAATTCCTGAGCCCATGGCTCATTTTTTGCTCTCGTTCTCTCTCTTCTCACAAAAACAAACAAACGTCCGTTGGAGGTTAGAGAGAGAAGCTCCAACTTCTCTCTAGAGTTTTGTCATCGGAAATCGCCTCGGCCTGGAAATCGCTTCCGGAGGCTGCTCCAAGGCACCACCACATTCAAACCAAATCATCGTCTGGGTTCATATGTAACCCAAAAAGTCATGAACATTCAAACATTCTTCATGCAGAACCCATAAACACGAAGCAGTCCAACCCAGAAACCTACAAACACTAGGGTTCATGTATGAATCCTAAGAACCCTAAGAGTTCGTGAAGAACCCTAACCTATCCCAAAACCCAAAAAGCGTAAATCGTTAGAACCCTAACCTAACCCTGATGAACCCTAACCCTAAACAAGAACCCTAATGAACCATAACCCTTAGAAATCTAAAAATTCAAAATCAAAAACAAATCGTAGGTTCAACAATTACAAACCTAAGCTATGTGAATTGGCTTACCTCCCCCGCAATGATTCTTCTTGTATTAGTCATTTTCCAGTTTTCTGATTCTCCCTTTTAATCTCTTCTTCTTTCTTTGGTTCACAGGTACACGGTGCAGTGGAGATGATGCGGAAACAAGGGATTGCAACATAAATCTAGGGTTTTAGAAATTGAAACCAAGATCTCAAGCAAGAAGGTTGATTCGCGGGTTCTGGTTCTTCTCCTTCTTTTTCTTTCTTCTTTATAACTTTCCTCTCCCTCAATTTAGAATTAAGGTTCTTACTTATAGGTTTTAGATTTAGATAAGTTAGGAAATAAATTGTAATTGTTGTTACAATTGTAATTGACTTAGGAATTAGGAATATTTAGATAGGAAGATTTGATTTTGTTGTAATTGATTCAGATTTGCTATTAGGGATTTGATTTCGTAATATTTATGATTTTGTAAGAACTTTGAACAATTTTAAAAGATTTGATTCACTTTTGATTCGCACAATATCTATTTGTGTTAACAGATTGAATCTCTACACCAATTTTGTGATGATGAGAACAGGGCGTCGCTCGCGTTTGGGAGTTAGGGTTCCAACCCTAACTTTTGATTTTGACTTAGTCAACACGTAAAAAAAAATTCTAATTTTTTTAAAAATGATTAGTTTATATTTTAACAATAAGTACAATATTAATAATAATCAAATAATAATAAAAATTATAATGCTATAGAAAAACAATGGGCTCTATTGTCAAGAAGAAAAATGGGCCAACAACTTTTAATAATTCTTCAAAAACGCACAAAAATAGCAAATGGGCTTTCCGGACAAACAAGAACCTCCAGTCCTACTAACACACCCCCTTTCAGAAAGTAAATGGGTCATCTACATTCTATAAGCACACCCCCTTTTGTAACCAACACACATCCCTTTATTCACCATACTCTAATGGGCTGAGATATAAACAATAAAGCACCCCCTTCTCTAATTGTAGGAACAAACTAAATGGACCATCAGATATTGATTGACCATTTTGAAATAATGCACCCCCTTTATAAATTTAAACCCCATAATATGTAAACCATTTTGAATTAGACAATGATGATCTAAACCTTATATTGTGATACCACTAGAAATTAATAACAATGATGAATGATTTGTTTAGAAATCAATAGGGAAAATTTGGGGTATGACAAATTGCAAAAGCTGGAAAAAAAAGTTTTGTTCAAGGTAGAAGGATATTTTTTTTAGATTTGAATTCCATCCAAAAAAATGATGCATTCGATGGTGGGGCGGCCGCAAATAAGATAGAATTAATGTGTAATATGTTAAAAGTGTTTTTATAGTAAAATCTAATTAATTTATCCATCGGGTTATCAAAAAACCGAACGGTTAGATCATTTATTTAATGCTTGTAAACAAATGAAAATATAAAGTGCAATAGATGGGATTCGAAGCACGGAGGGAAGGGTATAACACCTCGGTTTTTTAAATAACTGAGGGAACAAGTTATTTTTTTAACAAAAAAATAAAACATGGTTCACCTTGGAATAAAACCTCGATTTTTTTCTAGATGACGTGAAAGCTTCATCATGAAAAACGTTATTTGTAGTAGTGCTTTGATCTTGAGAAAGACCAAAACACAATAGTTACAAATTAACAATCTGGATCTTGCTACTCCTTTGCATACTTTATCTCCAAAGCTTTCGCGCACCGTCAATTTCACCTATTGCAACACAAGACTTCAATTTTGATCCTCCGTTCTCTCGCTATTTTCTTTGCATTCTTTATCTCCAAAGGATCATTTGCATTCTTTATCTCCAAAGGGCTTCACTTGACCACAATCCTCTTTTAAATATTGTTGTACCCCAAAATTCGCCCTCTCATATTTCTACAAACATTGCAAGAAAAATCTCCAAGTATCGCAAGATTGCTCAAGAGTTGGACAATCAAGCTATCTCCTAAGGCAGTCAACCCCAAATTAGGGTTTTGTAGGAAAAGTCAACTCAACTTTGACCAAGCATAACTTTCTCATACTTTATAAGAAATGACCCATCCAAAGCTCATTTTGAAGAGGATGCAATTTCCTACGATCCATATTCATACCCCAAGATCAGAAAATGCACTCACAAGAAGTTATAAATTTGGACATTATAGGTCATTTTTGAAAGTCAACAAAAACACCTTTTTTGCCAAAGCTTATAACTTGAGCATTGTATATCAAAATTAGATGAGACCAAAAGGGTTGGTTAGAGGACATCTCAAGATTTCTAAAAAGTCAAGGAACACCTCCAAAGGTTCAAAATTGAAGAAGTTATACATTGGTGAAGTTAGGCATTTTTGCAAAATTGCCAAAAGTCAACAATCCCCAAAACTTCAAATTTTGTCAAATGGGCCCATTCTTTTCCACTTGATTTGAACTTACATCATTACACACGTGTCCTAGCTTCAGCCACGAGCCCATATATTATTTTTATTATTTAATTTGATTTTTAATTGAATTTATTCACTTTAAATCAAATAAAATCATATAAAATCAAAAGTATTTATAACTCATGATTTTTTGGTTGATTTAGGCTTTGAATACAGCTATTATGTGAGTCGAATTCGCATCAAGTGCATTGGTTACAAGAAGATATGATTTAGGCCAAATTTGGAAGGTTGTAATGGTGGAATCAAATCCAATTCATGAGCATTGATTTAGAGAGATTTGTACCAAGTTTCTTACCCTAATGCAATAAACATTACATAAGGAAGGCAAAGGCACGGAAATAGTGGTTGGAGGCTGCAAGAAGAGGCAGAACAAAAGTTTGAAAAAGTGGTAAAAAGCTTGAATTCGAGATCATAACAAGAGGCGTTTTCAGAAGCCAAAAGATATCCCAATCGCTTCCTGGGTGTTCACTCAACCTTCCTGGATCAAGAGCAAGCATTCTCACATACCACAAAGCACTGTAAGTATCACGAAAATCACCTTGGTTCTTGAATTCGTGATTCATTATTCTTGCATCAGTTGAACAAATTGCTTGCATATTCATAACCCTCATGACATTTGTAAACTTTTTGCATTATTCAATTTGGTTTATAGACGCTGTAACCCCAAAACACCATAGCTAGGGTTGCATGTTTGTTTTTAGGGCTTTCTTTTTTAGGAAAAATTAGGACTCAAGAAGGACATAATGTTAATCAGGAAGTCAAGACGAACTCAGCCATGTTTTTGGAATTGATTTATGTGGCCTAGGGAATATTTTAGAGCAAGCTTGCATATTTAGCTGTGGATCCAAATCCACAGGTAATATTTGCAGGATTTGGAGGTAGAAGACGACGAGCTGTCGTTCTCCCATTGGCCAATTCAAATTAATTTTCGCGCATTTTTATTTGCTGGCATATGATTTGTTTTGTTTATATTATAATTTATTTGTATTTTACTAACAATAGAATCAATACAGTGCAGTGGCAAGCGTGCAAGCATATCACTTTCAGGACCTGGGTTTGAATCCCAGGTCCCCCACTTTCTTTATTATTTTCCTTCTTCAGGTAATCACATGTACGTCCAAGCATGCAGCGCACCATACGCCTTCACACATCCAACAGCCAGATCTCCAAAGGCCAGATCTGGTGATCCAGGTTGAGAGTCCACCATGAAGTCAAGCCCAAGTGCGCACACGGAATCCTAAAAGTCAAACCAGGCCAGCGCTTAATGGGCCTCAGCATTGCTATATGCACCACAATATTCAGGCCCAAACCTCTCTCTCTCTCTCTCTCTCTCTCTCTCTCTCTCTCTCTCTCTCTCTCTCTCTCTCTCTCTCTCTCTCTCTCTCTCTCTCTCTCTCTCTTTATTTTATTTAATTTGTTTATTAATTGTTTTTATTATTTTTGTTTTTAATTCTAACCAATCATTAAAATTCTTTTTTTTTAAAAATAAAATCACACCAAAATATTTTTATTTAATCAAATTCTAACTTTTATTTTTATTAATAAACATTAATTAAATTAATTTAGGTTTTAATGTTAGAATAATTTTAACCCTTTTTGAAAATAATTAAAATTAACTAGACTTAATTAGGTTTTACTAATTCAATTATTTTTATTTTCTTTCTTTAAATAACCAAAAATCCAAAAATAACTTCTTTTTTCATTTAATTAATTAATTTAATTTATTGTAGTGATTAATTTAGATTTATTTCTTTCTTAAAATATAAAAAAACCACAAAACATTTTCTTTATCAAATTAAATTCTAACTTTTATTTTTGTTGATAAACATTAATTAATTGATTTAGAATTTTAATTAGAATAACTTTCACATTTTTGTAAATAATTAAAATTCAATTAGATTTAATTAGGTTTTTTTACTAACATTAATTAATTTTTATTTGTTTCCTAAAATACAAAAAACCCAAAAATATTTATTTTTATTAATTAATTAATTTATTTAATTTAATGATTAATTTAGATTTATTTCTTTCTTAAAATAAAAAAAATAACAAAAAAAGATACTTTCTCTCAAAAAAGGGTCAAAACCCTATTTGCGCTCGATTTAATTTCTCGCAAGCGATTTCATTTTCATTTATCCTATATTGTACTTGTCCCGGAATGTAATAGATAATTAGGACCATTTAATTATTTTTATCACTTTATTTATTTTTCCGCATTTAAATTTCAAAGGGTTGCTTTTGGCGATGTAAATACCCGACGCCTTGTAATTTAATTTCCGCACTTTTATTTTTCGCAAATTATAACTGTTAGATGTTTGATAATAGGGATACATGACAAGATTGAATGTTTTAACCTAAAATCAAATTAGATCACCATTGACATGTACAAAGATAAAAATAAACTGAAAACGATACACTCGTACATGCGCACTCTTAGGGTACACCCCACGTGGTTGCCTTCGTACACGGTCATTGAGTATAGGTCACTTTAGAGGTCGCCCTCTTGTCCAAAGATCATAGTCGCCTCGAAACGGTTGCCTCGGATATTGTTGCCTCAAAATAAATGATCTAAGACATTAGGGTTACCGCTAAGGCGTCATAACATTGCTTTGGTGACCGTAAGTCCCTCATTCAAATTGACCCTTAAACTCCAACGACGGTGCTACCTACTCATCAATAGTGAGATAACATTGTCTAAAGGAAGATAGCATAGAACGATTCCTTTTTCGAGTAGGTAGATGGTTCTTAACTACTTGCTCTTTCCAAAAAACAAAAACAAAATCTTTTTCACACTTACACTTTTCGAACAAAGTTTTTTTCAAAAAAACACTTCATACGCTCTTGAGGACAGAAGCAAGAGTTAAATCGAAGTTTTCAAACAAAAACTTTTTCAAACCCACAAGCACAAAGAAAGCAATTTTGAAAACAATTGAGCAAGTACCTAAGAGCCCGTGGATAACCACGGATAGAAAGGGTGCTAATACCTTCCCTTTCTATAATCTACCCCCTGAACCCGAGAAATATCTCGAAAAAGGAATTTTTATGTGCTTTTTTCCTTTTCTTTGTTGGATAAAATAAAAGTCGGTGGAGACTCTTGTTTACCGCGACATTTTGCGAACACAAACGTAAAACACAAAACAGCATTCCAAAAAATAGTCAGTTCTTTCCCACTGTATCACAAAACTGGCGACTCTGTTGGGGACGCTTAATAAGTGGGGTGTACCTTAGGAATAGTTCATAATGTTTTAAATTACTTGACTTGTATGCTTTATATTTGTGGACTTGTATCAGAGTTACTATAGATCCTAACCGGGATCTGGGGGATACCCTTTAGGTAAGTAGCAATAAATTGTAAGGGAACTGTACGGCGTAGATCGATACGGTTGAAGCAGTAGCTACGTTGGTGTGGCACTTTAGTATGTACCGATATCCCTTGTGGCGCAACGAGGAAAATATGGGTCTGCTAAGGGGTCATTAAGCACCAACTGACCTTAGAACCTTTAAATAGACCAACTTGGCCATAGAACAATAGCAGTATGCTACACTCATTGAGACTAAACTCTCGCGATGATTCTGGCCGCAAGAAAAGGTTGCTAAACTGGAATTATGACCGATTGAGGGTAGTCAGTGATATTGAGATCCTCTAGAACCTGGTTACTATTTTTAGGACAGGTTTGAACCAACTGAACTGAAAGAAGGTAATACCTAAACTCCATGCCAGCCTGAAATTTAAGGGCTATTGTGTGACTTGTGTGCTTTTAAACTTGAACTACTTGCACATTCTTGTTATCTGACAACATGAGTTCCTTGCAGGTTTTGTTTACAGTCCTTATCCAATAATTTGGATTTATTGCAGGATTTACTTACATCACCTCACATTTTTGCTTAAACGCATAGCATACACATCATAACATCATGCCTTAACATTTCCTTAACCATTTCAAGGATATCAAAGGTTTGTGATGCAGGTCATGGTAAATCAAATGTCTAGCAAGGGACAAAGGGGATTTATTTTCCTCTAGCCAATGCCGTCTAGAGATCAAAACACGATAACTTGAGTCAGTGGCTATGACCCACTGGATATGGTGAGCTTGACTCTTGAAGAAGGACTCTTAACAACATGAAGTTTCTTCAATCAAAGCTGAAAAATTCAAATTCTAACAAGTTTCTTGTTTACCTCGTGGGATCCTTGAAAACATTGCATACATACATATCATTGCATAACAGGTCTCCCAATACAGGTCTCTCATGTTCTCGTTGTTTATTTCAGCAATGGCTTTCCAACCAGACAACCAAGATCTTCAAACTCGCGAAGCTCAATTCAGGGACGTATTCCTAAACCTATCCAAGGGGCAGGAAGAGTTGAAAACACTCCTCGTTGGGAACTTGGTTAAGAAAAGTCCTGAAGACAATAAGGACGAACAAATGGAACAACTGCAAGTTGAGTTCAGTTCCATGAAAACCCAGATGTTGCGGCAGATAGGTCTTATCCAAGGCTTAGCTCGGGAACAAGAAGAGCTGAGAACCATTATCAACCAGCTTCATCAAGACAGATATAACAACATGAAGCAAACAGTCAAGGCCGAGGACCAAGTCATTAATCAACTTCCGAGAAGTCAAAGGTTTGGTTTGATGAAGAATATACCTCTCCAAGTTTCTACTACCTCACGGGTCCAACAACAACCTTACCATAAACAACAGGTCGATCAGAGTAAGCTAAATATGCCCAAGAGGTAATTTACCAAGCTCAACATGTCTCTATCTCAGGCTTTACAACACCTGTTGAGATTGAATCTGGTGACGTTAAGGGACCCTCCTAAGAATCCCAACATAGCCTCCCCAAGGTACAATCCTGATGCAAGGTGTGCATATCACTCCAACAGCCCGGGGCATGATACTAACATCTGTTGGGCATTGAGCAACCAAATTCAAGACTTGATTGATGAAGGAGCATTGGAACTCACACAAGACGGTCAGATTGAATTCTTTTTCCATCCCCCAAGGTTCACCATTTGAAGTGACAAGTACTGAGACGAGAAGACTTTTTGTTCATTAGAATTTTCAAGTTGTAATTTTCTTTTGATTGTTCGAACATTTATTCATGTCAAAATTTATTACTTTATCAATGCATTGCATATGTCTGTTTTGAATCAATCCATTCGTATTCACTATATTCAAATTGTTTTCATTTTTGTGATGATCAACTCTCGATTAAAAAAAAATTCTAAGCCTTTAGAGGGAGGATGACGAAAATGATACCAAAATCTCTACAGTATGCTTTTAAACAGACCCCGCTGACGATGTACAAGCATTGTTTCAAATCCTAAACAGTGGAGTTATAAGGAAGATAATCCCTCGTCAACCCCTTTGATCAAAAGAAGTTGGAGTTTTTCTTTTCACAAATTAAAACCCTTAATTATAACCTGGGGCAGGGTAGTTTTCTCAGTTGATCCAGATGCACAATGAATGGAATCAAAGAGGTCCTTCCAAAATAAAAGATGGTGATGGTTCCTTATAATCGTCAGGACATGCAGTCATTATCTCTCAGAAATAAAAGCCCATTAAGTCAAAACCTATGAAGGAGACTTACAAAACTGGGGCATCCCGCTGACTGTAATCACAAAAGAAACAGTTCAGGCAAAAGATAGGGATAATAAAAACCAAAAGGGAAGAGATCCTGCAAACTCTCAACAAAATGACTGCCTGTTCAAAATAAATTGTCAGTATCCGAACCATCACTGGTATATTAGAGCAAAGACTCAAACAAGATCTAATGCACGATTAGCTGAGTTTAGGATCGAAGAACATCACGAAGAACGGGTGGGTACAAATAAAATTTGAGCCTTTATCCTTTGTTTCTTAAACCGTGAACCAGGCCACGTTATAACCCTTAAAAAGTCCTAGCTGAAGCATGGGTTAGTCCGAAAGCATACTGTTATAAAAGGTATCCTGACTCCTGTAGGGCTTGCTGTAAATCCTAAGTTGACGTCACATTTTACAAAATTTTCCTATCTTACTGAAAAAATGCATTTTCAAAAACTTCAAGACAGACATAAGCTTTGCATTCCTAAAATAACATTGTTTGCATATGACTATTTGTTCAAACAGCAGAGAAATTCGCACGACGAATATGTAGTGAACAAAAACCTTTTCAATAAAAAGGGTCACCTCGAGTGAAAAAAAACACCTCCAACTAAGGGGCACGACATGAGCATTGTCCATCATCTGGGGCCGTTAAGTCAAGATTCAAGGAATCTCTCAAAATGCCAAATAGCCAGGGGCAAATCTCCATCTGAATTAATTGGGGCATTGGACATGAATTCCAGCAACGAATCTTGCATGATCAAACGAAGATCTTCTGGTAGTATGGCAACACAACACTACTGATAATGAAACCTCCCTACATCCTGAGAGCGTGGACATAGTCAGAAAATACCGCGCATGAATAAAGACCCGCTAGATTGACTGGCCTAGGAAAAAATAAGGGCTTCCCAGCTAACCAAAAGGGTTCGGGCAAAAATTAGGTATGAGAATGAAAAATTGTACACCTGGCAAGTCGAAAACCTGAAAAGGCTGCTTGGGAAAAAAAGGGTATCCCAGTGGACTGAAAACCCGAAAGGGCGGTCCAGGCAAAAATTAGGGATCAAAGCATACAACTATGTCTCGTCATCTCGTCACTGGCCTACCAGAAGAAGACTTATCATTTTGACCGAAAGATACCAAGCACCTCATAGGTGGGGATAATACTCGATCCACAGGGCCTCCGCAGGCACCTTCTCCCGCAGAAACAGGGGCAAAAAAGTCTCGATGCAAGCCATCGTCATATCCTTAGCACGCGTCCCAGTAACATTCACTCCCCGCAGAGTAAGACAGTAAAGATAGCTCTCCCCAGCTAAGGCTTGCAACTGTGAATGAGTAGATAATATTCTCCCCAAGCAGAGTTTATCTACCATCAACACTGAAAAGGCTTAATATCCCCGGCAGTCTTAATATTCCCCAGCGGAGTATAAGAATATTCCCTGGCAGAATACAAGATATCCCCAGTGGAGTTAAAATTTTCCCAGCGTAGTCTGAAAAAGCTTCCCCAATGGACTTGAAGAATCATCCCCAGTAGACTCTGGAAGCTCGTCCCCGGTGGAGTATACAAATAAATATCCCCAGCCGAGTTCAAAGGAAGATTGTCCCCAACAAAGCTCAAAGGAAGATTGTCCCCAGTAAAGCTCAAAGGATTATCCCCATTAGATCCTAAAAGGTTATCCCCAGTGAAGTCACAACTGAAAGATCAACCCCAGCGGAGTTCTTTCCTTTCACAAACGGAATTCTATCCCCAACAGGATTCAGTATCACCAGCAACGGTAATTCATCCCCAGCGGAACTTATTTGGTTGAATCCTCAGCAGAACATCTCTTCCCCACAGAGTAATCTCCTCCTCAGTTTATTCCCCAACAGAGTTATCTTCTCCTGCAGGTTTATTCTTGAAATCATCTTCGTTCACCATCCCCAGCGGAAACAAAGAATCCAATTCTACTCTCCAGCAGCTATTCGGGATTTATTTTCCCCAACTAGAAACATTACATTTCCATACATCATGATACATGCATATATGCATCATACAACACAATCTCATTTATTTTGAGAACATCATTGCTTGATATATATCATGCATTACATACGACTGACCTTTAGTTTTCAGGAAAGATACAGTTAAAGTTCTCAGCCATGTCGAAGACCTGACCGGTTCTTAAATCTCAACTGAATTATCCTCGGTTGAATTTCAGATAAGGTTCTCAATCTCGACAATTTTCCTCCATCATAGTGTGACCGAGTTCTACAATCTCAACGGTATACTACATTGAAGACCAGACAGTTCTTAGATCTTGATGAAGATGTTTCCCTCCGTCATAGTGTGGACGAGTTCTACAATCTCAATGGTATACTCCGTTGAATACCATGAAGTTCCTAGATCTTGATGTTTTCCTCCATCATAGTGTGGACGAGTTCTACAATATCAACGGTATACTACGTTGAAGACCAGACAGTTCCTAGATCTTGATGAAGATATTTCCCTCCGTCATAGTGTGGACGAGTTCTACAATCTCAACGGTATACTACGTTGATGACCAGACAGTTCCTAGATCTTAATGAAGATGTTTCCCTCCGTCATAGTATGGACGAGTTCTACAATCTCAACGGTATACTACATTGAAGACCAGACAGTTCCTAGATCTTGATGAAGATGTTTTTCTCCGTCATAGTCTGGAAAAGTTCTACAAACTCAACAGTATACTACGTTGAAGACCAGACAGTTCCTAAATCTTGATGAAGATGTTTTCCTCCGTCATAGTGTGGACGAGTTCTACAATCTCAACGATATACTACGTTGAAGACCAGACAGTTCCTAGATCTTGATGAAGATGTTTTCCTCTGTCATAGTGTGGACGAGTTCTACAATCTCAACGGTATACTACGTTGAAGACCAGACAAATCCTAGATCTTGATGAAGATGTTTTCCTCCGTCCTAGTGTGGACGAGTTCTACAATCTCAACGGTATACTACGTTGAAGACCAGACAGTTCCTAGATCTTGATGAAGATGTTTTCCTCCATCATAGTGTGGACGAGTTCTACAATCTCAACGGTATACTACGTTGAAGACCAGACAGTTCCTAGATCTTGATGAAGATGTTTTCCTCTGTCATAGTGTGGACGAGTTCTACAATCTCAACGGTATACTACGTTGAAGACCATACAGTTTCTAGATCTTGATGAAGATGTTTCCTCCGTCATAGTGTGGACGAGTTCCACAATCTCATGGGTATACTACGTTAAAGACCAGACATTTCCTAGATCTTGATGAAGATGTTTTCCTCCGTTATAGTGTGGACGAGTTCTACAATCTCAACGTTATACTATGTTGAAGAACAGACAGTTCCTAGATCTTGATGAATATATTTCCCTCCGTCATAGTGTGGACGAGTTCTACAATCTCAAGTATACTACGTTGAAGACCAGACAGTTCCTAGATCTTGATGAAGATATTTCCCTCCGTCATAGTGTGGACGAGTTCTACAATCTCAACGGTATACTACGTTGATGACCAGACAGTTCCTAGATCTTGATGAAGATGTTTCCCTCCGTCATAGTGTGGACGAGTTCTACAATCTCAACGGTATACTACGTTGAAGACCAGACAGTTCCTAGATCTTGATGAAGATATTTCCCTCCGTCATAGTGTGAACGAGTTCTACAATCTCAACGGTATACTACGTTGATGACCAGACAGTTCCTAGATCTTAATGAAGATGTTTCCCTCCGTCATAGTATGGACGAGTTCTACAATCTCAACGGTATACTACATTGAAGACCAGACAGTTCCTAGATCTTGATGAAGATGTTTTTCTCCGTCATAGTCTGGAAAAGTTCTACAAACTCAACGGTATACTACGTTGAAGACCAGACAGTTCCTAAATCTTGATGAAGATGTTTTCCTCCGTCATAGTGTGGACGAGTTCTACAATCTCAACGGTATACTACGTTGAAGACCAGACAGTTCCTAGATCTTGATGAAGATGTTTTTCTCTGTCATAGTCTGTACGAGTTCTACAATCTCAATGGTATACTACGTTGAAGACCATACAGTTCCTAAATGTTGATGAAGATGTTTTCCTCTGTCATAGTGTGGATGAGTTCTACAATCTCAACGGTATACTACGTTGAAGACCAGACAGTTCCTAGATCTTGATGAAGATGTTTTCCTCCGTCATAGTGTGGACGAGTTCTACAATCTCAACGGTGTACTACGTTGAAGACCAAACAGTTCCTAGATCTTGATGAAGATGTTTCCTCTGTCATAGTGTGGACGAGTTCTACAATCTCAACGGTATACTACGTTGAAGACCAGACAGTTCCTAGATCTTGATGAAGATGTTTTCCTCCGTCATAGTGTGGACGAGTTCTAAAATCTCAACGGTATACTACGTTGAAGACCAGACAGTTCCTAGATCTTGATGAAGATGTTTTCTTCTGTCATAGTGTGGACGAGTTCTACAATCTCAACGGTATACTACGTTGAAGACCATACAGTTCCTAGATCTTGATGAAGATGTTTCCTCCGTCATAGTGTGGACGATTTCTACAATCTCAACGGTATACTAAGTTAAAGACCAGACAATTCCTAGATCTTGATGAAGATGTTTTCCTCCGTCATAGTGTGGATGAGTTCTACAATCTCAATGGTATACAACGTTGAAGAACAGACAGTTCCTAGATCTTGATGAAGATATTTCCCTCCGTCATAGTGTGGATGAGTTCTACAATCTCAACGGTATACTACGTTGAAGACCAGACAGTTCCTAGATCTTGATGAAGATATTTCCCTCCGTCATAGTGTGGACGAGTTCTACAATCTCAACGGTATACTAAGTTGAAGACCAGACAGTTCCTAGATCTTAATGAAGATGTTTCCCTCCGTCATAGTATGGACGAGTTCTACAATCTCAACGGTATACTATATTGAAGACCAGACAGTTCCTAGATCTTGATGAAGATGTTTTTCTCCGTCATAGTCTGGACAAGTTCTACAAACTCAACGGTATACTACGTTGAAGACCAGACAGTTCCTAAATCTTGATGAAGATGTTTTCCTCCGTCATAGTGTGGACGAGTTCTACAATCTCAACGGTATACTACGTTGAAGACCAGACAGTTCCTAGATCTTGATGAAGATGTTTTCCTATGTCATAGTGTGGACGAGTTCTACAATCTCAACGGTATACTACATTGAAGACCAGACAGTTCCTAGATCTTGATGAAGATGTTTTCATCCGTCATAATGTGGACGAGTTCTACAATCTCAACGGTATACTACGTTGAAGACCAGACAGTTCCTAGATCTTGATGAAGATGTTTTCCTCCATCATAGTGTGGACGAGTTCTACAATCTCAACGGTATACTACGTTGAAGACCAGACAGTTCCTAGATCTTGATGAAGATGTTTTCCTCCGTCATAGTGTGGACGAGTTCTACAATCTCAACGGTATACTACGTTGAAGACCATACAGTTTCTAGATCTTGATGAAGATGTTTCCTCCGTCATAGTGTGGACGAGTTCTACAATCTCAACGGTATACTACGTTAAATACCAGACAATTCCTAGATCTTGATGAAGATGTTTTCCTCCGTTATAGTGTGGACGAGTTCTATAATCTCAACGTTATACTATGTTGAAGAACAGACAGTTCCTAGATCTTGATGAAGATATTTCCCTCCGTCATAGTGTGGACGAGTTCTACAATCTCAGGTATACTACGTTGAAGACCAGACAGTTCCTAGATCTTGATGAAGATATTTCCCTCCGTCATAGTGTGGACGAGTTCTACAATCTCAACGGTATACTACGTTGATGACCAGACAGTTCCTAGATCTTGATGAAGATGTTTCCCTCCGTCATAGTGTGGGCGAGTTCTACAATCTCAACGATATACTACATTGAAGACCAGACAGTTCCTAGATCTTGATGAAGATGTTTTTCTCCGTCATAGTCTGTACGAGTTCTACAATCTCAACGGTATACTATGTTGAAGACCAGATAGTTCCTAAATGTTGATGAAGATGTTTTCCTCCGTCATAGTGTGGACGAGTTCTACAATCTCAACGGTATACTACGTTGAAGACCAGACAGTTCCTAGATCTTGATGAAGATGTTTTCCTCTGTCATAGTGTGGACGAGTTCTACAATCTCAACGGTATACTACGTTGAAGACCAGACAGTTCCTAGATCTTGATGAAGATGTTTTCCTCCGTCATAGTGTGGACGAGTTCTACAATCTCAACGGTATACTACGTTGAAGACCAGACAGTTCCTAGATCTTGATGAAGATGTTTTCCTCCATCATAGTATGGACAAGTTCCACAATCTCAACGGTATACTACGTTGAAGACCAGACAGTTCCTAGATCTTGATGAATATGTTTTCCTCCGTCATAGTGTGGACGAGTTCTACAATCTCAACGGTATACTACGTTGAAGACCAGACAGTTCCTAGATCTTGATGAAGATGTTTCCCCCCAGTTGAATTATGGATAAGTTATTAAAACTTAGCAGAGATGTTCTCTCAGCTGAAGTACATGCAAGTTCCTAAATCTCAATAAAAGTTAGACTTCCTAAGCGGAATCTTCTACAAACAACAGGTATGCAAGTTCTCGCTAAGGAATCTCTTATGCGATCGACACTCCTGCAAATGGCGTATGTAAGCCCATCTTCCTACCAGAAATTTCCAAATGGCATTTGTAAGTCCATTCCCGACATCACAAGGCTGATACTACTTCGTGCGAGTGCAAATTTCTGGGCACTCTAGTGTTCAATCATCTTCCACCTTCGGATCACGAAATGCACGAAAGCCAATCTACATCCTCAGGTTTAAGAAGATTGAACAAGGGCAGTTGTTGTCCCCTAAAATATGCCCTCTCATATTTATACAAACATTGCAAGAAAAATCTCCAAGTATCTCAAGATTTCTCAAGAGTTGGACAGTCAAACTATCTCCTAAGGCAGTCAACCCCAAATTAGGGTTTTGCAGGAAAAGTCAACTCATTTTTGACCAAGCATAACTTTCTCATACTTTATAATAAATGACCCATCCAAAGCTCATTTTTAAGAGGATGCAATTTCCTAAAATCCATCTTCATACCCGAAGATCAGAAAATGAACTCACAAGAAGTTATAAATTTGGACATTATAGGTCATTTTTGAAAGTCAACAAAAACACCTTTTTTCCAAAGCTTATAACTTGAGCAAGGAATATCAAAATGAGATGAGACAAAAAGGGTTGGTTAGAGGACATCTGAAGCTTTCTAAAAAGTCTAGGAACACCTCCAAAAGTTCAAAATAGAAGAAGTTATGCATTGGTGAAGTTGGGCATTTTTGCAAAATTGCCAAAAGTCAACAATCCCCAAAACTTCAAATTTTGTCAAATGGGCCCATTCTTTTCCACTTGATTTGAACTTACATCATTACACACGTGTCCTAGCTTCAGCCACGAGCCCATATATTATTTTTATTATTTAATTTGATTTTTAATTGAATTTATTCACTTTAAATCAAATAAAATCATATAAAATCAAAAGTATTTATAACTCATGATTTTTTGGTTGATTTAGGCTTTGAATACAGCTATTATGTGAGTCGAATTCGCATCAAGTGCATTGGTTACAAGAAGATATGATTTAGGCCAAATTTGGAAGGTTGTAATGGTGGAATCAAATCCAATTCATGAGCATTGATTTAGAGAGATTTGTACCAAGTTTCTTACCCTAATGCAATAAACATTACATAAGGAAGGCAAAGGCACGGAAATAGTGGTTGGAGGCTGCAAGAAGAGGCAGAACAAAAGTTTGAAAAAGTGGTAAAAAGCTTGAATTCGAGATCATAACAAGAGGCGTTTTCAGAAGCCAAAAGATATCCCAATCGCTTCCTGGGTGTTCACTCAACCTTCCTGGATCAAGAGCAAGCGTTCTCACATACCACAAAGCACTGTAAGTATCACGAAAATCACCTTGGTTCTTGAATTCGTGATTCATTATTCTTGCATCAGTTGAACAAATTGCTTGCATATTCATAACCCTCATGACATTTGTAAACTTTTTGCATTATTCAATTTGGTTTATAGGCGCTGTAACCCCAAAACACCATAGATAGGGTTGCGTGTTTGTTTTTAGGGCTTTCTTTTTCAGGAAAAATCAGGACTCATGAAGGACATAATGTTAATCAGGAAGTCAAGACGAACTCAGCCATGTTTTTGGAATTGATTTATGTGGCCTAAGGAAGATTTTAGAGCAAGCTTGCGTATTTAGCTGCGGATCCAAATCCACAGGTAATATTTGTAGGATTTGGAGGTAGAAGACGACGAGCTGTCGTTCTCTCATTGGCCAATTCAAATTAATTTTCGCGAATTTTTATTTTTTGGCATATAATTTGTTTTGTTTATATTATAATTTCTTTGTATTTTACTAACAATAGAATCAAAGCAGTGCAGTGGCAAGCGTGCAAGAATATCACTTTCAGGATCTGGGTTCGAATCCCAGGTCCCCCACTTTCTTTGTTATTTTCCTTCTTCAGGTAATCACATATACGTACAAGCATGCAGCGCACCATACGCCTTCACACATCCAACAGCCAGATGGCCAAAGGCCAGATCTGGTGATCCAGGCTGAGAGTCCACCATGGAGTCAAGCCCAAGTGCGCACACGAAATCCTAAAAGTCAAACCAGGCCAACGCTTAATTGGCCTCAGCATTGCTATATGCACCACAAAATTCAGGCCCAAACCTCTCTCTCTCTCTCTTTATTTTATTTATTTTGTTTATTAATTGTTTTTATTATTTTTGTTTTTAATTCTAATCAATCATTAAAATTATTTTTCTTTAAAATAAAATCACACCAAAATATTTTTATTTAATCAAATTCTAACTTTTATTTTTATTAATAAACATTAATTAAATTAATTTAGGTTTTAATGTTAGAATAATTTTAACCCTTTTTGCAAATAATTAAAATTAACTAGACTTAATTAGGTTTTACTAATTCAATTAATTTTTATTTTCTTTCTTTAAATAACCAAAAATCCAAAAATAACTCCTTTTTTTCATTTAATTAATTAATTTAATTTATTGTAGTGATTAATTTAGATTTATTTCTTTCTTAAAATATAAAAAAACCACAAAACATTTTCTTTATCAAATTAAATTCTAACTTTTATTTTTTTTGATAAAAATTAATTAATTGATTTAGAATTTTAATTAGAATAACTTTCACATTTTTATAAATAATTAAAATTCAATTAGATTTAATTAGGTTTTTTTACTAACATTAATTAATTTTTATTTCTTTCCTAAAATACAAAAAAACCCAAAAATATTTTTTTTTATTAATTAATTAATTAATTTAATTTAGTAATTAATTTAGATTTATTTCTTTCTTAAAATAAAAAAAATAACAAAAAAAGATACTTTCTCTCAAAAAAGGGTCAAAACCCTATTTGCGCTCGATTTAATTTCTCGCACGCGATTTCATTTTCATTTATCCTATATTGTACTTGTCCCGGAATGTAATAGATAATTAGGACCATTTAATTATTTTTATCGCTTTATTTATTTTTCCGCATTTAAATTTCAAAGGGTTGCTTTTGGCGATGTAAATACCCGACGCCTTGTAATTTAATTTCCGCACTTTTATTTTCCGCAAATTATAACTGTTAGATGTTTGATAATAAGGATGCATGACAAGATTGAATGTTTTAACCTAAAATCAAATTAGATCACCATTGACATGTACAAAGATAAAAATAAACTGAAAACGACACACTCGTACATGCGCACTCTTAGGGTACACCCCACTTGGTTGCCTTCGTACACGGTCATTAAGTATAGGTCACTTTAGAGGTCGCCCTCTTGTCCAAAGATCATAGTCGCCTCAAAACGGTTGCCTCGAATATTGTTGCCTCAAAATAAATAATCTAAAACATTAGGGTTACTGCTAAAGCGTCCTAACATTGCTTTGGTGACCGTAAGTCCCTCATTCGAATTGACCCTTAAACTCCAACGACGGTGCTACCTACTCATCAATAGTGGGATATCATTGTCTAAAGGAAGATAGCATAGAACGATTCTTTTTTCGAGTAGGTAGATGGTTCTTAAGTACTTGCTCTTTCCAAAAAAACAAAAAAAAATCTTTTTCACACTTACACTTTTCGAACAAAGTTTTTTTCAAAAAAACACTTCATACGCTCTTGAGGACAAAAGCAAGAGTTAAATCGAAGTTTTCAAACAAAAACTTTTTCAAACCCACAAGCACAAAGAAAGAAATTTTGAAAACAATTGAGCAAGTACCTAAGAGCCCGTGGATAACCACAGATAGAAAGGGTGCTAATACCTTCCCTTTCTATAATCTACCCCCCGAACCCGAGAAATATCTCGAAAAAGGAATTTTTTTGTGCTTTTTTCCTTTCCTTGTTGGATAAAATAAAAGTCGGTGGCGACTCTTGCTTACCGTGACATTTTGCGAACACAAACGCAAAATGCAAACCAGCATTCCAGAAAACAGTCAGTTCTTTCCCACCGTATCACAAATACTTGTATGAAAACCCCCAAATCAATCAATGATCTTAGGGGACAAACCTGTGGTTTTTCCAGATGAAGATCCCTACAAATCTCAATCCAATATTCTCGACTACACAAGAACCTAATCAGACGTTATCAAACCTCGTCTAGATGGTATCCAAACAAAGAATCATTACAATAGTTTGTCAGTGTGTATGCATAGGTCTGAGGTTGAAGATGAAGAGTAAATGCAGGCTAATTTTATGATATCATCGAGTTGGAATGATGCATGAATGATGTATTTATAATTTTGGAAGTTTAGGGCAAAAATTACTTTTCAAAATTAAAAAGATTTGTAAAATTGACCAAAACAATCAGTATGTGGCAACCTATAAATCATATGTGTCGACACATACCTTAAGTTTAAGTTGTAGGTGTCGATCTGAAAGAATGTATGTGTCGATTGAAGCAAGTCAGATGCTACATGCTTTAAAACAACAGTAAATGTGTCGACCTGAAATTTATACATGTTGATACATAAAGTAAGAATTTCTGCAACTCCAGAAAAGCCTCAATATGTGTTGACCCGTACAATGCATGTGTCGACCTGAACCTTCAAGAGGCTTCAAGCTTCAAAACTGAATAGCATGTGTGGACCTGAAAATCGTACGCGTCGACATAAGCAATGAAAATTTATGCAGAAACTTGTTTTTTTATGACTTGGATCAATTTCAGATGTTTTTTAATTGTTCTTAAGACCCCTAATGCAAAGAAGTGCTACAAGACATTGAAATATCGTCCAATATACATAAATGCTAACTTTTCTGAGTATTGACATCATGCAAAACATCTATGACGAAGCTGTACTCACAGATGACAGCCCGTCAGTCATAATGTGAAGTTTCATCTTCTATATCCATGAAGGGCGTCACATGAGATGGTAGCCTTCCCATCACGACTTCTTCAACTCTAATTTTATTTTCTTCCTTTTGGAGCTACGACGAGCATCACGGATGATGACGACTCTCCTGTCATGGAACCTAATTTATTCTTTTCTTTGTTTCTTCATCCATTTTAATTCCTCAAATGTGTCGATTTCCATATAACTGAAACACAATGAAGGTATCCAACTTTTACAATAAAACATAGATAGAAATATATCCAACCATGTTTCACTTTAAGCAACTCTCTTTTGAGAGAGATTAAAAATGCTCCAAAATAACTCCTCGGAATGCCTCGCATTCACCTTGTAATAGAATTAAATTTGAAATTCTATTTTTTAAAGTTGTTTAAATCACACTTACATTTAGTTCAAAATCATTTAACTCCAAAACCCATATTAATTAAATTATTGAATATCAACATATTGTTTTATACTAATTTTTTGTTAATAAATGGAACTCCTTTCTTAAAAAGGATCCAAATTAATTTCTCTTTAGAAGAGAATTAGTGAACCACACCTAACCTTTTTCTTAGAGAATCTTGTATCGTCACATAGGCTAAGTGTCTTTACGAACTTTTAATTTTTGAATTGCAATTAAGAAACACAATATTTTTATCCCTTTCTCTATATTATATATAACAAATGTTTTATATTTGTGGGTTACACTAGTTTTGGCATCCATACGCGACTTGGTTAAATTGTGCCATTTGTGTAGGATTGATTGCTCTGGATTATGATTTGTGTTAACTTTTCCTTTAGAAAATGTTTGTTTATAGTGAAAGTAAAGAGGATATAAACGGTCATAAAGAAAAGAAATCATGATTTTCGCAAGACCCACAACCAAAACCCTTTCCATCCAAATTAAAAACGAAACACAAAACAAAGTTCTATTTTTTTTAAAGGACAAAATGACTCTTATTCCAAATTTTAATTTACACACTTCTTTTTCTTTTTGTTTTATCAGCTACAAACATGTTTCTCTGTTCCACTTTTTATTTTTATAGTAATTTACTCACTTGTTTTTATTGTGCTCCGTTCTTCTATTATTAATATAAAAATATTAATTAATTAAAAAATTAATTAATTTTTTTTTAAAATTGTTGATTTAAAAATATCAACAATTTATTTACATTAATGCATAAATATAGAGAAATACCGCTATTAAAGATTAAACTCTAGATTAGCATATTACATCAATTTAAATTTGATTTTACCGATCGATCAGAACTTGCTAGTAGCCCGAAGGATAATCTTTGACAAGCAGAATATTAGAGTTTAAGGAGTGAGATTGTGAATACATGGCTCTCACATGTGTGAGAGTTATATAATATTCCCCCGGCGAAAATAGGTAACGACCAGGACTGAGTCAAAATGGGCAGGTATGCTCGTAAGTAGTCGTTTGTTTCGAAGAGGAGGATTACAGTCAAATGACTGTTTTGGTTGTTTCTTGGGTGTCTGTCTGACTTGTGTCGAGCCGACGGGAGACATTCGCTGATCTAGTCAGGAGGGTATGTCGGGCATAACTGGTCGGATGACAAGCGCCATGGTCGACCAGAGTGCTAAGTCACTGTCACCAGGTCGTGCCAAGGGCTAAAGCGGATTGGGCCAATTCTAGTCATTGGACCAGTCCAGAATATGAGCCCCTAAGCCATTGCTCTGGGGCATAGGAGTGATAACTTTGAACTAGCCCATGAAACATGTGTGCTTTTGGGTCGACCTCTTTTGGAGAGCATGAGGGACGCTCATTGTGTTCACCTTCCAGGGAGGGGAACAATCGAGCGTTCTTTCCGAGCAGTTATCGTGTCGTGCACGCATTGACCCACAAGGAGAGGAATGATTTGGTTTCGAAAGTTGAAGAGTTGGTGTGTCATGCATGTCTTGAGCTACGTGCTGTCAGAAAAAAGGGGTGATGATGGCTAACATGGAGACTAGGGTGCAATGATGACACCCTTTATAGTTCGCCAAGCGCGTGCTCGCTCACGCACAAGTGAGATCGCCTATAAATATGGGAGAAGAACCAGACATCGCATTTTTTCGTTCTACTATTTTCCTGCTCGTTACTACTTGACTCATCGACCTCAAAAGTTCTTGCTAGTTTTGATGCCTTCCACCGTCTACTCTGTCGTTCTCCTTTTTTAATCTTGGTGAGTTCACTAGTTCCTTATGTTCTTGTAGATTTAATCCCCTTTATAGCTTTAGATTTCAAAGTATTCCATAGAAATGCATGTAGTTTAGGGTTTACGATAACCTATCAATTAGAGATTCTGGAAAAATGTTGGTGGTATATAATGGTTTCACCGGGCAAGATTGTCGGTTATGCCATGTATTCTCCTCGGGGAACTTGGAATCGTGGTAGTGCTTGATAAGTCATAGATGATTCTTGTGCCCTGCCTTCGTCGTCTTCCTGCCCGTATTTTAGGTGATTTCACCTCGGTAGGTCAGGGAAATGTGGCAATCGCTTAGCTGTCTCTTGAGAGAGGGCTCTGATCGGACAGGGTCCTTGTTCCTCAGTGTCCTTTCACTTGATTAGAAGTGGAAGGGTGGATTTGACTTTGATGTCAAACTCACTTATGTCCTCTTCTTTTCAGGTACAATGACCGATAGTGTTGAAGACGAAATTCCGAGTGATCCTAGCGGATCTTCCCAAAGTTTCACCGAAGACACTCTCAGCGAGGTGAGCACTTCGGAAGCGTTAGAGGTGACAGGGTCGCCCGATCAACAAGTCGACGAGGAGGATGACGAGATGGTCCTAGCGGACCAAAGTGGTCCAATCTCTCCAGTGGCCGAGGAGGACCCGTTGGACTGGGTTGCATCGGGCCCGTGGGAGCATGCCTTTAATTTTATCGATCATTTGGAGGATGTTTTTATGATGGTGGACCCGATAATGGATCATGAATGGGCCGAGGAGGAATAGTCGGTATGGATCCACGTGGAGAGTAGCCGGATATGCTCAAAATACGATGCTCGACGGATCCCCATGTATGACATTATGCTCAGGGAGATAGGGTTTCGGCTCCTTTTTCAGAATTTGAAGTAGAAATTTTCAAGCACCTCAAACTTTCCCCCTCTTAGCTGCATTCGAATAAGTTCTCTTTTATGCGGGCCTTCTAGACCGTTTGCGATTATCTACAGATCAAGGCCATTGTTCCTCGGTTTTTTTTACTGTTTCCATCTTTAAAGGTGAGAGGATTGAAGCTGGTATTAAGGCTGGTAAGATACAGAAGGGTGCCTCCTCGGGCATCGAGAATAAGCCGTTTAAGAAATAGTCTAGTGTTGTCTACGGTTCAAGAAGACAAAATAAACCTGAACACCGCCAAGCTGTCAACGCGATTGTTATTTCAAAACCTGCTGGTTCTCCTCAGCATCACAACCAACAAAGGGGCGAGAGACCTCGAAGGCAATTCACTCGTCTCAGCATGACTTTGTCTCAGATGTTGCCACAGTTGCTGAAGACCAATCTGGTGACTCTAAAAGAAGCTCCGAAGATTTTAAATACAACATCACCAAAATATAACCCTAACGCCCGCTGCGCTTATCACTCTGATAGCCCGGGGCATAATACGGATGATTGTTGGGCTTTGAAGAACAAGGTTCAATACCTAATCGAGGCAAAGGAGATTGAGTTTGAGGCGCCCGAGAGGCCTAATGTTGTAACAGCCCCCATGCCCAAGCATGGAGTGAATGCTGTAGAGGAAGACTTGTTTGTAGTTTCTGTGGATGATATTGTTACCCCTCTGATGACTGTCAAGAAGAACCTGTTGCTAGCCGGTTTATTTCCGGGTTGTGGTGAAGGTTGCCGTATGTGTTCTGTTTTACCTACTGGTTTCCCATCTTTGAAGTCAGGTATCCAAAACCTGATGGATAGCAAAGAGATCCTGTTTGAAAAGACTGTTGTTCCATCCATTCCTACTGAAGAAGTTGCCATCATTACCATTTTCAAAAATTCTCCCAAGGCTCCCTCGAGGAAGCCTGTTAGAATTACGCCTGTTCCGAAGATTGCACCCATAATCATCACTGTTCCAGGGCCCATCCCCTACACCTCTGACAAAGCTGTCCCTTGGCACTATGGGGCAAATGTTTATGTTCTTGGAGTTAAGAAAGAGTTTGATGTTGATACCGGCGTCAGAAACATTACTGGGCCTGCTAAAGTCACCCGCAGCGGTAGACTTTTCTCACCTGATATTGCTCCACCAACTGTCCGAAGACCTGTTGTCATTATGCCTGCAAGTGTACCTACTGCCATTCCTGATCGAGTTCCTATCCTTACCCCTGTCGCTGAGTCATCTAACGCTCGGGGCAAATGGATCACCACTGATATGCCTGCCCAGACGGAGGCGCCAAAGACAACTACTGTTGAAGCTTCCAAACAGGAGATGGAAGAGATTATGAAGATTATTAAGAAGAGTGATTATAATGTAGTTGAGCAACTGGGGAAAACCCCATCCAAGATTTCTATGTTATCACTGTTGTTGTGTTCAGAGGCCCATGCCAAGGCTCTGATTACCTTCCTGAAGACGGCCCACGTGCCATAAGAGACATCAGCTGATCAGTTTACCGATTGTGTGGCCAATTTAACTGCTGATAATGGTTTGGGTTTCTCCGACGCTGATCTGACTGCTAAAGGGAAGAACCATAACGATGCCCTGCATGTCTCCATTGAATGCACGGGCACTACTCTTGCACATGTGTTGGTTGACACTGGTTCCTCATTGAACGTCTTACCCAAGAAAGCTCTAGACAGGTTGGATTGCGAAGGGTTGGAGCTGAAGCCAAGTAACATTGTTGTCCGGGCCTTTGATGGGTCTAAAAGGATGGTGCATGGTGAGGTTGATATTCCAATTAAAGTTGGTTCTCAGGTCTTCAATTTTACATTCTACGTGATGCACATTCGACCATCCTATTCTTGTTTGCTGGGTCATCCATGGATCCATAAAGTTGGAGCTGTGACCTCAACACTCCATCAAAAGCTGAAGTACCCGGTCAGAGGGAAGATTGTGACAGTACAGGGGGAGGAAGAGTATATGGTCAGCCACCTCAACTCGTTCAGATACATAGAGATGGATGGGGAGTTCATTGAGACCCCATTTCAGCACTTTGAAGAGGTTCCTCAGACACTGGCATCAGCTGAGACTGTGGTTGAAGATTCTCCTATGAAGATGGCTTCCTTAAAGGATGCCCGGGCTGTTATTGAGAAGGGTGAGTATGCAAACTGGGGCCGACTTCCTGATTTCACTCAGAAGACTAACAAGTTTGGTTTGGGTTTCACTGCAGAAGCTCACAGTGCTGTTCAAAGTGCAAAGATTAGAAGACCTCATATGTTCATCAGCAACTCGGGAGTAAATGCCATCGAAGACGACGTGGAGGAGTCTAAATTCGACAGCTGGATCTACCCTACGACCAATGGTGGACCAAGCAACTGGACAGCAAATGACTTAATCCCTATTACTTTTGTTACTCAGTAATGAACTCTTTGTTTTGAATTTGTAACATACAATGTTTTGAAACTTTATGGCCCGGTGTCTTACCCGGGGCACCGTGGCTTCATTTGTGAGGGCTTTTGTGTGCCATTTTCATATATCATTAATAAAAGCATTGGACGTTTTTGCATTTCAAATTTTGCGCTCCTTGTCTTTCTTTATTATATATTGCAAAACAGCTATTTTACACACACTCACATATACAGGTCTCAATCCACTCTGGATCTCATTGGTAACGACTCTGCTACTTCCAGTTATGACTTCGAAAATCCGATCAACTTAGCCGAAGATGAAGGTGAAGATGATTGCGAAGTGCCTGGTGAACTTGCAAGACTGTTACTCCAGGAAGAGAGGGCCATTCAGCCACATGAAGAGCTAGTGGAAACAGTGAATCTGGGTATTGAGACAGACAAAAAGGAAGTCAAGATCGGTGCAAATTTGGAGCTTAGTGTGAAACAACAGTTGATTCAGATGCTGCATGACTACGTGGAAATCTTTGCCTGATCTTACGAAGATATGCCTTGGTTGGATACCGACATTGTGGTTCATCGCCTGCCTACCAAGGGAGAATGTCCTCCGGTAAAACAGAAGGTTCGCCGTATGCGCCCAGAGATGTCTGAGAAAATCAAGGCTGAGGTTATGAAACAATTTGACGCCGGTTTTCTAGCAGTAACTTCTTACCCTCAGTGGGTTGCCAATGTGGTTCCGGTACCGAAGAAAGATGGTAAGGTCCGAATGTGTGTCGACTACAGCGATTTGAACAGGGCAAGCCCTAAGGATGACTTCCCTCTGCCTCACATGGACGTTCTGGTTGACAATACTGCTCAGCACAAGGTATTCTCCTTTATGGATGGTTTCTCCGGTTATAATCAAATCAAGATGGCTCCTGAAGACATGGAGAAGACCACTTTTGTTACTCAGTGGGGTACCTTTTGTTACAAGGTCATGCCTTTTGGGTTGAAAAATGCTGGGGCAACATATCAGCGTGCCATGGTTGCTTTGTTTCATGACATGATCCATCATGAGATTGAAGTATACGTCGACGATATGATTGCAAGGTCCCAAACTGAGGAGGAACACCTTGACCATCTACAGAAGCTGTTTGACCGGTTGAAGTTGTACAAACTGAGGTTGAACCCGAAGAAGTGCACCTTCGGGGTGAGGTCTGGCAAACTGCTAGGTTTCGTCGTGAGCGACAAAGGTATTCAAGTGGACCCTGCAAAGGTGAAAGCTATACAAGAGATGCCAGCTCCCAAGACAGAGAAAGAGGTCAGAGGCTTTCTAGGACGATTGAACTACATTTCCCGATTCATCTCACATCTAACTGCTACTTGTGAGCCAATCTTCAAGCTGTTGAAGAAAGATCAAGTGGTACGTTGGAACGATGAATGCCAGGCCGCTTTCGAAAGAATCAAAGAGTATCTCCAGGAACCACCCATTCTAATGCCACCAGTTGAAGGGAGACCTCTGATCTTATACTTAACAGTACTTGACAACTCAATGGGGTGTGTGCTGGGGCAGCATGACGAGTCTGGCCAAAAAGAGCATGCTATTTATTACCTTAGCAAAAAGTTTATCGACTGTGAGACCCGATACTCACTGCTTGAGAAAACTTGCTGCGCTTTGGCATGGGCTGCTTGCCGGCTGAGACAGTATATGTTGACTCACACTACCCTGTTGATTTCAAAGATGGATCCAATCAAGTATATCTTCGAAAAGCCTGCCTTATCCGGAAGAATAGCAAGATGGCAGATGATCTTGACTGAGTATGACATACAGTACACGACTCAAAAAGAAATCAAGGGAAGTGTATTGGCAGACCATTTGGCACATCAAGCAGTGGATGATTTCCAGTCTATGAACTTTGAATTCCCGGACGAGAATATCATGTTGATAACTGATTGTGAAACACTTGGACCGGATGAAGGACCTGAGGAAGGATCCTGATGGTCTATGCATTTTGATGGAGCTTTGAACGCTTTGGGTAACGGCATTGGCGCTGTGATCATATCTCCTAAAGGCTCACATACTCCACTTACCGCCCGACTATGTTTCAACTGCACCAACAATATGGCGGAGTATGAAGCATGCATCATGGGTCTTCAAGCAGCAATTGACCTAAGGATTAAGTTTCTGAGTGTCTTCGGAGATTCCGCTCTCGTGATCAGTCAGATCAAAGGCAAGTGGGATACGAAACACCCAAATCCTATTCCTTACAAGGAGTATGTGTTGACGTTGCTTCCCCACTTCGAGGATATAACCTTTGAACACTTCCCAAGAGAGGATAATCAGTTGGCGGACGCGTTAGCTACAATGTATTCTATGTTCAAAGTCAAATGGGACAACGAGGCCCCCCGAATCATTATTTGGAAATTGGATGAACCTGCACATTACTGTGATCTTGAGACTGAAGAGGTAACAGAAAAGCCTTGGTATCATGAAGTGAAGAGGTACATTGAAGCTCAAGAATACCCCAAGGGTGCATCTGTTAATGACAAGAAGTTTCTGAGAAGGTTCGCGGCAAATTTCTTCATCAGCAATGGCATTCTTTACAAACGTAACCATGATTCAACCTTACTGTGTTGTGTGGATAAGATTGAAGCAGAAAGGATCATGGCAGAGCTGCATGAAGGTACTTTCGGAACTCATTCCAGTGGACATACCATGGTAAAGAAAATCCTTCAGGCAGGATATTACTGGTCCACAATGGAAGCCGACTGTTATCAGCATTCTCGGACATGTCACAAGTGCCAGGTCTATGCTGATAAGGTGCACATTCCTCCAGTTCCTCTGAATGTTTTGAAAGCACCTTGGCCTTTTGCAATGTGGGGCATTGATATGATCGGCGAGATCAGACCTACAGCATCCAACGGGCATCGTTTCATCCTGGTAGCGATTCATTACTTTACGAAGTGGGTTAAAGCAACTTCCTTTTCTACGGTAAACAAGAACGTCGTGGCACGGTTCATTCGGCACAACCTGATCTGTCAATACGGCGTACCAGAAAGGATCATTACGGATAATGGTACCAATCTTAACAACAAGATGATCACTGAGCTCTGCGAGCAATTCAAAATACAGCACCACAACTCTTCTCCCTACCGGCCGAAGATGAATGGGGCTGTCGAAGCGGCAAATAAGAACATTAAGAAGATTGTGCAGAAGATGACAGTTGTTGTACCCCAAATTTTGACCTAAGATATTGTCTCCTACCTGCATTATTACATTACATTTGTTTTGATCCATCGATTTTAAAATTCATAACTTTTTCTGGCCAAGAGTTATTTATGCTGAACATTAAATCATTTAATCGATTCGCGCTAAAATGATGTTTATCAATTATTTATTATCTTAAATTTGAATAATTGAAATTCGTTTTTGATTATTATGTAGGTTAAAGATGTATAGATAATAAAATAAACATTAGAAAGGAGGCGCATTAATTTGTGCGGACAGTATTTATTTATTACTCATTATCTTAAATTTAAGTAACTGGAATTTATTCTTAGTTATTACATAATGTAAAGGTTTATGAATAATATAATAAGCATTCGGAAAAAGTTCATTGGTCAATAACGATTTGTTTAATCATTTGTCGTTCTAAGTTAAATAATTGAAACCCTGTTTTAATTATTATAATTTAGTTATGAATGATGAATTAAATAATTGAAGATATTAGTTGATCAACGATAATTATTTATTTATCTGTTTATTATTTTAAATGTAGGTAATTGAAATTTGTTTTCAATTATTATTCGTTTGGAGAATTGTAAACGATAAATAAATAATTAAAAGGAAAGAAGAATTTAATTGGCAAATAGTTTTTTTATTATTCATTTTTTCTGATTGTACAATTATTATGTAAACATTGTATCTATTACAATAATTTACAATAATAAATTTACAAAAAAACTAAAATGAAATAAAAAAACTAATCTATCCTAATTCTAAAACTTCCGATCCAATGCGTTTTGTCCGCTCACTTAATGTTACTTGCAAAATTAAAGAAAGAGATTAGAATTCGAATAAATGATTAAAAGCGAAATTATTAAAGTTTCATCATTAAATGCAATGGCCGGAATCAGTTACTCCTTTTTGCAAATCACGGGATTGCTCCCGGTTCACAAAAAAGAAAGGAATTTTAAAACATATGCACAAGTTTATGTTTTCCAAAAAAATTGCATGTTTTAAATTAATTACATTTTTCAAAATCCCAAATGCAATTTCAAAAAACATACAGTATAAGCATACAAAACCCATGCATTTTCTACATATGCAAGCATGCTACGTGAACCAATGCCCACACAGCAGAAAACAAAACAACTTTTGTATTAAAGGAAAACATGCAGTTAACCACATTTTCAAGCAATATAAAAGTTCCATTTTCATCATTTTCTGGCCATTGCAGTTTCAGAAAAAATGTACAGCTTATCACTTTTTTATCAAAGCCATGCTGAGAGAAAAAGAGAGGGAGAAGTGTGGGATTTGCAGGCTTGTCATAGGCAGAAAGAAGGTATACAAGACAAACTAAAATATAGCCAGTAGAGATAATAACACAAAAGAAGAATAGAAACAAATTGGAGGGACAGTAGTGCAGAAGGCCCAGAGATCCCAAGCATTTCAAATTTCCAGCCTGTAGCGCAAGAGGGGAGAGGAAATTGTTATAACAACAAAAAAGAAAACCAATATCACAGTAGATACATATCCAAGCCTTCAAGGAACACTTAGAAAAATAGTCATCAAAGAAAAAACACACAAAGCTAGCAAACCTGCATAATCACACTAATACTGTCAAAAACCATTTCCAAACCTTATGGCCAAAACTTTGCAATTTGATTGAGCCATTAAAGCCAACATCATCATCCTGTCATCAAAAATATCAAAAATCATCTCACAGAAAACCAGTTGAAATCACCATCAATATGGCCTAACAAACTTCTGTCCCAATTTCCATCTATCTGTCTAAACCACACGAAATCCCTACATTCATCACCATGTCAAACTGTTGTTCAAGCTTGAATTTCCTCAATCCAAAACCTGAAAATTTCTAAGGCAACCGACTAGGCCTCAGTATCAACATCATTGGCCTTTCAAAGCAATTACCCAAGCCAACATCATTCCAAAAAAAAACCATTATTCAGACCAACATACATCGCCAGTAGCAATTTCAAGAAGAAAGAAAATAAACAGCAACCCATTCAAAGAGAAGAAAACCAAGTGCAGTATCACGTTCAAAGAAGAAGAAGGACAACAAAGCACAGTAGGCAAACGAAGAGGAAGAAGTACAGTACAGTTTCAACAAGAACAAGCATCATACAGTGGCAACAAACAAGAAGAAGAAAAATCATAAATACCGGTCACCGTTGGGCTCGCTTCCCCTCTCCTCGCCGCCTGGCCTCCGTCGCCCCAAGCCTCCTCCTCCGTCTCCACCTAGGTAACGGTCCCTCCTCTCTCTTATTTCTTCGAATATCCTCAAATCAAGCATTAATAACCAAATATAAGAATCAAGATCAAACTTAACAGAAATCATAGAATCAAATCAACATGCAAGAATGAATTAAGTGTAACAAATCAGTCGCGTCTCTTACCGTCACCGCCTAGCCGTCTCGTTTCTCGTTCAGTGGAGGGAAGAAGGGCCGGAGTGGGTGGCCATAGCAAGGAGAAGCATCAAGTTCGGAGGCGAGGATGAAGAAGGAGAGGCGAAGAAGAAGAAGATCGTGAAGAAGAGAGGCGCGCCGTTTCTGCCCAAGACACAACCCTAATCCCAATTGTAAACATAAATTAACCCTAATGCCATATCAAGCTGATGGGCCTCCTTTTTTTTTCCCTTAAGCCCACGACCTGACTTTTGCACCCCCCCCCCCCCCCCCCTCCTTGAGCTTCTGCGTTGGGCCTTAAGCTCCCTGGCCCATCCACTTTGTTTGTTTTTTTTGACATATCTCCTTTTGTTTTTTCTCTAATCATTTTTGTTAGAAATATTATTTAATTGTTAATTATATTTTAAAAGAAAAACAAAGATATGTCCCAATAGTTCTTTTATTAATTAATCAACCCATTAGTTTAATATTGGATTTAATTTAAAGAATTTTAATTTAGGAAAATTGTTAATTTTCTTAATTTGGAATCCCCTTTTTTTAATAAGTATTATTTTTTATACATAAAAAGGGCATAGATTTAAGGTTGTAGACATTTTGTTAATTAATTAATTTCTCCCTTACATCATTATCAATAAAAATCTAAAAACACATAAAAATATAAAAAATATTTTATTAACTCATTTTCTTGTCTTATTAATATTAATATCAAATATATCAAAAACTTAATAACTTAAAACTAAAAAAACTACTTTACGTCCTCGTTAAATAATTCTTTTGTTTTATCCTTATCAAAATGCGTAAAAAAGTTAAAATACTTTCTTCCCGTTAACATTAAACCAAAAAAAATCATAAAAAACGCATTACTCGCATCTTTTATTCCATCATTTAGATTATCGTTATTTAATCGTTATTCGCATATTTTGTCCGTGTATTTATTTGTTTATTCGGTTTATGCCTAAATCCAAGGGAATTGTCTAATTTTTTTGTCGACTTCATGTCATCAAAAAAACCATCGTGCGAATACCCTGATTTCATTAAAACTTAGGATAATTTTCCCAAATATCCGATTTCTCCAAAACTCACACCTTTTAAGTCAAAACTTCGACGTTAGGTCGTCGTATCTTCAAAAATCCGTCCGTACCCCTTTCGGCCAAAACAATTTATTTTTCAATCGAACGAACAATTTTAATAAACAGATATTTCAAAAGGTTCCTATAGAGTACTATAGATACATTGGGTGCTAATACCTTCCCATTGTATAACCAACCCCCGAACCATAGATCTCTTTTCAAAAATGCCTTGTATTTTTGTTACTTTTAAAAGTATTATTTACATTGCATATTTAGGGTTTTATTTCGCTCTTTCCCCTTTTCCCTTGGAAACAATAAAGCGCGGTGGCGACTCTTGCTTTTGTGAGACGAATTAATCAATAATTCGATCTCCGATTTACCCCGCTACATTTTTTATCGCTACAACAGTGACCTACAAAGACTGGCACGAGATGTTACCATTTGATCTTCATGGGTATCGTACCTTAGCACGGACGTCAATAGGGGCAACGCCCTATTCCTTTGTTTATGGCATGGAAGCAGTTTTTCCTATTGAAGTTCAGATAGCCTCTCTTCGGATCATGAAAGATGTAGGTTTGAGTGAAGACGACTGGATCCATACCCGACTTGATCAACTGAATCTAATCGACGAAAAGAGACTTACCGCTATTCGTCATGGCCAGACGTACCAAAAACGGATGATCAAGGCATTTAACTAGAAAGTCAGACGACAAGAGTATCAAGTTGGGGACCTGGTAATCAAGCGCATTATCTTACCTCAAGGTGATCCCAGGGGAAAATGGACCGCTACTTACGAAGGGCCATTTATGGTTAAGAACATCTTCTCAGGAGGAGCGATGATTCTAACCACCATGGATGGTGACGACCTTCCTCACCCCGTCAATGCAGACATAGTAAAAAGATACTACGCATAATCAAATACCCGCTAGGTTGACTGGCCTAGGAAAAAATAAGGGCTTCCCGGCGAACCAAAAGGGTTCGGGC
The DNA here is from genome assembly GCA_948472305.1 of Vicia faba. Taxonomy (NCBI): domain Eukaryota; kingdom Viridiplantae; phylum Streptophyta; class Magnoliopsida; order Fabales; family Fabaceae; genus Vicia; species Vicia faba. Next base: position 463,626,408 of record OX451738.1, read on the forward strand.
AAAAATAAGGGATGAAAATTTAAAAAAATCTGTACACCCGGCAAGTCGAAAACTTGAAAAGGCGGCTTGGGCAAAAATGGGTATCCCGGTGGACTGAAAACCCGAAAGGGCGGTCCAGGCAAAAGTTAGGGATAAGCGTAACACTATGTCTCATTGGATCACCCTGCATCCAGACTTCGGTATCAACTATCAGGCTCGGACGACACCAGCCAATCAGATTCACCTTCAATTAAGCAGCAAAGTGATGAGATGCTTGAAGATATAAAGGCGATAGAAGAGTTGGAACCCAGTGGGATTATTCACATAGCTGTTTCATTTTCTTTTCACAAATTGTATAAATCCTATTTGTTCGGCGGTGTTCTCTTACTAGGACGTCATCCTCTTGTACAAAAGCGCCTATTTACAGGAAAACTTCAAAATCAATACAAATTCATTTTCAGACAAATTTCAAACTGTTTTCCCTTTATCTGTTTTGTTTTGCAAAGAACGTCCAATATTCATTTTTGATATATGCATTTGACCCTAATTGCTGCTCATAAATATTTACATACGAAACAAAGGACTAATTACGGGTGATATCAGAAGTAGGGGCAATAAGAATTGTCTGAGCGGTCTAGTTGCTCTGTCCACCAAGGTACCAAGTTAAGTTCAGTTGAAGAATGTGACCAAGATACCGTCACTCCCTGTAGAGTAAAACAGTAATGATAGCTCTCTCAGCTGAGACTTGCAACTATGAACGAATCAGCAATGCTCTCCCCAAGCAGAGTTAATATATCATTAGCCCTAAAAAGGCTTGGTATCCCCAGAAGATCTTAATATTCCCCAGCGGAGTATAAAGATATTCCCCAGCAAGCATAAGAGTATCCCTGGCAGTCTTAATATTCCTCAATGGAATATAAGAATGTTCCCCGACATAATGCAAGAGACCCCCAGTGGAGCCATTTCCCCAGCGCAGTCTAAAAAAGTTCCCCCAATGGAGTTGAATCATCTTCCCTAGTAGATTCTGGAAGCTTATCCCCTGCGAAGCACAAATAAATCTCCCCAGCCAAATTCAGAGGTTATCCTCACAAGAGTCTAACCGGGTTATCCTCAGCAAGTTGCAACTGAAAGATCATCCCCAGCGAATTTCTTTCTATCCCCAGCAGAGTTCATCATCAAAATCCCCAACAGAGCTTATCAACGGAATCCCCAGCGGAGTTTATCATTAAAATCTCAGCAAAGTATCTCTTCCCCACAGAGTAATTCCCCGCAGGGTAATCTCTTCACCATGTTTATTCCCCAACGGAGTTATCTTCTCCTACAGGTTTATTCTCACAACCATCTTCGTTCATCACCCCTATCAGAAACATTCTAAACAAAGTTTGAAGACACACATACTCTTCAACAACAGTCCAGGATTTAACAAACTCCCTGACATTTGTCAAGGATTTATTTTCCCAGACGAAAATAAATTCATAAACATTTCATATTTCTATACATGATAAAGTGCATACGACACGATCTCATTTATTTTTGAGAACATCATGACATCATGCATTTCATACATCATGATATTGCATACAGCTAACGTTTTACCTTTTTCAGGAAAAGGTCAATCAAAAGATGGCTACCATCAACCTTTTTAAGTCCCAGTTTAATACCTGTAGCAAGCCAGGAAAACAATCTGTGGACGACTGATTGTAGATTAATACCTGTAACAAGCCAGGAAAATTATCTACATGAAGAGATTGAAGATTAATACCTGTAACAAGCCAGGAAGACTTTCTTTCTCAGGTCAGAGATTAATACCTGAAACCAGCCAGGACAGCTATCTCATCGGCCAACCTTTTCAAGTCCCAGTTGAATACCTGTAGCAAGCCAGGAAAATATCTGTGGACGACTAATTGTAGATTAATACCTGTAACAAGCCAGGAAAATTATCTACGTGAAGAGATCGAAGATTAACACCTGTAACAAGCCAGGAAGACCATCTTTCTTTCTCAGGTCAGAGATTAATACCTGAAACCAGCCAGGACAACTATCTCATCGGCCAACCTTTTTAAGTTCCAGATTAATACCTGTAACAAGCCAGGAAAAATATCTGTGGACGACTGATTGTAGATTAATACCTGTAACAAGCCAGGAAAATTATCTACGTGAAGAGATTGAAGATTAACACCTGTAACAAGCCAGGAAGACCATCTTTCTTTCCCAGGTATGCAAGTTCTCGCTAAGGAATCTCTTATGCGACCGACACTCCTGCAGATGGCATATATAAGCCCATCCTCCTACCAACAATCTCCAAATGGCATCTGTAAGCCCATTCCCGACGTCACAATACTGATACTATACCATGTAAGTGCAAATTTCTGGGCACTCTAGTGTTCAATTATCTTCCACCTTCGGATCACGAAAGGCTCGAAAGCCAATCTATATCCTCAGGTTCAAGAAAATTGAACAGGGGCAACTGTTGTACCCCAAAATTTTCCCTCTCATGTTTTCAAAGGTCTTCCCTTACATGGTGGGTCACAAACCCTTGCCTAAGAAAAATAAAGTTTTTTGAAGATGAACAAAGTGTATTTCGATTGGCATCTGGGAAAAGTCTTCGATTAGGTATCCAAAATCCTTCGATACAAGCTTGACTCACCCGTTTTCGATTGGGCATTTGGCACTCTTCGATCAGGCTTTAATTAGTAAGCTTCGATTAGGTGTTTGGAACCCTTCAATCAAGCTTTGGTCTGTAAGTCTTTGATTGAGCGCTGGACCTCCTTCGATCAAGCTTTGGTGTGCAAGTCTTCGATTGAGCGCTGGACCCCTTCGATCAAGCTTTGGTCTGCAAGTCTTCGATTGAGCGTTGGACCTCCTTCGATCAAGCTTTGGTGTGCAAGTCTTCGATTGAGCACTGGACCCCTTCGATCAAGTCAATGTCACAATGCATCGACTAGTACTTCAGAGGGTCCTTCGACTGGAACTTCATACTTTACCTCAATCAGAACATCAGAACGAAATGACCTTCGAATGGTATTTCAGTGCAGAGTTTCTCTTAATCTAAGATGCTCTGATGAAGGAAGTTATGGATACTTCGAATCAGAACTTAGACTCATCACAAGGCCAAGGACTGGTCGAAGTTGTCTAATAGGGAATGTGCTAAATAGATTCGAGTTGGACTTTGAAGTTGGCAAAGAAGGCAGATTCGAAGGAGTGAAGTAGGCTGGCATGACTAAGCAAAAACACATATCCTAACCTGTCCAGGTTCACCCAAAATTCACAATGGCATGTGTCCCTTGCAAATATAGAAATAATTTAATGCTGATTGTGGACTCAATTATTTGAATTAAAGGCCAGATTCTTGCCTTATTTACTCCCAACCCTACAAGAGCTGATTCAACCAGGGTGATCCTTTTCGAATCAAGCAATCGAAGCAGAGGCTATGAAATTGAAGCTGGAGTAATTCGAACTGGAGCTTAGAGCTATCGAAGAGAGCAAATTCGAAGGGAAGTGGATCTGAAGGGGGAAGTCAGCTTTCGATTTTCATCATCTTGGAGGCCCAAGCAGCTCATAACAGGCTGGCAGTAACGCATGAAAATAGATTGGCACATGATTGAATCAAATATAGCAAGTCTTTATGAAGAAATCAAATAAAATCTCTTCATCATAATGGACCAAGATTTGATACACAAATGTTGACCTAAATTCCTTGTCTATATAAACCTCATGCTCACAAACAAAAAGGCACGGAAAAAGACACAAAAAAAACTCTGCAGAAACAGCCACACCACTTTGCAAGAAACCTTGAAAAAAGTGTGAGATTGAAAACAACCTTAGAGGCGAATTCAATCCAAAAGAACAACATAGCCCTCTTGCCAGCAACCTCCTGAAGTGAGACCAATCAAAAACCAAGCCTTTCACTGCCTATAACGCACTGTAATCCCCCATGAACCTTGCTCTGCACATGGAATCGTAACTTAGTTTTTATGCATCTTTGTGCCAAATTTCTTGCATATTTGTATTAACCATTAAATTCCTAAGCAAACTGCATTATTTGATTGTATTTTCGTGACCTCTAACCCCATATCCAGAACCTAGGGTTCTTGTGTATGTTTTTAGGCGTTTTGCGTGCAGGTTAAATCAAGGCCAATAATGGCCATGGATGAGTTCAGGGGAGTGAGACGAGTACATTGGTACTCTTGGATTCCATTTTTATGACCTAGGGAGCATTTTAGAACCATCCCATTGTACCCCAAAATTTGCCCTCTCTTTCTTCAGGAAATCATCTTGGAATCTCAGAGTCCCTCTGAAACAAATCCAAATCCTGAATTATTATTTCTTCCCAAGAAAACCATTTTAAAGAACAAAATGATCAAACAAGCTCTATAGGCAACGCTTTTATCTTGAGAAAAATTAAATTCTAAACATTTGGAATATTTCTCTAAAAATGGGTGTTTAAGAAGAAAATAGCGCTTCAGAACTTCTGGACCAAACTCCAGATAGAAACGGTCAGAAGTTGCTAGCTTGGCTCAACGCAATCAGAAGTTGGCTCTTCAGCAGCTACGTCAACTCAGTCAGAGGTTGCAAACGTGGTTCAACACGTAAGCCTCAAACAGAACATAGCTCTTTCAGCAATTACGCAAGTTCAGCCAGAGTTTGCTAAAGGAATGCAAAGGAAGAAAGGAAGTCTGAAGGCTCCATCAGAACATGCTGAAATCAGAAGATAAAAGGGTCAGAAGAGTGGGTGTTACACTGATACAGAATCTCTAAGTCCAGGATTTCCAGAAGCAAATCCAAGGAATGTGTCAGAAATTCAGGAGAATCTCCAGAATTTGCTAAAATAACAAGAGGCCAAGACCAGAGCATGGTTTACGTTGTTTTTGGTAAAGCAGAACTGCTGGTTCATGTTTTTCTCCTATTACCAGAATATTGGTGTTGATAAGTCTCATCACCATTTAATGCTCATTAATGCTCCCAACCACTTCTGAACATTCATCCAAGTAGTCTCTTCACGTGTGGCTTGGTAAACGCCTTTATGCAGGTTTGGGCATGGGTCTACGCGCCACCGTCCACCTAAGAGGTCACTTCTCCCCAATCCATGCCTGCTGTTCCAGCCTAGGCTGAAAGGCTATCTGTTATCACAACTTCCCAGGAAGTTCTTTCAAAGAATAGTTCAACCTCTGTTGGCGCCTTTAATGTTCAAGAAGCCACAAGAGTTTTGCCTATAAATAGAGCACCATTGTCCACTGAAAAAAGGCGTCCAAAAACCAGAAAAATTGCTAGAAGAGAAACAGAAATTTTTAGCAAGAAAATATTGTGAAACTCTGCCAAAATCTCCAGTGTTTCATAACTTTGAACTTCTCAGCTTCAAACTTCATCAATACCCAGTTGTCTTTGTAACTAAAAAACACCCTTTCAACCTCTGACCATACATATACATACACCTTCATCCACCCCTTTCAAAAAGAACCTGTCCAAAACACCATCAGAGCCAAAAGCTAGCTCTCATACACAAACTTTTCCAACAGCCAGGTAAGCACCTGCTGACCTTCATCACGCTGCTAAGCATCATCATCTTTGCACACTCAAATAAACATAATGTAAATATCATGTTGCTGCTGTTTGTGTTCTGAGGATTTTCATACCTCAGAATGTTTAGATAGGAAGTGAGCCAGCATAGGACCTACCTGAGACCTTGTTGGTTCTGTCCCCTGAAACACTTTGACATTTGCTGAAGCTGTTCCAAATATGTTTTCTGTTTTGTGGAAAAATAACAAAGTTGCAGATGTTCTGATTAGCACAGGGAGAAGCCCAGTGCTGACTTTGACGTTAGCACATCTGAAGCCTGTTTTGCTGTCAATAATATCAGAACTTTTGAGAATTATTGTATTTCCAGCAGGATCAGAACTTCTGACTTCCCCACTAACAAACTTTTGTCTTGCAGCGCAGGGGGGTCAGAACTTCTGATCTCCCCACTAACAGGTTTCTGTTTTGCAGGTGCAAGAGTCAGAAGTTCTGACTCATACAGTTTAACCAAAAGGTTGATCATCTGGCAGCGGGCCTGAGTCAGAACTTCTGATGACCTCTCAGCAGCGCGCTGGCTCTCTCTCTCTCTTTCTCTCTATCTTGTTTTTGTTATTTTCTTTTCTTGTCTATTTTTTCTCGTTGAACCACCCCATGTACAAATATGTATCCCCACCCCCCTAATTGCTGTAATAGCGTAGGATTTTATATTTCTTCTTTTTATTGCTTTCAAATATAAATGCTAGTAATTAGGATGCTTATGGCAAGATAAAAATCAATGAAATAGAAAATCCTAATTCAAAGATAAACTCTTGTATGCAATAAAACACACTTGCACACAAACATCCCTAGGGTTACATCCACTTGTTGCCTTCAAAAATGGGCCATGTTATGCATGCAAAGTATCTTGGTAAAACAAACAAAATCAAAAGATCATAGTCCCTCGATGACGCTATCCAAAGTTGCCTTACAAAAATGATCTTAGTCCCTCAAAAAATGCTAAGATACTTTGCAAAATTGCTATCATGGTCTATACGATGACCCGCGCCCGTCCCGTTTACATCCTAACACAAGGTTGTTCACCAAATACAATGGTGAAACAACACTGTTAAAAGGGGTTAAAACATAGAAAAGATCTTTGAGTAAACCGAGGTGTACACAACTCTTAGTTACTTGATCAAGCTTGCAAAAACACACTTGCCTACTTTCAAAACACACTCCACAACATAACTTTGAAAACAACTTTCAAAACCTTGAAACATATTTTCAAAAAGACAAACACCTTTTGTAAAACATTCGAGTAAAGAATTGTTATAAGGGTTGCCTAGACAAAGGCATCTTTTTCAAAACATTTTCAAAAAACCACGCACACAAAGCACCATTTCAAACAATTGAAAATGCAAGGCAAGTGATCTAAGCAAGTAACTAAGAGCCCATGGATAACCATGGATAGAAAGGGTGCTAATACCTTCCCTTTCTATAATCTACTCCCCGAACCCACGAAACATCTCAAAGGGGTTTCCTGTGCTTTTTAACCTTTCCTTTAGGATAAAATAAAAAGTCGGTGGCGACTCTTGCTAAACCGAAACATTTGCGAAAACAAACGCAAAACCTCAAGTCAGTTCTCCCACCGTATCACAGAACTGGCGACTCTGCTGGGGACTTTTTAAAAGTGGAGTAACCTTAGGGCTTAGATCACCCTTTTGCATGACTAATTGTTTGCTTTGATTGCTTTACATTTTGGTTCTCTTGTTTGGGCTTGAAATCCTACACCCGGATTTGGGGAAACATTCATAGATAGCAATACGTTGTGGAAACTGTGTGGGGTATACCAACACGGTTGAAGCAATAACTATATTAGTGCGACATATTTGTGAGTACCGGTAACCCTTGAGTCCAATCAAGGAGAGTACGGGGCCGCTGAGTGATGTCACTAAGCACTAATGACCTAGAACCTTACTTGACCATCTTGGCCTTTCATTAGGGGTAGTGAGATGATCGGCTTCGGTGCAGTCCGAAGTTGGTAGATACTCGATACTACACTCATTGAGGGTTGTTTTCTTGGAATATTTTGGTCGCTAGTTAAGTGGCTAAACTAAAACAATGAACATGGAAAACAATCCAATGATATTGAGCTCCTTAGAACCCGGTTACTATTTATAGGACAGGTTTGTAAGCCAACTTCACTCAAGAGGGTACTTACCTATGAAACCTCATGCAAGCCTGAAACTAGGGTTTTGTGTGACTTGCTTGTACATATGTTTGTGCATACATCATGAACATCATAAAGCATCATATGCATCCACTAACCATTTCAAGGGTTTAGATCTTCATCTTTGTTCTTGTTTTGTAGGTCATGGAAATTCTTCGCAGGAAAACTATCCAAGTCAACCTTGTGAGAATCCCTCCTCAGCTCAAGGAGCTCACATCCAGAATTCCAGAAAACTTTCTCTTCAGTGAAAGACATGGTAGACTGCCTAGCCTAGTCAACACCAGCATTGAAGAAGACATGGTAAAGGTGCTATTCCAGTTCTTTGACCCCCTTCACCACTGTTTCACATTCCCCGACTACCAATTGGTGCCCACTTTGGAGGAATTTTCTCAACTCCTGAGAATTCCTATTCTTAATCAACTACCCTACAACGGTACGGAAAAAGAACTAAAGCCTGAAGATGTTGCTCAAGCACTACACTTGCAACCGTCTGACATCAAGGGGCATTGGGAAACTAGAAGTGGTGTCAAAGGCTTCTTGGCAAAATTCTTGTTTGAGAAAGCACAAGAGTGTTGGAATTCCTTGGATCTACAAGCCTTTGAAGAAATTGTGGCACTCCTCATTTATGGGTTGGTCTTGTTCCCAAATCCTGACCAGCTTATAGATGTCAACGCCGTCAAGATCTTCTTATCCAGGAATCCTATACCAACATTGCTTGGGGACATCCTCCACTCATTTTACACACGAACAATGAGAAAGAGGGGTGTTATCATGTGATGTACTCCTCTCCTTGCAAGGTGGTTTATTTCGCACCTTCCACAATCTGTTTTGAAGAATGACCAAGGCTTAAGGTGGTCACAACAATTGATGACCCTCACACACTCTGATGTACATTGGTGTTCTCGGTCCAGAGAAAATGTCATCATCATCGACCGTTGTGGTGAGTTCCCTAATGTCCCATTACTTGGCATTAGGGGAGGCATTACCTACAACCCTTTCCTAGCTTTGAGACAATTTGGATATGCACGGAAGTATGGCCCTCATGACATGTTGATTCCTGATCTAGTTTTTGACTTCGACAACGATGCGCAAGGACTTCGCCAAAGATTCATCAGAGCTTGGAGGATGCCTAACAAGGTAGATAGCAAGACACTGGGGCACAAGAACTCCATCCCTCTTGAGCCTTATCTCAATTGGGTGCGAACCCGGGCCCAGAGTCTAATGATGCCTTACCCTCATATTCTCCCTTTGATTAAAGAGCCTGTTAAGGAAGGAGAGGTTCCCTACACCATCCTATATCCTGACATGCCAACATCATGGGAGGAAATGCAGAAGAGTTGGATCCAACTCAAGGAAGAACAGAATACTTTCGAAGCCAGCTTCTATGCCAGTGAGAAGAAGGTTTTGGAGCTTACCCGCCGACTTCACGAGGAGGAGACCCTAAACACCTACATCGCACCAAAGAGGATGCGCAACGTCTTTTTGCCTTAAGAATTTTTTGTAATATTTTGCCCATGGGGCATTTATGTACTGACAAAATTTCTTCTTATTAATATGACGTGTGTTCTTTTTGTTTGCAACAATTTTGAATTTCTAAAACCTTGAATGCATTGCATGAATAAACATATCATTCATCATGTGCATAAGCAGGTCTCCACACCAGGTTTCCTTATCTTTCTGCTGTTTATTTCAGTAAGATGGATCTCGAACAGACGGTCAAAGATCTGCAGTCACAAAACTCACAGTTTCAACATCTCCTAATGACCTTGGAAAAGGGTCAGGAGGATCTAAAGGCACTGCTTGGGAACAAAGAGTAAGAAAAAGTGAAAAAGAAGAAGAAAAGAGTCGGGGTAGCTACACTGGGGAGATGGTTTGAGAATGAAGCTAGAAGGGTTCTTGAATTTCCCTCCGCATCTGAGGAGGAAACCAGTAAGGGAAAAGGGGCTGCACTACCTTCTGAATCTGAGGCTGAAGAGGAAGAGGCTGAAGAAGATGAAGACTACTCAGAGCAACAATACCCGCCAGTGGACGACAAATACAAAAACTTGGAGGATAGGCTGGCAGCTATGGAGCTGCAAAGGGTTCCCGGGTTAGATTTCGAAGATTTGGGATTAATTGCTGGGATTGTGATCCCCCCAAAGTTTAAAGTGCCAATTTTTGCAAAGTATGACGGGTTGTCTTGCCCGAAGATGCACCTAAGGTCGTATGTCCGAAGAATTCAACCTCATACATCCGACAGAAATCTTTGGGTACACTTCTTTCAGGACAGTTTGTCCGGTACACGACTAGACTGGTTTTACCAGCTTGAGAGGACAGAAGTGCATAACTGGGAAGACTTGGCAGCTGCCTTTTATCGCCAGTATCAATATAACTCTGACTTGGCGCCAACCCGTACTCAGCTACAGAGTATGGGAATGGCCTCAAATGAAGGATTCAAGGAATACGCCCAGAAATGGCACGACTTGGCCGGAAGAGTGCAGCCACCTCTTTCTGATAGAGAACTAGTTGATATGTTCCCGGGGACACTATCTGGCCCGTTCTTCAACCATTTGACCGGGAGCTCTTCCGCAGGGTTTACCGAATTAATTCTGACCGGCGAGCGGGTGGAAGCCGGTATCAAGAATGGGAAGATTCAAAAGGATGCCTCTGCATCTACAACTATTAAGAAATCATATCTAGCGAAGAAGGAAACGGCTGTTGTGTACTCTCAGAGAGGAGTGGGAAGAACTGAGCGTTAGACGACTGTAGGGGCCGTGATGATCCAAAATTCATCAAATGATCCGCCTCGTAACAATCAGCCCAGACCAAATCAGCAACGGGTAGAGCGGCCACAACGGCAGTTCACCCGCATCAATATGACACCTGCGCAAGTTCTTCCCCATTTGTTGAAGTTGAATCTGACTGGTTTAAAAGAGGCACCGAAAAACCCTAACACCACATCTCCATACTATCATGCCAATGCCAAATGCGCCTACCATTCTGATAGTGCCGGACATGACACCAACAATTGTTGGGCGCTAAAGAATAAAATTCAAGACTTGATAGATGCAAAAGAGGTTGAGTTCGATGCTCAAGAGAAGCCAAACGTAATATCCGCTCCAATGCCGAAGCATGGTCGCAATGTCCATGCTATTGAAGAAGATCTGTATGTTTCTGATGTTGATAACCTGATGACTCCGCTGTTGACGATTAAGTTAAATCTGTTAAAGGCTGGGATTTTCCCAGGATGTAAAGAAGATTTCTACTGTTGTTCCTCTCTACCAATCGACTGTCCATTGCTGAAGAAGGGCATCCAAGGCCTAATGGACAGTCAACAAATTCTTTTTGAAAAGATTCCTGCTACTCCAACCCTTATCGAAGATGTTTCAATAATCACCATTTCCACCAATCTTTCCAAGGCCGTCAAAAAGCCTGTTAAGATTACATCCTCTAAAAAGTTTGTTCCCTTGAAAATAACCATGCCTGGGCCTGTCCCCTACAGTTCTGACAAATCAATACCATGGAATTACGGTGGAAAAATCTACTACCATGGTGTTAAACAAGTTGAGATAACCGAGGAAAGCTCTGATGAAGAAGATGCCGACATTGGAAACATTGCCGGTACAAGTAAGATTACCCGAAGTGGGAGAATATTTTCTCCAGAGATTGCCCCTCCAAAGGCAATCTTTGGACCCTCAGCTGCTGCCAAAGTTACTCCTGCATCAATAAAACTTTCCGCAAGAACTACGTTGATTGAAGAAGCTGTGGTTGTCCCTCCTACTTCTGCTGATAAGGGGAAAGGGATCCAAGATGAGCTCGTCAGGACGAGGGCTCAACCTTTGGCCATCCCTGAAACCTCTAAGAAAGAGATGGAGGAGATTCTGAAAATAATTAAAAAGAGTGATTATGACGTGGTAGAGCAACTGGGGCAAACCCCCTCGAAGATCTCCATGTTAGCATTACTGCTTTGTTCAGAGGCGCACGCCAAAGCATTGATAAAATATCTGAAGACAGCCCATGTGCCCCAGGAAACCTCAGCCGATCAATTCCAGGATTGTGTAGCCAACCTTACCGCAGACAACAGCCTAGGTTTCTCCGATGCTGACCTGACTCCAAAAGGAAGAAAGCACAATGACGCATTACATGTGTCAGTAGAATGCCAAGGGACTACTCTGGCCCATGTTTTGGTCGACACTGGTTCTTCTCTGAACGTGCTACCTAAGAAAGCTCTGGATCGATTAGATTGTGAAGGCTTGGAGCTGAAACCAAGTGATATCATTGTCAGGGCCTTTGACGGGTCGAAAAGAATGGTACATGGGGAGGTCGACATTCCCATCAAGGCGGGCACTGAAGTATTCCACTCAACTTTCTATGTGATGGACATTCGTCCGTCATACTCTTGCTTGCTAGGGAGACCATGGATACATAATGCTGGCGCAGTCACTTCCTCCCTGCATCAGATGCTGAAATACTCTTTCAAAGGAAAGATCATAACCGTGCACGGTGAAGAGGAATATATGATCAGCCACCTGAACTCCTTTCGGTATGTAGAGGTGGAGGGTGAATTCATTGAAACACCATTCCAGCACTTTGAGGAAGCCTCTCCTGAGGTGGCAGTAGCAAAGGCAGTAGCTGAAGAGCCCAAGCAGGTGGCCAGGATGGCATCTCTAAAAGATGCAAAGGCTGCAATGAAGGAGGGGAAGAGCTCAACGTGGGGGAAGTTTCCTGATATTCCTCACAAAACAGACAAGCATGGTTTAGGATTCACCGTTGCGGGGCAGAAAGCTATGCGCCGTTCAAAAGTTGAAAGAACACCCATCAAGATTTCTCCTTATGGAATCAATTCTTTGGAAGGTGAAGACGAAGAGGCCAACATTGAAGATTGGATCTTCCCAACCATCGAAGGGGGACTACGCAACTGGGAGGCGAAAGACTTCATCCCCATTACTTTCGTTAATCAGCAAATAATGTTTCGAACATTTCCTGTTGGTCTGTAATAATTACTTTTGAACAATCTGCCCACTGTTTTTCACCTCATGCCTTGCCCGGGGCATGTAGGTCCATTTGTAAGGGTTTTGATTCTCTTCATATTCATATGCCATGTTTAATGATCCATTGGACGTTTTTCATTGATAAACTGTTGTGTTCATTTTCTTTCCTTTTGCATTTTGTTTGTTTAAGGATGGCTATCCCTTACACACACCCACACTCACAAATGTAGGTATCCATCCACTCCGGATTCTATGGGTGACTATTCTGCTATGACCTTCAATAACTCTGAAGATTTGGTCAATCAGGCTGAGTATGAAGATGACGAAGATTGTGAAGTACCAGGGGAGCTAGCCAGACTTCTACAGCAAGAAGAAAGGGCCATCTTGCCTCATGAAGAGTTGTTGGAAACTGTCAACTTAGGAACAGAGGAAGACAGGAAAGAAATACAAGTGGGTGCCAATCTGGAACCAAGTGTCAAGGAGCGTTTGGTACAGCTGTTAAATGACTACGTTGAGATCTTCGCCTGGTCTTATGAAGACATGCCGGGTTTAGACACTGATATCGTGGTTCACCGTCTCCCTACAAGAGAGGATTGTCCACCGATCAAGCAAAAAGTCCGCCGAATGAGGCCCGACATGTCTGAGAAGATTAAAGCAGAAGTAATGAAGCAATACAATGCTGGCTTTCTGGAGGTTACATCCTATCCACAATGGGTTGCTAACATTGTTCCAGTACCTAAAAAAGACGGCAAGGTCAGAATGTGTGTAGACTACCGGGATTTGAATAGGGCCAGCCCTAAAGATAATTTTCCGCTACCGCACATCGACATTTTGATTGACAACACAGCTCAGCACAAGGTGTTTTCCTTCATGGACGGATTCTCGGGCTACAACCAGATCAAAATGGCCCCCGAGGACATGGAGAAAACAACTTTTGTTACACAATAGGGTACCTTCTGCTACAAGGTGATGCCGTTCGGACTGAAGAACGCAGGGGCAACTTATCAGCGCACCATGGTAGCTTTGTTTCATGATATGATACATCATGAGATCGAAGTTTACGTAGACGATATGATAGCTCGATCACAAACAGAGGAGGAACACCTTGAACATCTGCAAAAGCTGTTTGCCAGGTTGAAAGAGTACAAACTCAGGCTGAATCCAAGTAAGTGTACTTTTGGAGTTAGGTCTGGTAAACTTCTAGGATTTATTGTCAGCAACAAGGGCATTGAGGTCGATCCAGCAAAAGTGAAAGCGATACAAGAAATGCCTGCTCCCCGTTCTGAAAAGGAGGTTAGAGGGTTCTTGGGGCGCTTGAACTATATTGCCAGGTTCATCTCTCATCTGACGTCTACCTGTGAGCCGATTTTCAAATTATAAAAGAAAGATCAGGTAGTCGAATAGAACGACGATTGCCAAGCTACTTTTGATAAGATCAAGGAGTATTTGCTAGAACCTCCAATTCTGATGCCACCCGTCGAAGGAAGACCGTTGATCATGTACCTGACCATCTTGGATAACTCAATGGGGTGTGTTTCGGGCCAGCATGACGAGTCTGGTCGAAAAGAGCATGCTATTTATTACCTTAGCAAAAAGTTTACTGACTGTGAGACTCGCTACTCACTGCTCGAGAAAACTTGCTGCGCTTTGGTATGGGCTGCTCGCCGACTAAGGCAGTATATGCTGACTCATACCACTTTGTTGATCTCCAAAATGGATCCTATCAAGTATATCTTCGAGAAGCCAGCTTTATCTGGAAGAATAGCTAGACGGCAAATGATCCTAACTGAGTACGACATCCAGTACACTACCCGAAAAGCTATAAAGGGGAGTGTACTAGCTGACCATCTAGCTCATCAAGCTATCGAAGATTATCAGTCCATGAGATTCGACTTCCCGGACGAAGACATCATGAATTTGGACAACATCGAAGGTAACGGACCGTATGACGGACCTGAAAAAGGATCCCGATGGACCCTGTACTTTGATGGTGCTTCAAATTCACTTGGAAACGGCATCAGTGCGGTACTCATTTCCCCGGAAGGTTGTCACACACCTTTCACGGCCCAACTTTGCTTCAGCTGTACCAACAACATGGCTGAATATGAAGCTTGCATTTTTGGTCTCAAGGTTGCCATAGACTTGGGGATCAAATCTTTGATCGTATTCGGGGACTCGGCTTTGGTAATCAGTCAAATCAAAGGAGAGTGGGATACCAAACATCCTAATCTTATCCCATACAAATAACATGTCCTGACATTGTTTCCTCATTTCGAGCAAATCACCTTCGAGCATTTCCCGCGAGAAGAGAATCAGCTAGCAAATGCTCTGGAAACGATGTCTTCCATGTTTAATCTCAACTGGGATAACGAGGCTCCCCAAATCACCATCGAGTGAATGGATGAACCTGCGCATTGTCATGAGATTAATACCAAAGAAGTAGTGGAACAACCCTGGTTTCATGAAATCAAAAATTATCTCCAGACTAGAGGATATCCCGAAGGAGCTTCCGTAAACAACAAAAAGTTCCTAAGGAAATTTTCTGCCAAGTTCTTCCTGAGTAACGCCATCCTCTATAAACGCAGCCATGATTGTGTTTTACTCTGATGTGTAGACAAAGCTCAAGCAGAGTTAATCATGACTGAGATACACAGCGGTACATTTGGCACCCACTTGAGCGGGCATACAATGGCTAAGAAGATCCTAAGGGAAGGCTATTACTGGTCTACCATGGAAGCAGATTGCCATCAGCATTCCCGTACTTGCCATAAATGTCAAGTCTATGCTGACAAGATTCATATTCCTCCGGTTCCTCTCAACGTTCTGACAGCTCCTTGGCCATTCGCAATGTGGGGCATTGACATGATTGGAGAGATCAAGCCCACGACATCCAATGGACATCGCTTCATCCTGGTCGCCATTGACTATTTCACCAAATGGGTCGAAGCAACTTCCTTCGCCTTTGTCACTAAAAATGTGGTTGCCCGCTTCATCAAGCAGAACCTCATATGCCGGTATGGTATCCCCGACAGGATCATCACAGACAATGGTATAAATCTGAATAATACTATGATCACCGCATTTATCATCACAATTCATCTCCCTATCGGCCGAAGATGAACGGTGTTGTTGAAGCTGCAAACAAAAACATTAAGAAGATCATTCAGAAAATGACAGTCACCTACAAAGACTGGCATGAGATGTTACCGTTTGCTCTGCACGAATACCGTACCACGGCACGTACTTCAACCGGGGCAACCCCATTTTCTTTGGTATATGGCATGGAAGCTGTCCTACCCATGGAAGTTCAGATTCCTTCCTTAAGGATTATGAAGGACGCAGGTTTAAATGAAGACGATTGGATTCAGAACCGACTTGATCAACTCAATTTGATCAATGAGAAGCGGCTCGCTGCTGTTTGCCATGGTCAAACGTATCAAAAACGGATGATCAAGGCTTTCAACAAGAAAGTCAGACGTCAATTATATCAAGTCGGAGATCTCGTAATCAAGCGGATTATCTTACCGCAAAGCGATCCCAGGGGCAAATGGACTCCTACTTACGAAGGACCATTTGTGATCAAGAGCATATTTTCTGGTGGTGCAATGATTCTGACCACCATGGACGGCGATGACTTGCCGCACCCTGCGAACGTAGACATAGTCAAAAGATACTACGCATAATGTCACCCGACAAGTCGAAAACCCGAAAGGGCGGCTTGGGCAAAAATGGGCATCCCGGTGAACCGAAAACCCGAAAGGGCGGTTCAGGCAAAAATTAGGGATAAAACAAAAAAAATCTGTACACCCGGCAAGTCGAAAACCCGAAAGGGCGGCTTGGGCAAAAAGGGGTTTCCCGGTGGATTGAAAACCCGAAAGGGCGATCCAGGCAAAAGTTAGGGAATTAAAGTGTATGACTATGTCTCGTCGGATCACTTTAAAGAACAATCTCTTCATCAACCGTTTCCAAGCTTCTGATCAATCCAGTCATCGGCAAACGAAGCATTGAATGAACAAATATTCAGAGTTGTGAAGGCTATAGCAGAATAGGGATCCCATGGAATTGTTTCACATAGCCATCTTTCTTTTGTATAAATTTTTCAATTTTTACGACGACGTCCTCTTACTAGGATGCCCGTTTCCTTTGTACAAAGATACTCATAGAAAGTTAATACAAATACTTTTCCAAATACAGAAATTTGCTTTGCCTTCCTTTTGCTCTTCTACACTTATGTTTTATTTGAGAAACGTCCAATGTTTTGTTAAATAGGCATATGCATTTGAACATAATCATTTTCTTACAAATCAGAAAAAGATGATTACTGATGGGTTGAAAGTACAGATTGGCATCTTGATGCCCTCTCAGAAGGAATCCCCGGCAGAGTTAAACTCCAAATTCCTCAATCCAGAACTTAAATCCCCAAACAGAGTTAAACTTTAGGATCCTCAGCAGAGCAGAAGCTTCCTCAAAACTGATTTCCCCAGCCAGAGGGCCTTCCAGAACTCAATTCCCCTCAGAGTTTCAGTATCCCCAGTGGAGCCTTAAAAATCTGAAAATCCAATCCCCAGCGGAGCTAAAAATTCCAACTATCAATCCCCAGCGGAACCAAACTAGTGAACCTTCTCCCCACAGAGATACTTCCCACAAAACTGAAGATTCTCAGTCATACCTCTCCAGCATGAGTCTATCAGGTTCTGAACTCCCCAGTAAGAGATCATCAGAAATTCTCATTCCCCGCAAGTCACCAAGGAATTCCAATTCCCCGCAGTGGTCCTAAGATCCCTCAACAATTGAAGATCTTGCATTCCCCAAGCAGAATGAATACTCTCATTCTCAGTTCCTCACAGGATATTCAGATATTCCCCAGTGAAGATCTCCTCAGGACAGGAATCCCCGGTAGAATGGCATACAACCCAAGCTCCTGTTTCTCCAGCAGTAGTCAACAAGGATGTCTCATCCTCAGCAATCAAAATTCTTGCAATCCCCGCAGCAGTCAAGGATTCACTTTCCCCGACAACAGTCAAGATTCTATTATCTCCAGCCGTCGAGGATTCATCTATCCTCAGCAAGACAGATCTTCAGCTTACATGCGCATTCATTTACATTCATATCATAAACATTAATATAACATATATATTGCATCATACATATCATGCAACATAACTTTGTGTTTTAGCTAACATTTCATCCTTTTCAGGATAAGATTGAAAGGCTATTATTAACAATTATTCAGATACAGTATGGATACAGCCAGACACGGCGGTCATTCTATTACTCATTCATAATTTATTCAGATACAGTATAGATACACCCCAGACACGGCGGTCATTCTATCACTCATTCGGAATTTCAAGTCAGATACAGTACAGATACACCCCAGACACGGCAGTCATTCTACTACTCATTCAGTCTACAGCGATCAGATACAAACTAGATACGCTCCAGACACGGCAACCATTCTATCTCTCATTCAGATTCACTTATCCACCTCAAGGTTCAATGCATTCCAAGCACGGATACCATTCTGACCCTTACCACAACAGTTTGATTCTCCCCAGTGCGTTCGCCATGGAAGTCATTCTGTCATTTATTTAGATCCAGTTACAGTTTCAGATACACTTCAAACACGAAAGTCATTCTATTACTCATATGGATCTCAATCCCAGTTACAGTTTCAGATACACTCCAGACACGGAAGTCATTATGCTACTCATACAACTTTCAACTTCAGATACAATCCAGATACGCTCCAGACACGGTTGCCATTCTGTCACTCATTCAGAATTTGTCCCCAGCACGCAGTTGCTCCATACAGATATTTCTCTATTACCCAGATACAATACAGATACACTCCAGACACGGCAGTCATTCTGATATTCATTCTACCTTCAAACTCAGTTCCAGCTCAGATACGCCCCAGACACAGAGGCCATTCTTTTGCTCGTACGAACTCAGTCTCCAGATATAGTTCAAATGCATTCCAGGCACGGATACCATTTTGACCCTTATTTTTCTGACCTATCACATTACAGTTCAACAAACATTTCAGATGGCATCTTTAAGCCCATCCCCGACAAGATTCTGTCACCCCTCTAGATGGCATCTTTAAGCCCATCTTCAAATGGCATCTCTAAGCCCATTCCCGCATCTACGTCTTGACGAGTGCAAATTTAAGGGCACTCTAGTGTCCAATCTCCTTTTACCTTCGAGCCACGAAAGGCAAATCTGCCAATCTAACTCTTCAGGTCCAAGTAGATTGAACAGGGGCAACTGTTGTACCCCAAAATTTGCCCTCTCTTTCTTCAGGAAATCATCTTGGAATCTCAGAGTCCCTCTGAAACAAATCCAAATCCTGAATTATTATTTCTTCCCAAGCAAACCATTTTAAAGAACAAAATGATCACACAAGCTCTAAAGGCAACGCTTTTATCTTGAGAAAAATTAAATTCTAAACATTTGGAATTTTTCTCTAAAAATGGGTGTTTAAGAAGAAAATAGCGCTTCAGAACTTCTAGACCAAACTCTAGATAAAAACGGTCAGAAGTTGCTAGCTTGGCTCAACGCAATCAGAAGTTGGCTCTTCAGCAGCTACGTTAACTCAGTCAGAGGTTGCAAACGTGGTTCAACACGTAAGCCTCAAACAGAACATAGCTCTTTCAGCATTTATGCAAGTTCAGCCAGAGTTTGCTAAAGGAATGCAAAGGAAGCAAGGAAGTCTGAAGGCTCCTTCAGAACATGCTGAAATCAGAAGATAAAAGGGTCAGAAGAGTGGGTGTTACACTGATACAGAATCTCTAAGTCCAGGATTTCCATAAGCAAATCCAAGGAATGTGTCAGAAAGTCAGGAGAATCTCCAGAATTTGCTAAAACAACAAGAGGCCAAGACCAGAGCATGGTTTACGTTGTTTTTGGTAAAGCAGAACTGCTGGTTCAAGTTTTTCTCCTATTACCAGAATGTTGGTGTTGATAAGTCTCATCACCATTTAGTGCTCATTAATGCTCCCAACCACTCCTGAACATTCATCCAAGTAGTCTCTTCACGTGTGGCTTGGTAAACGCCTTTATGCAGGTTTGGGCATGGGTCTACGTGCCACCGTCCACCTAAGAGGTCACTTCTCCCCAATCCATGCCTGCTGTTCCAGCCTAGGCTGAAAGGCTATCTGTTATCACAACTTCCTAGGAAGTTCTTTCAAAGAACAATTCAACCTCTGTTGGCGCCTTTAATGTTCAAGAAGCCACAAGAGTTTTGCCTATAAATAGAGCACCATTGTCCACTGAAAAAAGGCGTCCAAAAACCAGAAAAATTGCTAGAAGAGAAACAGAATTTTTTAGTAAGAAAATACTGTGAAACTCTACCAAAATCTCCAGTGTTTCATAACTTTGAACTTCTCACCTTCAAACTTCATCAATACCTAGCTGTCTTTGTGACTAAAAAACACCCTTTCAAACTCTGACCATACATATACATACACCTTCATCAACCCCTTTCAAAAAGAACCTGTCCAGAACACCATCAGAGCCAAAAGCTAGCTCTCATACACAAACTTTTCCAACAGCCAGGTAAGCACCTGCTGACCTTCATCACGCTGCTAAGCATCATCAGCTTTGCACGCTCAAATAAACATAATGTAAATATCATGTTGCTGTTGTTTGTGTTCTGAGGATTTTCATACCTCAGAACGTTTAGATAGGAAGTGAGCCAGCATAGAACCTGCCTGAGACCTTGTTGGTTCTGTCCCCTGAAATACTTTGACATTTGCTGAAGCTGTTCCAAATATGTTTTCTGTTTTGTGGAAAAATAACAAAGTTGCAGATGTTCTGATTAGCACAGGGAGAAGCCCAGTGCTGACTTTGACGTTAGCACATCTGAAGCCTGTGTTGCTGTCAACAATATCAGAACTTTTGAGAATTATTGTATTTCCAGCAGGATCAGAACTTCTGACTTCCCCACTAACAAACTTTTGTCTTGCAGCGCAGGGGGGTCAGAACTTCTGATCTCCCCACTAACAGGTTTCTGTTTTGCAGGTGCAAGAGTCAGAAGTTCTGACTCATACAGTTTAACCAAAAGGTTGATCATCTGGCAGCGGGCCTGAGTCAGAACTTCTGATGACCTCTCAGCAGCGCGCTGGCTCTCTCTCTCTTTCTCTCTATCTTGTTTTTGTTATTTTCTTTTCTTGTCTATTTTTTCTCGTTGAACCACCCCATGTACAAATATGTATCCCCACCCCCCTAATTGCTGTAATAGCGTAGGATTTTATATTTCTGCTTTTTATTGCTTTCAAATATAAATGCTAGTAATTAGGATGCTTATGGCAAGATAAAAATCAATGAAATAGAAAATCCTAATTCAAAGATAAACTCTTGTATGCAATAAAACACACTTGCACACAAACATCCCTAGGGTTACATCCACTTGTTGCCTTCAAAAATGGGCCATGTTATGCATGCAAAGTATCTTGGTAAAACAAACAAAATCAAAAGATCATAGTCCCTCGATGACACTATCCAAAGTTGCCTTACAAAAATGATCTTAGTCCCTCAAAAAATGCTAAGATACTTTGCAAAATTGCTATCATGGTCTATACGATGACCCGCGCCCGTCCCGTTTACATCCTAACACAAGGTTGTTCACCAAATACAATGGTGAAACAACACTGTTAAAAGGGGTTAAAACATAGAAAAGATCTTTGAGTAAACTGAGGAGTAGAAAACTCTTAGTTACTTGATCAAGCTTGCAAAAACACACTTGCCTACTTTCAAAACACACTCCACAACATAACTTTGAAAACAACTTTCAAAACCTTGAAACATATTTTCAAAAAGACAAACACCTTTTGTAAAACATTCGAGTAAAGAATTGTTACAAGGGTTGCCTAGACAAAGGCATCTTTTTCAAAACATTTTCAAAAAACCACGCACACAAAGCACCATTTCAAACAATTGAAAATGCAAGGCAAGTGATCTAAGCAAGTAACTAAGAGCCCATGGATAACCATGGATAGAAAGGGTGCTAATACCTTCCCTTTCTATAACCTACTCCCCGAACCCACGAAACATCTCAAAGGTTTTTCCTGTGCTTTTAACCTTTCCTTTAGGATAAAATAAAAAGTCGGTGGCGACTCTTGCTAAACCGAAACATTTGCAAAAACAAACGCAAAACCTCAAGTCAGGCGTTCACATGCAGCGCTTCAGGCAGGGAGCACCATATACCTCCAGATCTCAAAGGCCAGGTGGTTTCAGATTCAGATCCAAAAGTCCAGGATGGAGGTTCACCATGAACCCTGGTCCACAAGCGCACATGCAATCTGAAAGTCAAAGCAGGCTGGAATATGTTTGGGCCAAGAAAATGCTGACCAAACCTCCTGATTTGGGGCCCAACCCCCCTTTGGTTTACTTCTTTTCTATTTTCTTTCTTTATTTAATTTGTTTTCATTATTTTTATTGTTAATTAATCAACCCTTAATTTTTCTCATAAAAATCAGAAAACACAAAAATAAGATTTATTAACTTCACTATTTTATTTTTGTAAATAAACCATTAACCAATTAATTTAGTTTTTTTTAATTAGGTTTAATACCAACATATTTTGCAATAAATTAAAATTGACTTAGAATTAGGTTTTTTTTTTTAATATTTCTGATTTTATTTCCTCAATTAAAATAAAACTCAAAAATATTTTCTTTAATTCCAGTATCAATTTAGACTTAATTATTAAATCAAAAAATGATAAAAAATATGTTTTATTTAATGAAAAAAAGGGTCAAAACCCTAAAGGACATTCCAATTCAATTTTCTCGCGCGCATTATTTTTGATCCATATATTGTAATTGCTCCAAGGATGTAATAGTTTAAACTTAGGATTTTATTTACCGCTTTATTTATCTTTTCGCATTTAATTTTAAGGGTTTGTTTTTGGCGATGTAAATACCCGACGCCTTGTAATAGCTTAGTTTTATTTTCCGCAATTTATTTTCCGCAACCATTAACTGCTAGATGTATGAATAATAGGCTATGCATGACAAGATCTATCTTAACTTAAAATCAACAAGTAGCTCACCATGACATGTAAAGATAATATAAACTGGAAATTGACACACTCGCACATGCCACTCTTAGGGTACACCTCACTTGGTTGCCTCGAACGTGGTCATTAAGTATAGGATGTTTTAGAGGTCGTCCTCTTGTCCAAAGATCATAAGTTGCCTCGAAACGGTTGCCTCGGATAAAATGATCTAAGACATTAGGGTTACCGCTAAGGCGTCCTAACATTGCTTTAGTGACCACACATCCCTTAAATCGAATTGACCCGAAAACTCCAACAACGATGCTACCTACTCCTCAATAGTGGGATAGCATTGTCTAAAGGATATTTGCCCAGTTTAATTCCTTTTTGAGTAGGTAGATTTTCTTAAGGACTTGCTCTTTTGAAAACAAAAAACAAACTTTTCGCACTTACACTCTCTTCAAAAACAAAACTCTTTTCAAAACCCACGAACACAAAGAAAAGCAAACTTTTGAAAACATAGTGAGCAAGTACCTAAGATCCCATGGATAACCACTGATAGAAAGGGTGCTAACACCTTCCCTTTCTATAATCTACCTCCCGAACCTGAGAAACATCTCAAAAAGGAATTTTTCTGTGCTTTTGTCCTTTCCTTGTTGGATAAAATAAAAGACGGTGGCGACTCTTGCTTACCGCGACATTTTGCAAAAACAAACGCAGACGCAAACCAACATTCCAAAACAGTCAGTTCTATTCCCACCGATCACACATACCAAGAACAGGAAGGCTGGAGGCATGCATAGGCAGAGAAAAGTTCAAATTTCTCAAGAAAAAGTGTTGATCAAATCTTGCTCCACAGGCCGTTTCAAGCGTTTCAAAAGATCAATTCAGATTCTTGGATCATCCCTGAAGCCAACAAGACTGTTTGTAAGGTCTGGGACGCTCAGAATCACCTTTTAACGTTCATATGGTTTTCCTATTTTCTTGAAATCGAATATATTAATTCTAGCATATTTAGCATGATTGATTGGCATATTTATAGTCTTTGAGATGTTTGTAACGTGACAATATAATTCAATTGCATTTTTAACACCTGCATGTGCAGATGCCATGGCTAGGGTTTTTTCGTTGTTTTTAGGGGTTTCTTATGCAGGAGAAATTGGGCGTTGATAATGGTACCATGATGCTCGTGAGGTTGAAACGAGTTGATTGGTACCATTAGTTTTCATTTATCATACGTGTACTGGATTTTTGAAATGGACAGGGGCTATACCTACGCTTGATGTCTGTAGGTAAAAGTCACAAAACCTAAAACGACGGTGGGAGGAAGAAGACGGATGCGTGGCACCCCCTTGTTGGGTGATTTGAATTTCGCGCATTTTAAAATTCAATATTTTGTTTTCATTATATAATAGTTGTTTATTATTGTATATACAAATAAAACGTGTAGCTCAGATGGTAGCGTGGGGGTGGAAATATGCATAAGGACATGGGTTCGATTCCCAGGTCCCAAACTTTGTTCTTAATATTTTTCCACAGGCAATCAGACGCTTTGCAGGACAAGGTGTTCACCATACACCCTCAAGATCTAGCCCTCTGATTCATCAACGCCCCAGATCTCAGGCTTCTCCCTTGAAGGTCCATCATGCACCTCCAGTCAATGAGTGCACTGGATCCAACAAAGTCAAACAGACTCTTGTCCATTTGGGCCCAAAAATTCAGTCTTTCACCCCCTCTTTCAGCAACAACATCCAGGCCCATTTAATTTTATTTTATTATTTCTTTTCTTTATTATTTCTTTTGATTCATAAATTAATTATTTTTTTCATAAAATAAAAAAAAAATCATAAAATCAATAATAAAAAAATTAGAATTAGTTTTTATATCAAATTTAATTTAATAATTTAATTCAATTTAGGGCAATTTTAATTTGTTTCTCACAATTAAAATCAACTAGAAAATTAGGCTTAGTTCTTTGATTTAAATGTTTCCCTTTTGCAAATAAAATAAAAATACAAAAAATAGGTTAATTTAATTATTTTTCTTAATTAAAACTAATTAGTAATTAGGTTCTTTTTTTATTATTCAATTGAGGTTTATTTTTTCAAATAACAAAAACGACAAAAAATAATTTTCCCTTTAATCAATTACAATTAGGTTTAGTTAAGGGTCAAAACCCTATTTGTCTCGTATTCGAT
Organism: Vicia faba; assembly: GCA_948472305.1. Classification (NCBI taxonomy): domain Eukaryota; kingdom Viridiplantae; phylum Streptophyta; class Magnoliopsida; order Fabales; family Fabaceae; genus Vicia; species Vicia faba. The sequence continues at coordinate 463,651,281 of OX451738.1, forward strand.
TCATCGCGCGCGTTTATTATTCTTACAATATTGATGTAACTGTCCACGGTATGTAATAGTTTAATCTAGGACTTTCTTTTATTTATGGTATTTTGAGAGTTTTTGGCTATGTAATTAATCCCCTTCCCCGAATCCTTGTAATAGCGTAGATTTACTTTCTCGCATTTTAATTCTTGCAAATATTTGAGTGTTTAGATGTATGTTAAAAGGATTGTATGACAAGAATGCATGACAATTTAATCCAGTTAGAAAACCCTAATGTGCAAAGATAAATAACTGGGAAAAATCACTCGCACATATCACTCTTAGGGTATGCTCTCACTTCGGTGCCTTCGGTAAACGATCATTAAGTATAGGTTGTCTTAGTGGTTACCCTTCTGTCTAAAAAAGATCAAATATCCCTTTCAAATGTTGCCTCGAAAATGTTGCCTCGAATACGATCTTAAGACTCTAGGGTTATTACTAAGATATCCTAACATTGCTTTAGTGATCGTACGTCCCATTCGAATTGACCCTTACAACTCCAATGACGGTGCTACCTATTTCTCAATAGTAGGATAGCGCTGTCTAAAGGAACGAGAATAGAAACGATCTTTTTTTCGAGTAGGTAGATTCTAGTAGGTACTTGCTCAAATCAAAACTCTTCACACTTACACGTTTTCAAAACAATTTTCAAAACAACTTTGTCACACCTTTGAGGACTGATACAAGGTTTATCACAAAGTCAAACTTTTTCAAAACAAAGCACATACACAAGCAATTTTAAAAGATGAGCAAGTACCTAAGAGTCCATGGAAAAACATGGATAGAAAGGGTGCTAACACCTTCCCTTTCTATAATCTACCCCCCGTACTCAGAATATCTCGAAAAATGATTTTTTCTGTACTTTTTTCTTTCCGGTTGGATGAAATAAAAGTCGGTGGCGACTCTTGCTTACCGCGACATTTTGCAAACACAAAACGCAAAACGCAAACCAACATTTCAAAACAGTCGGTTCTGCCACCGTATCACAGAACTGGCGACTCTGCTGGGGATTAATAAGTAGGGTATACCTTAAGATCTAGTTCATCTTAATTACTTCTCTTGATTTCTTTGATTTTTTTACTTTTAAGGGTTTTGTTTGGGAGTTACTATAGATCCTAACCCGCATATGGGGACACCTTTTAGGTAAGTAGAAATAAACTGTGAGGGAACTGTACAACATAGACCGATACGGTTGAAGCAGTATCTATGTTGATATGGCACATTGGTTGGTAACGGTATCCCTTGTGGAGAAACGAGGAGAATATGGGGCTGCTGCATGGTGCCGTTAAGCATCAACTCACCTTAGGCTCTTCGAGGGACATCGTAGGCAACATCGACGGACAAGATCATTTCTCGTAGGCAACTTCGAGGGACATCGCGGGACTATGATCTTTATGATGACTTTAATATAGGGTCTTTGCTAATGGTATTCCTACGTTTGAGGGACATGACCACTGTTTCTGAAGGTAACAAGGGAGGCTACCGTAGAGGTGCATGTGTACAAGAGCGATTCAGTTTAGTTATTTATCTTGATTAGGGTTATATAACGATTGATTTTAGGTCTTGTCATACATGCCTAATTACTATACAATTATATATACATACAGTAATACATAGTATATGTGCGGAAAATAAAGTGCGGGAAACAAATCCTAAGCTAATACATCCCATGAGCAATTACATAATAGGAAAAAATGCGAAGAAATAAACTATGCTATTACAAAAATACCCGTGCGACCTATACAATTTCTCTCAGAAAGTAAAGGGGAGAATAAATAATAAAATGTTAGAAAATATGTTTTAAAGTCCTAAAATCTAAAACGTTAGAAATTAAATTTTTTTGTGTATTTCTGTAGAAAAAAATTTAAATTAATAATTACTAAAAACCTAATTATTCTAATTAATTTTACAAATTAAAAAATAAGACCTAAAATCTAATTAAATGAAAAAACTTAATTTAAGAAAACCTAAAAGACTATATTTTTTGATTTTGTGTAATATTTTGATTTTTATATGTTTTGATTTTAATTGTAAAAAGAAATAAATTAGTGGAAGTGGAGTTTCAAAGAGAGAATCTGATCGCGCCCTAGCCATGGTAACTCATCATCCATGCGTTAAAGATTGAATTTTCTTATTCAAACATGTTCTAAACACCATGATGAACTCATATGTGCACACAAAATTAGTTAAATATGCATAGATTAAAAGATTCGAATTCAAGAAATTTACCAAAATTGGTGGGATTGTGTAAGCTATTCCAGACGTGAATAGATTTGTTACTAGAATTGGTGAGATTCATGGGAGCTTCAGGAACACGATTTGAGGCTTGGTTTTGATTGAGAGTGGATGGAAATTTTGATACGAGTTTGCACCTTTTTTGAAAACTTGTGATTTTGAAACCTTGCTTCTATGGTAGCACTTTGTGTTTTTTATGTACTTGAGTGTTTCATGTATTTATAGAGTAATGAAATGGATCAAAACAAGACAAGGATCTTGTATCATTATGTCACAATTCATTGCAAATAAAACACATTGATATCTTTCCAAAATTATTTTAAAAACCTTCAAAACTTGAAGATTTTTGTTCCCAACAAGTTTTTACGGTTTTGGCAAGCTCTTAAGAGGCCTTGGGTCTTCTAGAAGATACCCAAATGAAACCCACACACCCTTAGGTCCATCAACTAATATTTTATTTGATTTATTTTAAATTAATTTGAATAAAATCAAAATAAAAAATAAAATTACTGTATAAATGGACTTAGAGGTCCTCTAACATGTTATAAACATGTTTAAACCTCAAAAGTTAGGCCCATTAGTCCAAAAGTTCAAAATTGCTCAAATGAAGTTTCATGCATTTTCTCAAAAATTGCCCAACTTGCACAAACCATATCTCTCTCAATTTGTATCTTTTGAAGGTGATATTTGAATTTTTGCAAACATCAATATGTCCTCTAAAATATCTACGTTGATCATTTTTGCATTTGAAGAATTTATCTTGATGTAAGTTGCCTTGACAAAAAGTGTCTTTTTGATGACTTTTGAAATGACCTATAATGTATTGACTCATATCTCTCTAATGATGAACTTTTGGATTTGAGCTTAAAGAGAAAAAGTTGTAGAGAATTGGATTTCCTTCAAAATGAGCTTTGGTTGGGGAAAAACTGATGAAGCATGTGAAAGTTATGCTTGGTCAATGTTCAGTTGACTTCTCCTAAGGAAACCCTAATTTGTCGACTTTTGAATTTTGATGATTTGAGGGATTTTCTTGAGGAATCATGATCAACCCTTGATCAAATGATGGATATCACTTCAAAATGTTTATGTTGACAAAAATCTTGAAGTTTGATTGCATGTTGACCACAATTGACTTTTTACCCTATATAGTTGATTTTCCATCATCTGTGTAATTGACTGAGCAAACTTGTGGTGCAAGGCTTGAAACTTGATATGAGCATTCTTAGGGACATATGAGAGTCATGAAAACAATTAGAGGCACTAGAAGTCCAATTTTATTTGATAAAAGCAAAACCCTAGTTGTAGGCTAATTGCTTAGGAGAAGACTTGTCTGATCAATTCCTTGAGTAATCTTGAGAAATTGAAAACCCTAGGAAGATGAGGAGACCTCTTCAAATAATTTGAAAATGAGAGTGAAAATTTTGGGGTAAAACAACTTCCCCTGTTTAATCTTCTTAAACCTAAAGAGTTAGATTAGTATGCTTGTCATTCGTGACTTGAAGGTAGAAGATAATTGAACACTTAAGTGCCCAGAAATTTGCACTTGCTTGTGCATGAAGTAACACTGTTGGTTGATTATACTGGGAATGGGCTTAAATATTCCATTTGGAGAGTGACGAGATGTCGTCAGATATGGGCTTGTTGATTCCATCCAAAGTAATTATTGATAGGAATATCAGAACGAGTCTACGCCTGACTTTGCCTGAATGATGTGTCAGAATGAGTCTATGTCCGACTTTGTCTAGAAGACGTATTTGGAATAAGTCTACGCCCGACTTTGTCCAAAAGAGTTTCATAAAGAGTCTACGCTTGATTTCATCTGAATGATGTACTAGAATATGTCTATGCCCAACTTCATCTAGAAGAGGTATTGGAAGGAGTCTACGCCTGACTTTTTTTCCAAAAGAGTATCAGAAGGAAATCTACGCCTGACTTCCTTTGAATGATGCACTAAAATGAGTCTATGCCCAACTTTGTTCAAAAGAATAATCAGAATGAAATCTACGCTTGATTTCATGTAGAAGATGTCTACGACTGACTTCATCTAGAAGAGATATTGGAAGGAGTCTACGCTTGACTTTTTTTCAAAAGAGTATCAAAAGGAAATCTACGCCTGATTTTATCTTAATGATATACTAGAATAAGTCTATGCCTGACTTTGTCTAGAAGAGATATTGGAAGGAGTCTACGCCTGACATTTTTTCAAAAGAGTATCAAAAGGAAATTTATGCCTGATTTTATATGAATGATATACTAGAATGAGTCTATGCCCGACTTTGTCTAGAAGAGATATTGGAAGGAGTCTACACCTGACTTTTTTCCCAAAAGAGGAGCAGAAGGAAATCTATGCCCAATTTTATCGGAATGATATACTAGAATTAGTCTACACCCAACTTCATCTATAAGAGGTATTGGAAGGAGTTTACTCCTGACTTTTTTCCCAAAAGAGTATCAGAAGGAAATATACACTTGACTTCATCTGAACGATGCACTAGAAGATGTCTACGCCCGACTTCATCTAAAAAAGGTATTAGAAGGAGTCTACGCCTGACTTTTTCCCAAAAGAGTATCAGAAGGAAATCTATGTCTGATTTTATCTGAATGATATACTTGAATGAGTCTACGTGCGACTTTGTCTAGAAGAGATATTGGAAGGAGTCTACACCTGGTTTTTTTCCAAATGAGTTTCAGAAGGAAATCTACGCTTGACTTCATCTGAATGATGCACTAGTATGAGTCTACGCTCGACTTTGTCAAGCATATGTATTTGTAATGAGTCTACGCCCAACATTGTCCAAAAGAATAATCAGAATGAAATCTATGCTTAATTTCATCTAGAAGATGTCTATGTCCGACTTCATCTTGATAAGATATTGGAAGGAGTATATGCCTGAACTTTTTCCAGAAGAGTATCAGAAGTGAATCTACTCCTGATTTTATCTAAATGATGTACTAGAATGAGTCTACGCCCGACTTTCTCTAGAAGAGATATTGGAAGGAGTCTATGCCTAACTTTTTTTCCAAAAGAGAATCAGAAGGAAATCTCGCCTAATTTAACTGAATGATATACTAGAATGTGCCCGTGTTAACCCGCGTCCAGAAATGTATTAGAAGGAACCCATGTAAGGATGCTTCAGGATGAGCCCGCGTTAGACTACACCTGGAAATGTCTTAGTAGGAACTTGTGTAAGATTGCTTCAGGATGAGCCCGTGTTAAGCTTCATCTGGAAATATTAGAAGGAACCTGTGTAAGATTGATTCGGGATGAGCATGTGTTAAGCTTCATTTGGAATATTAGAATGAGCCCATGTAAGATTGCTTCAGGATGAGCCCATATTAATTTTCATATGAAAATATTATAAGGAACCCGTGTAAGATTGCTTAGGGATGAGCCCGTGTGAAGCTGCATCTTGAAATATCTTAGAAGAAACCCATGTAAGGCTGCTTCAGGATGAGCCCGTGTGAAGCTTCATCTGGAAATATATGAGAAGGAGCCTGGGTAGGGCTGCTTCAGGATGAGCCAGTGTGAAGCTGCATCTGGAAATATTAGAAGGAACCCGAGTAAGGTTGCTTCAGGATGAGCCTGTGTGAAGCTGCATCTGGAAATATATGAGAAGGAGCCTTGGTAAGGCTGCTTAAGGATGTGCCTGTGTGAAGCTTCATCAAAAAATATATTAGAAGGAACTCGTGTAAGGCTGCTTCACGATGAGCCCGTGTGAAGCTTCATATGAAAATATATTAGAAGGAACCCGTGTAAGATTGCTTCAGGATGAGTCCATGTGAAGCTGCATCTTGAAATATATTAGAAGGAACCCGTGTAAGGCTGCTTCAGGATGAGCCAGTGTGAAGCTTCATTAAAAAATATATTAGAAGGAACCCATGTAAGGCTGCTTCAGCAAGAGCCAGTGTGAAGCTTTGTAACGCCCCTAATTTTATTAATTAATTATTTAATTAAATTATTTTTGGAGCATTTGTGAAGTTGCGAGATGTTGATAATTATTGGTATAAGTTGTTGGATTATTATTAATTAATTAATTAGCAATTAATAATAATCATAATGTGGAATTAAAGAGAATATATGAAATAATGTTGGACTTATGCTATTGGTTAGAAGTAGTAAAGTGGGGGTGTAGGTTAGGCCCAAGAGGATTGTTATATAAGGAGAAGCTAACAAAAGGATTTATTTTAGGTGGAGAATAAGGATGTATGTATACTGACCGGTGGAGCTGCACGGACGAGGAGCAAACTGCCCAGTGTCGAGCAGAGCGTAGCAAAGCCGTCGGCTAGAGACTTTGGTTGAGCAACCTTCAATCTAGGTAAGGGTGGAGTTCTGACCTTATAATGGGAATTATGACGTGTATAACGTGGGAATTTGTTGTTTTATGATTATTATGCGTGGATGTTTCTGAATTGCTATCGAAGTTGCCCGTTTATTCATGTTGTGGCCATTGGGAAGAACCGTATGACTGTTTAATGAATCCATTTTAGGAAGTTTCCCGGTGATGTGTTGTGGATGATTTATGTATCTGTGTGACTGCCCGGTCTAATCGATGAGTAGGTTAGTGTAGATTGTTGCATGTTGTTGTGGTCGTTAGTTTGTTTTGGTCGTTATGAGGGTATGGTCGTTACGATGTTAGGAATTATTGTGGGTAGTCGATCTTGTATAATGAACGAATTAGTCGATAGGAATCTAGTTTCCCGTTACTGTGTTATTCCGAGCGGTTGGCCGAAAGTTATAAAATATAGTGATGTGATCGTTAAGACATTATATTGAGACTGTGTTGTTGGCCGAATTAGTGGTCGGGGAGGATACTGAAGTAGTAGGTACTGAGCGGCGTTTTAGGTTGCGAGGCGTGTCGGGGAAGGATGCGTTGGATTTTCCGAGCAGAATTAGGTTGTAGGACATGTCAAGGAGCATAGGTCGTTCGTTTCCCTGTTTTCTCAGTGCGTGTCGAGGAGTATATATTAGTTGTTATTTTGTCCTGAATGTCAAGCATATTGAGGGGCACGTAGTTCCCTATCCCTTTTGCCTGTGCATGTTGCGTTTTTGGTCGTTAACCATGCTGTGTGAATTATGTTAAGTTGCTGTTTAATTATGTTAATGATTTAATTGTTGATTGATGTGATAGGCTTATGGCCAATGTTGATTTATGTTGAGTTGTTTTGATGTTGTGATTTTTGTTGTGAATTATTGTTGACAATGCGAAGTTGCAGGGATGTTGTAAATGATGATGAATTACTTCTATTTACTAGTAATATTGGTGATGTGGGTTTATGCCTTATGATGGATGTTGATTGTTGTGAGTATGTGATAGTGCATTCATTGAGTCACATACATTTGCATACTTTGTGATGGCCTGGATTAGCAAACTGCGAAGAAGGCTTATGCCTTGTTGATGCCTCTATTAATTGGTAATTATTAAGATGGGAGTTCTACTCTGTTTTTAAGATTGGAGTGCTTCTCCAATGGTACCACATGCATTCACATTTTATTGAGTCGCATTCCAAGTAGTATGATTGAGTTGTTGTGTTGATGAATTAATTTTTGTATTTTATTAATAGCCTGTTGTGATTGTTGTGGTTTATAAGTTGTGAAGTGGTGATTTTTGCATGAACTGATTCTAGTGTAATATTTATCATACATTATATTATAATGTTCTATATCTCACCCCTTTTGTTTGAATGTTACCCTTATGTTGGTAACGTGCAGGTAATCCAGAGTGAAGGTGGTTAACCTTCAATAGTTCGAGTTAGTGTCTTTGCTCTGATACGTAACACTCGGGGGGATGAACGCTTGTTGCTTTAGTATTTGTTATTTCAGTTGTTGAACTTTAAGTTGATTGTTGTTAAGTACTTGTTATTCAGAAGTTACTTCCATGCTGGATAAAGATGTTATTATGATTTCGCTGCGTAGTTGTTCAAGTTGTTGGTTTAAAAGATTAACTTATTTTGATGTTTGTTCATCCAAAGTTTTAAAGTGTTATGTATCCATGTTTAATGCAATGGTTTTTAAGTAGAATTTGTGGCATCCTGATTCAGTTGCATAATTTTTATAACTCTAATTTACATTATATTGTCCGGTAGAATTGGGGTGTTACAGTTGACCTTCAATAGTTCGAGCTAGTGTCATTGCTCTAATATGTAACACTCGGGGGGGGGGGGGGGGGGATGAACGGTTGTTGCTTTTAGTTATTATTATTTCTAATGTTGAACTTTAAGTTGATTGTTGTTAAGTACTTGTTATTCAGAAGTTGCTTCCATGTTGGATAAAGATGTTATTATGATTCCGCTACGTAGTTGTTCAAGTTGTTTATTTAAAGGATGAATTTATTTTGCTATTAGTTCATCCGAAGTTTTAAAGTGTTATGTATCCATGTTGAATGCAATGGTTTTTAAGTTGAATTTGTGGCATCCCGATTCAGTTGCCTAATTTTTATAAGTCTGATTTACATTATATTATCGGGTAGAATTGGGGTGTTACAAGCTTCATTTTAAAATATATTAGAAGGAACCCGTGTAAGGCTGCTTCATCTGATCTTGTAAATAGTCACCCCATCCTTTTATGGGAATTGATCTTTGACCTTCTATGTAAAAATTCGTCGACAATTTTCTTCTGGTCATGAACTAACCTGGAAACAAAGTTAGTTTTATGCCAAGTCATGATGTATGAATATATTTTGTAATGATGCTCTCAAAATAAATGAGAATGTCATATGCATCTTGTATGCATATGCATTGATGGATTGTAAATGATGTATGGGTGTAAAATGTTGCTGAAGGTAGAGGTAGATTTGTATAATAGTGTCTGGCTGAGGAAAATAAATCCTTGACTGTTGCTGGGGGTTAAGAAAGTAATTATTCAATTTAGTTTAGAACGAATTTAATGGGGATTCCCGATTTCTGTTTGAGGACACTCTATTTGGGATCCTCGACTTCTGCTTGGGGATATAAGCATTTAAAGAGAGTTGGTCGTTCTTCATTATTTTTGTTAAAGAAATTGATTTTTGTATACCCTGACTGGGGATAAAAGAGATGGATATTCCTCTGATGCACTATCTGACCAGGTTCCAGATACGGGTAACTACTCTTCTAGGGATAGACACTCTTAATGAAACCCTACTGGAGAAGAGAATCTTGTTCGGGAATTTGCAGTATTGGAGAAATAAGCTTCGTTGGTGAATTAAATAATGTAGATTGCATTGAGGAAATAATCTCTGATGGGGATTGGATAAGCTGCACTGAGGAAGTTTGCACCGTATGCTAGGGAAATGATCAAACTTCTTTACTATTGGGGATATTTTAGGGAAGATGCTCCTGTTAAGCTATCCATCAGGGGTATGCAGGTCAACTATTGGAAGTTTCCCTAGTTTCTGTCTGACTTGCATTTTAGACTTGCTGGGGAATGTGTCTCTGTTGAAGATAAGCTTGTGTAGATAGCTCCGTAGAGATGATTCTGTGGAAACTGCTATGTGGGGATTTATGGATGACTTGAACATTATCTTAACTTCTAGAGCCCTTGGTAAATACTGATCAGGGTGATAATTCTTCTACTGATAGACAAGTGATGAGATAATGGTACATAGTCGTACGCTTTAATCCCTAACTTTTGCCTAGACCGCCTTTTCAGGTTTTCAGTCCACCAGGATATCCATTTTTGCACAAGCCTCCTTTTCAGGTTTTCGACTTGTCGGGCGTACCATTTTTTATATATCCCTAATTTTTTCCCAAACTCTTTTAGTTCGCTTGGATGCCCTTATTTTTGCCTAGGGATGTCGACCTGGCGGGTCTCTTTTATGCATAGTTATTTTTGGACTATGATTTTTGGACTATGAGTTCTTCGAAGTTTCTATTTAATTGGAGGACATTCTTACCTTAATGGCAGCTTGTGTACCATAATACCGGTGTCTAACCCGGGCATATCTTTATAAGACCAAGCAAAGATATCAGCATACTCCCAAAGCATTTCAATTAACCTCCTCTTTACACTATCTTCTAGAGAAGCCCCTATCTTGACCTCTTTCACATTGTCTTAAGTTCCAAAATTCACAACCTCAATTGACTCTTCATGCGGCTGGATGACCCTCTTTTATTGCCTCGATAATCTTGCTAACTCTTCAGGGAGTTAACAATATTCCAAACCTTCTTCTTTGACTTGGTTGATCGGACTATCAAAGTCATAAAGAGTGATAGTAGAATCGTTATCGAAGGGATCAATTAGAACAGTAGGATTAAATCTGCATGATTGCTATTTTATTTTATTTTAGACAGTGAATGATAAAAAGAAAAACAAAAACATTTCCATTTTATTTATTTATTAAAAGATAAAAAATAGAAAGACAGGGAAAAAATATTTGAATGCAAAAAGACGTCCTTTATTTAATGATAAAATCGGAAATGAAAACATGATGGCCCTACATATGATTCACTACACCTTGGGCAGAGCACAAGAATTATTGCATGATAAAAAAAACAAATAGAAAAATTACTCTTGAACAATTGTGATTGGGACGACATCTTCAGAAGTCTAGTTGTTGAGCTCTACACGTGGGACACTCGGGCGAATCTAGTCATTAATTTCATAATCACTATCGTCATCACTGACAACATGAACTTGAACATTATTACTGACACCAGCACTTGCAAATTTTATGGGAGTAGGCAGACTTGGGTCTCTGGGAGTCATACTCTGTTCATTGGGGCTAAAACCCAAACCAAACTTGTTTAATTTTGGAATAACCTCCACCACACTACCCCAATCTTCAGGGTGACCAGATTTAACCAATGTCTGAGCATCTCTCAAAGAGGATATGGACATTGCAGGTTTCTTCCTCTCCTCAGAGAGAGGAGTCTCAACCATATGAATAATTTAAAAACCTTGAAAATGAGTCTCATGCAATTCTCCATCCACCTCAACATACCAGAATGAAGTCATATGACTCACCACGTACTCCTCTTCACCACAAATGGTTATTGTTTTTCCGTTCATAAGATATTTGATCTTTTGGTGCAAACTAGAGGTCACTGCTCTGCCTTGTGTATTCAAGGGCGCCCCAACAAGCAGCAATATATGTGCTGAATGTCCATTAGGAAAAATGTGGTAGTGAAAATTTAAGGTCCAATCTTGATAGGGAAATCCACCTCATCAAAAACGGATCACCGAGATCCATCAAAGGCTATAACCATCAAGTTACTTGGTCGTAACTCAACACCGGAGTAGTCAATCTTCATTAATACAATCTTGGGGATTACGTTCAAAGATGAGCCCCTGTCTACCAACACATGGGAGAGTGTTGTTCCCTTACACTCCAACGAGATGTGTAATGCCTTATTATGATTTCTTCCTTCAGGAGGAAGATCAAAATCTATAAAGCCCAAGACATTGCTAGCAGTGATACTGGCATAAACACTTTCAAACTAATACACATAAATCTCTTGAAGAACGAATGTTGTATTCAACAATTTCATTAGAGCATTACGATGCGCCTCAGAGTCTCAGAGTAATGATAGAATATAGATCTTTGCTAGAGTTTGGCCGAGCTGATCAATAACATGATAGTCACTTTTCCTAATGTATCTTATGATTTCCTCCACATCTTTATCCATGTCCAGACTTGGAGTCTGAATCGGAGTATTTACCACCACATGTTTACCCTTAGCTTTGGCCAAGGCATCTTCGTTAGCTTGCACACTTGATGGAGAAAAAACCCTTCTACTCCTCGTCATTCTTCCACTTCCCGCAAAGTTGTCTACATTCAAAATTTCTTGTACTGACAGTTTTTCTTCAGAAGACCCTTCTTCCTGTTTCACTCCATGATAGTAAACACCCCCACCATAATGACATGCTACAACTCTCTCACTAGAATAGGGAATAGGGCCAGACAAAGTGGCTGTCAAAGGAAAAGGTCTAGCTGGTGCACAAATATTGGTTGGAGTGTATGAGATGGAAACTACAACAATGTACTTATCTCCACCCTTCTTATCCTTAACAATTTTATCAAACTGGATCTCACCTTCGCTCATTAACTTATGAGTTACCACTTTTAAATTATCACAACCTTTGGGCTGAATTTCACAATCACAACAACCTAGAGTGCAACCTATGTAAACACCTCTTTTGATCAGATATTCCTTCACGAATGGTAATGGAGTTGTCACCAAAGTCACATCCATAATCAAATTCAGATTCTCCACATCTTCCATAATAGCATTAAAATTTTCCCCTGCATGGGTCATAATGCATTCTGAATGATGTTGGGACCTGAAATAGGATCAAATTGGATAGCCTTTGCATCCAGCAGATCATGCACTTTGTATTTTATTGCCACACAATTTTCCATAGTGTGGCTTATGCCACTAAAGTGATACTCGCACCGGGCATTATCATCCTAATTTACAGGAAGCCTCTTAGGTAGAGGCGGCATGTTTCTCAAAGTAACTAACTTGAGATGAAGCAGATGCTGAGGTACTTCAAAATATGACATTGGAATTGGGTCAAACCTTCTTGGTTGTCGAGGAGCATTTTGTTGTCTCTTTTATTGTGCATGTTGTTGTTGTTATTGAGGTTGTTTCTGTGGCTAGGAAACATATATTGTTACAACATTAACTTGTTGCTAGGCTCTTCTCTGACCTCTTTGAGCATAGACATAAATGGGTTCTCCTTATTTATTTATAGGATAACCATTTAATGATTTCTTTCCATTCCCACTTGTAGAATTACTAGTATTAGTTGACTGAATCTTTCCTGACTTCAGACCACTTTCAATACAATCTCCATACATCACCATTTCAGCGAAACTGGAAGATGTATTGCAAGCTACATAATAGTTCCCCTGAAGATTACTAGTGAACATATCAATCATTTCCCTCTCCATCATTGGTGGTTGAACCCTTGTAGCGAGTTCACGCAATTTCTGGGCATACTCCTTAAAGGTTTCATCAGATTTCTAAGTCAAACTGTACCACTGGGTTATGTTTGGAGCCATGTCAATGTTGTAATGATAATGCTTCATAAATTCTTTAACTAAATCCCTCCAATTCTTGATGTAATTCCTTTTGAGTTGCATATACCACTCCAACAATGCCCCAGACATGTTATCTTGGAAGAAGTGCATGAGAAAACTCTCATCATCAGAATACACCGACATCTTTCGGTAGTAAGCTTTCACGCGAGTCTTTGGGTAAGTAACACCAGTGTATTTATCAAAAAATGGGACCTTGAACTTCGGTGGGATTCTCAACCCTGGCACCAGCCCCCAAGTTCGTAATATCCATTCTCGACATTCTCAAACCTTCAACAGTCTTCAACCTTTCCTTTAGCATCAGTTTTTATGGTCTTATAAAGGAAGGCTTGCTTCACTACCAATAATGGAATACATATCTTCATTATGATCCATATATAAGCCTGATGTGATACGGTGGGAGAACTGACTTGAGGTTTTGCGTTTGTGTTCGCAAATGTTTCGGTTTAACAAGAGTTGCCACCGACTTTTTATTTTATCCAAAGGAAAGGTCAAAAAGCACAAGAAATACCTTTGAGATGTTTTCTTGGGTTCGGGGGGTAGATTATGAAAAGGGAAGGTGCAAGCACCCTTTTCATCCATGGTTGTCAATGGGCTCTTAGTTACTCGTTTAGATCACTTACTTTTGTTATTCAATTGTTTGAAATGGTGCTTTGTGTGTGGTTTTTGAAAATGTTTTGAAAAGAGGCCATCATTGTGGAAACCTTTGTAATGATTCTTGTTTGAGTATATACAAAGGTGTTTGTCTTTTGAAAATATATTTCAATGTTTGAAAGTTTGTTTTAGGAAATGTTTTGAAATTGTGTTGTGAGGTGTGTTTGAAAATAGCAAGGATGTTTTTGCAAGTTTTGATCAAGTAAGTAAGAGTTGTCTACCCTATCTACTCAAGAGTCTTTCCTACACATTTTAACCCTTTTGACAGTGTTGTTTTACCATTGCATTTGGTAAACAACCTTGTATTTGGATGTTAAACGGGACAGGCGCGGGTCATCGTATTGACCAGATAGCAATTGTGCTAAGTATCTTTAGCAAATTTTTGAGGGACTAGATCATTTTTGTATAGGCAACCAAGATAGCGTCATCGAGGGACTATGATCTTTTGTTTTGTTTTTTTGTTTTACCAAGATACTAAACATGCATAACATGGCCCTTTTAAAGGCAACAAGTGGATGAAACCCTAGGGGTGCATGTGTGTATTGTGTTGTCAATTTACATGCTTTTATGTCTTGTATTAGGTATAGCTATTTGTTTTGATTTTGGATATTGCATACAAACCCTAATCTCTATCATGGCATATTTGAAAGCTATAAATGCATAAAATAAATCTACGACTATTACAACATTGATATGGGGAGGGGGATACAATTTTCAATGGGGAGTATTTGCAAGAAAATAAAACCCTAAGATTTACTATTACATCCAAATTGAACTCTTTGCATCAAATAATAAATAAAAAATATTGAAATAAGTATTTAAATATAAATATGAAAAATATTATAAATATGCAAAAAAAAATGTTTTTGTTTATTTTTATGTATGTAAAAAAAAATTAAATATTTAATGTATTAAAAATCATAAAATGAAAGATTATTTTTACTAAGGGTAAAAACCCTAATTTTCTTTAAGAAGGTATATATATATATATATATATATATATATATATATATATATATATATTAATTATATTATTTATGTACAATAAAATAATAAAATATATACAAATGTCAAAAAATAAAAATATATTAGAAAAAATATTATTTGAGTATGTAAATAATAAAAATAAAGGTATAATATTTCTATGTATTATTTTCAAGTTTCTTATTAAAGAAAATTAAAGTATGTTATTTAATAATTATTTTTATGTTAGAAAAAAATAATAAAAATACAAAATAAAATGTGAAAATTTATGAAAATATTTTTAGTAATTTTTTATGTTTAGAAAAATGAAATAAAGTCAGAAACTAAAAATGAAATGAAAAAATATGAAAATATAAATCAAATGGGCTGAGGGGTGTAAATAGCAAGTCAGTGGTGCAAATAGCAAGGAAATGACAAGGCCCGGCCCAGATCAGCTTCATCTTCAACCTTTGAATCACAAAAACGCGCGCCTGTGTACAAAATCTGGAAATCCTGCATAGGTGCTCTAAAGCCAAAACTCATAACACCAAAGTCATAGCATTTTTCAAGACGATTCCAACCATATAAAGAACTTAATATAACTCTCAAAGACCAGAGAGAATTTCTCTGGCCCTAATTTTTAACCTAACTTTTTCAGGAAGTTCATCAATCAAATTCTCTCAGCACACTCAACATAAATGAAATCTATGCATATGTACAACTTAAGGGCTATGAGTACTACATTTTTTATTCATAAACCTAAGCCAAATGATTCCTAAATAGAGAGATAGGAAGTTGGAAAATACCTGTTTCAGTTGAACACAAGTATGGCAATGTAGAGCTTTTCAGTGAGGTCTGAGATGCTTGAGAGCTTGCTTGAACTTCCTATGACCTTCCCTAATGCTAAGTTTGCTTTGGATTTGCTTGAACAAGCTTGTAGAAGTCAACCTGCACAAGCTGAAAACAGAAATGGTGAAGCTTGCAAATGCAGTTACAGTCAATGGCCAATGGTTGGGATAACTCAGGTGGGTTATATGGAAGGTATTGGAACAGGTTTGGGGAAAAACACACGAGTAGTTTTTGTTATGGAACTCAAAGTGCAGAAACTGCTCTGTTGTGCAAAAATCTGCCTAAACTAGGACAAAATTTCACTAAGTTAAAAGTTTCATGGACCCTTGTTCCAAAACTCATAACTTGATATCCAAGCTTATTTTGAGAAAACTTTGTGAATAAAAGTTATAGATTTTGTGGAGGACTACAACTTTCATGTTGGAAGTTTTGT
This sequence comes from Vicia faba, assembly GCA_948472305.1. Classification (NCBI taxonomy): domain Eukaryota; kingdom Viridiplantae; phylum Streptophyta; class Magnoliopsida; order Fabales; family Fabaceae; genus Vicia; species Vicia faba. The sequence continues at coordinate 463,667,457 of OX451738.1, forward strand.
TTGAATCGAATTGCATCATGGTGAAAAAGTTGGGCAAAGTTGGGAAAAAATAAGAAAATTTCATAACTTAGAAAAATTCTAAGTTATGAAATATTTCAATCTTAAACCCTAATTTGCAAAATTAGGTTTCTTGATGAACAAGTTTCATGTTTTGACACATCTTGATGAAAAATGACCCTTGGAACTTGATTTTGACCAAAAAGTCAAAGTTTGACTTTTCAGTGTACAGTTGATTCTTGATCAGTTGACTGTAAAATTCATCTATCAATCCAATGCAATTGAGATCTTTTGAACCTTGTGAATAGGTCAAGATGATTCCATTGAGTCCTTGAATCCATGCTTGAACCCAATTTTCCATTGGCTAGGTGAAAAGTCAGAAATTGCCCTTCTGCAGTCAAAACCCTAAAAATAACCATTTTGCCCTTTTGATGATCTGATAAAATTTCTTGAGGAGTTATGGTACAAACTTGATCAAATGGTTCATATGAGCCTATAATATTGATGTGGATCAAAATTTATGAGGTTTGACTGTAAATTGGCCATAGTTGACTTTTTCCCAATACAGCTGGTTTTTAGGTCAACTGTCCAATTGACTGGGCAAAAATTTGATTCAAGGCTTGAAACATGGTATGAGAAATCTTATAAGTCCAACATGAAGCAAGAAAGTCACATTAAGCATTAGAATTCCAAAATTACTTGTGCAAATCTAAACCCTAATTTAGGTCAATAGTGCAAGGAGATGTCTTGAGCAGAGCAAACCCTAGCTTGGTCTTGAGTTCAAAGAGTCTTGTGAGGAGAAATCTTGATAAAATGAGAGGGAAAATTTTGGGGTACAACACCTGATATTTGAGAATTCCTCCTGACATGCGGATGCCGCGACACCTCACCAGCTATGAAATATGGCCCACGTGGTGGGGGTGGAGGTGGAAACTACCCATGATAAAAATGTAGACACTAGTTACGATCGTAACCATTAATGTTCAAACTGTTGACATTCAAGGCAGCATTAGTACGTGGATGCCCCTTAAAGATATCTTCGAGCATAAATCCAAGATGTTCTTATCTATTACGAGGCCCCTCAACAAGAGCTCTCAGTTCCTTTTGGCCGCGATTCATGTTGGTAATCACCTCTATGAACTGATCCATATGTGTCTCCATCTGAAATTTCATTACGACCACATCAGCCTGCACTTTTTCCATCTGTTGATGCTGATTGATCCTTGCATGATAACAGTGAAACATCAGATTTTCAATCTCTGCTAAGTAAAAGCATAATCATAATAAGAAAACCGGATAGCAAAAGCTGCTATGCATGAAATATATGAATGCATGGGTGCATGTAATGCATGAAATGACATGTCTAAATATTTCCAGGACTCTAGAAATTTTACACAAGTTCTTAGGCAAGAGCAAAAGACGAGGTATTGAACACCAATAATCCAGATTCTCATTAAACCAGAACAATAAGAAATACAGATAGTTCAAACATCAGGACCAAAAGTATTACAATACCATATGAGACATCCAATCAACAAGCCTGATGGTTATCCTCAAAAAAAGAAAATACTGCATCTAAACATCTAACATTGGATAGATCATAAATCCTTGTCCCCCATTTGTATTTTGAGCCTCGCAATTTCTTCTATGGCCTGTGCTAATTGAATACCACGCCCCTTGAGTTGACTCTCTACTGTTATCCTTTGGGTGTTCTCTTTTTCAAATTGGGCACCTTTATTTAGAAGTTTCTTCTCCAGTTCTTTGACCTTGTCTTCGTATCTCTTCTCTACTTCAGTCTTAGATGCTCTGAGGATATCGCAATGTCGACACTTCTGCTTATACTTCTTTTCAATCTTCATAACAAATTTTTGATGATCTTCCAAAGAAACAAAATTGTCTTTAACCCTTGATCTCTTCTTTGTAACCCCTAAAGTCTCTCCCTTGAACCTTTTGAACTTATGGGCTAGTTGAGTCTTCTCTTGGGTAGCCATAAGACACTTTACCTTCTTGGTCTCACGTTCCTCAAGCAAATGTTGATTCCGAGCTTGCACTAGCTCATAATCTCCTTTTGGCACAACATCAGATTGATTTGGCTCTTGAGGGTACAAAGGTTTTTCTATGGCGAAAGGCCAATGACGCTCTTTGATTCTTTCTTTAATCCATTGAATGTAAGGCACATAAGTTGTAAGATCTTTACTACCAAATTATTGTCCTCCTTCAAAGTGAATGCTTTTCCAAGCCTTGATAGCCTTATCCATACATCTAGTACTGTGAGGCATATCATAGAACAAGGATTCTCACACATACTCCTTTTCAGGTGGTCCCCTCAGAGCTTATCCTAACTTTCTTCGAGAAAGAGTTGGATTATAGTTAATACCATCCCTTATGCCCATGAGAGGTACATTAAAGAATTCTCTGCCACAAACGATTACTTCTTTACTCTCGGTCCTAGACAAATCATGCTTATACAAGTCAATATCTTTGAAGGTGAGCGCCATCATCCTTGGATCCCACTTCAGAGTATGCTAAGTATCAAGTAAAGCATCATGATGAGGAAGTTGATCTCTAAACCAATGATATAGCAATGGATCACAACAATGAACAACTCCACATTTCCCCTTATAACTTCTCGAGTGTATGGAATGATAAACATCTCCCAGGAGAGTGGGCACATGGTTTCTTTGCATAAATATGGAAACAACATTCTCGTCAACAAACTTGATCTCATTGGGAAACAGAACCACCCCATAATTGCATAAATCTAAAATATCATTGAAACCCCTCCAATATTTCTTATCAACCTTAGCCTTATCTTCCTTCGACAAGAAGTTCAAATGAAAACCATGCACAGATCCTTTCTTCATAAAGTTGGCCTTTATAACAGATTCACCCAAATAAAGGGAGGCAACCATCTAGGTACCATAGGGTTCTTCATAGAAGTACGGAAAGGTACTTGATGCAAAATACGAATGTACAAGATGGTGGAATACTCTTCCAAAGTCGGTGCTAATAGGTTGTCATGGAATATGAAGTATCTCAGTGTGCAATCATAAAACTGCAATAGAGCTTGGAGGCCATCCTTCTAGTACTCACTAAGAGGAAAATTTAGACACATTAGGATTCTTCCATAATCTTTCGTAAAGGTAACAACATTCTCGGGAGGAGAAATCATGGCTAGCAGGAGAAGATTTTTGAGAATTGGTGCAGGGAACTTGTAAACGACATGATATCGGTGGTTGTCTTTCTTCTCGGTATCATCTTCAAAGGCGGCCTAAAAACAAGGCTCAAAGACTAGGAAACCTGGAAATAAGAAAACATATATGTCAAAATGTGGTTAATAAAATGTTTCATGAATGCAATGGGATCATGGCTTCCATAAACTGAACCACTACTATATTGATAACAGAATCACAGTCACATGTAACAGGATCAAAGATCCAGACCATTTACGTATACCAAAGAACCAAGTACCAAAGATCAACATCTGTACCTGTAAGAATGATTTCCCACCCCACCTCACGGGTAAATTCTAATCAGAACAGGGTTTCTAGTGGCAACCAGAGTTGGGAGTCCTTTATTCTAACACCTCATCTATGCACAAATGTTGCAAGACAAAGGCATTTCTAAAGCAATAAATGACACCCAAAGAAAAGAAAACAAGAACTAGGACTGACTCACTAAGTTTCCACAGTGAAGTCGCCAGCTGAAGCAACTTGAGAAAATAAATCTCTCAAAACAAACAATGAAATCTCCATTGAATATTTATTTATCCCGCGGAGGGAAAGGAAATCATCGAAGAAAACCTGAAGAGGGTGAAATCACAATCTCGCAACTGAAAGATCAGGTAAGGGAGTCGATTACGAGAGGGGAAGGTATTAGAACCCCTCATGTATGTGGTACTCTATGGGATCCATTCTTGTTGTCTAATATAATGGGTGTGTTTGAATCTAAAGCTAGATTGCAAAGGGAATGCATGAATGCAAAGGATTATGTACAAAAAGAAAAGGTTTTATTTGTCGTTCCTGCCTCGGTTGCGAACCTTTATGCCTACTTACCACCGTCCGTGCAATGGGGATCAAGACACTCATAGTTCACCTCAAAATTTTTGGTTGGTTGCATATTTTTTATGGATAATGCCAAGTCCGTATCCTTGCGGTTAGCATTGAAACACGTGCTTGGTGTTGCAGCTCGTAAGAGACTCATGCTCGACCACTCGCACACTTAGCATTTCTAGGTTGCTCGATCATGAAACAATACACCCTTATCGAAAAGGTTTTAAAAGACAAAGTCTGAAGACAAAAAGTGTTTGCATTGGTTGGTGTTTTTTTACCTTGAAAAAGGATTTAAAATGTTAGAGTATTTTTAGGTTTGAACAAATAAAAAGAGTTTTAGTCTTAAAAATGATGCCAAAAGAAAAATCTAACAAAAGGGGAACCTCAATCCTACTTGTTGTCATTCTTTTGGACCTAAAGTTAGGGTCGTGGGAATTCTACCTAATGTTGGCATACATGGATATCAATCCTAAGGTCTAATTAGTTCAAACTTAACCAAGAATGAACTAAAGATCATACGGGGAGCATGTGAACACACACACACTAGAAAGAAACATGCAAACAATCAAGCACTTAACCAAGACATGAAAGCAAGCAAACAAACACATGAGAAGTATCCACTTACTCAAGTAGCACACACTTAACCATGATAATGTTTCATCAATGTAGGATAGGGAGGGGGATAACGCCTAACCATGATATCATGTCATTAAGGTAGAATAAGGGAAAATAACGCCTAACCATGATATAAAGTCATCAAGGTAGGATGAGGGAATTTATTAACCATGGTATCATGTCACCAAGGTAAGCAATATGAAATAATATCGGGTCTTAATCAAGATATCAATCATCTAGGCCAGAAATGGGGGAGAGGGGTAAACTCTTAACCATGGTATCATGTCATCAAGGTATGAAGTAAAGAAGATGGGGGAATCGACTCTTTACCAAGATATTGTGTCATCTAGGCAAGAGAAGAGAAATGGTGTATGTTTAAAGCAAATTAAACACCTAACTATGATATCATGTCATCAAGGTAGGAGATAGAAGACAATATGGACAAACACGAAGCATCGACATTGACCAACGTGAGCTAGAGACAAAATGCGGGGGTTGAATATGAACCCTTTTCCACTTGACCGACTCGATAACAAGAGTAGCATGATTCATAGCTTCGACGTACGACGCGAGCTACGAATGACCCGGGGACTTTAAATGACAAGGGTCGATTACGGACCCACACTTCACCTTATTGCCTTCTTTGAGGACTTTATTATTTCCTTCTTCGAGGTCTTTTCAAAAAATAAAGGGGTGTGGGATTTGCCTTCGTTGAGGTCTTTTTCACACAAGAAAACACAAACATCGCCTCACTTGTGGACTTTAAATAGAATTTCCCACCTAAAGTAGGGACTCCCAGTCATGCATATATATTCCTACTTCTCATGGAAAAAGAAAGCAAAAAACAGTGTAGAATGAATAGACAAGAGAAAGTATCAAAAGGATATCAATCCGTAGCAAAGCGTGTCAAAACAAAGAAACCCAACGGTCTTCGTGCAAGCTAGCATCAACAAAAAAAATTAGAAATCAGGTGCTCGAAATAGGCGCCAAAGCATCGACAATGTGAAAATAAATATCATGTGAAATGTCTATCTCACACAAAAACACAAGCAATTTATATATCTCATAGAATAAAATAATTTTCAATCGAATAACCAAGAATTAATTAGACGATTGAAATATCTCTTGAAATACCTTTCACAAGTCAAAAAAAGAGTTAGAAATAAAAAGGAGGCATAAACGAAATCAAGTATTCACATCACGAATTAAATAAAGATTGAATCATGAAGAAAAAAGATGCAAACATGCATTGGAACATTAAAATTAATTCCCCGAGTAGCAACATATTAACACATGACAGTGCATGAAAAGTCGAAATAAAATGAACCGAACTCGCTACCGGTAACCACCAAACATGCTAACAAGCTCAAACATTAATTGAGTTGGAATTAAATCACCAAATACGCGAACTTACCATCTTTGGGCAGCAACGTTTCACCTTACGAAATACTCAAAAAGTCGGCTTAAAAACAACAAAACTTGATACTGGTATCAACCAAATATTATAACAAGCTTGAATATGCATTAATTATGAATTAAATCATAATGTAGATGTAAAAACCATTTTATGGAGAGCTTGTATCGCTTCATTAAAATGTTCAAAAACTTGAGTTAAAATCAATCAAACTTGGTAGCGGTATTAAGCAATTATCAATGCAAAGTCACTTATGCATCAAACGACAATTAAAACTCAATTTACAACACATTTGTGAACTCCGGGAAGCCATGGTGTAGTTATCGATTTTCTCTAAAAATGGTTTTAAACAAAGTTTTAATGCACAAAAGCCAAGCATCGATACCTGAACAATTAATCAGAATTCACAAATAAGTTGTATCCAATAATCCAGCACCAGTATCAACACTTCCAAGTATCAAAACCAAAATTAATTATGCGTCGAAAACAAGTGAACACCTCGAAATTTGATTATGATACATGATTTAAAAAAAAATTATTAACAAATCTCAAATCGGAATCAAATTACGACGCTTAAATCACAACACAATTGAACAATAATAAATTTCGACGCATAGATCTCAACAATCAACAATAATTAAATCAACCGATTTTGCATTTATTCATCATCAAGATTTAAGAATCAATTAAATCTCAAAAATTAATTTACGCTTAATCACTTAATTCACAAAGAATTCATGCTAAGACTCAAAAATCAATTAATTTCACTGATTAAATTGTAACAAAATTAAATCGAGCAAGGAATCAAGAGGAGTTACCAAAAATTGAATCGAAGAAATTGAATCGGAGCAAGAAGCGAGATCTGGCGAAGGAGCTCGGAGGCAGAGGGAGGAAACCAGCTGAGAGTGCCCGCACAGAAAAGAGAGAGCGGTGGAGAGATGCACCAGCGAAGGGAGTCCGATCGAGCTGCTTTTCGGAAGGGGCAGTGGTCGGCCGGAGTTAAGCGAATCAGCGGTAGGGAAGGAAGAGAGTGAGTCCTACTGAGCTTTGAGGGAGGAGGGAGGAGAGTTTACAACTTTTTGTGACTTTTGTTCTTTGAGATAGAATAAAGAGTTTTTGAGTGAGTTTTTGTTATAATGAGCAAAAGTGATTATGAAATTGAATCAAAACATTATATAGGAGTGAACTAAGGCCATGTTTGGAAAATCATAAAAAAATGAAAATTCCCTTGTTTTTTGTGAATAATGCATAATTTTCAGCTTATTTCATGTATAGTCCGAGAACAAACCACAAGCTTGTGACTTTCGGTGCTTAATCTTGACGCGAAACCTAAAGAAAAATTGTAGATGAAAAATTTGTGACGTCCTGCCGAAAGAATAGAAGCGATACAATAAAAATCGAAAAAGTTATGGATTTCACAATGGCGAGAAACTCGAGACAGAAAACCTTCTGTTTTGATTGCACAACTTTTCCATTGTACCGTTTTGAGAAGTGAGCCAAAAATAGAAGCTTTAGAGCATAATCTGAACTTGGAACCTGTAGCAAAGTTGTAGCCAACAACATTTGTGATGCCATTCTTTCAGAATTATCTGAAAATGTTGAGAAATGAGATAGTTATGATTTTTTGAATGTCGAGAAAATAGTGGACTGAACTTCTGTTTCATTATGGAATTTTCAGGTAATTTGCACTTTTTTTGGATATCTTCTTCAAAGAATTGTTTCCCGACCCGAACATATGAAATTTAAAGAACATCAAGACGGATTTAATGCCCAAAGAACCACTCAAAGATAATTTTCTGGTCTTAAGTTATGAATTTTTGAACACTCGAGAAACAGTGAACCTACAAATCCAAACTTAAAAGTAGTTGCATATTCAGAGATCCTCCTCAAAGAACTGGCTCTTGACCAAAACATATGAACTATAGAAAATGTCAAGATGGTTCTTACGCCTGAAGAACCACTCCAAAATCTTTTTACGGACGAAATTTATGAATATTTGAAGTTACACTGTGAAATACTGCTTTTCTGCTCAACCTGTTCCGAATTGACTGAAATGCTTAATTTTCTATGTAATTCAAGGCATGCTGGAATACATGAGAACTTATCATGAAGTGGACTTAACTTCCCACTGATTAAATAACTTGGAGATCACTTTGAGCATGTTGGCTTACGAAATAAACGTCTTTTGTAACCTGATGAAGCTTAATAAAAATGCCTTGATCCCATAACCATAGAACCAATGATATGTATTCATGTGTATGATGATGAAATATAAGCCAAATGGGGTTGAAATGAATGGGGTATATTTTGGGATATAACATAGTGTCGCTGACCATGCCGCTAGGGCAGTAGTTCAATGTAGGCGTAAGCAGTCTCCAGAGAAAGTGAGGTTGTAGAAAAAGCTGTAAAAGACCTCCTAGAGACAAATTTAATTTTCGAGGCCCAGTATCAACCTGGTTCTCCAACGTTGTACTTTTTAAATAAAATAATAGAAAATAGTGTATGTGTGTTGATTACACTGATCTCAATCGGGCATGTCCCAAAGATGCATATCTTTTACCTAATATTGACATGTTGGTCGACAACTTGACCGACTATAAACTCTTATCATATATGGATGCATATTCATGTTATAATTAAATTCCCATGGTGATAAGAGACAAAAAGTGCACGACTTTCATGACCGGATCAAGCAATTACTACTACAGCATAATGCCCTTTGGCCTAAAAACCACAAGCGCAATGTACCAGTAGATGATGAACAAAGTTTTACACGGTGAGTTCGAGGACATGCTCAAGGTATACATGGATGACATGATAATCAAGTCTCGAGCAGAAACAGACCATGCAGCCCACCTTAAAAGAGTCTTCGACCGAGCAAGGCAATGAAATATGAGATTCAACCTACGGGGTTAAGGCAGGAAAGTTCCTCGACTTCTACTTGACGGAACAAAGGACCAAAGCCAACCCCGACAAATGCAGGGAATTCTCTGAGCTCCCTACGCCAAACTAGAAAAAATCAATACAAATCTGAAACGGTATGCTCACCTTGCTCTCCCGCTTCGTGGCGAAGTCCACGCAACAAGCACTCTCATTTTTCAAACTATTATACAATGAGGCGGCATTCAAATGGACCGAGGAGCGCGATAAAGACCTCCTCCACCTCAAACGATCTTTTTTGCAACCAACCGTACTATCACGACTAGAGAACATAGAAACTCGGTTCCTCTACCTGGTTGTCTCGGCCGAGGCCGTAAGTGCGACCCTCATCCGCGAAAGACTAGAAGGGCAGAAACCAATATACTTCACCAACAAAGTACTGCAAAGCTCTGAGGTCAGGTATCAACAAATCGATAAATAGCTTTGGCCCTTATTAATGCAGGTGGGAGATTCAAATATTAATTTCTAGCCCACACGGTCGTTGTACGAACTGATCAACCTATAAGGCAACTACTAAGACGACCAGACATGGCCGATCGAATGCTGAAATGGTCCCTAGATATTTTGGAGTTCGACATCTAGTATGAAAGCAGAAGATCCCTCAAATCCCAAGCATTGGCCGACTTCGTCGCGGAGATGACTGCCCCTAACCCCCCTATCAGCAGGGCCCAAAAATGGACAATCTATGTGGATGGAGTGTCCGACTCGACAGGGAGAGGAGGAGGCATCCTCCTCGAGAATGACAAGGGTGTAGTAGTCGAACATTTTCCCACTCTATTGTTCCTAACATCGAACAACTAAGTTGAGTATGAGGCCCTGCTCGTGGGGTTGGTACTGGCCGAAGACCTAGGCGCCCAGAAAGTACAAATCTTCAGCGACTCCCAGCTCGTCGCGTTCTAGGTACGAGGAGAATACCAGGTCAAGAACGATAGCCTCATCGAGTACCTAAACATGTTAAAAGAAAGAATGAAGAGGTTCACCTACGTGGAGATCAAACATGTTCTCTGCGAACAGAATACTCTGGATCACATACTATCAAAACTCGCTAGCACAAGGAAGAAAGGTGGAAACAAATCTGTCATCTTGGAATCCCTTTCTTGTACGAGCATAAAAAAACCCACTGCATCACCTAAGGTGAATTCCATCAGAGACAACACATGTTGGATGACCCCAATGTTCAATCACCTCACAAAGGGGGAACTACCTGCCGACCAAATTGAGGCCAATGCAACCAAACATCGAGCTTGCTCCTACATGATGGTCGAGCAGAAGATCTAATGATGGGGATTCTCTATCCCGCTCTTGAAATGCGTCGAGGAGACTAAATTTCCACATATCTTGTAGGAAATCCAGGAAAGGATCAATGTCGAACACTTAGGGGGAAGATCCTTCGCATGAAAGGAGCTGCGAGCAGGATACTACTAGCCCACGATACAACAGGATGCTAAGGAGCACGTCAAAAAGTGCGATAAATTCCATCCCCATGAAGACATGCACTTAGCACCCTCGCACGAGATCAAAACACTGTCATCCCCGTGGCTGTTTGCATGGTGGAGGATGGACTCAGACCCTTCACACAAGGATCATACCAGAAAAAGTACTTGATCATTGATGTCGATTATTTCACAAACTGGATAGAAGCTGAAGCCCTCGCCAAAATCACATCGCACAACATACTTCCCTTCTATAAAAGAAAGGTTCTCGTTTGGTTTGGCGTACCACAAGAGCTCTTCACTGACAACGGGACGCAATTCACTGATCAAACCTTCCAAAATTTTATCAAGAATCTTGACACCAAACAAGATTTCACATCTGTCAAACATCCCCAAACGAATGGGCAAGCTGAAGCCGCAAACAAATTCATATTGCAAGGAATTAAATGCAAGCTAGGTGAAGCCTAAAAGAGATTGGTTGAAGATCTGCACAACACACTCTGGGCTTACAGGACGATGCAACAATCAACAAATGGGGAATTTCCTTTCCTACTAACCTACAGTATCGAGGCGGTCATCCCTGTGGAAATCATGGAACCATCTAGGCGAACCAAATTCTCTCTCGATGAGGAACTAAAAGATGAAGCCTTAAGAGAAGAACTCAACTTGGTCAAAGAGATTTAATTAGGGGCATCTCTTCATGAAGCCACACTGTTATACCCCAATTTCCCCCCTAAGATCCCTCATCATCTCATATTATCAATACATCAAGATCACACATTAGGGTTGATTCTCGCTTTCTATTTCATCCTATATTTAAGTTTGCTCTTGAGGGATCACACGAGCACCTTGAATTGTGTATCCTGTACATGTTTTCTTTTAACTAATATCAAAATATGTATATATGTCTCTTTGAATGTTCATATTGTAGGTGATGATACAACTTCATTCATCTCACCATCTAACCTAGGGTTTGAGGGGTGGTTCTCAGTCAAATGGTTTTTCAATGGATTGCAAGAGTTCAAGCTTCAAAGCTATGTATATGAAACCAAGTATTTATGGTCCAAAGAGCTCCCTCGCCTTATTTAGGTCAAGTTCTTCTCAAACTTGTTGGTGGCATTCATCAAGAAGATTCATAGGTTCATGTGTTTATTTCCATGCCTTCTTCAACAAATTTCATTGAGACTTTAGCTCCATATTTAAGTATGCTTCAAGAAAACATCATTTTAAGGCCTATTGTGATCCATCATGTTTTATGTTTTCAATAAAGTTCAAAAAGATTCAAGGTTGGTTCGACAAGTTTGACCTAATTAAGAAAATGCTTGATTCAGTGATCACATGTGCATAACTCTCTCAATTTTCAAGATTTTAGGTTGGTTCTTTTTGCTATGGATTATTATCATCATCTACAACAACCTCTCTTCACATGAAAAGATCTAATTATGCAAGAAAAATCATCAAAAGTTTAAAGGGGTTTCAATTCATTTCGACACTCTCTGAGCTAGGGTTTGTTGACTTCTAAGGATCATATCTTGTTCATTTTTTTTTGAGATTTTTGATTGACTTCAAATCCACTATTCTCTTTAAAGGGGCCTTAACAAGCTCTCTTCAGGAATCTAAGGCTAGTTTTGAATGGAAGATCACTAATGGTTGAGAAAGATTACAAGTCTCCTTGAAAAGCCTTTGAATTTTAGGGTTTGACTTCAAATGATCTTAACTTGGTCAATTTTTATCTCCTTGAGTACATTCCTTTTTCACAATAATCTTAGCGATTCATACTACAACTTTGTTTCAATGTGCAAGAATTGATTATGCTTTGAAAGTGGTTGAAGAGTTAAAAAGATTATAGATCTTTTATGAATTTCCCCAAATTTGTTCACCGTCTTCCAAAGACCATAACTCTCTCAATATTTATGACATTTGAGAGATATCAATTTTGTAATTCAATTCAAGAGGTCTACTTCATGTCATCTTCAGATATCAAGATCATTTTTTAAGTGGAAGGTCATGTAATTTTGAAGAACATTATAAGTCATTTTGAGGTCCCATACTTAGAAATTTTTCTATGTACAAAAATCAGTTTGTTTTTCATGATTTCAAGAGAATATAACTTCCAAATCAATTATCTAAGTGGAGTTTTTCTTGGAACATTGTAAATATTGTTACCTTGTCTTTCAAATGCCTCATGAATCAGGCCCTAAGGCCTCCTTAGTTGTGTGCACCATGAATTCAAAGTTGGTACCTTGGATTACAAATTGACTAATGTGGCTTCTAATGATCAATTTTGTGTGTGTTTTCCACTTAAACATGTTTTAAAAAGTTGCTAAGGATGGATTAAGGATTGAAACACAATAATTGGTTGAGTTTTTATGAGTTAGAAGTCACACTTTTGTCATGATTAGTATGCACACGATTTCACTTGATTGCTTATCATTCACCCTCTCTCAGCATTGCATCACATTCTCCTATAAATATATACCTCCTCTACTTAATTTTATAAGCTTTACTGAGTAAAAAACATTTGTTTAACTTCCTCCACACCGCTCAACTCTGAAACTTCAAATTTGGTTATAAAGAATTTTTCAGTCCAATTTATTTGATGATTCTTCATCCTTGAACTTCGCTGAAGCTAATAGAAGAAGAGATAAGTCTTGAAGTGTACTAAATAGTGCTAGCTAAGTTAAATTTCAGAGCTCTGAAGTTGAGCTTCAAAAGGTAGATTCTCCCATCAATTCTCTCTAAACTTGATGCTACAATGTAGCTCTCATCAATCTCATACTCATTACATCATTGGTTTTTAACTGGAAGTGAGTTTCGATCATGAATTTTCAAATCCCTTTGTAATTGTTTCCTTCTAGTTTTTTGCAAATCGACAAAGCTATGGTTAATATACTTTTTTTGTGAGGGTATCATTGAAATCTTCTTGAAGAGACGAAGTGAATGGCACCGGTCTGAGCTCCTGATTTTACAGATTTGAAAGGCATGCGATTCGCGCGTGACTGGAGGTTGAAGATGATGACATGTCACCTCTCAACCAATGATATGATGCCATGCGATTTTTCAAAATATTATTTAAATAATTGATCCAGTGTGTTTTTCACTAATGACCATGATATGCACAGCGCGCCAGATCCCTTGGATTTGATTACTAACGTGTTTTGACATGGATCAAATGGTCTACATCTTTTTGGCTTTATTTTTAATTTTTGGTTTTATACTTTTATTGTTTTAAAATTCAAAAATTCATAAAAACTTCATTTCAACTTCTAAAATTCAAAAAAAAATTCTCAAAAATACTTTTGATTTTTCTCTTTTTGATTTAATTTTTTCATAATTTTATTTTGTGATTTAATATTTTTTTATGATTTTTCACTTTATTTGACTTATTTTAATTGTTTAAAAATATTTTTCTTGATTTTTAAATTCTGGAAAAATGACCTCTTGACAAATATTGGTTGCCTCATTTTATTTTTATTTTTCATTTTACTGATTTTCACAAATTTTGGCTTATTTTGCTTATTTCTTTATATTTTAAAAATAGTTTATAATTTTAAAAAATTCTGAAAATTTTTGTCAACATTTGTTGACTCATGTTTGACTTCTGATATTTTTTTAGAATTCTTATTTGGTGCGTTAACAAATTTTTTTGTATTTTACCAATTATTTCCCTTTTATTAATTATTTAAATATTGTTTTATTAAATACTATTTTATTATTATTTGATTGGTCCTGATTTGGGTCTTATTTTGGGACAAGTTCCTCAATCTCATTGGATCTTGGGAGTTGATAAGTTGAAAAACCAAATCCACCAAAATGGATGAATGATGTTGATGATATTTGAAACCCTAATTTCATCCAATACATCCCCCCTCTCCATCTTATCCCTTTCTTACTTATGCTACATATTGTTGGATAATAATCTACATATCATTTCTCTAACATTTGGTACATAGATTGCTATTTACCGACCTTAAAATAGGTGTGACTTATACATAAGTCCACTTATGATTGCTTAATATAGCACTAAATTTGTCCCGATTCAAAAAATGATTATTTGTGGCCCAAACTAATGTTTGCAAGCCCAAGTATGTTAATTTGAAATCTTTGATCCAATAACCTTGATGTAACATGGTGAGAGAACTGACTTTTTTGGTTTTATTCAAATGTGCAGATAGCATGAGTCGCCACCTACTTTTCTTTTATCCAATATTTAGAAAAGGTGAAAAGAACAAGAAAGACCTTTGATAGATTTTGAGTTCGGGGGGTAAGTTATGAGAAGGGAAGGTGTTAGCACCCTTTTCATCCGTAGTTATCTATAGACTCTCAATTTCTATCTCACTTTTGAAAATTTGTTTTGTATGTGTGTGATTTGTTTGAAAATATTTTTGAAAAGCCAAATTACGACTGACTTTATAATGATTCTTGTATCAGTCCTCAAGAATACGTACAAAGTGTTTGAATATATTTTGTTTGAAAAGTGTGATGTGAAAAAAAAATTATTTCAGAAAAGAGTTTTGAGCAAGCGATTAAGAGCTCTTTACCCACTAAAGGTCGTTCTTATTCTTTTCCTTCTCCTTTAAAGATAGAGCTATCCGTACCATTAGTTGGTAGGTAGCCCCATCTATTGGATGTGACGGAACAGGCGTAGGGTCATCGAATAGTCATCAAAGGCCACATGTAAGTATACTTTAGCAATTTGTATCAGAGGGACTAGATCATTTTTGTAGGCCACTTTGAAGGGTCATCGAGGGACTATGATATTTATTTGTAAGGGTCTTTTGCTAAAGTATCCCCACTTTCGAGGGACATGACCATTAATCATAAGGAAACAACAGAGGTTACCCTAAAGGTGCAAGTGTGAAGAGTGTTTGTTTTTAGTTATTTATCTTAAGATTAGGGTTTTCTACATTTATTTTTAATCTTTCCATACAATCCTAATTACTAGCAGTTATAAAGTATGCAGAAAATAAAGGGTAGAAAATAAAATTTCTACGCTATTACATGGCTTTGAGGCAGTTACATAATAGGAGAGCACGAGAAATTAAACCTATAACTATTACAACCTCAGAGCAGATACATAATAGGAAAAAAATTCGGAAATAAATCTATGCTATTACATGGGGAATGTGACCCATACATTTGATCTAGGAAAATTAAATAAAAAAAGAATGTAAAAATGTTTTTTTATGATTTTTTGTGTGAAAATAATTTAAGTGATAATAATTAATAAAACCTAAATTCTAATTAATTTTAATGTTTAAGAAAAAGGTGATTAATTAATTAATTTAGTAAATAAAAAAAGAGAAAATTAATTATTAATTAAAACCCTAATCCAAGTTTATTAGTATAAAAAAAGAAATTAGGTTAATTGATTGTTTTTTTAAATAAAAATCATTAGGGTTTAAAAATTAGAATTAATTAAAAAAAGGAAAATAAGTTAGAAAAGAAAATATGGTAAAAATGTATGGGGTGCGTGTTGAACCTACAGCCTCAAGCTTTACAACGCCTGCCTTACCACCCAGCCAACACGCAAGTTGTGTTAGAAAATAGAACTTGATTATTGTATTTACAACCTGCATGTTAATTTAGGTAATAACAAAAAAATGTAAAACACATAGAATCGAACCCACGCCCCTTTGTTCATCATGCACGCCCTCCACCAAGTGAGCCATGTATCCAATCTCATGGATTGATTTGGATGGTTATGTTTCATTGAGGATGCTTGGAAATAGGGTTTTGATTTCCACCTTCTTCTTACAAAATTTTGGTCACAAAACCTTGTCTCTTGCAGTCTCTTTGGGTGTCCCTCTTTGTCTGAATATGGAGGGTATATATAGATGGATAGATTATGTTAAAGACATGGACATGGACTAAATACAACACATGTCTTTGAGTTGTTTTATAAATAGGTTGAAAAGTGACAAAACCATGGAGATTTGGTTGGAAAATAAGTAAGCATTGCTTCTATCTTGGTCTTGGCCACCCAAAATAATCGGATCATAAGCCTTATATGTCTTACACATTTATCTTATATTTATTTGATATAATTTTAAATTTAAATGAATAAAAATAAAAATAAATTAAATAAAAATTAAAATAATTCATGCATGGACTTAGAGGCCTTCTAAGGTATCATGAACATGTTTAGACCATAAAAGATATATCCATTTGCCCAAAAGTCAAGTTTGCTTCAAATTGAATTTCATGCTTTTTCTCAAAATTGCCCAACTTGAACAAATCATATCTCACTGAATTTTCATTATATGAAGATGATCTTGGACTTTTTGGAGACATCAAGATGCCTCATACACTTTCATGTTGGTCATTTTTCCATTTGAAGATTTTAACTTGATGTAAATTACTTTGACAAAAAGTGTCTTTTTGTTGATTTTTAAAATGACATGTAATGTTTTGGCACATATCTCACAAATGAAGCATTTTTTGACCTTGAGCTTAGAGGAACAAAGTTGTAGAGAATTGAATTTTCTTCAAAATGATCTTTGGTTGAGAATTTTTTGACGAAGCATATAAAAGTTATGTTTGGTCAACATTCATTTGACTTCTCCTTAAGAAAACCCTAATTTAGTAACTTTTTACTTTTGATGAATCTTAAGTTTTCTTGATGAATCATGATCAACCCATGATCAAATGATGAATATGAGTTCAAGATCTTAATTTTTACCAAAAATCTTGAAGTTTGACGGTAAATTGGTCAAAGTTGACTTTTTGTCCAATATAGTTGATTTTCAATCATCTGACTATTTGATTGAGCAAATGTGTGCTGCAAGGCTTGAAATTTGGCATTAGGATACTTTGAAGCATATGAGAAACCATGAAGTCCACTTGTTGCATTAAAAGTCAAATTTTCCTTAAGAAAACCAAAACCCTAGTTGTAGGCACTACTTAGGAGGAGAGTTCATCTGATCATTCTTTGAGTAATCTTTAGTACTTGAGAACCATAGGAGAATGAGAAGATATCTTGAACTAACTTGTCTTGAAAAATGGGAGGGAAAATTTTGGGATACAACAACTGCCCCTGTTCAATCTTCTTAAACCTGAAGTGTTAGATTGTTATTCTCGTTATTCGTGATCTGAAGGTAGAAGAGGATTGAACATTTAAGTGCCCTTAAAATTGAAATCAGATGTGCACGAAATCACATTGTTGGTTGATTTTACTCCTTGGATGGGCTTAAAGATGCCATTCAGAGAGGTGATAGAGTGTTGTCGGAGATGGGCTTAAATATGTAATCCAAAGTAATTTGTGATAGGAGTATCAGAATGAGTCTACGCCCGACCGTGTCTGAAGAATGCTTTTCAGAAAATCTCTGAAGGAAAATGCTTTTCAGAGAGGAGCCCTAAAGGAGACGCTTTTTAAAATTCAGTCTCTGAAGGGGAACACTTTTCAGAATAAACCTCTGAAGGATAAGTCTTTTCAGAACAAAGCCCTGAAGGAGATGTTTTTCAGAATTCAGTCTCTGAAGGGAGATGCTTTTCAGAATAAAACATTGAAGGAAATACTCGCCAGAATTTAGTCTCTGGGGGGTTCTTTTCAGAATAAACCTATGAAGAGAATGCTTTTTAGAATAAAGCCCTAAAGGAGATGCTTTTCAGAATTCCGTCTCTGAAAGGGAATGCTTCTCAGAATAAACCTCTGAAGGAGAATGCTTTCCATAACAAAGCTCTAAAGGAGATGCTTTCTAGAATAAACCTCTAAAGGAGAATGCTTTTTATAATAAACTTCTAAAGGAGAATTATTTTGTGAAAGAAGCCCTGAAGGAGATGCTTTTCAGAATTCAGTCTCGGAAGGGGAATACTTTTTAGAATAAACCTTTTAACGAGAATGCTTTTCAGAATAAAACCCTGAAGGAGATTGCTTTGGTCATGTAGATAGTCGCCCCGTCCTATTTTGGGAATAGATCTACAATATGTTTCTAAATTGCTGATAATATTCGTTTGTTTGTGAACTTAACCTGAAAAGACAAAGTTAGTTCTATGCAAAGTCAAGATGTATGTAATGCATTGCGTAATGATGTTCTCAAAATAAATTGGAATAGTATATGCATTCCGTATGCATATGTTATGATATTTTGTAAATGATGTATGGATGAAATAAGTTATTAGAGAGTATCTATATTCTCCATATAATAATGTCTGGCTGGGGAAATAAATCCATGATTGTTGTTAGGGATGGAGACAGTAATTCATTGGCTTTGTTTAAAATGCCTCTATTGGAGATTTATGTTTTCTGTTTGAGGATATTCTGTCGGGGATGTTTGACTTCTTCTTTGGGATATAAGCATTCAAGGAGAGTCGGTCATTCGTCATTCTTTGAAGGATTTGATTCCTGATTTGGGATAAAAGAGATGGATAATCCTCTGATGTGTTGTCTGACGAGGTTTTAGATATGATTATTGACTCTTCCGGGGAGGACAACGTTGAATGATATCTGGCTGGGGAAGAGAATCTTGTCGAGGAATTGCAATATCAGTGAAATAAACTCTGTTAGGGAAATAAACCATGTAGATTGTGTTGAGGAAAATAATCTCTGATGAGGATTAGTTTGTGAAAATAGCTCTGAGGAGATTGCTCTGTGGGGAATTTAGGGTCAACTTGAATGTTATCCTGACTCCTAGAGTCTCTAGTAAATGCTAATCCTGTTTTCATGCGTATATTTGTAAATAGTAATCATACTCAAATGCATATGTTCATTCAATGTAATCATTGGATGTTTTTGCAAACAAAACAGAGAAAGTAAAAAAAAATTGTATTTTGAAGTATATTTGCATTGATTTTGAAAAGTTTTCATACAAGCAGATAGTTTTATACAAGGAGATAGAAATCCTAGTAAGAGGAAATCGTCGTGAATTTCAAAAATGGGTATAAAGTGAAATAAAGAAAAACAGCTATGTGGAAATGATCCCATCAAGTTTCGACTCTGCTATTGCCCTTGTGTCTTCAAGCATCTCATCCCTTGTTGTCGGAAGAAGTTGATTGAATTGATCTGTACCATTTAAACTTCACGTTAGTGATTATGCTGGTTGTAAGTAGGTGGGTGATTGAAAGGGACATAGTCGTACACTTTAATCCTTAACGTTTTCCTAGACCTCCCTTCCAGGTTTTCAGTCCATCGGGATATCCTTTTTTTCCCAAGCCAGCTTTTCAGATCTTTGACTTGTCGGATGTGTAGTTATATATATATATATATATATATATATATATATATATATATATATATATATATATATATCCCTAATTTTTCCAGAACCCTTTTGGTTCTCCAGGATGCCCTTATTTTTTCCTAGGCTAGTTAACCTAGCGGGTCTCTTTTATGCGTAGTATTTTTTGACTATGTCCGTATTCACAGGGGGCGGAAAATCTTAACCGTCCATGGTGGTAAGTATCATCACACCCCATGAAAATGTCTTTTTAATCACAAATGGACCTTCATTTGTGGGATTCCATTTTCCCATGGGATCACCTTATGGTAGAATGATGCGCTTTATTACCAAATCACCAGCTTGGTAAACCTGATGTTTGATTTTCTTGTTAAAGGCTTTGATCATGCATTTCTGATAAATTTGACTATAATAAACAGCCGGAAGCCTTTTGTCATCAATCAAATTTATCTGGTCGAGTCTAGTCAGAAGACCTCCTTAGGAATTTCTTATCATTAATAGATGCCCCTTCATGATACTCTTGAGTCTCGAGGTATCTTTTTACTTCGTGGTACCAAGGCTTTTCCTCTACTCCATCCGTATCGACTTCATAGCAATATATCAGTTAGTATAGTCTCCCAATAGTAATTCTAGGAGCTTCATTGTCCCATCTGACTCTGAACATAGATGACATGGTAGCCAATGCGTCTGCCAATTAATACTCTTCTCGTGGAATGTGTTCAAAAGAGTTTTCTTCGAAGTACGATATTAATGTCAACACATGCCCTCGATAAGGAATGAGATTTGGATGCTTCGTATGCTATTCCCCATTAATCTAACTAATCACTAGGGTTGAGTCCCCATATACATTTAGGAATTTGATTCTCATGTCGATGTCAGCTTTGATACCCATGATGCACACTTCTTACTCTGCCATGTTGTTGGTACAATCAAAACCTAATCTGGTGGTGAAGGGTGTATTGAAACCCTTGGGAGAGAAAATCACAGCAGCAATCCCATTACCAAGCGCGTTGGAAGCTCCGTCAAAAACCATAGTCTAACAGGATCCCGGTTCAGGTCCTTCATACGGTCTAGGTTCTTCTTAATCAGTAACTAGCAAAATATTCCCATCCGAGAACTCAAAATTCATTGACTGATATTCATCTACAACTTGATGAGCCAAATGATCTTCTTGTACACTTTCTTTGATTTCCTTATGAGTAGTGTATTGAATGTAATATTTTGTCAAGACCATTTTCCATCTTGCTATTCTTCCAGAGAGAGCAGGTTTCTCGAATATGTATTTTATCGGACCCATCTTAAAGATCAACAAGGTAGTATGAGTCAACATATATTGTCTTAGTCAGCGAGCAGCCTATGCCAAAGCGCAACAAGTTTTCTCGAGCAGTGAGTATCTTGTTTCACAGTCGGTAAACATTTTGCTAAGGTAGTATATTGCATGGTCTTTTTGACCAGACTCGTCATGTTGCCCCAATAAACACCCCATTGTGTTCTCTAATACTGTGAAGTACATGATCAGAGGTCTTCCTTCAACCAATGGCATCATAACTAGAGGTTCCTGGAGGTACTCCTTGATCTTGTCGAAGGCTATCTGAAAATCTTCGTTCGACTTCATTAGTTGATCTTTATTTAGTAACTTGAATATTGGGTCATAAGTAATAGTTAAATGGGAAATCAATCTGGCAATGTAATTAAATCTTCCTAGGAAACCTTTGACTTCCTTCTCAATACAGGGAGTTGGCATTTCTTGAATATCTTTAACCTTGACGGGATCAACTCCAATACCTTTACCACTGACGATGAAACCTAGGAGTTTACCGGATCTTACCCAAAAGGTGAACTTGTTTGGATTCAACCTCAATTTGTACTTCTTCAATCTCTCAAGCAATTCCTGCAGATGGTCAAGATGTTCTTTTCAGTATGGGACCTGGCTATCATGTCATCAACGTAAACCTCTATCTCATGATGGATCATATCATGGAAGAAAGCTATCATAGCATGCTGATATGTTGCTCCGACATTCTTCAAACCGAAAGGCATAACTCTATAACATAAAGTGCCCAACTGTGTGACAAAAGTAGTCTTCTCTATGTCTTCAGGAGCCATCTTGATTTGATTATAACCAGAGAAACCATCCATGAAGGAAAATATTTTGTGCTGAGCGGTGTTGTCAACCAGAACATCAATATGTGGAAGCGGAAAATCATCTTTAGGGCTTGCCCTATTCAAATCCCTGTAGTCTACACACATACGTACCTTACCATCCTTCTTAGGTACTTGAACCACATTTTCAACCCACTGAGGATAGGTCGTAACAACTAAGAAACCACCATTGAACTCCTTCATAACCTTAGCTTTGATCTTTTCAGACATCTCGGGACGCATGCGATGAACCTTCTACTTTACAGGGGGACAACCTTCCTTCATTGGTAGACGATTGTTGTACCCAAAATTTTCCCTCTCATTTTTAAATAAAATTATTTCAAGAGGTCTCCTCATCTTCCTAGGGATCTCAATTGCTCAAGGTTACTCAAGGAATTAATCAGACAAGTCTTCTCATAAGCAATTAGCCTACAACTAGGGTTTTGATTTTCTCAAAGGAAATTGGAATTATAATGCCTCAAATGGTTTTCACAACTCCTCATATGTATTCAATAATGATCATAACAAGTTTTATTCCTTGTATCAAAAGGATGCTCAGTCAATTTCTCAGATGATGGAAAATCAACTATATTGGCTAAAGAGTCAAATATGGCTAACATACAGTCAAACTTCAATATTTTAGGTCAACATCAACATTTTGAAGTAATATTCATCATTTTATCAAGGATTGATCATGATTCCTCAAGAAAAACCCTCAAGTCATCAAAAGTCAAAAGTTGCCAAATTAGGGTTTCCTTTGGAGAAGTCAACTGGACTTTGACCAAACATAACTTTCACATGCTTCAACAACTTTTCCCCAACCACAGTCAATCTTTAAAGAAGTTCAATTCTTTACAACTTTGTATATCTAAGCTCAAGTCAAAAAAGTGCTTCATTTGAGAGATATGGGCCAATACATTATAGGTCATTTCAAAAGTCACCAAAAAGACACTTTTTTTCAAGGCAACTTAGATCAAGATAAATTCTTCAAATGTAAATATAATAAACATAGAGATTGTAGACAATACCTTGAGCTTTCCAAAAAGTCCTAGATCAACTTGAAATGATAAAAATTGAGAGAGTTATGATTGGTGCAAGTTGAGAATTATTTGAGAAATTTACGAAATATTTGTTGAGCAATCTTGAACTTTTGGGTTAATGCACCTAACTTTTTAGGTTAAAACATGTTTATAAAAATGTTAGAGGACCTTTAATTTCATCCATGCATAAATTTGATCTTTTATTTTATTTATTTTGATTTTTATTCAAATGAAATCAAAAGTAAATCTAATGAATGGTGAAGACTATGGATTAGGCGTGCAAGTTTTGTCTTGGACCAAATTTGAAGCCCAAAAACTCATAGCCAGCTAGCAAAACGTAGGAAGACAGATTTGGACACAATCTTCTCAATATGGAAACTTTGAAAACATATTTTATCATATTTGATTCACACATTGATTCACATATATCCCTTCCTTATTTGTTAACCTAAACTCATCCCTATAAATACCACAACAATATCAGATGAAAAGGAGACGCAGAGGCTTCCTTAAAATACCACTCAAAAATTCTAAAAAAAATTCAAGAAAAGTGAAAATTTGTATCACACGATCCAGCTACTCTCGAGCCATTCCAAGCACCAAGAAAGCCTCCTGAGATCTCCAAGAGTCATTCTTAACCCTTAGGCAGTCTCAACGTATCACAGAGCTCCCTCATTCAGCCTCACCAGAATTGGTAAAATTATTCAAGTTCAAACTCTTATTTTATGCTTTGTTGAATCATTTAACGCACATATACATAATCAACATGATATTTAGAATGTTTTTGAACCATTGTTTGTGAGGTCTAACGCAGGAATAACAAAGTGCCATGGTTAGGGCATGAAGCTCCGGCTTCATTGTATCTCCGTGTACAGACCGTTTCACGTTAAATGGAGACCACCACTGGATTCACAGCCCCCAAATTAGGGGGGTAAGGTCCCTATAATCTTTTTTGTTGTTGATTTTTACAGGTTTACAAAATTGGGTGATCGGAGAAGACAACCGGAAACTACCATCCAGGGTGGTTTGTCCGATGGTTGAAGTGTGTGGCAGAATGAGATAACATCATTGGTTTATTCAAAAAACAAGGGCCCACCTGTTTTGATTTTTTTTTTTAAATTGAAAAATAAAATTAGTTTTATTATATAATCATGTGTTTACGTTTCATAACCGGATATAGCATCCACCCCAGTGGCAGGAGTGTGTGCATTAAGGCTTGATTGGTACCCCGGGCGTGGGTCCGATCCCTGGTTTTTCCAATTTTGTGTTTATTTTTCAGGATAGCGTGCAATTCATCAAAAAACCTTTTCCATTCGTTCTCTAGCACAAGCATGCACTTGGCCTGGTGGAGGGGAGGCACACTTGTTAACCAAGGGGCGTGGGTTCAACACCCACCCCATGCATTTTTTTTAATCATTTTCCTTTGTTTTGTTTTTAACCCTAATTTCTTCACTAACCCTAATTTTCATTTATTTTCTTAATTATTTTCTTAATCAACCATTAACCAATTTTGATTTCTTTTCAAAATCTTAATAAAATTAGGTCTAGGTCTTTTAATCAATATTAATTTTAGTATTTTTTAATTAATTAATTAAATTAGACTTAGGTTTTGTGTTATTAATTAATTTAGAAATAAGTTAATTTATTTCTTTTAAAACACAAAAAAAAAATCATTTAACACAAAAATTCCAAAATAGATTAAATTAGATTTGTTAGTTTTTTTCTAAAACCTTTTTTTAACATTTTCTTATTTATTTGCTATTTAAATTCTAGAAATCAAATGTATAGGTCGCACAGATGATTTTGTAATAGCTTAGTTTATTTTCTCGCATTTTTTAATTATTTAACTGCTCATGGGATGTAATAACCTAGGTTTATTTTCATGCACTTAATTTTCGCACTTATACTATGTATGCCTGTATATATATAATTTTATAGTAACTAGACATGTATGGAAAGATCTTAAACAAAATGTTAGATAACCCTAACTCTCAAGACAAACATAACTGAACTGAATCACTCTTGCACACTCGCACCTCTAGGGTAGCCTTTCTCTGTTGCCTTTGAAATAACAATGGTCATGTCCCTCGAATGTTGGGATACCATTAGAAAAGATCATAGTCCCAAGATGTCCCTCGAAGTTTCCTATGAGAAATGATCTTGTCCCTCGATGTTGCCTACAAATATATGATGACAGTCCCTTCAAATTGCTAAGGTATCCCTATATGTTGCCTTCGATGAACATAACGAAGACCCTACGCATGTCCCTTCACATCCAATGGATGGGGATACCTACCAA
Organism: Vicia faba; assembly: GCA_948472305.1. Classification (NCBI taxonomy): domain Eukaryota; kingdom Viridiplantae; phylum Streptophyta; class Magnoliopsida; order Fabales; family Fabaceae; genus Vicia; species Vicia faba. Next base: position 463,692,565 of record OX451738.1, read on the forward strand.
CTAGTGGTATGGATAGTACCATCCTTAACGGAGAATGAAAAGGTTAACGAAAGACCTTTCACGGGTATGATACCCTTAATTGCTTGCTCAAAAACAAAATAATTTTCACACCTCACACTTTCAAAATAACTACTTTCAAACGCTTTATAAACACTCTTGAGGACTAATACAAGGGTTATTATAAAGTACACTGCCTTACATTGGCATTTTCAAAATATTTTCAAAGCATACACAAAGAAAATTAAAGTGAGCTAAGCAATTAAGAGCCCGTAGATAACTACAGATGAAAAGGGTGCTAACACCTTCCCTTTTCATAACTTAACCCCCAAACTCAAAATATTAAAAGGTCTTTCCTGTTCTTTCCACCTTTCCTTATTGGATAAAATAAAATTTGGTGGCGACTCTTACTATCCGCAAAATTTGCAATAAAACGCAAAAACAACTCAGTTCTCTCACCGTATTACAATGGTGAACTGCATTGTCAGTATCAAGCCTTGGGATATCTTCGTACGACGAAGAAAAAATCTCAACATAGTCACAAAACATCCGAACTAACTTATTTTTGACATTGTCTTCTAGTTTAGAACCTATCTTGACTTCTTTCTTGTCCTCTTCAGTACCCAAGTTCACAACCTCGATTGGATCTTCATACGGTCGTATGGTTGTTTCTTCTTAAATTAACAGCCTAGCAAGCTCTTCAGGTATTTCACAATCTTCCTCATCTTTGTCCTTAACTTGGTAGATCGGATTTTTGAAGTCATAATTTGCAATAGCAGAATTGTTATTAATGGGATCCAGGATGGATATGGATCTGCAATTTGTTGGGTGTGTGTGTGTAAGAACACATAGTTATTTTGAAAGCAATAAAGTATAAGAAATACAAAGAGAGAAAAACTTGAATGCAAACGTCTAATGATTTATTAAATGAAAATATGACGATGAATAAAAATAACCCTAACAAGTGGACCGTTATGCCCCGAGTAAGGCACAAGGCTTAAAGTTATTGTTTAAATTACATAACCAAGAAACTTGAAAATAAGAAAACAAAAAATAGCATTTACTCCTGACTAAAGGAGATTGGTATAAAGCCTTCAGTCTTCCAATTATTGAGCCTACTGCTGGTAGTAGGGAAGATCCAATTATCTATGTCACAGTCACTATCAGTTGTGAACTCCATTGTTGTTGATGCGGAATGGCGGTCTCCCAGATATGGAACGAGTAGGACGTACATCCCTTTGAGCCTGTGAGGTGAAACCTAAACCAAAATTGTCAGACTTGTAAGGAATATCGAGAAGCTGACCCCAAAGAATGCAACCACCTTCTTCAACCACAGCCTTAGCGTCTTTTAGAGAAGCCATTTTTGGTGGAATCTTGGTAACCTTTGGAATAGTAGAAGCAACTTTATCAACCGGGGTTGTCTGAGAAACAAAATCAAAGGTATGGCAAGGAGTATCGAAGAATTTACCATCCATCTCGACATATTTGAAAGAGTTCAAATTACTCACCTTATATTCTTCTTCACCGTAAACGGTGACAATCTCTCCCTTCACGTGATAATTCAACTTTTGTTGTAAGTTAGAAGTAATAGCACCTACCCCATGAATCCAAGGGCGTCCAAGAAAACAAGAATAGGCTAGACAAATGTCAATCACATAGAAAGTAGAGTCAAAGACCTAGGAACCCACTTTGATTGGAAGATCAACCTTTCCATGCACCATTCTCTTTGAACCATTAAAAGATCTCACCACAATGTCACTAGGTTTTAGCACAATCCCCTTACAATCAAGTTTGTCTAAAGAAACTTTAGGCAATACGTTCAATGAGGAACATGTGTCCACCGACACATGAGATAAGGTAGTTCCCCTACACTCAATAGAGGAATTCATGACCTTATTATGGTTCCTTCTTTCCGGAGTCAAATCAGCATCATAAAAGCCTGTCCCATTATCAGTTGTCAGGTTAGCAACATAATTTTCGAACTGATCAACAAAGATTTTTGTGGCACATGAGCAGATTTCAGAAATTTTACCAAAGCCTGAGCATGGGCTTTAAAGCGCAACAACAGAGACATCGTAGGGTATTTTGAAGGGGGTCTGCCCCAATTGTTCAACAATATTATAGTCACTCTTTCGAATAATCTTCAGTATCTCTTCCATCTCTTGTTTAGAGGTGTCTTCAACAGTGACCTCTTTTGGTGCCTTAGTTTGGGAAAGCTCAGTCATATGTTCTTTTTCTCGAATTTCAGTAGTTGATTCAGTAGTAGTGATACGAACTGGTGCAGTAACAGCCATTGGAGAGATCTTTGGAGAGAAAACCCTTCCACTTTTGGTAACCTTACTAGTCCAAGCAATATTTCCAACATCGAGATCGGTAATTTCAACATTTACATCTTTTTAATCAATGGTTCTTGCTTGACAACATGGTAGTAGACGTTAGCTCCATAATTCCGAGGGATAGCCCTATCTGAGGAATATGCAATTGGCCCAGGTGCAGTAATGATTAGAGGAGAAACTCTAGGTTCGATAGTAGTCTTCATAGGACCCTTAGAAGTTATCCTTATAGGGGTACCGGAAATTGTAGACACGTCTTCAAGCTTAAGATCTTGGGATATACTCTCCACAGAAGGAGTCTTCTCAAAAGGAATTTTCTTAAATAGAATCACACGGTCATTTATCAAACACTGAATACCTTCTTTATGTAGTGAACAATCATTGGATTGGGATGCACAGTAGTAGCAGCCTTCAACGCAAGCCGGAAACAAACTGGCTTGCAACAACTTCTTCTTAACAATCATCAAAGGAGTAGTTAAGTCATTCACACTTGGAACATAAGAAACATCTTAAATAGCATTAACGCCCTTGACATGATTATGAATAGGTGCAGTAATCACATTAGGAGTCTCAAGAGGATAAAATTCAATTTCCTTAGCTTCGATCATGTCTTGAATCTTATTCTTCAGAGCCCAACAATTGCTAGTGTCATGCCCGGGACTGTCGGCATGACATGCTTACCTTGAATTAGGATTGTAGATGAGAGAGGAAGTATTTGGATTCTGAGGACGTTCTCTCAATGTAACTAGCCCTTCCTACAACATGTGTTATAATTCTTGGGCCAATAGCATGTTGATTCTTGTGAACTGCCTCTTGGGTGCATCCTGCCTATGCTGATTATTTTGTTGTTGTTGCACTAGCGCATGATTGTCCCCACAGATTGGTTACGGTCACTCTTATTACGACTCTTCTGGCTGTATGCACCATTTGATTCTCTCTTACCATTATAAGACTTCTTCACAGTATTTAAAGATGTAGCCACCTAAATTTTACCTCTTCTGATTCCATTCTCAACACATTCTTCTATCAATATCAGGTTAGTGAAACTAGATGAAGAACTTCCTAGAAGATGATTATAGAAGGGAATAGTTAGCATGCTCATGAACATGTCAACCAACTCTCTATCAGCCAAAGGAGGTTGAATTATGCCTGCAAGTTCTCTCAATTTATGTGGATACTCTTTGAAACCTTCCTCAGATCCCATGGACATACTCTATAGTTGCATGTGGGTTGGTGCCAAATTAGAATTGTATTGATACTATTTGTAGAAAGCTGCAGTCAAATCTTCCCAGGTGTGAATATTGGTACCTTCAAGTTGACAATACCATTCCAGTTATGTTCCAGACAGTCTCTCTTGACAGAAATGCAACCACAATTTCTTGTCAGCAGGTTATGGTTGAATTTTCCGAACATATGACTTCAAGTGCAGTTTCGGGAAGGAAACACCATCATACTTGGAAAAGATAGGCGTTTTGAATTTAGGAGGAATGAGGACTCCTGACACGAAACCCAAATCATTAAAGTTCAATTCAGGCACCTTCTGGATCTCCATAGCTCTCAGACACTCTTCCAGTAGCTTATACTTCTCATTAGCAGGGGGATATTGCTCATCCAAATAATCATCTTCCTCTTCATCAGGATATTTTTCAGAACCAGGACTGCTTCTTTCAGCTTTCACACTCTTACCATCTTCATCATGTTTGTCATCTTCATCTGATGGGATATTAAGATCTTGAGCTTTCATGACTGGACCTCTGAACCTTCTCCCCATGTTAAGAAGGCCAATTTGTTTCTTTGTCTTCTTATTCTTATTGGTGGCAAGTGCCTTTAATTCTTCCTTCCCCTTGGCTAAGTTCAAGAACATCTGTTGGAATTGGGCATTCTTAGCTTGGAGATCTTTGACTGTTATGTAATGATATGTATGACACGTATAGGCATATGCAATGTTTTCAAGGATCCCGCAGGATTAGAAAAAGAATCTAGTTGCAACTTTGTCTTGAAGAAATTTAAGTCTCCATCTTTGCACGTCCTTCTATAATAATTAAGCTTACCATACCAAGTAGGGTCGTAGCCTTTGACTCAAGAGAATGTACTTTAATCTTGACGGTATTTGGTTAGAGGAAAATATGTCCTCTTTCCCTTTTCTAGAAATATGGCTTATAATAATCATGCACCAAAGATCCCTAAGATTCTTGAAATGGTTAGTAAAAATGCCATGTCATGATGATATGATGTTATGATGTCTTGTTCGTGTTAGATAGATAGAAAACACAAACAAGTCACACAAGAGCCCTAGTTTTAAAAGTATACATGAAGTCCATAGGTAAGTACCCTTCCTCTTTAATTCAAATTGGCTCAACCTATACTAACAATAGCAACCGAGTCCTAGGAATTTCATATCATCGATCTTTCTCATAGGCTTTATTTTAGCACGGCCATTGGCTTGCCACAAAAACATCCTGAGAGTCGAATCTCAATGAGCGTAGCATCGAGTATCAACCAACCTTGGATTGTACCAAAGCCGTCCATCTCACTACCTTCTAATGGAAAAGATGGGTCAATTAAGGTTCTAAAAGTATGTTAGTGCTAATGACACCACGCGAAAGCTTAATTTTATCCTTGACTAACTCAAGGAATATTAGTACAAACCAATATGTCGCACTAATCGTAGCAATCATTTCAACCATGCTGGTTTATGCCGTACAGTCTCGATGATCTATTGCTACTTACCTAAGGAATCCCTAGATGTGAGTGTAGGATCTTACAAGAAATTAAAACCAAATAAAACCCTTAAAGTTAAAGAAAACAATTCAAACAAATAAAGCAATTAAAAGTGATCTAACTCTAAGGTATCCCCTCTTTTTAAGTACTTCCCAACATAGTCACAAATTTGGTAACACGGTGGGAAACTGACTTTTTTGGTTTTATCCAAATGTGTGGATAGCAAGAGTTGCCAACGAATTTTCTTTTATCCAAAATTTAGGAAAGTTGAAAAGAAAAAGAAACATCTTTGATAGATTTTGAGTTCGGGGGGTAAGTTATGAAAATGGAAGGTGTTAACACCCTTTTCATCCGAGGTTATCTACAGGATCTTAATTGTTAGCTCACTTTTGAAAATTTTCTCTGTATGTGTGTGATTTTGTTGAAAATATTTTTGAAAAGCCAAAGTACGAAGGACTTTGTAATGATTCTTGTGTCAGTCCTCAAGAATGCGTACAAAGTGTTGAAAATATTTTGTTTGAAATGTGTGATGTGAAAAAATGTTTATTTCAGAAAAGAGTTGTGAGCAAGAGATTAAGATTTCCTTACCCACTAAATGTCGTTCTTATTCTTTTCCTTCTCCTTTAAATATAGTTGTACTTGTACCAATAGTTGGTAGGTAGCCCCATCTATTGGATGTGAAGGGACAGGCATAGGGTCAACGAATGGTCATCGAAGGAAAAATATAAGGATACTTTAGAAATTTGTATCAGAGGGACTAGATCATTTTCGTAGGCAACTTATAAGGGTCATCGAGGGACTATGATCTTTATTCGTAAGGTTCTTTTGCTAAAGTATCCCCACTTTCGAGGGACATGACCATTGATCGTAAGGAAACAAGAGAGGTTACCCTTAAGGTATAAGTTTGAAGAGTGTTTGTTTTCAATTATTTATCTTGAGATTAGGGTTTTCTACGTTTATTTTTAATATTTCCATACAATCCTAATTACTAGTAGTTATAAAGTATGCAGAAAATAAAGGGCAGAAAATAAAATTCCTATGGTATTACATGGTTTTGGGGAAGTTACATAATATGAGAGTGCAAGAAATTAAACTTATAACTATTACAACCTCGGAGCAGACACATAATAGGAAAAAATGCGGAAAATGAATCTACGCTATTACATAGGGAATGCGACCTATACATTTGATTTAGGAAAATTAAATAAAAAAAGAATGTAAAAATGTTATTTTATGATTTTTTATGGAAAATAATTTAACTAACAATAATTAATAAAACCTAAACTCTAGTTTATTTTAATGGTTAAGAAAAAGGTGATTAATTAATTAATTTAGTAAATAAAAAAAGAGAATTTTTAATTATTAATTAAAACCATAATCCTAGTTTATTAGTATAAAGAAACTAGGTTAATTGATTGTATTTTAAATAAAAATCATTAGGGTTTAAAAATTAGGATTATTTAAAGAAAAGGAAAATAAGTTAGAAAAGAAAATAGGGTACCGCGCCCTTAAGCTTTACAACGTCTACCTTACCACCAAGCCAACGCGCTAGTTATGTTAGAAGATAGAGCCTGATCATTATATTTACAACCTGAATGTTAATTTGGAAAATAACAAAAAAAACTCAAAATGCAAGGAATCGAACCCACGCCCATTCGTTCATCATGCGCGCCTTCCACCAACTGAGCCATGTATCCAATCTAAGGGATTGATTTGGATGGTTGTTTTGAATTGAGGATGCTTGAAAATAGGGTTTCAATTTCAACCTTCTTCTTGCAAATTTTTGGTCACAAACCCTTGTCTCTTGCAGCCTCTTTGCGTGTCCCTCTTTGTCTGAATATGGAGGGTATTATAGATGGAGAGATTAGCTTAAAGACATGAGCTTGGAGTTTAAACAACACATGTATTTGATTTTTTTTTGGAAATAGGTTTAAAAGTAACAAAAACATGGAGATTTGGTTGGAAAATAAGTATGCATGGTTTCTATCTTGGTCTTGGGCCCCCAAAATAATCAGATCATATGCCTTATATGTCTTACACATTTATCTAATATTTATTTTATTTAAATGAATAAAAATCAAAATAAATGAAATAAAAATTAAAATAATGCATTCATGGACTTAGAGGTCTTCTAAGGTGTCATGAAAATGTTTAGACCTTAAAAGATAGGTCCATTAGCCCAAAAGTCAAGTTTGCTTCAAATTGAATTTCATGTTTTTTCTCAAAATTGCCCAACTTTCACAAATCATATCTCACTCAACTTTCACTATATGAAGATGATGTAGGACTTTTTGGAAACCTCAATATGTCACCTATAACTTTCATGTTTGTCGTGTTTTTAAAGATTTTAACTTGATGTAAATTAATTTGATAAAAAGTGTCTTTTTGTTAACTTTTAAAATGACCTGTAATATTTTGGCTCAAATCTAACAGATGAATCATTTTTTGACCTTGATTTTAGAGAGACAAAGTTGTAGAGAATTGAGTTTGCTTCAAAATGAGCTTTGATTGAGAATTTTCTGATGAAGCATGTAAACGTTATGCTTGGTCAAAGTTCAGTTGACTTCTCTTTAAGAGAACCCTAATTTAGTAACTTTTGGCTTTTGATGAATATTGAGTTTTCTTGATGAATCATGATCAAACCTTGATAAAATGATTAATATTAGTTCAAAATCTTAACGTTGACCAAAAACCTTGAAGTTTGACTATAAATTGGTCAAAGTTGAATTTTTTGTCCAATATAGTTGATTTTCAATCATCTGACTATTTGGTAGAGCAAACTTGTGTTGCAAGGCTTGAAATTTGGAATGGGGATACTTTGAAGCATGTGAGAAACCAAGAAGTCAATTTGAGGCACTAGAAGTCCAATTTTCATTGAGAAACCCAAAACCCTAGTTGTAGGCCACTGCTTAGGAGGAGGGTTCATCTGATCATTCTTTGAGTAGTCTTGAGAACCTTAGGAGAACGAGAAGATATCTTGAACCAACTTGTCTTGAAAAATCGGAGGGAAAATTTTGGGGTACAACACTTGAGGTTCATTGTTATGAGGCTTTTCTCTTTTCAATCCTCTAATGATTTTTCAAGAATTTTGGTCTAAGTGGATCATTTAAACATCATTAATCATATATGCTTGCCTTGAGTACTTAAAATGAATGATATACTTGAAAAAAAGCAAATGAAATTTTTTGTTGAGAATATTTGATTTTATCAATCTTATGATGAGTTTTCAAATGAAAGTTTCAAGATGGTCATTCAACTAACCTCTAACTTCTAATTCATTAACAATTGACTTTACTTTGTCTTTTACTTTCTGCTTTTAATTTATGCCCTTTATTTTATGCCTTTACTTGTATGCACCATTTACTTTAGCATTTATATTTCATGCTATTTTCATCTTTGCTCACATGAGAATTTATCTTTATGTTATTTTATATTTTCTCACTTGAGCATTTATCTTTATGTCATTTTTATTTTGCTCACATGAGCTTTCATTTTCTTTTTGAAGACACTTAATAACCAACTTGAACAATAAAAAGGCCTTAAGGTTACTTGGACTATTTGGTTACTATCCTTGGTGTAATACGGTGGGAGAACTCACTTTTTTGGTTTTATCCAAATGTTTCAAATAGCAAGAGTTGCCACTGACTTTTCTTTTATACAACAAGGAAAGACTGAAAAGAACAGGAAAGACCTTGAAGATTTTTGAGTTCGGGGGTAGGTTATGAAATGTGAAGGTGTTAGCACCCTTTTTATCCCTAGTTATCTACGGGATCTTAATTGCTTAGCTCACTTTTGAAAATTTTCTTTTTGTGTAAGTGTTTTGGAAAATATTTTGAAAATTTCAATGTAAGGCAAACTTTGTAATGACTCTTGTATCAGTACTCAAGAATTCATACAAAGTGTTTGTTTGAAAATATTTCATTTTGAAAGTGTGATGTGAAAATGTTTTGTTTTGAAAATTTTGTGAGCAAGCGAATAACAGTATTCTACCCACTAAAGGTTGTTCTTGTACTTTTCCTTCTCCTTAATATAGATATATCCATACCATTAGGTAGTAGGAAGCCCTATCATTAGATGTCAAGGGATAGGCGCAGGGTCATCATACAGTCATTGAAGGCCACTTGTAAGGATGCTTTAGAAATTTTCGTAAGGGACTATATAATTTATCGTAAGGTGCATTGAAGGGTCATCAAGGGATTATAATATTTGATTCGAGGGTGTTGTACCCCAAAATTTGCCCTCCCATATTCTTCAAGAAATTGCCAAGTCATGCTTCAAAATTCCCCAAGGGTTGCACAGTCCAAGGGCCTCCTAACAGTCAAAATTAGGGTTTTGGTTCTGACAAAGTAAATGAAGTTTCCAAGGGTCCAATCAAGTCCCACATGCCTACAAATATGGTCAAGCATCCTCATATCAAGTTTCAAGACTTTCAGCACAAAATTGCACAGTCAAAAACCCTAATTGCACTACAGTCAACTGTAGGGGCAAAATGGTCATTTGATAGTCAAAAGTTCAAATTTTTGGTCAAACATCTCATTTTGAAGCCACAAACATCATTTGATCAATGCTTGATCATGATTCTCAAAGCTTGGCTCAAAAATCATCAAGATGCAAAAGTCTCCTTATTTGGACAGTTGAAAAAGTCAACTGTAAATTGACCAGGGCATAACTTTCACATGGATTATCAGAAAAATTCCATCCAAATCTCATTTTGAAGATAAAGACATTTCCTACAACTCCTCTTCATACTTCAAGTCCAAGAAATGATCTCAAAAAAAGTTATCAATTTCAACATTATAGGTCATTTTCAAAAGTCAACAAAAAGGGACTTTAAGTCAAAGGCCATAACTTGAGATTGGTAAATCAAAATGACATGGGACCAAAGGTATTGGTTAGAGGACTCAAATACCTTTCCAAAATGTCCAAGAACATGAGCAAAGCTTAAAAATTGAGCAAGTTATGCCTTGTAGAAGTTGGGAAATTTTTGGATATTTTGAAAAGTCAACATTGATTCAAATGACCTAAAATTGCTAATGGGCCTCTTTTCTTCCACAATTCATTACCCAAGGCATGTGCACGACCATTTGGCCCAAAGGGAAGTTTTTCTTCATTTTTTATTTATTTATTTGGATTTTTAATCATTAATAATTCATTTAATTAATTAAAATACATGAAAAATACTAAACCTAGGTTTTTCAATCTTTTTATGCATATAATATCTCCAATATTTCGTGCAAATCAAATTAGGGAAGAATTAGGATGATTGGATATGATTGAGACCAAATATGTTTGAAAAAGATTTGAAAATAATGGCTTGCAAATCAAATATTTTTTCACATCAATGCATGGATTTTTGATCAAGTTCTTAACCTAAATCATTCAGCTATACATACACAAGAAAACCCTCGTGCCCATTACCAAAAGGTTGCGCCATAGACAAGAAACAAACTTGAACTTTTTGCTTGAAATTTCAAAACTGCAAACCAAGTTACAGGTCGATTCAAGCAAAGAAACTTGTTCCATCACCTTCCTGAGGCTTCAAGGAAGATTTCCAAATAAAAACCATCCATCCTAACCTCAAGAAACGTAAGAACGGTGACCACCTGTACAGAAAATTTCTTGCAATCGTACATCATGAATCATGCGTTTTTGGCACTTTTTAATATTTGATTCATATTCATTGTTTGATTCTAATGCTGACTGTATGATTTAATTGTGTTTTTGTGCACCCTTGAGGATTTCACCATGAATGTGCGCTAGGGTTTCCAGGACCTTGAATTAGGGTTTTTTAATTAAGGAACAATTGGCATATGGGACCTAGACCATTCAACTCAGTGCTCTTAGACGAAAACAAAACGACCCTCGCGCCTAATTTCTAATGCAAGGATTCCTAATCGCTATTTTCTGGAATGGTACATTCTGGAACGGTTCAAAAACCGTTGCTTATGATTTTGTGTTTCAGGGAACATAGAAGAAGAAGATGAGGTGGCCATCAAGGATTGGATTGTTTGAAATCTCGCGCGAAAAACGCACTAGCGTTTGTTTTTACTTTATTATGTTTATTGTTTATTTAATATACAGAACGCGTTGAGTGCTTCAGTGGCAAGGCTTGCTAGTGGTAATGTTCAGGACCTGGGTTCGAGCCCCAGGTCCCCACCCCTTTTCATATTATTTTTCATATAACATTCATATGCAGCTTCAGCGTTAAGGTGTACCATACATCCTCAAGATCAAGCCTTTCACGCACATGATGAGATCAATCCAAGGGCTGTCGTTGGAAGTATACCATGGGCATGAGTCAAGAACGTTGCACGCTAGTGAAAAAGTCAAAGAGGCCAAAAGGTAAATGGGCCTGAATTACTGACTAAAGCCTCCACTTTGGGGACAGAACCCCCTAGGTTTGCAAACTTTTTTACATTCTTTGTTTTTTTCATTATTTTTACTTTCTTTCAATTATTGTTTTTTAATTAATTTAATATTTTCACAAATAATATAAAAAAACACAAAAATCAGAAAAAGGACAAAAATTAAATATATTTATTTAATTAATATTTTTTTTGTAAATAAATTGCATTAATTAACTTTAGTTATTAAATTAGGTTTAATTGTAATATTTTCCTTAATAAAATCTAAAATTGGTAGAATTAGGGTTTATAATCATTTTTATCCCTTTCTCTTTTCTTTCATAATAATTAAATATTTCCTATTATTTATTTTTGTAATTTGCATGTAAAATAATTAGGTTTAATTTTAGGTTAAAGTTTAATACTTTCTTAACAAATAAAAAAATTTAGAATTAGGGTTAGTTTCTCAATTTCATTTAATTATTTTTTCCATTAAAATCTTAAAATACCAAAAACAAATTTCTTTTCATTTTAATTTTATTAATTTAATAATCGTTTAATTTAATTTAATTAAAAAGGGTCCAACGCCCTCGTTTCAATTTAAAATCTCAATGCGCGTATTTATTTCTTTTTTCTTTTAATATTTATGTACCTCTCCCAAGGCCATGTAATATTTATCGTTCGCATTTTTATTTCTTTATTTACTTTCCGTCAAATCGGGTCCTGGATTTTAATTTTGGCGATGTGGACCCGCGCCTTTGTAATAGTTTAGAACTTTCAATTTCCGCATCTTTTTTAACTGTTAAATAAATGCATGCAAGAATGAATGACAAAAAAATAAAAACAAACGCATAGATCACCCATAACCTGACAAGACAAAAATAAATGAATTTGACACACAATTCACACACCACCCCTAGGGTACGCCTCACTGTTGCCTTGCCTTGAAAGGTGATCGTCGAGTAGAGGATGTCTTAGTAAGTCCTCATGATCCGGGAACCTGGCATGAGGGTAGCTTCTAAGGTGTCTTCCCATTGCTCTGGTGATCACCATGTCCCGAACCTCGAATTGACCCGAACACCTCCAATGGTGGTGCTACCTACCTCTCAATGGTGGGATGGCACTACTTTAAAGGACATTTACACAGACGAATTCCTTAGGGTAGGTAGACAACTCTAGATACTTGCTCTAATTCAAAACAAAACAAATCAAAAATACTTTTCACACCGACACCTTTTCAAAAAGCTTTCGAAAGCATTTTTTCAAACACTCTTGAGGACCGATACAAGCTTCGAACTGGAATTTTCAAAGAAACTTTTTAAAACCCACATTGAAAAGCAAACAAACCATTTTTGAAAACACAAGTGAGCAAGTATCTAAGAGCCCATGGATAACCATGGATAGAAAGGGTGCTAACACCTTCCCTTTCTATAACCTACCTCCCGAACCGAGAGCAATCTCTTTAAGGAATTTTTCTGTGCTTTTGTCCTTTCCATTTGGAGAAAATAAAAGACGGTGGCGACTCTTGCTTCCGTGACATTTCGCAAACCAGCGTTAAACAGTCAGTTCCAGATCCACCGATCACAGAACTAGCGACTCTGCTGGGGACATTATTTTAAAGTGAGGTGTACCTTAGGGTTAGTTCATAACTGTGTTTTCAATTGTATTGACTTGTCTTCTTTAAATTTGTGGGTTGCATGGGAGTTACATAGATCCTAACCCGGATCTGGGGATACCCTGTTAGGTAGCATAAGCTGTGAGGGACTTGTCCGGCGTAGACCGACACGGGTGAAGCAGTGGCTACGTTGGTGTGGCACCTTGGTCTGTACCGATATCCCTTGTGTCGCAACGAGGAGAATATGGGTCTTCCCAGGAGTCATTAAGCACCAACAACCTTAGAACCTTAATTGACACAACTTGGCCATTAGAACAGTAGCAGTATGCTACGCCCATTGAGGCTAAACTCTCGTGATGGTTCTGGCCGCAAGAAAAGATTGTGATGCTGGAGTTATGACCGATTGAGGGTAGTCGATGATATTGGGATCCTCTAAGAACCCGGTTACTTTGATAGGACAGGTATGAAACAACAAACCGAAAGAGGGTAGTACCTAGACCTCATGCTGGCCTAAACTTTAGGGGCTTGCCTTGTGTGACTTGTGTGCCTTACCATGTTTGCCTTTGTATCTGTTTATGGTGTGCTTTATCATAACATCATAACATCATGAGCATTGCATGCATCCTGCATAAGGACTGACCATTTCAAAGACAAGAGGGTTTCACCTTTGCTCTGTTTTGTAGGACATCATGATGCCTGTGCGAAGGAATACTATCTGGTTCAACTTTGTTCATTCACCTGAGTTGCTTGAAGAGTTGGTTAGAAGAATTCCAAATACCACTTCTTTCATTCAGAGGCATGGTTCTCTTCTCAGTTTAGTCACTGCAAAGCGGGATCAACAGTTGATGAGTGTTCTGACCCAGTTCTATGACCCTCTGTACCAGTGCTTCACCTTTCAAGACTTCCAGCTGGTCCCTACCCTGGAAGAGTTCTCTGATTTGCTTGGTATCCCTATCTTGGATCGGACTCCCTTTACTGGTTGGGAAAAGACCCTCAGGCTTGAGGATGTTGCTGCAGCTCTTCCCCTGACACATCAAGAGGTAATGGACAACTGGGTGACTAGAAGCGGAGTTAAGGGTTTCTTGGCCAAGTTTCTGATTGGTAAAGCTAACAGTTTCTGGAATGACCTGGACTTTAGGGCATATGAAGACATCTTGGCTCTCCTAATCTATGGGTTAGTCTTGTTTCCTAATCCTGACAACTTCATCAATGTCACTGCCATAAGGATCTTTATGTCTCAGAATCCTGTGCCCACTCTCTTGGGTGACATCCTGCAACAACTTCATGCCCGTACTACCCGAAGACGAGGAACCCTATGGTGTTGTATCCCTTTGTTGGTGAGGTGGTTTATTTCGCACCTCCCTAAGTTCGTACTGAAGAACCAAGAAGGAAGAGGTTGGGCTCATAGGTTAATGTCTCTCACCGACAAAGATATCGTTTGGACTTGCAGAGGTTTGGATGAGATAGCTGTCATTGATCGATGCGGGGAATACCCTAATGTTCCTCTGATTGGTACCCAAGGAGGGATCTCTTATAATCCATGTCTAGCGCTCCGTCAGTTTGGAAGAGCCAGAAGAGCAGGTCCCCATGAGATGTTGGTGCCTCACATCAGTTTTGAGTTTCAAGTGGATAGTGACGAGCTGCGTCGTAGGTTCATCAAGGCTTGGGACAAAGTTCATAAAGCTGACCCACAAGAGTTAGGGCCAAAGACTTCTTTACCTATGGAAGCCTACTACAAATGGGTTCGCATCCGTGCTCAGAAGTTAGGTATGCCGTATGAAGCTGTCAGACCTATCATTCTTGAGTGTCCTGACAAGGATGGTGTTCCTCCAACTGTCCTTCCTCCTCAGATACCTACTGATTATGAGACATTGAAGAGGTCTTGGTCGCAACTGCGAGAAGAGCGGGATTCTTACCGGGAAAAGTTCAACGAGCAGGAATTAAAGATCCAGAAGCTGACAAAGCAGTTGGAGAATGAGAGAGCTCTGAATGCTTACATCCGTACTGAGAAGAGGAGACCATGGGATCAATAAGGAGCTCTGGATGTTCTTTTACGGTTTTATTTCCCTTTTCAGTATTTCCTTTCATGTAACGCCTAAGGGCAACCTGTTGAATAATTTCAGTTTCAAAGTTGAATCTAATGAAGTGTGTTCCTTTTGTTTACAAAGTTGATACCCGATTGTCTTTGAAAACATAAATCATACGCATTCCATTCATCATGTGCATAGCAGGTTTTCTTCTTTTCAGGTTGCTTACCGTTCTTCGCTGTTTATTTCAGCATCATGAATCCTGACTCATCATCAACTGAAATGTCCATCAAGGCTCTTCAGGCGCAGAACGCGCAATTTCAGGAATTAATCATGGGTTTGGCTCAGGGCCAAGAGGAGCTGAAGGCTCTGCTCCTGAAGAAGGAGAAGAAGAAGAAGAGGAGGACTGTTCTGTTTAGCTCGGGCCGAAGGTTTGGCAACACTCTGCAGAATGAAGAGGCTGGTTCTTCTTTTGGCAAGAGTACTCCTCAAGCGGAAAAAGGTCCTAGTCCGGTAGTCTCCGACAACGAGACTGATTTTGATGAAGAGAAGTATCCTCTGGCAGAAGACCGTTACAAGCAGTTGGAGGACAGGCTGAATGCTATGGAGATACAACAGGTACCTGGGCTGGATTTTGGAGATCTGGGTTTGTCAACTGGTGTGATCATTCCTCGTAAATTCAAAGCACCATCTTTCACTAAGTACGATGGGGCGTCTTGTCCCAAGCTACATCTCAGGTCCTATGTTCGGAAGATTCAACCGTACTCAGCGGATAAGAATTTGTGGATCCACTTCTTCCAGGAGAGTCTTTCAGGGACTCATCTCGAATGGTTCTATCAGCTGGATGGGACCAAGGTTCGTAACTGGGAGGAGTTGGCTACTGCTTTCTATAAGCAGTATCAATATAATGCCGACCTTGCCCCTACACGTACCCAACTCCAGGGTATTTCGTTAGGTTCAAGTGAAGGTTTTAAAGAGTACGCTCAGAAGTGGAGGGATCTGGCTGGCAGGGTGCAGCCTCCGTTGACTGATCGGGAGTTGGTGGACATGTTCTTGGGGACCCTATCTGGGCCATTTTTCAACCATCTTATCGGGAATTCGTCTGCAGGGTTCACTGATCTGATTCTGACTGGAGAGAGAATTGAGGCTGGGTTGAAGTCTGGAAAGATTCCGAAGGGTGCATCGTACAGTTCTGAGAAGAAACCCTTCAAAAAGGAAGCTAGTGCTGTATATGGCTCCCGGAGACCAGAGAAATCTGAGCACCGCCAATCTGTCAGTGCGGTGATGATCGCCAAGCCTGCTTCCTCTCCTCGGCCAACCAATCCTCAAAGGGCTGAAAGACCCCGGAGAGAGTTTACCCGTTTGAGCATGACTTTATCGCAGATCTTGCCACAGTTGCTGTCCACCAACCTAGTGACTGTTAGAGAGGCACCCAAAGGTGTAAACGCTGCCTCCCCCAAGTACAACCTGAATGCCCGCTGTGCGTACCATTCTGATAGCCCGGGGCATTCCACTGATGACTGTTGGGCATTAAGGAATAAGGTGCAAGACCTTATTGACGCGAAAGAGATACAGTTCGAAGCGCCTGAGAGGCCAAATGTGGTAACTGCTCCTATGCCTCAGCATGAGGTAAATGCTGTTGATGAAGAGGTGTACGCTGTTTCTGTGGATGATCTAGCCACTCCCTTAATGACTGTCAAGAAGAACCTACTGCTGGCCGGTTTATTTCCGGGTTGCAGTGAGTGTTGCCTGTTCTGTGCTGTTTCCCTATCTGGTTGTCCCTTGCTGAAGTTAGGCATCCAAAGCCTAATGGATAGCAAGGAGATTCTGTTTAAGAAGTCTGCTGTTCAGTTGGTTCCGGTAGAAGAAGTTTCCGTGGTTACCATCTTCAATAACCCAATCAAGGCTCTCCCGAAGAAGCCTGTTCAAATCATGACCGTCGCACCTGTTGTTATCACTGTTCCGGGGCCTCTTCCCTACGTATCTGATAAAGCTGTCCCCTGGCACTATGGGGCAGACGTATATGTGAATGGAATTAAACAAGAGTTCAACACTGGCGCCAGTATCTGTGATATCACTGGCCCAGCCAAGGTTACCCGCAGTGGCAGGCTCTTGTCGCCTGACATTGCACCGCCCGCTGTTCAAAGACCCCTCCTTATAACACCTACAAGTGTACCTGTTCCTGTTTCTGACCAAGTTGTTTCCCCTGCTGCCGAGTCATCCAATGTTCGGGGCAAAGGAATTGAAGATGAGCCTGCCCGGATGGAGGCACCGATACCTATAAATGCTGAGGCCTCCCAACAAGAAATGGAGGAGATTCTAAAGATAATAAAAAAGAGTGACTTCAATGTTGTGGAACAGCTGGGGCATACGCCCTCCAAGATCTCCATGCTCTCTTTATTGCTATGCTCCGAGGCCCTTGCTAAGGCCTTGATCTCATTTCTCAAGACGGCCCATGTGCCACAGGAGACATCTGCAGTCCAGTTCACTGATTGTGTAGCAAATCTGACAGCGGACAATGGCTTGGGTTTCTCAGATGCTGACCTGACTGCAAAAGGAAGAGACCACAATGATGCTCTGCATGTCTCTATCGAATGCAGGGGCACTACTCTGGCACATGTATTGGTGGATACTGGTTCTTCCTTGAATGTTCTACCAAAGAAGGCTTTAGACCATTTGGATTGTGAAGGCCTGGAATTAAAACCCAGCAATATCATCGTTAGGGCCTTTGACGGTTCAAAAAGGATGGTTCATGGAGAGGTTGACATTCCTATTCGTGTGGGCTCTCAGGTGTTTGACTCTACATTTTATGTGATGGATATCCGTCCATCGTACTCTTGTCTACTGGGTCGACCTTGGATCCATAAAGCTGGGGCAGTGACCTCTACCTTGCACCAGAAGCTGAAGTACCCCGTCAGAGGGAAGATCGTCACTGTGCAAGGAGAGGAGGAGTATATAGTGAGCCACTTGAATTCCTTCAGATACATTGAGATGGACGGGGAGTTTATTGAGACCCCTTTTCAGCATTTCGAGGAGGTGCTTCCAATTTCAGCAGCAGCAGAAACAGCAGTCGAAGAGGATGTTCCCTTGAAGATGGCTTCCCTGAAGGATGCCCGGGCTGTGGTTCAACAAGGTGAATGTGCTAACTGGGGAAGGCTTCCCGACTTTACACAGAAAACTGACAAATTTGGACTGGGTTTTACTGCAGAGGGTCAGAAAGCTATGCGGAAGGCGGAGACCGGAAGACCTCCTGTGTTCATTACAAATCCAGGAGCGAATGCTGTTGGGGAGGATAATGAAGTGGATGAAGCTGAATTCAATAGCTGGATCTACCCGACGACCGAAGGCGGATTGACCAATTGGATTGTCAAAGACCATACTCCTGTTACTTTTGTTACGCAGTAATAAATTTCTTTGTTTTGTTATTTGTAATAAACAATAAATAAACTCTATGGCCCGGTGTCTTACCCGAGGCACCGTGGTTTCATTTGTGAGGGCATATAAATTGTCATTTCATATATCATAAATGAAAATCTTGGATGTTTTCTCGCATTTCAAATCTTATGCTCCTTTTCTGTCTTTTCTTCCTTTATACATATTTCAAAACAGCTGTATTTACACACACTCACTCATACAGGTTTCAATCCACTCTGGATCTCACTGGTAACGACTCTGCTACTGCCAGTTATGACTTCGAAAATCCGATCAACTTAGCCGAAGACGAAGGTGAAGATGATTGCGAAGTGCCTGGCGAGCTTGCAAGACTGTTACTTCAGGAAGATAGGGCAATTCAACCACACGAAGAGCCAGTGGAGACAATAAATCTGGGTACTGAAGAAGACAGAAAAGAGGTAAAGATTGGTGCCAACCTAGAGCTCAGCGTGAAGCAACGGTTGACTAAGATGCTACATGATTATATGGAGATCTTTGCCTGGTCCTACGAAGACATGCCCGGGTTGGATACCGATATTGTGGTCCATCACTTGCCTACTAAGGAAGACTGCCCTCCAGTTAAGCAAAAGGTCCGCCGTATGCGTCCAGAGATGTCTGAGAAGATCAAGGCCGAGGTTATGAAACAGTTTGATGCTGGGTTCCTTGCAGTGACTTCTTACCCTCAGTGGGTTACTAATGTGGTTCTGGTACCAAAGAAAGACGGTAAGGTCAGAATGTGTGTTGATTACAAGGATCTGAACAGGGCCAGCCCCAAAGATGACTTCCCCCTACCTCACATTGACGTCCTTGTTGACAATACAGCTCAACACAAGGTATTCTCTTTCATGGATGGTTTTTCAGGTTACAATCAGATCAAGATGGCACCTGAAGACATGGAAAAGACTACATTTGTTACTCAGTGGGGCACCTTCTGCTACAAGGTCATGCCGTTTGGACTGAAGAACGCTGGGGCAACCTACCAATGTGCCATGGTTGCTTTATTTCATGATATGATCCATCATGAGATAGAAGTGTATGTTGACGACATGATCGCAAGGTCCCAGACTGAGGAAGAGCACCTAGATCATCTGCAGAAATTGTTTGACCGTCTGAAATTATACAAACTGAGGTTGAACCCGAACAAGTGCACCTTCGGGGTAAGATCTGGAAAGTTGCTAGGCTTCGTTGTAAGTGATAAGGGTATTCAAGTGGATCCTGCCAAGGTGAAAGCTATTCAAGAGATGCCTGTTCCTAGGACAGAGAAAGAGGTCAGAGGCTTTTTAGGACGCCTGAATTACATTGCTCGGTTCATCTCGCATCTGACTTCCACCTGTGAACCAATCTTCAAGCTGCTGAAGAAAGATCAGGTAGTACGTTGGAACGATGAATGTCAGGCTGCTTTTGACAGAATCAAAGAGTATCTCCAAGAACCACCCATCCTTATGCCACCGGTTGAAGGGAGACCTCTGATATTATACCTGACAGTTCTTGACAACTCAATGGGGTGTGTGCTGGGGCAGCATGACGAGTCTGGCCGAAAAGAGCATGCCATTTATTACCTTAGCAAAAAGTTTACCGAATGTGAGACCCGATACTCACTGCTTGAGAAAACTTGTTGCGCTTTGGTATGGGCTGCTCGCCGGCTGAGACAGTATATGTTGACTCACACTACCTTGTTGATCTCAAAAATGGATCCTATAAAGTACATATTCAAAAAGCCTGCTCTGTCTGGGAGAATTGCGAGATGGCAAATGATCTTGACGGAATACGAAATTCAGTACACGACCCAGAAGGCCATCAAGGGAAGTGTATTGGCAGACCACTTGGCCCATCAGGCCATAGATGACTATCAGTCAATGAACTTCGAGTTTCCAGATGAAAGCATCATGATAGTAACTGATTGTGAAGTACCTGGACCGGATGAAGGACCTGAGGAAGGATCCCGATGGTCTATGCACTTTGACGGAGCCTCCAATGATTTGGGAAATGGTATCGGTGCTGTAATCATATCACCTCAAGGCACTCATACTCCACTCACTGCCCGACTATGTTTCAACTGTACCAACAACATGGCAGAGTATGAGGCGTGCATCATGGGTCTTCAAGCTGCGATCGATCTAAGGATCAAGTTTCTGAGTGTCTTTGGAGATTCCGCTCTTGTGATCAATCAGATCAAAGGAGAGTGGGATACGAAACATCCAAACCTGATTCCTTACAGAGAATGTGTGTTGACCTTGATCCCCCACTTCACGAAGATAACCTTTGAACACTTTCCGAGAGAAGAGAATCAGTTAGCGGACGCGTTAGCTACAATGTCTTCTATGTTTAAGGTCAAATGGGATAATGAGGCTCCCCGGATCATCATCTGGAAACTAGACGAGCCGGCATACTGTTGCGATCTCGAGACTGAATTGGTGACTGAGAAGCCTTGGTACCATGAGGTGAAGAGATACTTGGAAGCTCAGGAATACCCTGAAGGCGCCTCTGTCAATGATAAGAAGTTCCTGAGAAGGTTCGCGGCAAAGTTCTTCCTTAGCAACGGTATCTTGTACAAGCGAAACCATGATTCAACCTTAATGCGTTGTGTGGATAAGACTGAAGCAGAAAGGATCATGGAAGAGCCACATGAAGGGACCTTCGGTACACATTCCAGTGGACATACAATGGCAAAGAAGATCCTTCGGGCATGGTATTACTGGTCCACAATGGAAGCTGACTGCTACCAACATTCCAGGACATGCCATAAGTGCCAGATTTATGCAGACAAGGTGCATGTTCCTCCAGTTCCTCTGAATGTTCTGACTGCGCCTTGGCCGTTTGCAATGTGGGGCATAGACATGATCGGTGAGATTAAATCTACGGCATCTAATGGGCATCGCTTCATCCTAGTGGCGATTGATTATTTTACAAAGTGGGTTGAGGCAGCATCCTACGCTACGGTAACCAAGACTGTTGTGGCACGGTTCATTCGGCATAACCTGATCTGTCGGTACGGCGTCCCTGAAAGAATCATTACGGACAACGGTACCAATCTGAATAATAAGATGATCACTGAGCTCTGCGAGCAGTTCAAAATACAGCACCACAATTCTTCTCCTTACATACTGAAGATGAATGGGGCTGTAGAAGCAGCAAATAAAAATATCAAGAAAATCGTGCAGAAGATGACAGTGACTTATAAAGATTGGCACGAGATGTTACCGTTCGCTCTACATGGGTATCGTACCTCAGCCAGGACGTCAACCGGGGCAACTCCCTTCTCTTTGGTTTATGGTATGGAGGCAGTCTTACCGATCGAAGTGCAAATACCCTCTCTCCGGATAATGAAAGATGCAAATCTGAACGAGGATGATTGGATCCAGACACGACTTGATCAGCTCAACCTTATTGATGAAAAGAGACTTGCTGCTATCTGTCATGGTCAGACGTATCAGAAACGGATGATCAGGGCATTTAACAAAAAGGTCAGACCACAGGAATATCAAGTTGGGGATCTGGTAATCAAGAGAATCATCCTTCCTCAGAGTGATCCAAGGGGCAAATGGACCCCTACGTACGAAGGGCCATTTGTGGTTAAACATGTGTTCTCAGGAGGATCCATGATTCTAACCAATATGGATGGTGACGACCTTCCTCACCCCGCCAATGCAGACATAGTAAAAAGATACTACGCATAATAAAAGACCCGCTAGGCTGACATGCGTAGGCAAAAATTAGGGCTTCCCGGCGAACCAAAAGGGTTCCGGCAAAATGAAGGGATGAAATAAAAAAATATCTGTACACCCGGCAAGTCGAAAACCTGAAAAGGCGGCTTGGGCAAAAATGGGTATCCCGGTGGACTGAAAACCCGAAAGGGCAGTCCAGGCAAAAGTTAGGGATAAAGCGTAATACTATGTCTCATTGGATCACCTTGCATCCAGAATCCGGTATCTACATCAAGTTCAGACGGCATTGATCAGTCAGCTTCATCTTCGACTAAGGTCATCAAGTGATGAGACGCTCGGAGTTATAAAGGCAATAGCAGAATTGAAACCCAGTGGGATCATTCATTTCACACAGCTGTTTTATTTTCTCTTGTACAAAATTTGTATAAACTCTTTGGCTCGGCGGCGTTCTCTTACTAGGACGTCAGCCCCTTGTACATAAAACGCCTATTTACAGGCAATTCAAAAATCAATACAAATACACTTTTCAGTTAAAAGTGCCAACTGTTTTTTCCTTTTCTGTTTTGTTTTGCGAAGAACGTCCAAGGTTCAATTTGTGATATATGCATTGACAATAATTTGCTAACTCATAAATATTTGCATACGAAACAAAGGATTAATTACAGGTAACATTAGAAACAGGGGCAATAAAGAGTTGTCTAGGTAATCTAATTGTTCTGTCCTCCAAGGTATCAAGGTAAGATCAGCTGGAAAACATAACCAGGTATCTCAAATCCCCCAGAGAGTGAGCCAGCAAGTCAGTGCACTCTCCCCAAGCGAAGCTATAGTATCAAACTTAAAGAAGTTGGGTGTCCTCCAGCAGATCTCAACATTCCCCAGCACATCATTCTTAAACAAGCATCCCCGGTAGTCTTGGCCTAAAGATTATTCCCCGGCGGTATATCAAGCATTCAGTGGAGTTACTTCCGATACAGCTCAAAACTTCCCCAGGAGAGTCCAATCCAGTTTCCTCAAGAAAGTTGGAATCCATCTCCCCAAGCAGTAAGCTTATCCCCAGTAGATTCTGGAAGCTTATCCTCGCAGAACACGAACGCGTCGTCCGGCTTTATTCAAAGAGTTATTTACCTACCAGGATATAACTGGGTTATCCTCAGCCAAAAGCCACGGAAAGAGCGTCCTCGACGAAGTCTTCTTATCCCCAGCGAATTATTATCAACAACTCAGAAAAGTACCTCTCTCCCCACAGAGTATTGCTTCCCAGTAAGATCGTTAGAGTACTTTCCTCCCCGCGGAGTTATTCCATTCGCCAAGTTTATTCCCCAACGGAGTTATCTTCTCCTACCGGTATTCTTGCAACTATCATCCCCAGCGGAAGTAAAAGCTTATTCTTCAACATCAGCCCAGGAGTGACTTCCCGGCACCCGTCAAAGAATTTACTTGCCTAGACGAAAAATACATTCATAAGCATCGCACTTCCATACATCATTATAGCATGCATAGACGCATCATATCTTACAAATCTCATTTATGTTGAGAACATCATTGCTTGATCCATATCATGCATTGCATATGACTGACCTTTACCTTTCAGGAAAGATTCAGTTAAATTCTCAATCATATTCCAAGACCTAGACCGGTTCAGTTAATCGACTCCAAAGATTTCTTATCCAGTCCAAGGCCTTCTCTGGTCCAGTTAAATCGATCCCAAACAGATTTTTCTGATAAAGACCCAGTTGAAGACATTCCAAGACCTAGACCGGTTCAGTTAAATCGACTCCAAAGATTTCTTATCCAGTCAAAGGCCTTCTCTGGTCCAGTTAAATCGACCCCAAACAGATTTTCCTGATGAAGACTCAGTAGAAGTTATCCAAGGTTTTCCCAATAATTGTTATTGAGGTTGTAATCGCCTATGGTTCTCTCCCCGATACTGCGGAGATGATAATTCCATCCAAGGTTGTCTCAATGATTGCTATTGAGATTGTAATCGCCTATGGTTCTCTCCCCGATACTGCGAAGATGATAATTCCACCCAAGGTTTTCCCAATAATTGCTATTGAGGTTGTAATCGCCTATGGTTCTCTCCCCGATACTGCGGAGATGATAATTCCATCCAAGGTTTTCTCAATGATTGCTATTGAGATTGTAATCGCCTATGGTTCTCTCCCCGATACTGCGGAGATGATAATTCCCACCAAGATTTTCTCAATGTTTGCTGTTGAGGTTGTAGTCGCCTATGGTTCTCTCCCCGATACTGCGGAGGTGGTAATCCCAAGATTTTCTCAACGATTGCAGTTGAGGTTAAAGTCATCCAAGGTTCTCTCACCGTTCCTGTTGAGGTAGTAACCATCCCTGGTTCATTCGTCACCGTTTGAAGCTCCAGATCCAGCTCCTGTAACCAGTCAGGACACATCTATACAAAGCATCTGAAGACCAGATCCTGCAACACGTCAGGTACTCATTTTTTCTCTTGCAGGTACGCAAGTTCTCGCTAAGGAATTTCTTATGCGATTGACATCCAGATGGCATCTATAAGCCCATCACCCTATCCATCAATCTCCAAATGGCATCTACAAGCCAATTCCACTATCACACTGCTACTATGTGAGCGCAAATTTCTGGGCACTCTAGTGTTCAATCATCTTCCACCCTCGGATTACGAAAGGCACGTCAGCCAATCTGCATCCTCAGGTCTAAGAATATTGAACAGGGGCAACTGTTGTACCCCAAAATTTGCCCTCCCATATTCTTCAAGAAATTGCCAAGTCATGCTTCAAAATTCCCCAAGGGTTGCACAGTCCAAGGGCCTCCTAACAGTCAAAATTAGGGTTTTGGTTCTGACAAAGTAAATGAAGTTTCCAAGGGTCCAATCAAGTCCCACATGCCTACAAATATGGTCAAGAATCCTCATATCAAGTTTCAAGACTTTCAGCACAAAATTGCACAGTCAAAAACCCTAATTGCACTACAGTCAACTGTAGGGGCAAAATGGTCATTTGACAGTCAAAAGTTCAAATTTTTGGTCAAACATCTCATTTTGAAGCCACAAACATCATTTGATCAATGCTTGATCATGATTCTCAAAGCTTGGCTCAAAAATCATCAAGATGCAAAAGTTTCCTTATTTGGACAGTTGAAAAAGTCAACTGTAAATTGACCAGGGCATAACTTTCACATGGATTATCAGAAAAATTCCATCCAAAGCTCATTTTGAAGAGAAAGACATTTCCTACAACTCCTCTTCATACTTCAAGTCCAAGAAATGCTCTCACAAAAAGTTATCAATTTCAACATTATAGGTCATTTTCAAAAGTCAACAAAAAGGGACTTTAAGTCAAAGGCCATAACTTGAGATTGGTAAATCAAAATGACATGGGACCAAAGGCATTGGTTAGAGGACTCAAAGACCTTTCCAAAATGTCCAAGAACATGAGCAAAGCTTAAATATTGAGCAAGTTATGCCTTGTAGAAGTTGGGAAATGTTTGGATATTTTGAAAAGTCAACATTGATTCAAATGACCTAAAATTGCTAATGGGCCTCTTTTCTTCCACAATTCATTACCCAAGGCATGTGCACGACCATTTGGCCCAAACGGAAGTTTTTCTTCATTTTTTATTTATTTATTTGGATTTTTAATCATTAATAATTCATTTAATTAATTAAAATACATGAAAAATACTAAACCTAGGTTTTTCAATCTTTTTATGCATATAATATCTCCAATATTTCGTGCAAATCAAATTAGGGAAGAATTAGGATGATTGGATATGATTGAGACCAAATATGTTTGAAAAAGATTTGAAAATAATGGCTTGCAAATCAAATATTTTTTCACATCAATGCATGGATTTTTGATCAAGTTCTTAACCTAAATCATTCAGCTATACATACACAAGAAAACCCTCGTGCCCATTACCAAAAGGTTGCGCCATAGACAAGAAACAAACTTGAACTTTTTGCTTGAAATTTCAAAACTGCAAACCAAGTTACAGGTCGATTCAAGCAAAGAAACTTGTTCCATCACCTTCCTGAGGCTTCAAGGAAGATTTCCAAATAAAAACCATCCATCCTAACCTCAAGAAACGTAAGAACGGTGACCACCTGTACAGAAAATTTCTTGCAATCGTACATCATGAATCATGCGTTTTGGCACTTTTTAATATTTGATTCATATTCATTGTTTGATTCTAATGCTGACTGTATGATTTAATTGTGTTTTTGTGCACCCTTGAGGATTTCACCATGAATGTGCGCTAGGGTTTCCAGGACCTTGAATTAGGGTTTTTTAATTAAGGAACAATTGGCATATGGGACCTAGACCATTCAACTCAGTGCTCTTAGACGAAAACAAAACGACCCTCGCGCCTAATTTCTAATGCAAGGATTCCTAATCGCTATTTTCTGGAATGGTACATTATGGAACGGTTCAAAAACCGTTGCTTATGATTTTGTGTTTCAGGGAACATAGAAGAAGAAGATGAGGTGGCCATCAAGGATTGGATTGTTTGAAATCTCGCGCAAAAAACGCACTAGCGTTTGTTTTTACTTTATTATGTTTATTGTTTATTTAATATACAGAACGCGTTGAGTGCTTCAGTGGCAAGGCTTGCTAGTGGTAATGTTCAGGACCTGGGTTCGAGCCCCAGGTCCCCACCCCCTTTCATATTATTTTTCATATAACATTCATATGCAGCTTCAGCGTTAAGGTGTACCATACATCCTCAAGATCAAGCCTTTCACGCACATGATGAGATCAATCCAAGGGCTGTCGTTGGAAGTATACCATGGGCATGAGTCAAGAACGTTGCACGCTAGTGAAAAAGTCAAAGAGGCCAAAAGGTAAATGGGCCTGAATTACTGACTAAAGCCTCCACTTTGGGGACAGAACCCCCTAGGTTTGCAAACTTTTTTACATTCTTTGTTTTTTTCATTATTTTTACTTTCTTTCAATTATTGTTTTTTAATTAATTTAATATTTTCACAAATAATATAAAAAAACACAAAAATCAGAAAAAGGACAAAAATTAAATATATTTATTTAATTAATATTTTTTTGTAAATAAATTGCATTAATTAACTTTAGTTATTAAATTAGGTTTAATTGTAATATTTTCCTTAATAAAATCTAAAATTGGTAGAATTAGGGTTTATAATCATTTTTATCCCTTTCTCTTTTCTTTCATAATAATTAAATATTTCCTATTATTTATTTTTGTAATTTGCATGTAAAATAATTAGGTTTAATTTTAGGTTAAAGTTTAATACTTTCTTAACAAATAAAAAAATTTAGAATTAGGGTTAGTTTCTCAATTTTATTTAATTCTTTTTTCCATTAAAATCTTAAAATACCAAAAACAAATTTCTTTTCATTTTAATTTTATTAATTTAATAATCGTTTAATTTAATTTAATTAAAAAGGGTCCAACGCCCTCGTTTCAATTTAAAATCTCAATGCGCGTATTTATTTCTTTTTTCTTTTAATATTTATGTACCTCTCCCAAGGCCATGTAATATTTATCGTTCGCATTTTTATTTCTTTATTTACTTTCCGTCAAATCGGGTCCTGGATTTTAATTTTGGCGATGTGGACCCGCGCCTTTGTAATAGTTTAGAACTTTCAATTTCCGCATCTTTTTTAACTGTTAAATAAATGCATGCAAGAATGAATGACAAAAAAATAAAAACAAACGCATAGATCACCCATAACCTGACAAGACAAAAATAAATGAATCTGACACATAATTCACACACCACCCCTAGGGTACGCCTCACTGTTGCCTTGCCTCGAAAGGTGATCGTCGAGTAGAGGATGTCTTAGTAAGTCCTCATGATCCGGGAACCTGGCATGAGGGTAGCTTCTAAGGTGTCTTCCCATTGCTCTGGTGATCACCATGTCCCGAACCTCGAATTGACCCGAACACCTCCAACGGTGGTGCTACCTACCTCTCAATGGTGGGATGGCACTACTTTAAAGGACACTTACACAGACGAATTCCTTAGGGTAGGTAGACAACTCTAGATACTTGCTCTAATTCAAAACAAAACAAATCAAAAATACTTTTCACACCGACACCTTTTCAAAAAGCTTTCGAAAGCATTTTTTCAAACACTCTTGAGGACCGATACAAGAGTCGAACTGGAATTTTCAAAGAAACTTTTTAAAACCCATATTGAAAAGCAAATAAACCATTTTTGAAAACACAAGTGAGAAAGTATCTAAGAGCCCATGGATAACCATGGATAGAAAGGGTGCTAACACCTTCCCTTTCTATAACCTACCTCCCGAACCTAGAGCAATCTCTTTAAGGAATTTTTCTGTGCTTTTGTCCTTTCCATTTGGAGAAAATAAAAGACGGTGGCGACTCTTGCTTCCGCGACATTTCGCGAACCAGCGTTAAACAGTCAGTTCCAGATCCACCGATCACAGAGGGACTTTGCTAAAGCGTCCCTACTTTCGAGGGACATGAATGTTTTATTTTGAAGGCAACAAGAGAGGATACCCTAGAGGTGCAAGGGTGCGAGTGTGTTGTTTTCAGTTATTTTATCTTTGAGTTTATGGTTTTCTACCATTTTTTTATCTTTCCATACAATCCTAATTACTAACCAGTAATATGATTAAAAAAAGACAGTAAAGGTGCGGAAAGTAAAGGCAGAAAATGTAAACCTAAACTATTATATCGCTTTGGGGAAGATACATAATAGACAGTGCAGATAAGAAATCCTAAGCTATTACATCCAGGGGAAGTTACATATAATGAAACTAAAGAAAGCGACAAATAAAGATTACATTTGTGAAACCTATACAATCGATCTAAAAATGTAAAATTAAGGTTGAAGGAAAAAGAAATAGTTTTTTGATGTTTTTATGAAAAGAAATTTTGATGATAATTAATTAATTAAACCTAAAAACTAGTTGATTTTAAAATTGCAAAAAAAAAGGTTGATTGATTAAATTAAAGGGTTAATAAAAAAACCTAAAAAATTTAATTAATTTTGGTTAGTAAAAAAGATTAATTTAAAAATTGATTAAAAACCTAATACCTAATTTAATCAGGGTTTGTGAAAGAAAAGGTTTTGTTTTATGGTTAGGTGAAATTAGGGTTTAAGGAAGAAATTAAGAAGAAAAACAAGTTAAAAATAAAACAAAACAAATATGCCAGGGGTGGGTGTTGAACTCACGCCCTTAGCTTTCACAAAAACAAGGTTGACCACTGCGCCAAGCGTGTGCTGGTGTTAGCAAAACACACATCATTCAATATGTAAACAACCTGCAAGGATTAGGAAAATACATAAAAAATAAATGTCAAAAGAAGGGACCGAACCCACGCCTTATTGTACAAATGCCTTAACGCACACTCGCTTGCCACTAAGGTGGTTGTTTCATCTGATCTTTAAGTGACAAAAATTAAATATGTAATAAATACATTTCCTGGACAAGAGAGACGCCGGAGCCCTAGGTCCAGTCGTCTTCTCCGATGACTCCCTTTTTTTCATGGAAAATAAGCATAGTCAGGAATTCAAGGGTACCTTATCCCCCTAATTCAGCCCTTGCAAATTCAATGGAAGTATTAGTTTTGGTTGGTTCTCCTTGTACAAGAAGACAAGAAACAAATAACTTAAAGCGGATAAAGCATGGCCATATATGATCTAGTCATTATGGAGGCCATGCGATTGGTCTAACCTGCATATTGAGATCTCTGAAGCTTATTAAATAAGTTTGTACACGTTGAAACAAAATGAAAACGTAAGTATGAATTTTATGAAAAGGTGCTTCTGGAAGTGAATGAGATGATAGGTTTTGCTTGAATGTGGATGCAACTAGGGTTTACAACTTTCCCTAGTTTTGATATTTTTTGTTGACTTTTGAAATGACCTATAATGTTTTGGCCCATATCTCTCAAATAAAGGATTTTTTGGACTTGAGTTTTGAGAGAAAAAGTTGCATAGAATTGAATCTCCTTCAAAATGAGATTTTGTTGAGAAAAATATGATGCATCATGTGAAATTTGTGTTTGGTCAAAGTTCAGTTGTCTTATCCTTAAGAAAACCCTAATTTGGTCATTTTTGACTTTGGGTGATTTGGGAGTTTTCTTGATGAATCGTTATCAATCCTTGATCAAATGATGAATTTGACTTCAAAATGTTGATGTTGACCAAAAATCTTGAGGTTTGACTGTATGTTGACCATAATTGACTTTTTGTCCAATATAGTTGATTTTCACTCATCTCAGCATTTGACTGAGCAAACTTGTGATGCAAGGCTTGAAACTTGTCATGAGAATTCTTGGAGACATATGGGGAACCATGAAATCCACTTGAGGCCTTAAAACCAAATCTTCCTTGAGAAAAGTGAAACCCTAGTTGTAAGTCTATTGCTTTGGATGAGAATTTTTATGATCAATTCTTGAGCAACCTTGAGCAATTAAGAACACTAGGAGCATGAGAAGGTATCTTGCAGAAAATGGGAGGGAAAACTTTCAGATACAATAGCTGCCCCTGTTCAATATTCTTAAACCTGAAGAGTTAGATTGGCATGTTTTCCATTCGTGACCTAAAGGTGAAAGAGGATCTAACACTTAAGTTCCCAGAAATTTGCGCTCACATGTGCATGAAGTAACATTGTTGGTTGATTGTATTACTTGAATGGGCTTAAATATGCCATTCATTGAGATGATAGAGTTTTTTTTTGTAGATGGGCTTATAGAAGCCATCTAGAGTAATAGTTGATAGGAGTATCAGAATGAGTCTACGCTCGACTTGATCTGATGGAATGAAAATTTCTGAAGTAAAATGCTTTTCAAAATGAAGGCCCTGAAGGAGATGATTTTTTGAATTTAGTCTCTGAAGGGAGATGCTTTTCAAAATTTAGTCTCTGAGGGAAATCATTTGGTCATTTAGATAGTCGTCCCATCCTGTTTTGGGATTTCATCTTCAATTTGTTCTTCATTGGTAAACCCATCATGTTTCGGGAATTCATACCGTCTGGTCATATAAATATTTTCCTTATCTTATTTTGAGAATTAATGTCTGACCAAATTTTTGTTGGTAAGCCCGTCTTGTTTTGAGAATTCATACCGCCTGGTTATATAGATAGTTTCCCTGTCTTGTTTCGGGAATTCATCTGTAACTCGCTTTTTGTTGGTAAACCTAGCTTGTTTCACGAATTCATACCGCCTGGTCATATAAATAGTTGCTCCATCTTGTTTCGGGAATTAATCTTTGACCTTTTTTTGTTGGAAAACCAGTCTTGTTTCGAGAATTCATACCGCCTCATCCAACATATAATTGCCCCATCTTGTTTCGGGAATTAATCTCTGACCCACTTGAAAATTTATGATGATATTCATCTGTTTGTGGACTAACCTGGATGAAACAAAGTTAGTTTTATGCAATGTCACGTTGTATGCAATACATTGCATAATGATGTTCACAAAATAAATGATGTTTTGTATGCATATGTTATGATGTTTTATAAATGATGTATGGATATGAGATGTTGCTGACGACAATAGTATCTTCGTATCACATCTTGGCTGGGGAAAATAAATCCCTGACTATTACTGGGGGTGAAGAATATGAACCTTCCCTCTGCTGGGACTAATTTTGCCAGGGATTCCCACTTTGTTTGAGGATATTCCGCTGGGTACGTTTGACTTCTGCTTGGGGATAAAAGAATTTCGAAACATTAGTCATTCGTTGTTCTCTTAAAGGATCTGATTCTTATGTATGCTGACTAGGGAAAAAGAGAAAGATAATCCTCTGATGCAGGGAGTGCAGTCTTCTTGGGAGGACAAAGTTGAATGATATCTTATTTTGGAAGAGAATTTTGTCGGGGAATTAAGATAATCAAATAAATAACCCCTTTATGGGAAATAAACCCTATTGGGGAAATAAACCCTGTTGGGGAAATAAACCTTGTTGGAGAAGAGAATTATGTTCGGGATTTTACAGTGTTGGAGGAATAAACTCCGTTGGGGAAATGAGCAAACTTCTTTACCTTTTATGGACCTACTGGGGAAGCTGATCAAGTGAAATGCTGGAAGATGCCTCAATTACTATCTGAACGTATATTAGACCTGCTGAGGAATGTATCTCTGTCGATGATGAATTTGTAAAGTTAGCTTTGTGGAGATTTCTCTGTGGAGATTTGTGGAAGACTTGAATGCTATCCAGACTCCTAGAGTCTTTGGTAAATGCTAACCCTGTTTTTATGCATATATTTGTTAACAATAATCACATTCATATGCATATGTTCATTCAATTTAGTCATTGGACTTTTTTTGCAAACAAAAAAGAGAAATTGATTTAGAATTTATAATTATATTTGTATTGATGGTTTGCCTATAAACAGGCAGTTTTGTACAACGAGACATAGATCCTAGTAAGAGGAAATCATCGCAAAATGGAGAGCAAAGTACAAATAACAATAAGGAAAAACATCTATGTGGAAGTGATCCCATTGTGTTCCAATTCTGCTATGGCCCTATGTCTTCAAGCATCTCATCCCTCGTTGTCGGAAGAAGTTGACTAAATCAATTTGTACCATTTGAACTTGACTTTGATAATAGAGCTTATTGTATGTAGGTGGTCCAATGGGACATAGTCGTACGCTTTAATCCCTAACTTTTGCCTGAACCGCCCTTGCGGGTTTTCAGTCCACCGGGATACCCTTTTTTTCCTAAGCCGCCTTTTCACATTTTCCACTTGCTGGGTGTACACTTTATATATATATATATATATATATATATATATATATATATATATATATATATATATATATATATATATATATATATATATATATATATATATATATATATATATATCCCTTATTTTTTCCCGAACTCTTTTGGTTCGCCGGGATGCCCTTATTTTTTCCTAGGCCAGTCAGCCATGTGGAGTATTTTTTAACTATTTTGCACTCACAGGGTGCAGGAAATCTTCACCGTCTATGGTTGTCACTATCATATCTCCAATAGAAATTATCTTCTTAATCACAAATGGCCCTTCGTATGTGGGAGTCCAATTGCCCTTAGAATCACCTTGTGGTAAGATGTTGCGCTTTATTACCAAGTCGCCAGCCTGGCATACTTGATGTTTGACTTTATTGTTGAAGTCTTTGATCATACATTTCTGATACATCTGACCATTACAGATATCTGCAAGCCTTTTCTCGTCGATCAAATTTATTTGGTCCATCCTAGTCTGAATCCACTCGTCTTCTTCTAAACTTACATTTTTCATGATCGTTAAGGAAGGAATCTGGATTGTATAGGTAAGACAACCTCCTTACTGTAGACTAGAGAGAATGGGGTTGCCCTAGTTGATGTTCGTACTGAGGTGTGATAGCCATGAAGATAAAATGCTAACATCTCATGCCAATCTTTGTATGTCACCGTCATCTTATATAAAATCTTCTTGATATTCTTATTGGCGGCTTCCACTGTGCCATTAATCTTTGGTTGATACAGAGAAGAATTGTGGTGTTTAATCTTGAATTGCATGCTGAGTTCCGTGATCATAGTATTGTTGAGATTGGTACCATTATTAGTGATAATTCTTTAGGGGATGCCATACCGATATATAAGGTTATGCTTAATGAATCGGGCCACAACATTCTTGGTAATGGAGGCAAACAAGGCTGCTTCGACCTTCTTCATGAAGTAATCAATAGCGACCAGCATGAATGGATGCCCATTAGAAGCCGTAGGATTATTATCTCTAATCATATCAATACCCCACATTGTGAACGACCAACGAGCAGTCAAGACATTCAAAGGAATCGAAGGCACATGTACTTTATCAGCATAATCTGACATTTATGATAGGTTATAGAATGATGATGGCAATCAATTTCTATAGTCGACCAATAATAACCCACTCTCAGAATTTTCTTAGTCGTCGTATGCCCACTGGAATGAGTACCAAAGATGCCTTCGTGCATATCTTCCATAATCTTCTCTGCTTCTTTCTTGTCTACACGTCGAAGCAAAGTTGAATCATGATTGCGCTTGTACAAAATTTGATTACTCAGAAATAACTTGGCAGAGAACCTTCATAGATATTTCTTGTCATTGATAGATGCCCCCTCGGGGTACTCTTGAGCCTCAAGGTATCTTTTTACTTCATGAAACCAAGGCTTTTCTTCTACTTCATCAGTATCAACTTCATAGCAATACGCTGATTCATCTAGCTTTTAAACAGTGATTGAAGGAGCTTCGTTGTCCCATCTGACTTTGAACATAGATGACATGGTAGCTAATGTGTCTTCCAACTAATTCTCTTCTCGTGGAATAAGTTCAAAAGTGATTTCGTCGAAGTACGAAATTAATGCCAACACATACTCCCGATAAGGAATGAGATTTGGATGCTTCATATCACATTCTCCCTTAACTTGATGGATCATTAGGGCCGGATCCCCATACACATCCAAGAACTTGATTCTCATGTCGATAGCAGCCTTAATACCCATGATACATGCTTCGTATTCGGCCATATTGTTGGTACAGTCAAAGTAGAGTCTGGCGGTGAAAGGCGTATGGCAACCCTTGGGAGAGACGATCACGACACCTATTCCATTGCAAAGTGCGTTAGAAGCTCCATTGAAAACTAAAGTCCATCGGGATCCCGGCTCAGGTCCTTCATACGTTCCAGGATCTTCGCAATTTGTAAGTAGCATGATATTCTCATTCGGGAAATCAAAATTCATAGATTGGTAGTCATCTACAGCTTGATGAGCCAAATGATCATCTAGTAGACTTCCTATGTTTACCTTCTGAGTAGTGTACTAAATTTCGTATTCTGTTAAGACCATTTTCCATTTGGTTATCCTTTCGGAGAAAATGGGTTTCTCGAATATGTATTTGATTGGATCCATCTTAGAGATCAACAATGTAGTATGAGTCAACATATACTGTCTTAGCCGGTGAGCAGCCCATGCCAAAGGGCAGTAAGTTTTCTCGAGTAATGAGTATCTTGTTTCAAAGTTGGTAAACTTTTTGCTATGGTAGTATATTGCATGCTCTTTTCGACCAGACTTATCATGCTGCCCAATACACACCTCATTGAATTCTCTAACACTGTTAAGTACATGATAAGAGGTCTTCCATCAACTGGCGTTGTAAAAATCAGAGGTTCTTGGAGGTACTCCTTGATCTTGTCAAAATCTATCTAACAATCGCCATTCCACTTTACTACTTGGTCTTTCTTCAGCAACTTGAAGATCAACTCACATGTAGCGGTCAAATGAGAAATAAATATGGAAATATAGTTTAATCGTCCTAGGAAACCCCTAACTTCCTTATCAGTACGGGGAGCTAGAATTTCTTGAATGGCTTTGACCTTGCTGGGATCAACCTCAATACCTTTACCATTAATGACGAAATATAGTAGTTTACCGGATCTTACCCCAAATGTACACTTGTTTGGATTCAATCTCACCTTGTACTTATTCAATCTCTTAAACAACTTGTGTAGATGGTCAAGATGTTCTTCTTCAGTCTGAGATCTTGCTATCATGTCGTCAACATAAACATTCATGATGTATCATGCCATGGAACAAAGCTACCATAGCACGTTGATATGTTGCACTGACGTTCTTTAACCCAAAAGGCATGACTTTGTAGAAGAAAGTGCCCCACTGTGTGATGAAAGTAGTCTTCTCCATTTCTTCAGGTGCCATCTTGATCTGATTATAACCGGAAAACCCATCCATGAAAGAAAATACTTTATGCTAAGCAGTGTTGTTAACCAGAACATCAATATGTGGAAGCAGAGAGTCATCTTTGGGGCTTGCCCTATTCAGATCCTTGTAATCTACACACATACACACTTTTCCATCCTTCTTCGGTACTAGAACCACATTTGCAACCCACTGAGGATAAGGTAACATATAAGAAACCTGTGTTGAACTGCTTCATAACCTCAGCTTTTATCTTTTCAGACATCTTGGGACGCATACGATGAACCTTTTGTTTTATTATAGAACATCCTTTTTTCGTCGGTAGAAGGTGAACCACAACATCAGTATCAAGCCCTGGCATGTCTTCATATGACCAAACAAAGATCTAAACATAGTCGCGCAACATCTAGATTATTCTATTCTTGACATTGTCTTATAGATTGGCACCTATCTTGACTTATTTCTTTACTTCTTTAGTACACAAGTTCACAACCTCGACTGCCTCTTCGTGCGGTTGTATGGGTATTTTTTCTTGCATTAACAACCTAGCAAGCTCTCCAGGTACTTCGCAATCTTCATCACCTTCATCCTCGCCTTGGTAGATCGAATTTTCGAAGTCATAATTAGAAATAGCTGAATTGTTATCACGAGATCTATAGTGGATGTGGATATGCAATTTGTTGTGTGGGTGTGTGTAAGAACACATAGATATTTTAAAAGTAATATACTAAAAGAATGACATGGAGGGCAAAATTTGAATGCAAACGTCCAATGTTTTATTGAATGAAAATATGCGGATGAAATGAAAACCCTAACAAATGGACCGTTGTGCCCCGGGTAAGGCACAAGGCTTAAATTGATTATTTAAAAAAAACTACATAGCCAAAACTTGAAAGCAAAAAGAAATAGAAAATAGAATTTACTCCTAACTAAAGGAGATCGGTGTAACGTCTTTAGTCTTCCAATAATTGAGTCTATTGCTGGTGGTGGGAAAACTCCTGTTGTCTAGGTCGTAGTCACTATCAGCATCTTCCACCGTGTTTACTCCATTATTACTGACACAGAATGGTGGTCTTCCAACACGAGCATGACGAACAACCCTCTGAGCCTCTGTAGTGAAAACCAAACCAAATTTTTCAGACTTATAAGGAATGTCAGGAAACTGGCCCCAAGTAGTACAACAACCATCTTCTTACCATGTACTCTTCTTCTCCACACATAGTAACAACCTTTCCTTTCACGGGATATTTTAACTTTTGATGCAACGTGGAGGTAACAGCGCCTGCCCCATGAATCCAGGGGCATCCCAGTAATCAAGAATAAGCCAGACGAATGTCCATCACATAGAAAGTTGAGTCGAAGATCTGCGTACATACTTTTATCGGAATATCCACCTCTCCGTGAACCATTATTTTTGATCCATCAAAGGCTCTAACCATAATGTCAATGGGTTCCAGCACAACCCCTTCACAATCAAGCCTGTCTAAAGCACCCTTCGGTAAAACATTTAATTAGGAACCCGTATCAACCAACACATGAGCTAAGGTAGTACCCCCATATTCAATAGAGACATACAGGGCCCTGTTATGGTTTCTTCCTTCAGGAGTCAAATTGACATAAAAAAATCCCAGCACGTCATCAGTCGTCAAGCTAGCAACACAAATTTTCAAATTAGTCAACAAAGATTTCTTGCAGTTTATGCACAAATTTCAAGAACTTCACCAAAGCATGAGTGTGGGCTTCAAAGCACAACAACATGGATAACATGGATATCTTAGAGGGAGTTTGTCCCAACTATTCAACAATCTTATAATCAGTTTTTCGGATAATTTTTAATATCTCCTCCAACTCTTTCCTAGAGATATCTTCAATAGTAACTTCTTTAGGTGCCTCTGTCTGGGCAGGCTCCATCATTGGCTCTTTGCCCCGAGTTTCAGTAATTGACTCAGTAGAGGGAACAAAAACTGGTGTTGTAACAGTCTTCAGAGAGATTTCGAGAGAGAAAACCCTTCCATTTCTAATAATTTACTGGTCCCAGCAATATTGTCAATGTTGGAATTAGTAACTTCAATAACTTCACTTTTAACAATCAATGATTCTTCCTTGATGCCATGGTAGTAGACACCGGCCCCATAATTCCAAGGGACAACCTTGTCAGAGGAGTATGGGATTGGTATAGGTGCGGTGATTATCAGAGGAGCAAATCTAGGTTCATCCTTAATCTTCATAGGGCCTTTGGTAGTGATCTTATATGAGTACCAAAAATTATAGATACTTCTTCAAGCTCCATGTATTGAAACAAATTCTCAATAGAAGGAGTCTTCTTAATTAGAATTATATGGTTATCCATCAGACCCTAAATACCTTCTTTCAGCAACTTGTAGCCAGTGGGGTGTCTTGCGCAGTAGTAGCACCTTTCATTGCAACCTAGAAATAAACTAGCCTACAATAGATTCTTCTTGATAATCAGGAGTGGAGTAGTCAATTCACTTACAGCAAAAACATATGAAACATCATCAATAACACTTATGCCTTTGTCATGCTTAGGAATAGGTGCAGTAATCAAATTGGGGGTCTCGGGAGGATCAAACTTAATCTCTTTGTTGTTAATCATATGTTGAATTTTATTTTTCAAAGCCCAGCAGATATTTGTGTCGTGTCTGGGACTATTAGAATGATAGGCACATCTTACATTAGGATTGTACTTGAGGAAGGAAGTGTTGGGATTCTGAGGCGGATTCCATAAAATTATCAAATATGCCTTCAATAGATGTTTTAAAGCCTGAGACAATGGCATGTTGATATTAGAAAAATATTCTCTTGGGTGCGTCTGACCTACGCTGATTTCCTTGCTGATGTTGTTGTACTGGCGCAAGATTAGAAATTAGCATAACTCCCACAGACTGGTTATGGTCATTTCTAGCACGACCCTTCTAGCAATACACAACATTTCCTTCTTTCCATTAAACATCTTCTTCACAGTACTTGAAGACACATCCACTTGAATTTTTTCACTCCTAATTCCATTTTCAACTTGTTCCCCTATTAATATCAGCTCGGTGAATTCGGTTGAAGAACATCCGATCAGATGATTGAAGAAAGGACCTGTCAAAGTTCCCATAAACATATCAACCAGATCCCTATCAAATAAAGGAGGTTGAACTCTTCCAGATAGATCCCTTCATTTCTGGGCATACTCTTTAAAGCCTTCGTTCGAGCCCATAGTCATACTTTGTAATTGCACGCGAGTTGGTGCAAGATCAGCATTGTAACTGTATTTTTTGTAAAAAGCAGCAGCCAAGTCTTCCCAAAAACATATATTGGTCCCTTCCAGTTGATAGAACCACTCAAATTGTGTTCCAGACAAGCTTTCTTGAAAGAAATGCACCCATAACTTCCTATCAGCAGTGTGGGGTTGGATCTTCCAAACATAAGACCTCAAATGAAGCTTTGGACAAAAAACACCATCATACTTCGCAAAGGTAGGGACCTTGAATTTATAAGGAATTACAACTCCCGAGATTAAACAAAGATCTTCAAAATCCAACCCAGGCACTCTCTGAATCTCCATAGCATTGAGATGATCTTCCAGCTATTTGTATTTATCATCAGTAGGAGGATACTATTAATCTGAATAGTCTTCTTCTTCTTCATCAAAACCCTGGTTGTTATTCTCCTCAACTTTCACACTCTGATCATCTTCCTCTTGTTTATCATCTTCATTTGACGGGATCTCAAAATCTAGAGCCCTCCTGACAGACCTTTGAACCTTCTACCCATATTAAGAATGACAATTGGCTTCTTAGTTTTCTTATTTCTCTCTTTGATGATGAGTGCTTTCAAGTCTTCCTGCCCTTTTGCTATGTTCAGGAACATTTGCTGAAATTGAGCGTTCTGAGCTTGAAGATCTTTCACGGTTTGTTCGAGAGCCATCTTTTACTAAAATAAATAGCAAGAAGATGAGATAACATGTCTTGGGAATACCTGCAATGATATGATGTGTATGGTATGTAAATGCATATGCAATGTTTTCAAAGATCTCACGAGATAAACAAAAATGAAATGTTAGAAGTTTAGTCTGGCTGCAACTTTGACTGAAGAACTTTATGTATTTGTTTTTTAATGTCCTTCTATAAGAATCAAGCTCACCATGTCAAGCAGGTCCTAGCCTTTTGACTCGAAAGAACGTACTTCGGTCTTTGACGGCATCTGGTTAGAGGAAAATAAATACTCTTGCCCCTTGTTACAAGTCTGATCATGATAAACCTGCATCACACGTCCTTGAGATCGTTGGAATGGTTAGTGAAATTTTGATGTTATGATGTCATGATGTCATGTTTAAACAAGATAGCAAACACAAAAAAATCACACAAAGGACTTAAATTTGAAGGCTTGCATGGGGTCTGTAGGTAAGTACCCTTTTCTATTTAAAGTTCAATTGGCTCAACCTGTCCTAAAAATAGTAATTGAGTTCTAAGGATCTCATATCACGGATATTTCTTGAAGATTTTATTTTAGTACAATAACTGATTTGCCACAAAAACATCCCGCGAGTCGAATCTCAATGAGTGTAGCATCGAGTATCAACAAACTCTGGACTGCACCAAAGTCGGCTATCTCACTACCTTCTAATGGCCAAGATGGGTCAATAAAGGTTCTAAAAGTCATTTAGTGCGTATGATACCACACGGAAGCTCAATGTTATCGTCGAATGAATAAAGGAACATTAGTACAAACCAAAGAGTCACACTAATGTAGCCATCACTTCAACCATATCGATCTACGCCATACAGTTTCCATGATTTATTGCTGCTTACCTAGGGTACCCTAGATCCGGGTGTAGGATCTTTGCAAGAAATTAAACCCAACCAACCCTCGATTTTAAGTCAAACAAAGAAGATAAGTAAAAGCAAGTAAAATTTATCTAAGACTCTAAGTTAACCCGTCTTTTTTAAGTATTCCCCAGCAGAGTTTCCAGTTCTGCAATACGATGGGAGAACTGACTTTTTTGGTTTTATCCAAATGTTGGAGATAACAAGAGTCGCCACCGACTTTTCTTTTATCCAACAAGGAAAGGGTGAAAAGAACGAGAAAGACCTTGAATATTTTTGAGTTCAAGGGTAGGTTATGAATAGGGAAGGTGTTAGCATCCTTTTCATCTGTAGTTATCTACGGGCTCTTAATCGCTTAGCTCACTTTTGAAAATTTTCTTTTTTTGTAAGTGTTTTGGAAAATATTTTGAAAATTCCAATATAAGGCGAACTTTGTAATGACATTGTATAAGTCCTCAAGAATGCGTACAAAGTGTTTGTTTGAAAGTGTGATGTGAAAATGTTTTGTTTTGAAAAATTTGTGACCAAGAGATTAACATTATT
This sequence comes from Vicia faba, assembly GCA_948472305.1. Lineage (NCBI taxonomy): Eukaryota > Viridiplantae > Streptophyta > Magnoliopsida > Fabales > Fabaceae > Vicia > Vicia faba. The sequence goes on from OX451738.1 coordinate 463,733,753, forward strand.
CTACCCACTCAATGTCACTCTTGTAATTTTCCTCCTCCTTAAGATAGTGTTATACATACCATTAGTTAGTACGAAGCACTATCGTTGGATGTGAAGGGACATGCGCAGGGTCATCGTATAGTCATCGAAGGCAACTTGTAAGGATGCTTTAGCAATTTTCATAAGGGACTAGATCATTTATCGAAAGGCAACATCGAAGGATCATCTAGGGATTATGATCTTTGATTTGAGGGACTTTGCTAAAGCGTCCCCCTTTTGAGACATGACTGTTTTATTTCGAAGGCAACAAGAGAGGACACCCTAATGGTGCAAGGGTGCGAGTGTGTTGTTTTTAGTTATTTTATCTTTGAGTTTAGGGTTTTCTAATTTTTGCTTTTATCTTTTCATACAACCCTAATTACTAAGCAGTAATATGATTAAAAAAAGACAGCAAAGGTGCAGAAAGTAAAGGAAGAAAATATAAACCTACACTATTACATCGCTTTGGGCCAGATACATAATAGATATTGCTGGAAAAAATCCTAAGCTATTACATCCAGAGGATATTACATAATAATGAAACAAAAGAAAGCGACAAATAAAGATTACATTTGTGAAACCTATACAGTCGATCTAAAAATGTAAAATTAAGGTTGAAGGAAAAAGAAATGTTTTTTGATGTTTTTTATGAAAAGAAATTTGGATGATAATTAATTAATTAAACCTAAAAAGCTAGTTTATTTTAAAATTGAAAAAAAAAGGTTGATTGATTAAATTAAAGGGTTAATAAAAAACATAAAAAAAATTAATTAATTTTGGTTAGTAAAAAAGATTAATTTAAAAATTAATTAAAAACCTAATATATAATTTAATTAGGGTTTGTGAAAGAAAAGGTTTTGTTTTATTGTTAAGTGAAATTAGGGTTTAAGGGAGAAACTAAGAAGAAAAACAAGTTAGAAAATTAAAAAAAAAAACAAATATGCCAGGGGTGGGTGTTGAACCCACGTCCTTAGCATTCCTACCAACAAGGTTCACCATTACGCCAAGCGTGCACTGGTGTTAGCAAAACGCGCATCATTCAATAAGTAATCAACCTGAAAGGATTAGGAAAATATGAAAAAAATAAATCTCAAAAGCAGGGACCGAACCCCGGTCATTCAGTGACGACAATTAAATATGTAATAAAAATATTTCCTGGAGCGGAGAGATGCCGGAGACCTAGCTCCGGTCGTCTACTCTGGTGACTCCTTTTTTTTCCCTATAAAATAAGCATAGTCAGTAATTTAAGGGTACCCTAACCCCCTAATTCAGGCCTTGCAAATTCAATGGAAGTATTAGTTTTGGATGGTTCTCCTTGTTTAAGGATATACGAAACAAATAGCTTAAAACGGCTCAAGCATGGACATGCGCGATTCAGTCGTTATGGAGGCCATGCGATTGGTCTAACCTGTACATTGAGATCTCAGAAGCATGTTAAATAAGTTAGTATAAGTTGAAACAAAACGAAAATGTCACTATGAATTTTATGGGAAAAACGCAACTGACGCTGCATGCATACTATTTTGTGTGCTTTTGATTGTCAAGACCGATCCATTATTACCGTATGGTGCTTTTGGAAGTGAATTGATAGGTTTCGCTTGATTGTGGCTGCAACTAGGGTTTAAAACTTGCCCTAGTTTTGATAGTTTTTGAGATTTTGTAATGGTTTCTTGCAAGGTTTTTTTTCGTGTCATGCTTATCTTAATCAAGAGTAATATATAGAGCTTGAAATTATGTCAAAAGTTTGTGGGCTTGGACCTTTTAAGAAAGCTTGACTTTATTTTATTTAATTTTAAATAAATAAATAAAAAATAAATAGAATAAAAACCCAAGGGGTGTATAAATATATTTTGAGGTTCACAATGAGGCCTATAATATGCATGTATCTTGAAATATCAGCCCATTAGCCTAAAATTCCAAGTTTCATCACTTTTGGTTTCATGTATTTTCTCAAAATTTCCCAACTTGCACCAATCATAGCTCTCTCAATTTTTATCATATGAAGGTGATATTGGACTTTTTTGAAAGATCAAAATGTCCTCTACATCCTCTATGTTTATCATTTTGCATTAGAAGACTTTATCTTGATGTAAGTTGCCTTAACAAAAAGTGTCTTTTTGTTGACTTTTGAAATGACCTTTAATGTTTTGACTCATATATCTCAAATGAAGCATTTTTTAGACTTAAGCTTAGAGAGACAAAGATGTAGAGAATTGAATTTTCTTCAAAATGAGATTTGGTTGAGAAAAATCTAATGAAGCATGTGAAAGTTGTGCTTGGTCAAAGTTTAGTTGACTTCTCCTTAAGAAAATCCTAATTTGGTAATTTTTGACTTTTGGTGAATTAGGAGTTTTCTTGATGAATCATGATCAAACTTTGATCAAATGATGAATGTGACTTTAAAATCTTGATGTTGACCAAAAATATTGAGGTTTGACTGTATGTTGACCATAGTTGACTTTTTGTCCAATACAGTTGGTTTTCAGTCATCTGAGCGTTTGATTGAGCAAACTTGTGATGCAAGGCTTGAAACTTGTCATGAAAATTCTTGTAGACATATGGGGAACCATGTAATCTACTTGAGGCCTTAGAAACCAAATTTTCCTTGAGAAAAGTGAAACCCTAGTTTTTAGTCTATTACTTAGGAGGAGAATTTGTCTGATCAAGTCTTGAGCAACCTTGAGCAATTGAGAACCCTAGGAGCATTATAAGATATCTTGCAGAAAATGGGAGGGAAAATTTTGGGGTAAAACACTTGGCATAATGGAGTTTTGGACCTCTTGTACTTAGGATTAGAAGCCTTGATTACCCTTGGGACTTATGGCTCTGTTGTTATATTGTCTGAAGTTCTTGGGGTTTACCCCAAGAGATTGGGTTGATTTTCTTTGTGTGTAGGTTATTTTGATTATGTGCTTTGTCTCTGATTAGGAATTCCTCTGTATACAACCGTTACTATGCCAAATTTTTGTGAAGACTTAATTTATCTGAAGCTTTGTATTCCTAAGAGGTTTAGTATTTTTTTTCTTGCTTGGTTTCAATCCAAAGATGGGAATTCTACATTGACTCTTGATGTCAAGTGTTGGCTTCTTATTGATTAGAACATTCTTTTCCTTATCTTTTACCTTATGCTTTAGGATAGTCCCTTCATCTCCTCTTATCTTCTTTAATTTCAAAAAATTTCTCCCTCCTTTTCAAAACTCCTCTTGTTTTCTAACTTGAACCGCTTTCATAATAAACTTGGACTTAGGTCCATGCATTTTCAAAATCTTTTCTTAATCAAACTTTTAATCAATTTAATCATACTTTGACATTTTTTGTGAGAATACTAAAAATCAATTAACCTCATCCAAACCATTTTTCCACTTTGGCTTTTTACTTTAAAACTTTTCTCAAAAGATTAGACTCTTGTCGATCCATGTAGTGGTGTATACTACTATACTTTTACGATATGTAGTGAAGTGAGATATTTTCCACTTTGGTGTTGAGTGATGCTGTGTTGATTTTAAAATCCAAGCTATATCCTCCACTTTGAGATGATGCAAATATCCTTTCTCATAATTATAGGTAGTAAGTATGTTTTCCACTCGGATATGAGGATGATGTCTCTTCTCTTAAAATTAACTAACACACTTGTGTTTTAAAATTTCTGAGGTGAAATATGAGTACCCTGATCCCCAATTTCACAGAAGGTGGTACGTAGGCACTAAAGGTTCACAATCGTGGTGGGTGAAATTTTTTTAAAAAAATGCTTCTTTTCTCATCTCTACCATATATTTTGTATACACTTTTTATAGCCAAAATACAAAATTTTTCAAAGAGGTTCCTGCAGCGTATCATAGATGTTTAGGGTGATAATACCTTTCCTTTGCATAACCAACCCCATACCTAGATTCTCCCCCCCCCCCCTCTCTTGGGTTTATTCGCACTTTTCCCTTTTCCTTTGGAAACAATAAAGCCCGGTGGGAATCTTTACTTGATATGTGTGAGTTAAGTCAATTAAATGGCTTAGTCTCAACATTTCTACCACTACAATGGTTTTCATCATATGAGAACATAGAAATAATTTTTCATTAACTAAAACATGTACTAATAAACTTCTTACTTTCAAGGAGATATTTGGAACAATATTACCTCACTCTTGATGGAATGAATGTTGCACTCATACGTTGTAAAATACACAAATGAATTGTTAGAGAAAAATTATAAAAATGCAAGCATCATAATAAAGAAAGCAACATTAGAGACATTAATAATCCCCAATTTTCAACATGATCATAAAGGTAATTCCCCGCGCATGTGTTCCTTCCTTGAGCTACTATATTTTGAGTTCTAGAAAGTAATTCAAATTTCCATAAGACTCACTTTAATAACTCCCTACATAAACTTAGAGAACTCTTTGACAAGTTACATGTTAGTAGAATCAAATATGATATAATGTCAAATGTGTTATGCTTGATGTTTAATGAAGCTAAACATGGTTATGTACACATAAGTGTTTTATGGGAAATATAATAAAATATAATATGATGAGGTCTTTTCAAGTATATAAATTGATAAGTCATTATCATTATCAATTAAGAATTATGTTGCAAATTATTACTCATAATATATATACCATACACTAAGCATGTCAGGTATTTGGAGAAATAAATAAGTAAAAAAGAGAACTTACTGACAAAGCAAAAGTTAAATCAATACTGCCACATCGTACAATATGACATAGGACGCACTTGCATTTTATACGGAACTCTCAGAAGAAAGTTGAACCAAATGCAAAGTATTCCACAAAGGTTTTAGAACAACACAACCTTACCACTTTTCACTTTTAAAAAGTACCCAAAAGTATACCTTGTGATGAATCCAAGAAGGTCATTGATTTTATGAACGTTCGTTTTGATTGAATTCTCATCTTTATCTTTTTTTCATGTTAGTTATCTTTCTCCTCCTCATGTTTCATTGGTTCGGATTGGTCAATTCCTTCTTCGGTGTCATTGAGTATGTCTCTTGAAGATAAACCTACATCATGAATTGAAATACGTTTTCCGAGTATTCTCGTAAACAACATCAAAAGTAACTTACGCATCTTTTACCAAAAAAACAAAACTTATTATTGCTTTCTAGATCACATAATCCATCATATTGCCCCATATAGAATATAGTTAGAATATGTTCATATTCCTTGAACCACCATAAATAAGAACCCATATCCTCTTCATAGAATCAAGACAATGTTCCTACAAAACAACAAGACAAGCTAGGTACTCAATCTTCATTGAGTCCTTGGGGATAGTGAAACAATTAGTTGCATTTGGAAAATCTTACAACCATAATGATAATTTAAGTTTTCACCATCACTAAAATCACTATCGTATACATGCTCACAATTTGAGGACCTTGAACTTGATACACTAAGAGCTTTAGGTTTTGTTCTTTCCTCCTTATCCGCGTCTTTCTCCTTGTTCTTTTTCTTCTATAGCTTTTTTGCATGCTTGTCTAAGCAAGTAAGTTCTTTCTCATGTTCTTCAAACTTATCAAGCAATATAGTGATATCAAGTATGGTAAAATCATTAGCTTCCTTGATCGCGGTGACCTTCGGTTTCCAATTCCTAGCAAGATATCTCACAACTTTGTTAGTAGCAACTTCATTGGAAATAAGATTACCAAGTGCGTTTAAACGATTGATGAGATTTAATGTATTTTTCTTATCATCATTATTCCATAGTGCTTTCGGCTTAGATGTGACAATGCCATTAGCATTATTTTGAGTAATAGTGTCACACATACCCTTGTCATATGAATTAACATGAATGTGCATACAAGATTTTCAATAACTATTATTTTCTTCCACATAAAAATTTGGGGTTGTTTTGTAATTCCCTTTAGGTTCGTACGCCATTTTCTAATAAGAGTTTCGAAGCACAAAATTAACCGGAGCTCTAATACCACTTGTTAGGAACCAAATCTAGAGGGGGGGTGGGGGGTGAATGGATCACAAAATAAAAAGTACCTTTCAAAAATGGTTATTTAAAACTTATTTGAAAAACAATGTTGAGCGGAAGGTTTTTGGCCTAGATCAATATAGTAGTCTAAACGAACCTAGTTATTGGAAACTCGGATATGCACGAGCCATATAGAATTATCATAATGATAAAATCAATCTACATAATGATTTCTTAATTAACCATTTAATATCCAACACAACGGTTTCTTATTTTCAATGAAATCATATTAAAAACATAACATGAAAATTTGTCAATCATGTGGCGCGCAATCAATTTTTGAGAATTTTCTTTGAGATTTGTTGATATGCAAAAGCACTTACAATCAAAATAATTATAAGCTAATCAACAAAGAAATTTAAACTTTAATAATAAAAGAGAAATTCTATATGAATCAATCGATCAAACAACACATCCAACAAATTGCATACATAGAGTAAATGAAAGTAAGAGATAGAACATTGCAATTTTCCTTTGAGTTATACAAGCTAAACAATTTGTCAAACACTTGGTGTGCAATCAAAGTTTCAGAATTTTCCTTTGTGTTGTGTTGATACGAAAAAACACTTATAATAAAAAGTGATTATAAGAAACTCAACACACAATTCAAAACAAAAATAGTTTTGGAAAATTCCCATGCGCCAATAAATTACTCAATGTTATTTGACAAATAAATGTAGGAAGAATAATGCAAGTAAATAAATAAAAGAAAAGAGACACAAGGATTTGTTTAGGAAGTTCACCAATAATCCTCTCTATGGCTACATATCCCCCAAATTCCATATTTAGAATTAGGATAATTTCTTACTTTGCAAAAGTATGGTTACAAGAGCAGTTTTCAAGAGCAACACTACAAACCATAATTGTTTAATGTTGATTCAACCCCTTCTTTTCTTTTGATCTTCAATAAGACCAAGTAAGATAGATGCAACATATTCGCCGCTTAAGCTACTTCCTTGAAAAGATTTCAAACACTCCAAGGTTCCTTGAAAATATTTCAAACACTCTAAGGTATTTTTCACTGAAGTAAATCTGATTGCATACTATCAACACAAGATCATTGATTATATCATCCAATTCTTGCTACTTCCTTAAAAAGATTTCAAACACTCTAAGGTTCCTTGAGAATATTTTAAACACTCCAAGGGATTTTTCACATGGATGATTCCTTCTCGCACGATCTTGCACAAAAACCCCCAATTCAACAAATGATTTTGGAGGATAAACCCGATGGTTTTTTCTCGGATGAAGACCTCTACAAATCTCAACACAAATCAATTGGAAATCCAAAATTATTCGTCTAGATGGCACCTCGATGAAACATCATCACAATGTAATGTTGGTGTGTATGCATAGATTTGAAGATTGAAGAAGAAAAAGAAGAAGAAATGTGGGCCAATTTTATGGTGGCATCAAGTTGGAATGATGTATGAATGATATATTTATAGTTGGACTTAGGCAAAAGAGGATAGTTTCAGAATGAAAAATAATGAAAAATTGACTCACAAAACAGTATGTGTCGACCTAAAAAACTTATATGTCAACACATGTAAAATAGTATGTGTCGACCTGAAAAAGTTATGTGTCGACACATGCAAAATAGTAGTTACATGCTTTAAAAATGTAGTACATGTGTCAACCTGAAAATCTAATGTGTCGACACATGTGCATATGTTTTAAAGTAGAAATAATGAAAGATTTAATATTGTATTACATGTGTCGAATTGAAAAAGTAATGTGTCGACACATAATGAAGCTTTTAAGAAAATCTATAAATGCAAAATTTATGTGTCGACACATAGAAATTTCAAGTCGATACATAAGTGTTGATTTTGTGCAAAAACTGATTCTTCATGATTGAGACCAATTTTAAAGTTTTTTAAATGATTCCTAAGACCTCTAATGCAAAGGAGTGCCACAAGACATAAGGATATCATCCACCATAATGGAATGCTAGCTTTCTGAGGTTTGACATCATGCAAAATATTTAATAGTGAAGTTTCACTCACAGGCCCAACATACATGATCGTTGGGGACTTCTCCCACATTTTCCCTCCTAGGGGACATGGCCAACTGCCTCTCAAATCCCGGGATCCTATTCTCCAGGCAGAATTGTTCACCACTATTAGAATGTCGCGAGATAGTTGACCCAAGATTGTGGGCAGGTTTTGCTCCACCTCACACACGTGAATCCTGGCAATCTTCGTATTGGGACTGGGCGTTTGGCCCAAACAGTGATCTTGACCCAACGTTGGGAGCTATAAATATCCTATTTCAATAGAGGGTCAGATACATTGATTAATACTCACTTAAACTCTATTCTTTCATTACTGTTCATATACTTACTTTAGCATCGGAGGATCTTGCAGGTACCCCCCCCCCCCCCCCGCTCACTTCACCTTCAACCATCATTCAGTTCTAGTGTGTGGGCCATCGATGATCCCTTCTGATTAAGTACGATCAATATTCTACCCGTGCATTTCCAGAGTTTGTGCATCGTTATAAATAGTGTATATATATAGTGATGGTTAACAAATGTATATGAAAAATATACAAATTAAGTCGTCTTAAGACATTGGAAATGTATGTTTTATTAGAAAAAATAAATGAAATAATTAAGTTGTCATCTACCCATCCTTTCGTATGGTTCATGCGATATCGTAATTGTTAGAACATAGTTTGGTTCTAGATCCCTGGAAGAGTTTTGATGATAACAAACACATGATATATATAAAGAACAAATATGCTATTTATTAATGTTTTTATATGCATAGAAATCATGATGTAAGATGCATAAAAGATGATCAAGTTTCATTTTTGAAGTTATGTTGTGACACATCATACTTAGAAACAAATTTGTGTGACACGCTTAAACAAAGAAGTTCTAATGTTACAACTTCTGAAGTATGAGGCTTTTAAAATGGAAGAAGATAAAATAGTTGAAACAATGTTCTCAAGGTTTCAAATTCTGGTTACTGGGCTAAAATTTCTGGACAAAGGGTACTCAACAGAAGATCATGTAAAGAAAATCGTCAAAAGCTTACCCAAGAAATGGAGACCCATGGTCACAGCCTTAAAAATAGCTAAAGATCTGAACAAAATATCTCTTGAAGAGCTAAGCAGCTCCTTTTGAAGTCATGAGATAAAACTAGAAGAAGACGAGCACCAAAAGCAAGGTAAGTTTCTCGCTCTCAAATCTAATAAAAAATATGAACCTAAAGTTTTTCAGGAAAAAGAAAAAAAACTCTTGTGGATCCTTGTCAAAAAAAGAAGAACTATCTCTTCCCTCCAGAAGAGTCAATCAGCTATGGAAGAACAGGGAATCATTCTGAATCATCTTCTAGATACAATAAATCTAGTAACATAGATATTTTTTTCTACGAATGTAATGAACAAGGTCATTACAAAAGCAACTTTCCAAATCTTCAAAAAGAAAAACCTAATAATAAGTTCTTCAAAGAAAAGAAGAAAAGTGTTATGGCGACATGGGATGACTCGAAATCTTCTGAAGCTGAAACAAAATCCGAAGATAAACGAGAAAACATAGCCTTAATGGCCAACGTATCAGATGACACTGGATCATCTGAATCAAAGTCATACTCAGAGGAAGAAGAGGTATTCTCTAACTTTTCTAGATCTCAATTAGAAGAAAGTCTGTTACAAATTCTTGAAATATATCAGCAACTTCGAGTCAAATCCAAAAACTTGAAAAAGGATCTAGAATATGACTCTGAAGAAACAAAGAAACTAAAAACAGAAAACTTTGAGCTAAAAGAAATCATTTCTAAACTCGAAAATGAAAATTATGTTATTAAAAATAAATTACAAAAAGCTCAAAAATAAATTATTTCAGAAGTTTCTAATAGTTCTGATAGAATCATAAAAGAATATGATCATAGCTTTCAAAAATTTCTATCTAAAAACATAGATAGGTGCAAGATGGCTTCAATGATCTATCGAGTTAGAACAAATGGCAGAAAAGGTATAGGATATAAGGGAAAAGAATCTCAACCAAAGAAAGTTGATGATATAGTATAAAAACACACCTCTTTATTCACACTTCACATATGGACATACACGTGACATAAAGTATACTAGTAATGCTTTCTCTGCTAAACTAAAATTCAAACAGAATTTTGGTAACTCTAACAAACAAGGACCCAAAAAGATATGGGTGCCTAAGGATACAATTTTATATGTTGCAAATGTCTTTAACAGCAAAATTGAAATACCAATTTTGATACCTGGACTCTGATGCTCTCAACACAGGACGAGAAGATGTTCCAAAGTCTGGAGCTTAAATCTGGAGGCTCTATAGGTTTCGAAGGCAATCAGAAAGGAAAGATTATTGGCTCTGGAACTATTGGTAAGATACACTTCCTTCTATAACTAATATTATGTTAGTAGATGGATTAATACATAATTTGTTATCCATAAGTTAATTAAGTGATAACGGTTATGATAAAATATTTAATCAAAAGTTATGTGAAGCAGTTAGTCGAAAAGATGGATCTATCCTTTTTAATGGAAAGATAAAGAACAATATTTACAAAATAAAACTTTCAGAACTAAAAAGTTAGAACGTAAAATTCCTAATGTCTGTTAACGACGAGCAATGGGTTTGGCGCAGAAGATTGGGGTATGTTAGTATGAGAAGAATATCTCATATTAACAAACTCAATCTGGTCAGAGGACTTCCTAACCCGAAGTTCATCTCAGATGCTCTGTGTGAAGCATGTCAAAAAGGCAAGTTTGCAAAACCTTCTTTCAAATTAAAAAATGTTGTTTCTACCTCTAGACCATTAGAACTTCTGCATATAGATCTATTTGGACCAGTGAAAACTGCATCCATCAATGGTAAGAAGTATTGATTAATGACTGTAGATGACTATAGCACATGGACATGTGTAAAGTTCTTAAGACACAAGGACGAGTCACACTCTATGTTCATTACCTTTTGTAACCAAGTTAAAAATGAAAAAGATTTTAGAATTGTTAAAGTCAGAAGTGATCATGGTGGGGAATTTGAAAACAAAAATTTTTTGAATTTTTTTTAATGATAATGGCATCTCTCATGATTTATCTTGTCCTAGAACTGGTCAACAAAATGGAGTTGTAGAATGAAAGAATAGAACTTTACAAGAAATGTCCAGAACCATGATCAACGAGACTAACATTGCTAAAAACTTCTGGGCAGAAGCAATTAACACAGTGTGTTATATTCAGAATAGAATCTCCATAAGACCTATTCTGGATAAGACTCCATATGAACTATGGAAGATCAGAAAGCCTAACATCTCTTTTTTTCATCCATTTGGATGTACTTATTTTATTCTAAACACTAAAGAACATATGAACAAGTTTGATTCTAAAGCACAAAAGTGTCTCATGTTAGGATACTTTGAACGCTCAAAAGATTACAGAGCATATAACACAGGAACACAGATTGTAGAAGAATCTACCAATGTCAGATTTGATGATAAGCTTGGCTCTCAAAAGTCAAAGCAGGGTAAAGTTTTGCAGATATAGAAGTTCAATTTATAGGTATTGAAGAGAGAGCATTAGAAGTTCTTAATAAATAATCACAACCTAATACATAAGAGAATGTCTCAAATATTATAGAAACATCTGAAGAACCCATCTAGAAAAGACAATCCAAAAGCAGCTTAGCACAACAAGAAAACGCGATTCTGAAAAAGAAGGATGACCCAATCAGAACAAGATCTACATTCAGAAACTCTAAAGAATCACTCATGGATTAATGTCTCTGATTAAGCCAACTTCCATTGATGAAGCTCTTCTGGACAATGACTGGATCCTTGCAACATAGGAAGAACTAAATTAATTTACCAGAAATGATGTGTGGGATCTAGTTCCTAAACCAAAAGGATTTAACATCATTGGAACCAAATGGGTCTTCAGAAACAAGCTAAATGAATAAGGAGAAGTCTTCAGAAATAAAGCACGACTGGTGGCACAAGGTTATAGTCACCAATAAGGGATAGACTATACATAAACCATCGCTCTGGTCGCCATGTTAGAATCTATCAGACTTTTAATTTCTTTTGCTATAAATAATGGCATCACTTTTTATCAGCTGGATGTTAAAAGTGATTTTTAAATGGTTCCATTGATGAAGAAGTTTATATGCACCAACCCCATGGCTTTGAAAATACAAAACATCTAGAATATGTTTATAAACTTAAAAAATTATTTTATGGTCTGAAACAAGCTCCAAGAGCATGGTATGAAAGACTAAGTAATTTTTTGCAAGAAAATATTTTTACCATAGGGAAGATGGACACAACCTTATTTTGTAAACTGTTTAAAAATGACATTTTGATTTGTCAAATTTATGTATGTGATATAATTTTTGGATCTACTAAAACCTCTTTGGGAAAAGAATTTTCTAAGTATGTAGGCAGAGTTTGAAATGAGCTTGATGGGGAAACTCAAGTTCTTTTTGGGTATCCAAATCAACCAAACTCCAGAAGGAACCTACACTCATCAAAGCAAGTATGTCAAAGAACTTCTGAAGAAATTTGACTTGTCAGAATGTAAGCCATCTAAAAATCCTATGCATCCCACATGCATTCTTGAAAAGGAATAGGTAAGTAAGAAAGTAGAACATAAGTTCTACAGAGGTATGATTGGCTCTCTCTTACATCTAACAGCTTCAAGGCATGATATTCTGTATAGAGTTTGTCTTTGTGCTAGATTCTAATCAGATCCTAGAAAATCTCACTTAACAGCAGTTAAGTGAATTTTTAAATATATGAAAGGTACTACTAATCTTGGTCTTTGCTATATAAAGTCCAGAGAATACAAATTAGTAGGGTACTGTGATGCTAACTTTTCCAAAGACAAAATAGAAATAAAAAGTACTTCTAGAAGCTGCCAATTTCTGGGAGACAATCTAATCTCGTGGACCAGCAAAAGACAATCCCCTATTGCACTGTCAACTATTGAAGCTGAATATATAGCAGCAGCTAGATACAGCACATAGTTGCTCTGGATGAAGAGTTAGGTTAAAGACTTTAACATATATGAGAGTAACCTTCATATCCTCTATGATAATACTTCTGCTATTTGTCTTTCAAAAAATCCTATTTTACATTCTAGGGCTAAACATATAGAAATTAAATATCATTTTATTAGGGACAATTTTCAGAAAGGAATTATCTCCTTAAAATTTATAGACACAAACCATCAATGGGCTGATGTCTTCACTAAACCCCTTTCTGAAGATATATTTAATTTCATTCTGAATTATCTTAGTATGAAATTATGCCCAGAATGATAATGTTGTTTCTGTATATTTAAACCCTCAGAACTTTATGCTTTAAAATTTCTTTGTGTGAACATCTGATCAATAGTTCTTCAGAAGTGAGAAGGAAAGTTGTATCAGGATCTATCCAGAATATCTAAACGTTCTCCAAAAAAACATTTCATTTCTAAGATAGAAGAAAGCAGTTCATAATATCAACATCTGTCAACTCTAAATGCACGGTCATCTTCTAAGGCTGAACACATTTTAAAATTTTGAAGGGACTGAAACAGTTAAGTTGATGCATTGAGGCTCGAGTCAAATCAGTAATTGTTCAATATCTTCACATTATCCCTCTTTTCAAGAATCATTAAATGCTCGTAATAATTTTCTTTTAATTCCTTTTCTTTTTAATTAAAACTATTTTTTCTTTCCATTGGATCTATATACTTCACTCTTTCAGAAACACTATCACCTTTCCACTCTCACTCTTCTCTCTCTCTCTCTCTCTCTCTCTCTCTCTCTCTCTCTCTCTCTCTCTCTCTCTCTCTCTCTCTCTCTCTCTCTCTCTCTCTCTCTCTCTCTCTCTCTCTCTCTCTCTCTCTCTCTCTTCAACATGTTCATATTTCAAAAACCCTACAAGAGTCCATGTGAACAAATGGCTTCCTCTCATAAAATTCCTCAAGGTTCTCAAAACATCCTGGTTCTTCCTCCTTAAATTAAGAAAGGTACATTGAACCCTCAAGAACTCTTCTCACACCCATTGATTATTTGGAAGTCTTGTGTGATATTATTGTTTATTTTGTAAGCATGAAGGAAAATTAGTATGATTTAATCCCTGATGTTGAGTTCCAAGGATGAACGAAGTATTTTAATTGCCCCATAGGTCCAGCTTTTCCAAAACTTGTGAAATAATTCTAGATCCATGCCACAACTTTAAATCATCAGGTACCATCCTAATTTATGGAAAAGAAGATCATCATCACTGAAGATCTCATTTGGAAACTTATAGGTCACGAAGACGGTGATATTTGATTTAGTGATATGGCAGACAAAAGTTCTGACCTAACCATGATCTCAAAGAAATTTTTTACTTCTGGCCAACCATCCAACAAAATCGAAGATCTGAAGGACTATCTCATGATTTGGTCCAAAATAATTATGGGATGCATCAATCACAGGAAGCCTAACAAATCTCCAGACTACATCAACATAGATCAGCAGTACCTTCTATACTTCATCGCCACCAAAGCAAAAGTTCATCTCCCACATCTTATGTTCAACCATCTGAAGACTAGTATAAAATAAACAAGAGAAGAAGAATTGAAAAAGAGAGATTGAATCCCTTATGGAAGACTCATTTTAGATTTTCTGATAGAAAATAGACTAATAGAACATCTGACTGAGGCTCAACAAGCTAGTGTTCTGGAAGCTTGTGCTTGTAAACCTCTCAACGCCAAGAATCTGAAGAAGATGAAGATTATTGAAACTATTAAGAAGAACCCAACAATCACCACCAAGGAAGTCATCACCACCTGGAGAGTGCCTGTGAAGGATTTTCCTCTCTTCACTCAAGTAGACTCATCTCCAGAAATTATTCTCAGGTATCTGGAAGCATGCATGAGTGATGGTACGATTCCAGATGCGAATATTCTTGATTTAAGGAAACACCCTCTGGAAGTTTCTCCCATAAAATCAAGAAAAAGGAAAGCAGCTGGAGAAGGAACTTCTCATAAGACCCCTAAAGCTTCCAAAAAGAAAGGTAACTCGTCTTTTGTTTCTGTTATTGAATTAGTATTTTTATCAACATCTGAAACCCCCTCATCTCCAAATCCCACAGAAGATCCATCTCCTCAAAACTTTGATAATTTTGACATAGATATTGACACTTCAATTCCTACAAATAATCCACCTTCTACCCATTTTGATCAGACTCAGCCAGAACTTGCTCTAGTTCTCTCTAATATTTACCAATTTGATCCACTGTTTGAAGCTCCCCAAATCAAAAATCCAAATTTTGATTATGATACCACGACATCCATCCTGGCATCACTTTCCCTCTCATGGTTTCTCAACCACCAACAATCCCCACAACCTCATCACAAAATTTCTCCATTCCAGATCTTCCATCTCCTTATCATGCAACACCATAAAATTCACCTATAATACTTTCTGACTATCCCTCTCCAAATAACTATCTAGAATATCCCCTTAGAAAAATCATTGACTTAGAAGCTTGGGACAATCTCGTCACAAGCTCTCAGAAAATTTCTGTTCCCAAACCAAAATAAAAAATCTCCAAAGCCGATGTTGGTAAATCCTTGCTGATTTTTGACTCAGAAATACATAAATGGGTTAACTCTCTAAAACTATGTTGCATGGAGAATCTCAATCCATCTACGTCTTATTCTCATGAAATCAATTCAAAAAATGGTTTAACTCTGAATCTCTGAAGCTAAAGGAGCTTAGCAATGAAATCTCCCAGCATAACTTCTGCGATTGCCTGAAAACCTTCAATGATCAAGTTCTACAACACTGGGTAAAGAAACCCCTCCTTCTACTAGACAAAACCCCTTGGGAAGCCCCTTAGACATTAGAGTATAATGAATCGTCTCCTGATCCTCTTCCTCTGGTCATGTTTAAAGATAAAGTCAAGGAAGTCGAAGAATCTCCAGCGCCAGAATCAGCTGCAGTAAGTTCAGAAAAAGTGGTCTCTTATGCTGAAACATCACCATATTCTCTTGTGTTGAAAACTCATGAGGAGTTGATGAAAGAAAATTTTGTGTTTAAGGAAAGGTTAGACAATCAGGATGAAACTAGCAAGGAAATTAAGGGGATGATTGGGAAACAAGAGGAATCAAACAATCAGATCAAGAGTTTATTGGAAGCCTTGTTCACACGACTTCTACCTTCTCATCCTTCGTTCTGAAACTGTTTCTATTTTATTTATTATTTCAATCTTCTGGTTATCCACCTCCTTCCATTTGAATACAAAATGCATTTTATTATTTACGTGTTTATTATACCCCAAAATTTTCCATTGCATTTCAAAAAACCTCCTCATACTCTTAGGGTTCCCAATTGCTCAAGACCACTCAAGAATTGATCAGATGAATCCTCCTCCTAAGTAGTGGTCTACAACCAGGGTTTTAGTTTCCTCAAGTAAAATGGGACTTCTAATGCCTCAAGTGAGTTTCATGGTTTCTCATGTGCTTCAAAGAATCCTCGTGACATGTTTCAAGTCGTACATCAAAAAATTTCTCAGTCAATTGCTCAGATGATTGAAAATTAATTATATTAGTCAAAAAGTCAACTATGGTCATCATACAATCAAACTTCAAGATTTTTGGTCAACATCAACATTTTGAAGTCACATTCATCATTTGACCAAGGTTTGATCATAACTTGTCAAGAAAACTCAAGATTCATCAAAAGTAAAAAGTTGTTAAATTAGGGTTTTCTTTAGTAGAAGTCAATTGAACTCTGACCATGCATAACTTTCACATAATTCATCATATTTTTCTCAACCAAATCTCATTTTGAAGGAAATTCAATTATCTACAACTAGGTCTTTTTTAGCTCAATTCCAAAAAATGATTCATTTGAGAGATATGAGCCAAAACATTACAGGTCATTTTAAAAGTCAACAAAAAGACACTTTTCGTCAAAGCAATTTACATCAAGTTAAAATCTTCAAATAGAAAAATGACCAACATGAAAGTTGTAGGGGACATCTTCAGATTTCCAAAAAAGTCTAAGATCACCTTCATATGACAAAAATTGAGTGAGTTATGATTGCTGCAAGTTGGGTAATTTTTTAGAAACGCATGAAACCCAAATTGAGGAAACTTGAATTTTTGGGCTAACAGGCTTATCTTTTAGAGTCCAAACGTGTTCTTGACCTCATAATGGAACTCTAAATCTATTCATACACCCTTTTAATTTTTTATTTCATTTATTTTTATTTTATTCATTTTAATTCAAAATTAAATCAAATAAATATCAACGGGAGGTGTGAGGCATAAAAGGCTTTTTTTTCAAATATTGTGGAGGTCCAAAGATATACTGCAAACCGTGTGGGGTTATTTTCAAAACAAATATTCATGTTTTGTTACAATTCTATTTTCAAACAAGAATCAAAGGTTGTTTTGAAAGAGGTCTAAGCGCACCTTTGACCTAATCTAATCATCTTATAAATACCCTACATGTTCAGACAATAAGGACAAGGAAAAAACCATGCAAGAACACCCACTCAAAACCTCAAATTTTGTCCAAACTAGGGAAAACTGGAAAATCATTTTCCAACCCTTTTCAAAGCAAACAAACCATTCAAATAAATCCATGAGACATTGCAAAGTAAGACTTGATCATTCTTGATGATCAAAAGCACCTGAAACACACTTCCATGTATCACTGATATCCATACATTTTGTGAATTTCAATTTTTTATTTTTACAATGCTTTGACATAAACTAATGCTTTCATTGTGTTTCTGAGATGTAACAATACAGGATTTACCCATCACATGAGTCCCATGATGCCAGAATCATGCATCACTATGTTTGCACCAATTTGAATTATTTTCCTTCTATCTTATTATGCAGGACGATTCAACAAAAACTAAGGCCACCATTGAATTTGTTATTTTGCAGGTTCCAAGAAAATACCTCATCGCAGAAGATGACCGAAGCTAGGGCTCAGGTGCCTCTCCGGTCAATTTATTTTGTTTTTTAATATATATCTATTTCGTTTAATAGGATTACTAGATGAAACAGCCACCCAAGTGGCAAGAACGTGCGCGCTAAGACTTTAATCTCTAAGGGCGTGGGTTCGATCCCTGCCTTTTGTAACTTTTTGCTATTTTTTTTCTTCAATTTATGCCGGTTTTACATATAATATGCAGCGCTTGGCCTGGTGGCAAGCTATGCAACTGTGAAGCTAGAGGGTGTGGGTTCAACACCCACCCCATGCAATTTTAAATTTTTTTCTTTTTAACCTAATTTCTTTGATTTCTAAACCTAATTCTTTTCCTTAACCCTTATTATTTCCTTAATTAATCATTAACAAATTTAACTCCTTTTTAAAAATCTAATAAATTAGGTTTAGTTTTTTTTAATCAATAATTAATTTTGACCTTTTTTTTTATTTACTAATAATTAGGTTAATAAATATTTTCTTAAAATTAAAATTAATTAGACTTTAGGACTTTTTATTAATTAAAATAATTATATTTAGGGCTTTAACTATTTAATTAACGTCAAATTAATTTCATAAAAAATCACATTCAAACAAATTATTTTCTTGTTTTACTTTGCATTGAAATTCTTAGAGAAGTTGTATAGGTTACACGAATTTTTCTTGTAATAGCTTAGATTTATCTTTTTCTATTTTTTCTATTATGTAACTACTCACAGGATGTAATAGTTTAGGGTTTAATTCCGCACTTTATTTTCCGCATATTTTTATGTAACTGCCCCAAAGTGCTGTAATAACTTAGGTTTACTTTCCGCACCTTTAATTTTTTGTATATATTATACTGCTAATAAGTAGGCTTGTATGGAAAGATAAAACCAACTGATAGATAACTCTAATATAAGATAAATAATTGAATTGAACACACTATTCACACTTGCACCTCTAGAGTAACCTCCTTTTGTTGCCTTTGAAAACATGGTCATGTCCCTCGAAATAAGAATAATTTAGCAAAGACCCTCGAATAAAGATCATAGTCCTTCGATGACCCTATGACATTGCTTACGAAAAATGATCTAGCCCTCTCCAATAAATTGCTATAGTATCTCTATCTGTTGCCTTCAATGACCATACAATGACCCTTCGCTTGTCCCTTCACATCCAATGGATAGGGCTACCTACAAACTAATGGTATGGATAGCAATATCTCTAAAGGATAAGGGAAAGAATAAAAATGACCTTGAGTGTGTAAGAACTGTTAATTGCTTGCTCACAATCTTTTCTAAAAAAAATATTTTTTACACATCACACATTCAAAATATTTTCAAAAACACTTTGTACGCGTTCTTGAGGACTGATATAAGAACCATTACAAAGTTAGCCATACTTTGGCTTTTCAAAATATTTTCAACTCACATACACAAAGAAAATTTTCAAAAGTGAGTTAGCGATTAAGAGCTCGTAGATAACTACAGATGAAAAGGGTGCTAACACCTTCCCTTTTGATAACTTACCCCCCGAACTCAAAATATATCAAGGTCTTTCCTGTTCTTTTCACCTTTTCCTTATTGGATAAAAGAAAAGCCGACGGCGACTCTTGTTATCCGCACATTTTAGATAAAAACAAAAAAGTCAGTTCTCCCACCGTATTAAAGAACTGGCGACTATACTGGGGAGCTCTTAAAATAGAGGGGTTGCCTTAGATTTTAGATCACTTTTACTTGATTTAATTGCTTGAATTGTTTTCTTTAATTTAAGGGATGCTTGGGTTTATTTATTTATAAGATCCTACACTCGGATATACGGATGCCTTAGGAAAGTAGCAATAGATCATGAAAATTGTACGGCGTAGACCGATATGGTTGAAGTGATGGTTACGGTTAGTGCGACACTTTGGATTGTACTAATGTTCCTTGAGTTAGTCGAAGATAACATTAGGCTTCTGTGTGGTTTCATTAGTACTAACTAACTTTTAGAACCTTAATTGACCCATCGAGCCTACCAAGACGGAGGCACCAAAGGAGATTACTATTGAAGACCCCTCCAAGCAAGAGATGGGGGAAATTTTAAAGATATCTGAAAGAGTGACTACAAGATTGTTAAAAAACTGAGGAAGACCCCTTCCAAAATATCTATGTTATCCCTGTTGTTATGCTCCAAAGCTCATGCTCAAGCTTTAGTGAAATTCTTTAAATCTGCCCATCTGCCGCAAGAGATCTCTGTTGACCAATTTGAAAATCACATTGCTAGCCTAACGACTGATAATGGGCTAGGCTTTTCTGATGCAGACTTAACTCTCGCAGGAAGGAATCATAATAAAGCCCTGCATGTCTCTATTGAGTGCAGGGGTAATAATTTATCTCATGCGTTGGTAGACACTGGTTCCTCGTTGCATGTGTTGGCGAAAGTTGCTTTGGAAAAACATAGCTGTAAAGGGATTATTCTAAAACCCAGTGACATTGTGGTAAGAGCTTTTGATGGTTCGAAGAGAACAATTCATGGCAAGGTGGTTCTTCTGATCAAAGTGGGTTCCCAGGTCTTTGAATCTACTTTCTATGAATTGGATATTCATTCGGCCTATTCTTGTTTACTAGGATGCCCTTGGATTCATAGGGAAGGTGTTGTTACTTCGACCTTACACCAGAAGTTGAAGTATCCCATGAGCGGAAAAATAGTTACAGTTTGCGGTGAAGAAGAATATATGGTGAGCCACTTGATTCTTCTAAGTATGTCGAGGTGGATGGTGAGTTCATTGATACTCCTTTCCATACCTTTGAAGTTCTTTCTCAGGAAGCCTCGATTGACAAAGTTGCTTCTGCTGTTCCTAAGACTCCATTGAGGATGGCTTCTCTGAAAGATGCTAGGGTTGTGGTTGAAGATGGTGGTTGCACTGTTTGGGGCCAGGTTCCCGATATTCCTTACAAATCTGACAAGTTTGGTTTAGGTTTTACTGCTCAGGCTCAGAGGGTTGTCCATCATGCTCGCGCTCATTCGGGGAGACCTCCATTCTACATCAACAACAATGGTATCAATGATGTAAAAGACAATGATAGTGGTTGTGACCTAGACAACTGGATCTTCCCTACTATCGACAATGGGCTAAACAATTGGACGGTTGAAGACTCTATACCAATCTCCTTTAGTCAGGATTAAATTCTATTTTCTGTTTTTCTTGACTCCAAATTTTGGTTATGTAAATTAAACAATGACTTTAAGCCTTGTGCCTTACCCGGAGTACAATGAGCCATTTGTTAGGGTTGTCATTATTCATAAGCATATTTTCATTTAATAAATCATTGGACGTTTGCACTCAAATTTTGCGCTCTCTGTCTTTCTTTTGCTTTATTTTTTTCAAAATTACTATGTATTCTTACACATACAAGCACAAACAATTGCAGATCTATATCCACCTTGGATCCCATTGATAATAATTCTGCTATTGCCAATTATGATTTTAAAAATCCAATCTACCAAGCTGGGGAAGAAGGTGAGGAAGATTGTGAAATACCTGGAGAGCTTGCTAGATTATTAATGCAGGAAGAAAGGGCCATACAACTTCATGAAGAGTCGGTCGAGGTTGTGAACTTGGGTCTCGAAGAAGACAAGAAAGAGGTCAAGATAAGTTCCATCCAGGAAGAAAGTGTCAAAAAGAGGCTAATTCAGATGTTGCATGATTCTGTTGAGATCTTTGCTTGGTCATACAATTGCATGCCAGGGCTTGATATTATAGTTCACCTTCTACCGATGAAGGAAGGTTGCCTCCCTATAAAGCAGAAAGATTGTCGTATGCGTCCTGAGATGTTAGAAAAGTTCAAGGCTGAGGTTATGAAGCAATTCAATGCAGGGTTCTTAGCTATTACATCCTATTCTCAGTGGGTTGCAAATGTGGTTCTAGTACTCAAAAAATATGGTAAGGTGCATATGTGTGTAGACTACATGGATTTGTATAGGGAAATCCCCAAAGATGATTTTCCGCTTCCAAATATTGATGTTCTGGTTGATAACACCGCTCAACATATAGTATTTTCCTTCATAGATGGTTTCTCTGATTATAATCAAATCAAGATGGCGCCTGAAGACACGGAGAAGACTACTTTTGTCACACAATGGGGAATTTTTAGTTACAAAGTTATGCCTTTCGGTTTGAAGAATACCGGTGCAATATATCAGTGTGCTATGGTTGCTTTGTTCCAATATATGATCCATCACGAGATAGAGGTTTATGTTGATGACATGATAACCAAATCCCAGACAGAATAAGAACATCTCGACCACCTGCACAAGTTGTTTGAAAGATTGAAGAAATATAAGCTGAGGTTGAACCCAAACAAATGCACCTTTGGGGTATGACCCGATAAACTCCTAGGTGTCATCGTTAGTGGCAAAGGTATTGATGTTGACCCTACCAAGGTTAAAGCTATTCAAGAAATGTCAGTTCCCCGTACTGAGAAGGAAGTCAGAGGTTTCTTGGGACGTTTGAACTACATTGCCAGATTTATTTCCCATCTGACCACTACTTGAGAGCCAATCTTCAAGTTGTTAAAGAACGAGCAAGTGGTGAAGTGGAACGATAATTGTCAGATATACTTCGACAAAATCAAGGAGTAACTCCAGGAGCCTCCAATTCTGATGCCACCGGTTGAAGGAAGACCTCTGATCATGTACTTAACAATGTTAGAGAATTCAATGGGGTGTGTACGGAGGCAGCATAACGAGTGTGGTCGAAAAGAGAATGCAATATACTACCTTAGCAAAAAGTTTACTGACTGTGAAACAAGATACTCACTGCTCGATAAAACTTGATGCGCTTTGGCATGGGCTGCTCGCTGATTAAAACAGTATATGTTGACTCATACTACCTTGTTGATCTCTAAGATGGATCCAATAAAATACATATTCGAGAAGCCCGCTCTATCTGAAAGAATAGCAAGATGGAAAATGGTCTTTATATAATATGACATTCAGTATACTACTCATAAGGAAATCAAAGGAAGTGTATTGGTAGATCATTTGGCTCATCCGGCTGTAGACGACTACCAGACTATGAATTGTGAGTTTCTGGATGAGAATATTATGTTGATTACTGACTATGAAAAACCTGGACCATATGAAGGACCCGAGTCAGGATCCTGATGGACTATGGTATTTGACGTAGCTTCAAACGTGTTTGGTAATGGAATTGGTGATGTGATTGTCTCTCCTAAGGGTTTCCATGCGCCCTTCACTGCCAGATTATGTTTCAACTGTACCAATAACATGGAAGAATATGAAGTGTGCGTCATGGGTATCAAGGCTGCTATCGATATGAGAATTAAAATCTTGAATGTATACGGGGACTCAGCCCTGGTAATCAGTCAAATCAAGGGAGAATGGGATACAAAGCACCTAAATCTCATTCTTTATCAAGAGCATGTATTGACGTTAATTCCATACTTCAAAAAAATCATTTTTGATCACATCCCATTTGAAGATAATCAATTGGCTAACGCATTAGATGTTAGGTCGTCTATGTTCAAAGTCATATGGGATAATGAAGCTCCTCGAATCACTATTGAGAGAATAGACGAACCTGTATATTGCTACGAAGTTGATACTGATGGAGTAGAGGAAAAGCCTTGGTTCCATGAAGTGAAAAGATACCTCGAGACTCAAGAGTATCCTGAAGGGGCATCTATTAATGATAAGAAATTCCTATGAAGTTTCTTGGCCAAATTCTTTCTGAGTAACAAAATTTTGTACAAGCACAAGCATGATTCGACTCTGCTTCGTTGTGTAGACAAAAAAGAAGCTAAGAAGATCATGGAAGATATGCATGAAGGAGAATTCGAGCTGGCATACAATGGATAAGAAAATTCTGAGAGCGGGTTATTCTTGGTCGACCATGGAAACTTATTGCCATCTCCATTCCATAACTTCTCACAAATGCCAGATCTATGCGGACAAGATACATGTGCCGCCGGTTCCTCTGAATGTCTTGACTGCGCCTTGTCCGTTTGCAATGTGGGGAATTTATATGATTAGAGAAATTAAGCCTACGACATCTAATGGGAATCATTTCATCCAGGTTGCTATTGATTATTTCATGAAGTGGGTTGAACCAGCCTCGTTTTCCTCCGTTACCAAGAATTTTATGGCGCAGTTCATTAAGCATAATCTTATTTGTTGGCATGGCATACCCGAGCGGATCTTCACAAATAATGATACTAATCTCAACAACACTATGATCACAAAACTCTGCATGTAGTTTAAGATTAAACACCATAATTATTCTTTGTATCGGTCAAAGATGAACGACATAGTGGAAGCTTCTAACAAAAATATTAAGAAGACTGTACAAAAGATGACAGTGACGTACAAAGATTGGCATGAGATGTTACCATTTTCCCTTCATGGTTATCGCACTTCATCATGTACATCAACTGGGGAAAACCCGTTCTCTCTTGTTTACAGTATGAAGGTTGTCTTACCCGTCGAGGTCCAAATTCCTTCCTTAAGGATTATGAAAGACGCATGTTTAGATAAAGACGAATAGATTCAGACTAGGCTTGACCAAATAAATTTGATTGATGAGAAATTTTTTGCAGCTATTTGTCATGGTCAGATGTATCAAAAGTGTGTGATCAATACCTTTAATAAGAAAGTCAAACAACAGGTGTACCAGGCAGGTGATCTGGCGGTGCTATGATACTTACCACCATGGACGGTGAAGATTTTCCACACCCTGTGAACGCGGACATAGTTAAAAAATACTATGCATAAAAGAGACCAGCTAGGTTGACTGGCCTAGGCAAACATAAGGGAATCCCGGCGAACCAAAAGTGTTCGGGCAAAAATTAGGGATATATATATAAAAAATGTACATCCGGCAAGTCGAAAACCTAAAAAGGCAGCTTGGGAAAAAAAAGGATATCCTGGTGGACTGAAAACCCGAAAGGGCGATCCAGGAAAAATTTATGGAGTAAAGCGTACAACTATGTCATGTTCGATCACCTATCTACTTATAGCCAGTATGATTACTGACATCAAGTTCAAATGGTACAAATTAATTTAATCAACTTCTTCTGACACCAAGGGATGAGATGCTTGAAGACATAGGGTCAATAGCGGAGTCGAAACTCGATGGGACCATTTCCACATAACTTTTTTTCTTTGTTTCTCTTTTTACACCTTTTCATTTACGATTATTTCCTATTACTAGGACTTCTGCCTCTTTGTATAAAACTGTCTATTTATAGACAAACTTTCCAAATTAATACAATCAGTTTCAAATTCAAAAGCTATTTTTACTTTCTCTATTTTGTTTGCAAAAACGTCGAATGATTATATGAAATGAACATATGCATTTTAATATGATTACCATTTATAAATATATGCATGAAAACAAGATTAGCATTTATGAAAGACTCTAGGAGTTGGAATAATGTTCGAAGCTGACCATCATTGCCCACAGAGTAATTCCCTCAGATCTTTCTCCACAAGATTATTTCCCCAGTGAAGTCGCCGCAGTCTATAGGTTTTATTTCCCCAACAAAGTTTATTTCTCCCATGTCGCAAAATTCCTCGACAGTATTCTCTTCTCTGACCATATGACATGCAACATTGTCCTCCCCAATAGAGTCAATAATCACATATGAAACCTCGTCAAGCATCATATCAAGGAATTTCACCTCTTTCGTCTCTAGTAAGAATCAAATCCTTCAAAGAATAATGAATAACCTACTTTGTTTGAATGCTTCTATCCCCAAGCAGAAGTCGAAGATCCCAGCGGAATGTCCTCAAACCGAAAGTAGGAATCCCCAGTGAAGTCCAGTTGAAGAAATATTATCGTCATCCCCAACAATAATTAGGGGTTTATTTTCCACAGTCAGACGCTATCATACAAGGCTACTTACAAGCTCCAATAACACATTACATCCATACATCATTTACAAAAAATCATAACTTATGCATACGAAACGCATATAATATTCTCATTTATTTTGAGAGCATCATTACATAATGAATTACATTCATCGTGATATTGCGCAGAACTAACTTTGTCTTTTCAGGTTGAGTTTGCAAACTAAAAGATATTACCAGTAATTTATAGATAGGTTATGTATCAATTCCCGAAACAACACGGGGCGATTGTCTACATCACCAAGTGATTTCCTTCAGAAGAGTTCTAAAACGCATTTCCCCTTCAGCACTTCATTCTGAAAAGCATCTCCTATATAAGTTTATTCTGAAAAGCATCTCCTTCACACTTTGTTCTAGAAAGAATTTCCCCTTCAGATACATAATCCTGAAAAACATTTCCCTCAAAGACCGAGTTCTAGCAAGCATTTCCTTCAGAGGAATTCTGAAACGCATTTCTCGTTTAACACTTAATTATGAAAAGCATGTCCCCTTCAGAGATAGAACCCTGAAAAGCATTCCCCCAGAGACCGAGTTTTGGCGAGCATTTCTTTCAGAGTATGCATTTCCCCCTCAACACTTTATTCTGAAAGTCATCTCCCTTCTAAAGTTTATTCTGAAAAGCATCTCCTTCGGCGCTTCATTCTGAAAAGCATGTCCCCTTCAGAAATGGAACCCTGAAAAGAATTCCCTCTGAGACTGAGTTCTAGCGAGAATTTCCTTCAGAGGTGTTTTGAAATGCATTTCCCCTTCAACACTTTATTCTGAAAGGCATCTCCCTTCATAAGTTTATTCTGAAAAGCATATCCTTCAGCGTTTCATCCTGAAAAGCATGTCCCCTTCAGATATGGAACCCTGAAAAGCATTCTCCCAGAGACCGAGTTCTGGAGAGCATTTCCTTCATAGGTGTTCTGAAATGCATTTCCCCTTCAACACTTTATTCTGAAAACCATCTCCCTTCATAAGTTTATTCTGAAAAGCATTTCCTTCAGCGCTTCATTATTAAAAGCATGTCCCCTTGAGAGATGGAACCCTGAAAAGCATTCCCCCAAAGACCGAGTTCTGGAGAGCCTTTCCTTCATAGGAGTTCTGAAGTGCATTTCCCCTTCAGAAGTTTATTCTGAAAAGCATCTTCTTCAATGCTTCGTCCTGAAAAGCATGTCCCCTTCAGAGATGGAACCCTGAAAAGCATTCCTCCAGAGATCGAGTTCTGGAAAGAATTTCCTTCAAAGGAGTTCTGAAATGCATTTCACCTTCAACACTTTATTCTAAAAATAATCTCCTTCAGAGACAGAATCCTGAAAAGCATCCTTCAAAATACAGTCAAACGTAGACTCATTCTGATACTCCTATGAACAGTTACTTTAGATGGCATCTGTAATACCATCTCTGAATACACTCCATCACTGCTATGAATGGGATCTTTAATCCCATTCAAGAAATACAATCAACCAACAAGTGTTACTTCATGCACAGTTGAGTGCAAATTTCTGGACACTTGGGTGTTCAATCCTCTTCCACCTTCAGAAACTGAATGGGGAGCACGTCAATCTAACTCATCAGGTTTAAGAAGATTGATCAAGGGAAATTGTTGTACCCTAAATTTTTCCCTCTCATTTTCAAAAGAATCTCTCATACTCCTAAGCTTATAAAGTACTTAAAACTATTCAAGAATTGATCAGACAAATTCTCCTCCCAAGCAGCTATAATTAGGGTTTTGGTTTTATCAGAGGAAAATTGGACTTCTAATGCCTCAAGCGGACTTCATGGTTTCTCATATGTATCAAGGTAACCTCATGTCAAATTTCAAGTTTTGCAACACAAATTTGCTCAGTCAATTGCTCAGATGATTGAAAATCAACTATTTTAAGTAAAAACTCAATTGTGGTCAACATGTAGTCAAACTTCAATATTTTTTGTCAACATCAAGATTTTGAAGTCACATTCATCATTTGATCAAGTGTTGATCATGATTCATCAATAAAACTCTCAATTCATCAAAAGTCAAAAGTTACCAAATTAGGGTTTTCTTAAGAAGTCAACTGAACTTTGACCATGCACAACTTTCACATGCTTCATCAGATTTTTCTCAACCAAAGCTCATTTTGAAGGAAATTCAATTATCTACAACTTTTTAACTATAAGCTCAAGTCCAAAAAATTCTTCATTTGAGAGATATGGGCCAAAACATTATAGGTCATTTCAAAAGTCAACAAAAAACACTTTTTGTCAAGGCAACTTACATCAAGATAAAGTCTTCAAACGAGAAATGATTAACATAGAGATTTTAGGGGACATCTTGAGCTTTCCAAAAAGTGGCGACTCTGCTAGGAAAGATCGACCAAATGTTGGTCAATCTCTAAGTGGGTTGAGCTTATCTTTGTTTATTTGTGTATGTGCTATTATTGGTTGTATATTATGTGTTGTATATGTTTGTCCGAATTTTACTGGTTTTCAGGGTGCTTGGAGATTTCTCATAAGTCTTCTACCCGGACATGGGAAAATTTAAGATTGGACGAATGGTATAGTCATTTTAACTTTGAGGGAGTAATCCCAAAAAAAGAAGACATGAGATCCCTCACTCAGTGGAGGCCCCTTGAGCCTGCTGAAACTAAGGACCGTAGAACCCTTAACCCATCTTGGCCTTTTAGATGTAGTGCTGAAATTATGATAGAGTAATCCGAAAATGGTTATCACGCGATGCTACACTCAGAGGAGTTTTTCCTGAGAATATTACTAATTTTTTAGTTAACCGGGACGTTGGTAATATCCCAAGGAAGTATGTAGACTCTGGGAACCTTTTAGAACCTTGTTCGGTAGGTTATAAACTATTAGACCATACCTTGTGGGTAGTACCTTTGACTTTATGCTCGTGACGTCGAACCTATGAACCCCCATGTTTATGATCTTGTGTGTGATTGTTGCATTATACATTCATGCACCCATGATCATCCTTTAAAACAATTGTTTCAAGGGACTTAAAGTTGACTTTGTGCAAATATCTCAGGCACTTTTTGACCATGGATTCTGGAAAAAGAAAGACTCAGAAGTACAGTTTCAAGGATCCTAAGATAGATGAATTAATGAGTCTAATTCCCGAGATCGAGAGTTCTATAGATTTTCGGAAGAAGTATGAATCCATCGTGTCTCTTATGAAGCTCAGGATGAAGGAGGGTATTCTTTCTTCTTTAGTCCAGTTCTATGATCTATTGTATCGATGTTTTACTTTCCCTGATTATCAGTTGATGCCTACATTGGAGGAATATTATTACCTACTTGCTTTACCTGTTACCGATCGTGTTCCTTTCACCGGTATAGAGGAAGAGCCAAAGTCTCATGAGATTTCTTCTATGATTCATTTGGGGAAGTCTAAGATTCAGGCCAACAAGACTACCAAAGGAGGAATCAGAGGATTACCCGCTTAGTTTTTATTAGATAAAGCTTTCTACTTTGCTAGGATGAAGACTACAGTTGCTTTTGAGGCTATATTTTCTCTACTTGCCTATGATTTGTTCTTATTTCCTAATGTCGACAAATTTGTGGATGTCAATTCCATCAGGATCTTTTTGATTAGGAATCCAGTTCCTACATTACTAGGAGATACTTATTATTCCATTCATCTTTGGGATTTTTATTATGGATGGATGATCATTTGTTGCACGCCTTTGTTATCTCAGTGGTTTATTTCTCACTTACCTCGGTCCGATGCTTTCTGAAGAATGGAAAAACACAAGAAAGGGGGGTTTGAATTTGGGTTTTAAAATCTAAGACAAAATGACACTTGATTTTTATCCTTGTTCGTTTGAACTCAAACTACTCCAGTCCACCCGCCAAGGTGATTTCGCCTCTCTCCAACGAGGTCTTAATCCACTAATCAAACTTGATTACACAGCTACTATGGCAACCGTCAAAGTCTTCTTGAGTTTAAACCACAACCCGGTTTTTTCAAGGAATTACACTATACAATATTTAAGATAGTGTACAAAAATGTTTTCTAACAAAAATAATATAAGACATGTGATGTTTTACAGAAATGAAATTCAGTACGTTGAAGGTGATGATGATAACTCTTTTTTTTTGTGCAAAAAATCATGAATGATTTCTCCTTCAAGCTTTGTTTAAATAGGCAACGCATGGGAAAGCTTTTGGAATGTTGATAAATGATAACTGAAGAGCTTTCCAAAAATAGATATCCTTGTCCCCTTCCAGCCATTACTTTTGAATAACATTAAGTGAAATGTAACGCTTCAGAACATCCTCACATCAGAAGATGAATGTTACTATTGAGGCTCTTTTTCTTTCCAGGACTTTACATATCAAAATACCAGAGTTCTTGTTTCACAACATTGGTGCATTCAGAAGTTGTAACATAGAACTTCCTCATTTTGCGTATTACACATATTTGCTTCTAAGTATGTTGTGTTTGAACATATCTTCAAGACGAAACTCTCTCATCTTACATCAGAACTTCTAGATGCTCTAGCAAACCTTCTATGCTCCTTACATTAGAACTTCTATTATGTTCTAGTAGTTATTTTCTCATCTTCTATTCTTCTTACATCATAACTTCTTTGCATATTAAAATACTTTATTAGAGAGCATATATTCTATTTATATATATCATGTGTTTGTTATGATCAAAACTCTTACAGGGATGTAGAACCAAACTATGTTCTAACAATCTCCCCCGTTTTGATGATGACAAAAACTTGTATATTTTGATAGAATACTTAAAGAACATGAAGCATAAAAGTCTCCCCCTGAGTTGGATACTCAGATAAAAAAAATACTTCCCTGAAGATTTTTGACCAGAGCTTTGAGAAGGAATCAAAATATATTACATTCTCCCCATTTTTTTCAAGCATCAAAAAGTAAGAACAACACGAAAAAAATAGAAGGTTAAGATGAAGCACTAAGCAAAAGCAAAACAAATTTTTCAGATCTTTGAGTTGTCTTTTATGGATGGGATCTTTAGATTTTTTATGTAAATTTTGTTTCATCTTCTTATGGATATGACTGGGATTTTTCTGATGTTGTATCCTCATTACTGTTACCAATAGTTCCAGAGCCAATAATCTTTCCTATCTGATTGCCTCTGAAACCTGCTATCCTCCAGATTTAAATTTCAGGCTTTGGAACAAATGCTTACTTCCCGTCATGTGTAGAGATCATCCAGAGCCCAGTTGTTAAAACTGGTGTTTCAACTTTGCTGTTAAAAATATCTGTAACATAGATGTTTTTATTTTTTGGTACCCATATATTTTTGGGTCCATGATTGTTAGAGTTTCCAAAATTCTGTTTGAATTTTAGTTTAGCAAAAAATGCCTTACTAGTATATTTTATATCATGTGTGTGTCTGTAGGTGAAGTGAGAATAAAGAGGTGTGTGTTTTATAACCATATCCTTAACTTTCTTAGGTTGAGATACTTTACCCTTGTATCCTATTCCTTTTCTGTCATTTCTGCTAACTCCATAGATCATTGAAGCCATCTTGCTTCTATCTATGTTTTTAGCAAGAAATTTTTGAAAGCTATGATCATATTCCTTTATGATCTTATCAGAGTTACGAAGAACTTATGAGACAGTTTATTTCTGAGCATTTTGTAAATTATTTTCTAGTTTAGAAGTTGTTTCTTTCAGCCCATAGTTTTCTAATCTCAGTTTCTTAGTTTCTTCAGAGTCAGAGACTAGATCCTTTTTTCAGGTTCTTGTTTATGACTCGAAATTTCTGATATCTTCCAAGAATTTCTGACAAACTCTCTTCTAATTGAGATCTAGAAAATTTATAGAATACCTCTTCTTCCTGAGTCTGATTTTGATCCAGATGATCCAGTGTCTTCTGATACGTTGGCCATTTGGGCTATATTGGCTCGTTCATCTTCTGATTTTGTTTCAGCTTTAGAAGATTCAGAGTCATCCCACGTTTCCATAAGACTTTTCTTCTTATCTTTGGAGAACTTCTTATTAGGCATTTCTTTATGTAGATTTGGACAATCGATTTTGTAATGGCCTGCTTCATTGCAGTTGTAGCAAATAATATCTTTGCTTCTTGACTTTTTCTACCCAGAGTTTGATTCAGAATGACTGTTAGATCTTCTGGGATTTCTGAATTTTTGTCTGTGTTTCCATAATTGTGGTACCCTTCTGGAGAGGAGAGATAATTCATCTTCTTCTGATGCAGATCCTCCAGAACTTTCTTCTTCTACCTTAAAAGCTTTAGTTTTATTATATTTAAGAGCGAGAGACTTACCTTGCTTCTGGGGTTCATCTTCTTCTAGTTCTATCTCATGACTTCTCAAGGAGCTGATAAGCTCTTAAAGAGAAATTTTATCCAGATCTTTGCCTAATTTTAATGTTGTAACCATGGGTCTCCATTGCTTGGGTAAACTTCTTATGATCTTCTTTACATGATCTGCTGTGGAGTACCCTTTGTCCAGAACATTCAATCCTGCAACCAGAGTTTGAAATCTTGAGAACATTGTCTCAATAGTTTCTTCTTCTTCCATTTTGAAAGCTCCGTACTTCTGGATGAGTGCAAGAGCTTTGATTTCTTTTACTTACGTGTTGCCATCATACGTCATTCTCAAGGAGTCAAACATGTGTTTTGCTTATTCTCTATTTGTGATCTTCTCATACTCTGTGTATGATATATCACTCAAGAAAATAGTTCTAGCCTTGTGATGATTTCTGAAATTTCTTTTGATGATCTGTCATTCTTTTTTTGTCAATCTTCTGACCGCTTTCATCAACAAGATGCATATAGCCGCCAATCACCATATCCCATAAATCAGCATCATGATCTAGAAAGAAACTTTTGATTATGTCTTTCCAGTAATCAAACTTTTTACCGTCAAATATTATGACTTGGTCTCACCATAGTGTTTTTCCTGCTTGGATCTTTTTCTGACACGGTTAAGTGTTTGCACTCAGTTCAAGGTGCTCTAATACCAATTGAAGAATGGAAAAACACAAAAAAAAAGGGGGGGGGGGGTTGAATTGGGGTTTTGAAATCTAAGACAAAATGACACTTGATTTTTATCCTGGTTCATTTAAACTCAAACTACTCCAGTCCACTCGCCAAGGTGATTTCGCCTCTCTCCAACGAGGTCTTAATAAACTAATTAAACTTAATTACATAACTACTATGACAACCGTCAAAGTCTTCTTGAGTTTAAACCACAACCCGGTTTTGTCAAGGAATTACACGATACAATATTTAAGAGAGTGTACAAAAAAATGTTTCTAACAAAAAAAATATCACACAACTGATGTTTTCCATAAATAAAATTCAGTACATTGAAGGTGATGATGCTAACTCATTATTTTTGTGCAAAAAATCGTGAACTATTTGTCCTTCAAGCTTTGTTTAAATAGGCAACGCATGGGAAAGCTTTTGTAATATTGATAAATGATAATTAAAGAGATTTCCAAAAATAGAGATCCTTGTCCCCTTCCATCCTTTAATTTTGAATAGCATTAAGTGAAATGTAACGCTTCAGAACATGCTCACATCAGAAGATGAATGTTACCGTTGAGGCTCTATTGCTTTCCAGAACATTACATATCAGAATATCAGAGTTCTTGTTTCATAGTGTTGGTGCATTCAGAAGTTGTAACATAGAACTTCTTCATTTAGCGTATTACACAAATTTGCTTCTAAGTATGTGTCTGAACAGATCTTTAAGACAAAACTCTCTCATCTTCTTACACCAAAACTTCCAGATGTTCTAGCAGATCTTCTATGCTCCTTACATCAGAACTTCTATTATGTTCTAATATATCTTTTCTCATCTTCTATGCTTCTTACATTAGAACTTCTATGCATATTAAAATACTTTATTAGAGAGCATATATGTTCTTTATATATATCATGTGTTTGTTATCATCAAAACTCTTACAGATATGTAGAACCAAACTATGTTCTAACACTTTCTAGGATATCAAGAAGGAACCTCGTTGGGCTCCGAAGATTATGGATCTTACTCATTCCCACATTATTTCGTATCATCATGCTTATTATGATTTGGATATTTTCGATAGTTGTGGTAGATTCCCCAATGTACCTCTTCTTGGTATAAAGGGAGGAATTAACTACAATCCCGTTCTTGCACGTCGTCAACTCTGATATCCGATGAGAGTCAAGCCAAATAGTATTCAACTGAGTTGTTTCTTTCTCAAAGAAGGAGAGGATCATAAGGAAGCTATGGAGGAAATTGCAAAGGATTGGAGCCATATTCATAGGAAGAGTAGAAAAGACTTGGGACCAAGAGGAGCCGTTTTTTGGAGCCTCATCTCCGGTGGGTACAAGCAAGGGCAATTAAGTTGAAGATGCAATATTCTTGTTAAGAACCTATACCTGATATGTTTGTGAAAACTAATCCTCCCCTCTTAGATGATATGGAAGAACTTCAACTTGCCTTGGTTAGGATGCAGCGGGAGAAGGAAGCCTGGAAGAACAAGTGTCAAACTTTAGAGATGACCTACCATGCAGAATTGAAAGAGAAGGATGACTTAATTGAGATTCTTGAGAGTCGTGTTGTGGAAATGATGGAGAGGAAAGAGGATTTATTTTCCTCTAGAGCTCGTTCCGGACCTAATTGCTCACTTGCTAACTCGGGTGATTGGAAAGAAGTCGCTGACAGGTATGCAAAAGAGAACAAGCAATTGAAGGCTCAAAT
Source organism: Vicia faba (assembly GCA_948472305.1). Classification (NCBI taxonomy): domain Eukaryota; kingdom Viridiplantae; phylum Streptophyta; class Magnoliopsida; order Fabales; family Fabaceae; genus Vicia; species Vicia faba. The sequence goes on from OX451738.1 coordinate 463,768,303, forward strand.
TGCAAGACTCATGGGAAATCGTCAATGTGTGGAGAGCCTTCATCAGATTTGCTTCATTAGTATTATAGATTCCATCTTTATGCTCTTGTACTTATGATTATTGAAACCTGTACTAAAGTTGTAAACCACTCTGAAGTTATTATGATGAAATTTTCAGTATTTCAAAATGCTCAATACTTTAATGTTTGCAAATCGTCTATAATTCTTTGAGTCCCTTTGAAATTTTAATAATGATAATTAAATCATAGGCATTTCATATAATGTATCATTTTGCACATATTTCTTGCATATCTGTTGATACCCAGGTGTCTTACTGTGTTTCTCTACTTTGTTCAGCAAGCTGTCTCACCGGTATAATACTCGGGCTAATTCCAAGAAGAAAATGGAGAATCTTGAACAAGAGAATTGTGAGTTGCATGAAGAAATTATTGCTTTGAAGGCCGGTGTGAGTAATCTGACTGCTTTAATGGAATCATTGGTGGCTGCTAAGGATCAACCACCACTTGCTCCAATGTCTTCTCATATTTCTCAACCATATAAAACAACGGTTGCTTCCGAAGTTTTGACAGTTCCCATTTCTTTTACTCCAGTTATTGCTGCTCAAAACCATGTGCCTCAGAGTTACCCATGGAGAATGCCTGAAAATGTCATGCCAGAAGGTTACAATCTTGATGCTCAAGTTTATCCATTTGCTCAAGCTACTGCTATTCCTGCACCTCCTGTGGTGCATGTTACTCCTGCTGCTAAAAATGAGATCCATTATATTGCACCTCCTACGGTGAATTCTATGCCATTTGTTAATGATGAAGTTTACCATCCCATTCCTCCACTGAGTGAAAGTGTGGGTTTCTATGACCGATTGGATAACTTTCAGGACCAATTGAATGAGATGTATAAGGAAATGGCGGCTCTTCGGGGAAAAGAATTATTCGAACAAAACATCAATGAACTCTGCTTAGTTCCTAACATAAAGGTTCTAGTGAAGTTTAAAGTGCAGAAATTTGAGATCTACAAGGGAAAATCTTGTCCACGTGACCACCTAGTGATGTATATCATAAAGATGTCCACCCATACTGATGATCAGCGTTTTCTTATCCATTTCTTCCAGGATAGTTTAACCAATGTCGATTTGAAGTGGTATATGAGTTTGGATAGTAGCAATATTCGTACCTTCAATGATTTAGGGGAATCCTTCATCAAGCAATATAAGTACAATATGTTCATGGCGCCTGACCGTGACCATTTGAGAGCAATGGCTCAAAAGTACAAGGAGTCGTTCAAAGAATATGCACAGCGTTGGCGCGAGATAGCGGCCCAGGTGGTACACCCGATGGGAGAACAAGAAATGACCAAGGTTTTCCTGAAAACCCTTGTGTTGTACCCCAAAAATTTCCCTCCCATTCTTACACAAAGTATACTCCTAGAGATCCTCAATTGCTCAAGGATGCCCAAGAATTAACCAGACAAGTTCTCTCCTAAAGCAATGAACCTTCAACTAGGGTTTCCACTTTCATCAAGATATATGAACTCCAAAGGTATAAAATATTTTCCATGGTTTTAATATGTTCTCAAGACCATCTATGTCAAGTTTCATGCCTTGTACAAGAAGTTTGCTCAGTTAACTGCTTAAATACCTAAAAATCAACTATACTAGGTCAAAAGTCAATTGTGGCCCACATACAGTCAAACTTCAAGATTTTTTGTCAACATCAGCATTTTGAAGTGATATCCATCATTTGATCAAGGTTTTACCATGATTCCCCAGGGAATGCTCCTAATTCATCAAAACTCAAAAGTTGCTAAATTAGGGTTTCTCAAGAAAAGTCAACCAAACTTTGACCAGGCATAACTTCCTCACACTTTATCAGAAATTTCTCATCCGAGGCTCATTTTGAAGAGAATCCAATTCCCCACAACTCATATTCAGCCCTCAAGTTCAAGAAATACACTCATGGAATGATATGAATTCATACATTATAGGTCATTCCAAAAAGTCAACAAAAACACCTTTTGGGTCAAAGCTCCTTACATGAACATGGAAGATACACTTGAGATGAAACCAAAGAGGTTGCTTAGGGGACATCCTAAAATTTCTAAAAAGTCAAAGATCACCCTCTTAGGGTCATAATTGAGAGATATATGCATTGTCAAAATTGGCCATTTTTGGAGAATTGTCAAAAGTCAACAATGCCCAAAATTGCATTTTTTGGCAAATGGGCCTAACTTTTTATACTTGTGTCTCACTTCCAACATGGCCCATGACCTTTGAGTCCATTCTTAATTATTTTATTATTTATATTATTTATTTTTGATATTTTATTCAATATAATGCAAAATTAAATAAAATGAATAAAAAGAATAATGTAAGATTTGATTTCAAATCTTTTTCTCATCAAAATAAAAAGCAGGATATGTTGGCATGGCAAGAGAATATCGTGGAAAGAGCAAGAATAGATTGGATCCAAAAATAGACAAAAAATCAAATATTTGAAAGAAGAATATTTCATCATCAAAGCATGAGATTTCTTTCATTTATGTTGACCTAATATTGCCTCATACAAATACACAATCATTCAGAAGCATAAAAGGAGGCGCAGCCAGCCAAAAGAACTTTAGCGAAAGTTTCAAAATTGTTCAAGAAAGGTTCAACTCTAAAACATACGATCCAACCTCCTTCAGTCTAAGCCAGGCATCTTATCATCAATCTGAGGATCCTAGCACCTCATCTCATCCAACCTTGAAGGCCAAAGTATCCTGAATCGCCCTAGCCCGATCTTCTCACGTTGGTAAAATTCTTGATCTCAAAACTCGCTTAACTCTTGATATAAATACTTTTTGGCTGCATATTCATAGTGATATTGTTATTTGTGAATTATCTAACGTGTTACATGCAAGAATCAAGGCCATAACTGCAAATCACCATTGCTAGGGTTTAGAGAAGTGCAAGCTTCGTTTTTAAGGATGCAGGTCGTTTTAGGTTAAACTAACCCTATGGTTGAACTCACAACCTATGATTTAGGGGGGGTAGGCCAAATTTCAGGATCGGAATCGCGCTATTTTGTAGGTTGGATTTCTGGGATCGCCGGAGACGATGGTGGTTAACCACCGTGAGGGGTGGTTTGACCCTCCCTGTGCAGATGTGGCGGGATAGCAGCCTGTGATTCTTTCATTTAAATTACAGGTCCCCACAATGCACGCGTGTTAGGTTGACTCAGCATTGGACCTTGCTTTCATATTATATTGATTTTTGTTATTTATATAAACAAGTTAACAAACAGCGCAGACGGTTAAGGGTGAAGGGTTTGAAGCAAGCGTCCTGGGTTTGATCCCAGGCGCGTTGCTTTTGCATTTTTCTAATTATTTGGTTGCAAATCTAATGCGCCTCACTATCCAATGTCCACCATGCGTCTCCAAATTCAATCACAAGATCGCATCATATCCAGATCCAACACCCAGCATGCACAAGCTCTTGATAGACCCTCAAAAGATGATCCCACTTGATCAGGCGTAGCAATTGGGCCACCAGCTTTGGGCCTAACACAATTTGAGTTGCACCCCCCTGATCAGCTTTCATCACCAGCTTTGTTTTAAATTATTTGAGTTAATTATTTTTTTCAAAACAAAAATCTTTTTTTAATTAATCATAAAATCAGTAAATCACAAAAAAATATAGAATTAGGTTTTTATTTATTTAAATTAATTTTATTGAAAATAAATTAGATTAATTAGATTCATTTGATTGCTTTTTAATTAAAATTAATTAGACAAATTAGGTTTAATTTGTAATTAAATTATTTTCTCAATAAAAAAAATAAAAAAATAAGTTTTAATTAATTAGGTTTTTTAGGCTTCTAATTTATCCTCGTATTTAAGTCGTCGCGCGCGCCTTTATGTTCTTTTAATTCAAATTATTGTAATTGCTTCGAGTTTGTAATAGTTAATTAGGTTTACTATTTTACATTTATTATTTTTCCCCGGTTTTTGATTATGTAATGCCCTCTCGAAAGCCTTGTAATAGCTAGGGTTTTAATTTCTCGCACTTTACTTTATGCAATTATAAACTGCCTAGATGTATGGATAATAGGATTGAATGGCAAGATAAATCAATTTAAAATAGTAGAAAACATTAAATGCGCAAGATAAATGAAACTGAAATCAAACACTTGCACATGCTCACTCCTAGGGTTTTGCCTCATTTGGTTGCCTCGGAAAAATAATGGTCGTGTCCCTCGAACGTAGGGATACCTTAGGAATGACCCATAATTCAAAGTCTTCATAAAGATCATAGTCCCTACTTGCCCCTCAAGGTGCCTACGAGAAATTATGTTACGACGATAGTCCCTTCGAAATACTAAGGTATCCTTACTTGTTGCCTTCAGTGACCATTTTGTCCCTTTCGAATGTCCCGTAAAATTCCAACGACATAGCTACCTACTCCTTAATAGTAGGATGGCGCCGTCTAAAGGAAACGAAAATGAATAGACTTTTTTCGAGTAGGTAGAAAACTCTTAAGTACTTGCTCAAAACATAAACATTCCACACAAACACTTTTCAAAAAAATAGTTTTCAAAACAACTTCATCACACTCTTGAGGACCGATACAAGGGTTATCACAAAGTAAATAAAACTTTTCAAGACAAGCACACACGAGCAATTTAAAAATGAGCAAGTACCTAAGATCCCGTGGAAAACCATTGATAGAAAGGGTGCTAACACCTTCCCTTTCTATAATCTACCCCCGTACTCAGAAATATCTCGAAAAAAGGTTTTTTCTGTTCTTTTTCCTTTTCCTTTGTTGGATGAAATAAAACTCGATGGCGACTCTTGCTTACCGCAACATTTGCGAACAAAAAACACAAACTAGTATAACAGTCGGTTTTTCCACCGTATTACAGAACTGACGACTCTGTTGGGGAAATGCTTTATAAAGTGGGGTTTACCTTAGGATTTAGGTCATTTGCTTTGCTTGGTTTATCTTTAAGGGCTTTTGTTTGGGTATTGTTAAAGATCCTACACCCGGATCTGGGGAACTTTTTAGGTAAACAACAATAGATCGTGGAGACTGTATGACATAGACCGATATGGTTTAAGAGATGGTTATGTTGGTGTGACACTTTGGTTGGTACCTGTATCCTTCGTGTGGAAACGAGGAGAATACGGGGCAGACGTGCGGTGTCGTGAAGCACTAACGGACCTTAGAACCTTAGTTGAACAAACTTGTCCATTAGAAAGTAGTGAGATAGTCGACCTCGGTATAAAGCTGAGGATTGGTTAATACTCGATGCTACACTCATTGAGGTCAGACTTTCGGGATATTTCGGCCGTAAGAAAAGATTGCTTGAGCTAAAACAATGCCCGATAAAGGATGATCAGTGATATTGAGAATCTTTAGAACCCGGTTACTTTTCTATGACAGGTTTAAAACCAACTAAACTTCAAGAGGGTACTTACCTTTAACCTCATGCAAGCCTTTGAACCTAAGGTCTATTGTGTGTTTTTCTTGTGTGTGATTTATTCTGTTTGAACATAACATCATGCATCATAACATAACACCCATTCTTATTACACTAATCATTTCAAGGACCAAGGGAATTTATCTTTGTTCTATTTTGCAGATTATGGCTTCCGCTCGTAGAAACACTATCGGAATCAGATTTGTGAGAATACCTCCCCAAATCAAGGAGCTAGTATCAAGGGTTCCTGAAACTTCTGCATTCACTAAGAGACATGGTCGACTTCTCAACCTGGTTACTTCAAACTTTGATGAAAAGATGATGGGTGTACTCTTTCAGTTCTTTGATCCCAAGCACCACTGCTTCACCTTCCCAGACTATCAGTTGGTGCCTACCATGGAAGAGTTCTCTCAGTTATTGGACATACCCATTCTTGAACAGCTGCCTTTCACAGGTTTAGAAGAGGCTCATAAGCCAGAAGTCATCTCCTCAGCCTTGCATCTGAAACGAGCCGACGTGGTATCCAATTAGGAAACAAGAAGCGGAGTCAAGGGTTTTCTAGCCAAGTTCCTAACAGACAAGGCCCAGTTGTTTTAGGATGATATGGACTTTCAGGATTTTTAAGGAGGTCTTGGCCCTTCTACTCTATGGGTTAGTACTATTCCCTAATCCAGACTTATTCATAGATGTGAATGCTATCAAGATCTTCCTCTCTCACAACCCTGTGCCTACCTTGCTCGGAGATATCTTGCACACTCTTCATACTCGTACTATGAAGAGAAGAGGGGTTCTTATGAGCTGCATGCCATTGTTGTCGAGGTGGTTTATTTCTCACCTCCCTAAGTCCGTACTGAAGAATGAAGAAGGTTTGGGTTGGTCGCAAAGGATAATGTTACTCGCTCACACGAATATTCTCTAGTATTCCCGAGCTATGGGAGATACTACCATTATTGACCGCTGCGGGGAGTACCCTAATGTCCCATTACTTGGCATTAGAGGAGGCATAAATTACAATCCTTGTTTGGCTCTGCGACAATTTGGTTACGCTCGAAGGGATGGTCCTCACGAGTTACTTATCGAGGGCATTGTGTTTAATTATGAAGATGATGTTCAAGGGTATCGGCAGAGGTTCATACGAGCTTAGAGCATGGTAAATAGATCTGACTCCAAGGCTTTGGGGCCGAAGTCTTCCATTCCTATGGAACCTTATCTCCAATGGGTACGAGCTCGCGCCCAGAAACTTATGATTCCCTACATGGTAATTTTACTAGTGATTGTGGAACCCACTACTAAAGGGGGTATTCCTTACACGGTTCTCCATCCTGATATGCCCACTGATCTTGAAGAACTACAGAGGTCTTGGATTCAGTTGAAGAAAGAGCAGGATACTTATAGGGATCAGTTCTATGCCCAGGAGAGGAAGGTTTTAGAGCTCACAAAGCAGCTTCATGAGGAAAGAAGCCTTAATGTCTATCTCGGCACGTAGAGGAAGCATCCATGGGAAATTTGATCTTTTCTAGTTTTTTAGAATTGTTTTTAATTGTAATGCCTAAAAGGCAATTGAACCTTGAATTCTGCTAATAAAATCTTTGTTTCATTTTGGTTCGCAAATTTAAATTTCCCAAAGTCCTTGAAATCATTGCATACATATCACATCCATAAACAATGCATATACAGGTACCATTACAGGTTTCTCATCTTCTTCGCTGTTTATTTCAGAAGAAATGTCTTCTAAACAAAGCATCAAAGATCTTCAGGCACAAAATGCCCAATTCCAACAGATGTTCAAAACTATGGCAAAAGGGCAGGAGGATCTGAAAGCCCTCATCCTGAAGGAGAAGAAGAAAAAGAAGAAGGTCTCTGGTATTTTGAATATGGGCAGAAGGTTTAGGGGACCATTAAAGCAACCAGTCGATCTAACCTCCTCATCCAAGGAATGGAAGAATCAATAAAGGGAGATAAGGGAAAAGGACCTCATTCCTGAAGTTTCTGACAATGATACGGACTACAATGATGAGCAGTATCCTCCCACTGAGGATAGATACAAGCAGTTGGAAGATCGTTTGAGTGCTATGGAAGTCTACAGGATACTTGGGGTTAGATTTCGAAGATCTGGGATTGATGTCGGGAGTGGTCATCCCACAGAAATTTAAGGCTTTAATTTTTGCAAAGTACGATGAGGTGTCTTGCTTGTGATACGATGGCCAGAACTGGGACTGTTTTTTAGGAATGATGGTTTGCGTTTTGCATTTGTGTTTGCAAAATGTCGCGGTAAGCAAGAGTCGCCACTGACTTTTATTTTATCCAACAAGGAAAGGAAAAAAGCACAGAAAAATCCTTTTTTGAGATATTTCTGAGTACGGGGGGTAGATTATAGAAAGGGAAGGTATTAACACCCTTTCTATCCGTAGTTATCTACGAGCTCTTAGGTACTTGCTCATCATTTTAAAAATTGCTTCTTTGTGTTTGTGTGATTTGAAAAGTTTTTGTTTTTACTTTGATTTAACTCTTGCTTCTATCTTCAAGAGTGTAATGAAGTGTTTTTGAAACTTTTGTTTGAAAAGGAGTGTAAGTGTGAAAAAAAGTTTGTTTTGTTTGATCAAGTACTTAAGAACTAATCTACCTACTCGAAAAAAGAATCGTTCTATGTTCGTTTCTTTTAGGCAGCGTTATCCCACTATTAGTGAGTAGGTAGCACCGTTGTTGGAGTTTGAGGGTCAATTCGAAAGGGATGTACGATCACTAAAGCAATGTTAGGACGTCTTAGTAATAACCCTAATGTCTTAGATCAATTATTCGAGGCAACAATATCCAAGGCAACCTTTCTGAGGCAACATTGATCTTTGGACAAAAGGACGAACACTAAAGCATCCTATACTCAATGACCGTTTACCGAAGGCAACCAAGTGGGAGTGTACCCTAGGAGTGCGCATGTGCGAGTGATTCAATTTCAAATTATTATCTTTTCACATTTAGGGTTAGCTAATTGTTTTAAAGTTAATCATACATTCTTGCCATGCATCCCTAATATCATACATCTAACAATTTAGCATTTTGCGGAAATTAAACTACGCTATTACAAGGCTTCGGGTATTTACATAGCCAAAAACAAACCCTTAAAAAATAAAGCGATAAATGAAAATAAAAGTCCTAATTAAGCTATTAAACTTGTGAGCAATTACAATAATAGGGTAACAATAATAATAAAGCGCGCGATGAAATTTGGATCGGGAGAGAACTAGAGTTTTGATCCTTCTAACCTAATCAAAAGAAATTTTGTTTTTTTGTTGTTTTTAATTATTTTTAAGAAAAGAATTAGGTTTTTAAAATTAAATACACAATTAATTAGTGATTAAATTAATTAATGAAAATAAATAAATGGATTACTTTTTATGATTTTGGTTATTTTAAGAAAAATAAAATATAATTAAGTTTAGACAAAAACCCTAATTGTTCTAATTAATTTTAATTTATTTACAAAAAAAGAAATTAAAGTTTACCTAAAATTAAAATCTAATTAAATTAATTACATTTTTGTATAAAAAAAATAAATATCCTAAATTTAATTGGACGAAAAATATTTTTGTGATTTTTGATAAAAAGAAAATAATTAATTGTGTTAATAGAATATAAATAAAATAAATTAAATAAAAAAAATATAAAAAGAAAAAGAATAAGAAACTTGGGCCTGCAAGCCAATTGAAGGGGGTGTGAGAAGCAATCTGGGCCCAAGAAGCAAAGGTCCATGTTGACTGGCCAGAGATCATATGCCATGCGTTTGACTAGGCGTTTGGTGCTCCTCCATTGGTGGCCCTTGGATTTGGCCATTTGGCCATCTGGCAGGTTGGGTGATGAGGTCATATGGTGGACCTTGGCTTTGTAAGCGCATGGAATCTGTAGAAAGAATTCAAGAAAAATGCAAACGTTGGAGGCAGGGGTCGAACCCCTGACCTCAAGCTCCCCAACGCCTTAACGCTTGCCTGGCTACCATTGGGCCATTTATGTTAGTTGTTATAATAATATAAAATAATAATCAAATATTAAAAGACCATATTTATCAATTCAGCGCGCGAAAATTCAAATGATCCAATGGGAAGGTGCCAGCTAATCATCTTCTTCCCTTCTCCGTGGGTAAAAGTCCCAGACTTTTACCTACGGACGTTTGTCCATCACTACAAACAGAGCTTGTTCCAAAATCCTCCATGAACAATATAAATGACATCTAATACCATGGATTGAATCGTCTTGTCATCCTGAACATGATGGTACCCTTCATGAAGGCTAATTTTTCCTGCATACAAAAACCCTAAAACGGAATAAAAAAACCTAACAGTGGCAATTCTCGATTCAGTCTATGAAAATGCAATTGAGTATTATAGAAAGCTTGCAAATGTAATGGTGAACAAGAATCTATGATTATATTATGCTATACGTGCCAGAATTATGCAAACAGAATTTAAGAAAAGGTAGGTATCGTGAATTCCTTACAGTGAGTTTCAGGGCTTGGGAACACTTATTCTTGATTGCTTTCGCTTGCTTACACTCCCAGGAAGTGATTGGGACAGCTAGAAGGCCTTGAGGATTCCTGGAAGTATCAATTCGTGTTTGCACTTTTTTGGTATTTTTTCAAGTTTAGTTCGGGTTCCTACACCTCCTTCTAGCCTCTCTTTTGGTTTGCACACCTTCTTTATGTATTGAGGAATGGATTAGGGTTGAAAGGATGTGCTCAATCTTCCTCCATCATTACATTTGATTTTTATTTGATACACTTGAATATCTTTCCAAAAATAATCCAAATCCAATCTTTTTGTGCACTCTATGCCTTTACACGAATTTGATCTCATGCTAGCTGGAATTTAAGACCTAAAACATGTAAAAAATCTTGAGTTTTCAATATTTTGGATTTTCTATGATTTGTTTTGATTTAAAATGATTTAATTCAAATAAAAATCAAAATAAATAATAAAAACAAGATAATGACAAGTGGAAAAGGCTATGGCTCGTAAACCATGATGCCAAATCAAAACAAGTGCAAAAGATTGGGCCCATTTGGCAAAAATTGAAGTTTTAGGCATAGTTGACTTTTGACAAATTTGCAAAAAAGGTCAAATTCACCAATGCATAACTTCCTCAATTTTGACTCTTTGGAGGTGTTCTTGGACTTTTTAGAAAGCTTGAGATGTCCTCTAAGCAACCTTTTTGGTCTCATCTCAATTTCGTATTCCATGCTCAAGTATGAAGCTTTGACAAAAAAGGTATTTTTGTTGACTTTTCAAAATGACCTATAATGTCCAAATTCATAACTTCTTGTGAGTGCATATTTTGAACTTGGGAGTTGAAGATGGATTGTAGAGAATGGAATCCTATTCAAAATGAGCTTTGGATGGGTCATTTTTCATAAAGTATGAGAAAGTTATGCTTGGTCAAAGTTGAGTTGACTTTTCCTATAAAACCCTAATTTAGCAACTTTTGATTCTTAATGAATTATGAGCAATCCTTGATGAATCATGATCAACCCTTGATCAAATGATGAAATATACATCAAAATTAGGATGTTGACCAAAAATCTTGAAGTTTGACTGTATGTGGGCCACAATTGACTTTTGCACTAGCACGGTCGATTTTCAGGCCTTTGAGCAATTGACTGAGCAAACTTTCTCTAAAAGGCTTGAAACTTGACATGGATGATCTTGAGAACATATTAGGACAATGGTGAGCATTTGGGATCCCTTGGACCCAAGTATCTTGATGCAACATGAAACCCTAATTTGAGGTAGACTGCCTTAGGAGAGAGCTTGTCTGGCCAACCCTTGGACTACCTTGAGCAACTTGTGGATCTTTCTTGAAATGTTTTGAGAAATGTGGGAGGGAATATTTTGGGGTACAACATTGCCATAAACTCCATCTCTGTTCCTATGTAAGTAAGATCCAGCCCCACACCGCTGATAGAAACTTATGGGTTTAATTCTTTCAAGACAGTCTGTAAGGGACTCATCTTGAATGGTTCTACCAACTGGAGAGAACCAATGTCCGAAACTGGGAGGACTTGGCCGCTGCTTTTTATAAGCAGTATCAATACAACGCCGACCTTGCCCCCACTCGTACTCAACTCCAGAGTATGACCATGGGTGCAGGTGAAGGCTTTAAGGACTATACGCAGAAGTGGAGAGACTTGGCTGGAAGAGTCTAACCCCCTTTATCTGACAGGGAGTTGGTTGACATGTTTCTTGGGAAGTTGTCTGGTCCTTTCTTTAAACATCTGATTGGTAGCTCATCAGCTGGTTTCACCGAGCTGATATTAACAGGAGAAAGGGTAGAAGCTGGGATTCGGAGCGGTAAGATACAGAAATATGCATCTTCGAGTTCGATAAATAAGCCTTTCACTGGTAAGAAGGAAGCCAGTGCCATCTATAGCCCGAGAGGCCAAAGCAAAGCTGAACGCTGTCCGACGGTAAGTGATGTAATGATACCTAGGCCTGTGGCTTCTCCACAATGCCACAATCAACAAAGGGTAGAAAGACCACAAAGGCAGTTTACCCGGATTAACATGACATTGACAGAGGTTCTACCCCATCTACTAAGATCCAACTTGGCAACCTTGAAAGAGGATCCAAAGAATCCAAATACTACATCTCATTAGTACAATCCAAACGCTCGGTGTTCCTACCAATCTGAGAGTCCTGGCCACGATACAAATGACTTTCGGGCTCTGAGATATAAGGTACAAGACCTGATTGAAGCCCAAGAGTTTTAGTTCGATGCTCTAGAGAAGCCTAATGTCATAACTGCTCCCATGCCTAAGCACAATCATGGACTTAATGTTGTTGATACCGATCTGTTTGTGACCTCAGTTGATGAAGTTTCTACTCCTCTTATGACTATTAAAAAGAATTTGTTATTGGCTGGTTTATTTCCGGGTTGTGGTGAAGGTTGCCACATGTGTTCATCTCTACCTTCTGGTTGCTATTTGCTGAAAACAGGTGTCCAGCGCCTGATGGACAGTAGATAAATTTTGTGCGAGAAAACTTTGATTCCAACTGTTCCGTTTGAAGATGTCGGTATTATAACCATTTCTGCCAATCCTTCCAAGGTCTCCTCGAGAAGACCTGTTAGGATTACACCCGCTCCAAAAGTCGCTCCGTTAATAATCACCTTTCATGGTACTGTCCCGTACACCTCAGACAAAGCAGTCCCTTGGAATTATGGCGTCGGTGTTTACTATCATGGCATTAAACAAGATCTGAAGAATGAAGAGGCCGGTCCCGATGTCAGTAACATTGTCGGGACCAGTAAGATTACCAGAAGTCGAAGGGTTCTCTCTCCCGAGATTTCCCCAAAGACTTTCAATAAGCATGTTATTATTTCACCTGCTATTCCTACTGGTACTTCAACTACTACTCCTATTCTTACTCCAATTGTCACTCCTGTCGTCGAGTCATCTGGGACCCGAGGCAAAGAAGCTATAGGTGAGCCTTCCCGGATGGAGGCACCTAGAAAAATTGTTGTAGAAGCCTCTAAGCTAGAGATAGAGGAAATATTAAAGATAATTAAAAAAGAGTGACTATAATGTGGTCGAGCAGCTGGGGAAGACCCCCTCAAAGATATCCATGTTGTCTCTGTTGTTGTGTTCCAAGGCCCATGCGAAGGCTTTGATCGCATTCCTCAAGACTGCGCACGTGCCGCAAGAGACCACAGCGGGTGAATTCAAGGATTGTATGGCCAACCTGACTGCTGACAATGGGCTGGGTTTTTCAGATGCCGATTTGACACCAAAATGGAGGAAGCATAATGATGCTCTGCATGTCTTGATCGAATGCAGGGGTACCACTATGGCTCATGTGCTGGTAGATACTAGGTCTTCACTGAATGTCTTGCCGAAGAAGGCTCTCGACCGACTAGATTATGAGGGCTTGACCTTAAAGCCTAGTAACATTGCGGTAAGGGCTTTTGACGGGTCAAAGAGAATGGTGCATGGGGAGGTGGGCATCCCTGTCAAGGTAGGTTCTCAGACTTTTAATTCCACTTTCTATGTGATGGACATTCGGTCCTCATACTCTTGTTTATTAGGTCATCCTTGGATCCATGAAGCTGGTGCTGTTACTTCTACACTGCACCAAATGCTGAAGTATCCAGTGAAGGGGAAGATTGTCCTTGTACGTGGCGAATAGGAGTATATGGTGAGCCACCTCAACTCCTTCAGGTACGTAGAGATGGACGGGGAATTCATAGAGACTCCTTGCCAAAACTTTGAAGAGGTTCCCCATATTTTGGCATCGACTGAGACTACTACTGGTACCAAACCTCCTCTAAAGATGGCTTCTCTCTAGGACACCAGAGTAGTGGTTGAAGAAGGTGTGGGTATACCAACTGGGGACAACTCCCTGATTTTACTCACAAAACTGACAAGTTTGGTTTGGGCTTTACATTAGGAGCTCAAAGGGTTGTTCGACACGCTCGGGCTGGAGGACCTCCCCTACGCATCAGAAATTGGGGAATTAATGCCATTGAAGATAGTGAGAAAGACTCTGACATCGACAACTGGATCTACCCAACTACCAATGGTGGACCGAGTAACTGGACGGCGAGGGATTTTATACCAGTTTCTTTTATTCCACAATAATTGTCTTACTTGTTTTCTGAATTTGTAATAAACAATTTAAACTCTACAGCCTCGTGTCTTGCCCGAGCCATATTGATTTTGTTTGTGAGGGCTATTATGTGTCATTTCATATATCATCAATAAAACATTATACGTTCCTTGCATACAAATTTTGTGCTCTCTGTTTTTCTTTTCTGTTTTTACTTTATCAAAACAACTATGCTCTTACACACACTCACGTATCATATTGTAGATCCATATCCACTTTGGATCCCAATGATAACAATTATGATACTACCAGTTATGACTTCGAAAATCCGATCAACCAAGCCGAGGACGAAGGTGAGGGCGATTATGAGGTGCCTGGAGAACTTGCTAGACTATTATAGCAGGAAGAAAGGGCTATACAGCCTCATGAAGAGCCAGTTGAGACGATAAACTTGGGCACGGAGGTAGACAGAAAAGAAGTTAAGATAGGCGCAAATATAGAAGCTAAGATCAAACAACGGTTGATATAGATGTTGCACGACTATGTCGAGATCTTCGCTTGGTCATATGAAAACATGCCTGGTTTAGACACTGATATTGTGGTACATCGTCTGCTGACCAAGGAAGATTGTCCTCCGGTTAAACAGAAGGTCCTCCGTATGCACCCCAAAATGTCAGAGAAGATCAAGGCAGAGGTTATGAAGCAATTCGACGCAGGGTTCTTAGCAGTCACCTCCTATCCGTAGTGGGTTGCTAATGTCGTTCTGGTATCTAATAAGGACGGCAAGGTATGAATGTGTGTGGATACAGAGATCTGAACAGGACAAGCCCCAAGGATGACTTCCCGCTTCCTCACATTGACGTTCTGGTTGACAACACCGCGCGACATAAAATCTTCTCCTTCATGGATGGTTTCTATGGCTACAACCAGATCCAGATGGCTCCTGAAGACATGGAGAAGACAACCTTCGTCACACAGTGGGGCACCTTCTGTTACAAGGTGATTCCTTTTGGGTTGAAGAATGCTGGGGAAACTTATCAGCGAGCCATGGTCGCCTTGTTCCACGATATGATTCATGAGATCGATGTATATGCTGATGACATGATAGCCCCGTCCCAAACCAAAGAGGAACACCTCGATCATCTTCAAAAGTTTTTTGATAGGTTGAAGACGTACAAGCTGAGGTTGAATCCGAACAAATGCACCTTCGGGGTAAGGTCTGGTAAGCTTCTGGGATTCATTGTCAGCGACAAAGGTATTCAAGTGGACCCCGCAAAGGTAAAGGCCATACAAGATATGCCGGCTCCCCGTGCAGAGAAAGAAGTTAGAGGTTTCTTGGGACGCCTGAATTATATTTCCAGATTCATTTCACATCCGACTGCTACTTGTGAGCCCATCTTCAAGCTTCTGAAGAAAGATCAAGTGGTAAAATGGAATGACGAGTGTCAGACAGCCTTCAAAAGGATCAGAGAATATCTCTAAGAACCGCCAATTAGGATGCCTTCGGTTGAAGGAAGACCTTTGATACTATACTTAACAGTGCTAGACAATTCAATGGGGTGTGTGTTGGGCCAGCATGACGAGTCTGGTCGAAAAGAGCATGCAATATGCTACCTTAGAAAAAAGTTTACCGACTGTGAGACACGATACTCACTGCTTGAGAAAACTTGTTGGGATTTGGCATGGGCTGCTCGGTGACTAACACAGTACATGTTGACCTACACTACTTTGTTGATATCTAAGATGGATCCAATCAAATACATCTTCGAGAAGCCCACTCTCTTTGGAAGAATAGCAAGATGGAATATGATCTTAACTGAATACGATATATAATATACAACCCATAAATAAATCAAGGGGAGTGTATTGGTTGATCATTTGGCTCATCAAGCAATGGATGACTACCAGTCCATGAATTTTGAGTTCTCGAATGAGAATATTATGTTGGTGACTGACTACGAAGAACCTGGACCGGATGAAAGACCTGAGGAAGGATCCTGATGGACTATGGTTTTTGACGGAGCTTCGAACACACTTGGTAATAGCATCGGCGTTGTAATCATATCTCCTGAGGGCTGTCATACTCCTTTCACCTCCCGACTATGTTTCAACTGCACTAACAACATGGTGGAGTACGAAGCCTGCATCATGGGTCTCAAAGCCACTATTGACCTCAGGATTAAGTTCTTGGACGTTTTCATGGATTCAACCTTAATGATAAGTCAAATCAAAGGCGAATGGGATACGAAGAATCTGAATCTCATCCCATACAAAGAGCACGTGCTGACATTGCTCCCACACTTTGAGGAGGTAACCTTTGAACATTTCCCTCGAGAGGAGAATCAGTTAGCGGACGCGCTGGCTACCATGTCTTCTATGTTCAAAGTCAGGTGGGACAACGAAGCTCCCCGAATTACCATCGAGAGGTTGGATGAACCAGCGCACTGTTATGAGATTGATACCGAAGAGGTGGCAAACAAACCTTGGTTTCACGAAGTAAAGAAGTACCTCGAGACTCAGGAGTATCCCGAAGGGGCATATATCAATGATAAGAAGTTTCTGAGAAGGTTCACTCTGAAATTCTTCCTCAGTAATGGAATCCTCTACAAGCGCAATCATGACTCTACCTTACTGCAGTGTTTAGACAAGAGCGAAGAAGAGAGGATTATGACAGATCTACATTAAGGTACCTTCAGAACCCATTCAAGTCGATATATCATGGCTAAGAAGATCCTACGGGAAGGATACTACTGGTCCACTACGGAAGCAGATTGTTATCAGCACTCCCGAAATTGTCATAAGTGCCAAATCTACACTGATTTGGTGCATGTTCCTCCGGTTCCTTTGAACTTCTTGACAGCTCTGTAGGATTTTGCAATGTGGGGTATTGATATGATCGGAAAAATTAGGCCTACTGCTTCCAATGGACATCGCTTCATCTTAGTGGCCATAGATTACTTCACAAAATGGGTTGAGGCGGCCTCCTTTGCTATTGTTACAAAGAACATCGTGCCGCAGTTTATCCGACATAATCTGATCTATCGGTATGGTGTGCCAGAGAGAATTATTACTGCAATGGTACAAATCTCAATAACAGGTGATCACCGAGATCTGTAAGCAATTCAAGATACAGCATCATAACTCTTCTCCTTATCGGCCGAAGATGAATGGCGTTGTTGAAGAAGCTAACAAGAACGTCAAGAAGATTATACAGAAGATGACAGTAACATATAAACACTAGCATGAGATGTTACCATTCTCTCTTCATGGGTACCGTACCACAGCACGGACATTGATAGGGGCAACACCCTACTCTCTGGTATGTGGCATGGAGGAAGTCCTACCCATCGAGGTCTAGATACCTCCTCTCAAGATTATGAAGGATGCGGGTTTGAACGAAGACGACTGGATCCAGACTCAACTTGATCAACTAAATCTGATCGACGAGAAGAGACTTACTTCTGTTTGTCATGGCTAGACATATCAAAAGAAAATAATCAAGGCTTTTAGTAAGAAAGTCAAATGTTAAGAATATCAAGTCGGGGATCTGGTAATCAAGCGCATCATACTGCCGCAAGGTGATCCCAAGGGATAATGGACCCCCACATATGAAGGGCCATTTATGGTTAAAAACATCTTCTCGGGTGGAGCTATGATTCTAACCACTATGGATGGTGACGACCTTACTCACCCTATCAATGCAGTCATAGTGAAAAGATACTACGCTTGATAAAAGACCTGCTAGGTTGACTGGCCTGGGCAAAAATAAGGGCTTCCCGGCGAACCAAAAGGGTTCGGGCAAAAATAAGGGATGAAAATGAAAAATCTGTACACCCGGCAAACTGAAAACCTGAAAAGGTGGCTTGGGAAAAAAAGGGTATTCCGGTGGACTGAAAACCCGAAAGGGAAGTCCATGAAAAATTTAGGGATGTAAAGCGTATCACTATGTCCCATTGGATCATGTTGCGACCAGACCTAAGTATCAACTATCAAGCTCGAACAACTCGATCAAACTAATCAACTTCGGACAAGCAGCAAAGTGATGAGACGCTCGAAGATATAGGGGCAATAGTAGAGTTGGAACCCAATGGGATTGTTGCACATAATTGTTCTTTTATTTTTACACAAGATTGTATAGCTTCTATTTCTATGGCGGTGTTCTCTTACTAGAGTGTCAGCCTCCTTGTACAAAAACGCCTATTACAAGCCAACTTCGAAAAATCAATACACATCATTTTTACAAGAAACTATGAATTTTCTTCTTCTTTCTGTTTTGTTTTAAAAGAAAGTCTGATGGTTTATTATTGACATATGAATTTGAATATGATTGCTGCTCATAAATATTTACATGAGAAACGAAAAGACAATTGCTCGTAACTTAAGAAACAGGGGCAAAAATAAGAAATATCAAACCCAACGGTTACTCTGTCCAGCAGGTACCAGAGAAGAGACAAATTTGGAGCACATTCATCAGCACATACACTCCCCACAAAGTAAAGGTATTCAAAGCATTGATGTCAGCTTTCCCAAAACAGGAAGTAATCTCCCAGCCAGGGTCTTTCAGAAACCTAACAGCTATATTCCCCAGCCAAACTTCATAATCTCCAGGGATCATCATAATTTTTATCTCGCCAAGAAGAGTTTATTTCTCTGAATATAAAAGCTCAATCCCCGATAGAGCCTATTACTTCAGCTACGAAAATTCACCTTCCAACCTATTCCCTGAAGATTTATCCTCAAGCAGAGTCTCTCCCTGAAAGAATATTCACAGATAACAAGGAACAAATCTCCAGTACAGTCATTCCCATTCACCATCCCCAGTGGAAATAGAAGAACCACAATTCTCTACAACAGTCAGGAATGATATACCCTCCAGTAGCAGTCAGGGATTTATTTTCCCAAATTCGGATATGTCCCAAAAGCATTTCATGTACATACATCATGACATGTGCATACATATCATATACATCATAATCTCATTTATTTTGAGAACATCATCTCACAAGGAATTTCATGCATCAAACATATAATTAACCCTGTTATCTTTTCAGGAAAGACAATTATCACCAACAATTCCAGCAGTTATACATGTCATATCTACAGACAGCCAATGGAAAATCAGTTCCCGAAGATCAAACGGGTAAACTAATCTATGTAACCAAATGAAGTAACCCTACTATCCAGGTTCCTTCTCATAGCCCTACTATCCAGGCTTCCATCTCAAAGTAACCCTACTATCCAGGTTCTTTCTCATAGCCCTACTATCCAGGCTTTCATTTCGAAGCAACCCTACTATACAGGTTCCTTCTCTCTTATCTCCGGACAACAGTTTACAACACTGTAAGACCTGGACCCGACCAGTTACGGTTGATTTCGCATTTCCCCAGTAAGTCGCTGTGCATCCTGGACCTAACCAGATATGTAGTTCACTTCCACCTCCTTAACCAGGAGTTAATTCCCCAGTAGAGTAATGGACAACCGAAGCTCATATCCTCCATTTCCCAAGACATATATATCAATATTCCCCGATGAAGTCCTCCTCAACGGTAGGTACGGGAATTCTCGCAAAGGAATCTCTTATGCAATCAGTATCTTTTCTGGATGGCATCTTTAATCCCATCATCGACGATTCTCTCTCACCTTCCAAATCGCATATGTAAGGCCATTCCCGATATTATCAATCACCATGCACTTCACGCGAGTGCAAATTTCTGGGCACTCTAGTATTCAATCATCTCCCACCTTCAGATCACGAAAGGCAGACCAACCAATCTACATTAACAGGCTTAAGAAGATTGAACAAGGGCAGCTGTTGTACCCCAAAATTTTGCCCTCCCATTCTTACACAAAATATACTCTAGAGATCCTCAATTGCTCAAGGATTCCCAAGAATGTGAACTCCAAAGGTCTCAAATATTTTCCATGGTTTTAATATGTTCTCAAGACCATCTATGTCAAGTTTCATGCCTTGCACAAGAAGTTTGCTCAGTCAACTGCTCAAATACCTAAAAATCAACAGTACTAGGTCAAAAGTCAATTGTGGCCCACATATAGTCAAACTTCAAGATTTTTGGTCAACATCAACATTTTGAAGTTATATCCATCATTTGATTAAGGGTTGACCATGATTCCCCAGGGAATGCTCCTAATTCATCAAAATTCAAAAGTTGTTAAATTAGGTTTTCTCAGGAAAAGTCAACCAAACTTTGACCAGGCATATCTTCCTCATTTTATCAGAAACTTCTCATACAAGGATCATTTTGAAGAGAATCCAATTCCTACAACTCATCTTAATCCCTCAAGTTCAAGAAATGAACTCATGGAAAGATATGAATTCATACATTAAAGGTCATTCGAAAAGTCAACAAAAACACCTTTTGGGTCAAAGCTCCTTATATGAATATGGAAGATCCACTTGAGATGAAACAAAAGAGGTTGCTTAGGGGACAACCTAAACTTTCTAAAAAGTCCAAGAGCACCCTCTTAGGGTAAAAATTGAGAGAGATGTGCATTGTCAAAGTTGGCCATTTTTGGAGAATTGTCAAAAGTCAACAATGCCCAAAATTGCATTTTTTGGCAAATGGGCCTAACTCTTTATGCTTGTGACTCACTTCCAACATGGCCCACGACCTTTGAGTCCATTCTTCATTATTTTATTATTTATATTATTTATTTTTGATATTTTACTCAATAGAATGCAAAATTAAATAAAATGAATAAAAAGAATAATGTAAGATTTGATTTCAAATCTTTTTCTCATCAAAATAAAAAGCAAGATATGCTGGCATGGCAAGGGAAAATCGTGGAAAGAGCAAGAATAGATTGGATCCAAAAATAGACAAAAAATCAAATATTTGAAAGAAGAATATTTCATCATCAAAGCATGAGATTTCTTTCATTTATGTTGACCTAATATTTCCTCATACAAATACACAATCATTCAGAAGCATAAAAGGAGGCGCAGCCAGCCAAAAGAACTTTAGCAAAAGTTTCAAAATTGTTCATGAAAGGTGCAACTCTAAAACATACGATCTAGCCTCCTTCAGTCTAAGCCAGACATCCTATCATCATTCTGATGATCCCAGCACCTCATCTCATCCAGGTCATTTTAGGTTAAACTAACCCCATGGTTGAACTCGCAGCCTATGATTTAGGGGTGTAGGCCAAATTTCTAGATCAGAATCACGCTATTTTGCAAGTTGGATTTCTGGGATCACCGGAGACGATGGTGGTTAACCATCGTGAGGGGTGGTTTGACCCTCCTTGTGCAAATGTGGCAGGATAGCAGCATGTGATTCGTTCATTTAAATTATAGGGCCCCACAATGCACGCGTGTTAGGTTGACTCAGCATTGGACCTTGCTTTCATATTATATTGATTTTTGTTATTTATATAAATAAGTTAACAAATAGTGCATATGGTTAAGGGTGAAGGGTTTGAAGCAAGTGTTCTGGGTTCGATCCCAGGCGCGTTGCTTTTGCACTTTTCTAATTATTTGGTTGCAGATCTAGTACGCCTCACTATCCAATGTCCACCATGCGTCTCCAAATAAAACCACAAGGTCTCATCATATCCAGATCCAACACCCAGCATGCACAAGCTCATGATAGACCCTCAGAAGATGATCCCACTGGATCAGGCGTAGCAACTGGGCCACCAGCTTTGGGCCTAACACAATTTGAGTTGCACCCCCGTGATCAGCTTTCATCACCAGGCCCAATTTAATTCTTTTTAATTTATTTTATTTGTTTTAAATTATTTGAGTTAATTATTTTTTTCAAAACAAAAATCTTTTTTTAATTAATCATAAAATCAGTAAATCACAAAAAAATATAGAATTAGGTTTTTATTTATTTAAATTAATTTTATTGAAAATAAATTAGATTCATTTGATTGCTTTTTAATTAAAATTAATTAGACAAATTAGGATTAATTTGTAATTAAAATATTTTCTCAATAAAAAAAATACAAAAATATTTTTTAATTAATCAGGTTTTTTAGGCTTCTAATTTATCCTCATATTTAAGTCGTCGCGCGCACCTTTACATTCTTATAATTCAAATTATTGTAATTGCTTCGAGTTTTTAATAGTTAATTAGGTTTAGTATTTCGCATTTATTATTTTTCTTCGGTTTTTGATTATGTAATCCCCTCCCAAAGCCTTGTAATAGTTAGGGTTTTAATTTCTCGCACTTTACTTTCCGTAATTATAAACTGCCTAGATGTATCGATAATAGGATTGAATGGCAAGATAAATCAATTTAAAATAGTAGAAAACATTAAATGCACAAGATAAATGAAACTGAAATCAAACACTTGCACATGCTCACTCCTAGGGTTTTGCCTCATTTGGTTGCCTCGGAAAATAATGGTCGTGTCCCTCGAACATAGCGATACATTAGCAACGACCCATAATTCAAAGTCATCATAAAGATCATAGTCCCTACTTGTCCCTTGAGTTGCCTACGAGAAATGATCTTATGACTATAGTCCCTTCGAAATGATAAGGTATCCTTACTTGTTGCCTTCAGTGACCATTTTGTTCCTTTTGAATGTCCCATAAAATTCCAATGACAGAGCTACCTACTCCTTAATAGTAGGATGGCGCCGTTTAAAGGAAACGAAAACGAACAGACTTTTTTCGAGTAGGTAGAAAACTCTTAAGTACTTGCTCAAAACAAAAACTTTCCACAGAAACACTTTTCAAAAAAATAGTTTTCAAAACAACTCTGTCACACTCTTGAGGACCGATACAAGGGTTAACACGAAGTAAACAAAACTTTTCAAAACAAACACACACGAGCAATTTAAAAATGATTAAGTACCTAAGAACCTGTGGAAAACAACAGATAGAAAGGATGCTAACACCTTCCCTTTCTATAATCTACCCCCTCGTACTCAGAAATATATCAAGAAAAGGTTTTTTCTGTTCTTTTTCCTTTTCCTTTGTTGGGTGAAATAAAAGTCGGTGGCGACTCTTGCTTACCCCAACATTTGCAAACAAAAAACACAAACCAGTATAACAGTCGGTTCTGCCACCGTATTACACCTTGGATCATTTTATTATTAAAGGATGGTCGCCAATGTGCTGAGTGATTTCACTGAAATGGTAAGCATGGGTGTTCGTCTAGAAGAAGCTATCAGGGAAGGACGCTTGACGAAAGACAAAGGAATAAAGAAGTCATCATACGAGTTTTCTTGAAAAAAGTGAAACAAATGTTGTCATTAAGGAAAGAATGATTAGACCACCTATAAGACGTCATCGGTACCAACAATAGGTTGCTTCTGTAACTCCAGTTGTCAATCTAGCTCCAACTACTGTTGCCTGTCAAAGACCACCTCCTCAGGGAAATCAAGGGCAAAGTCATAAGAGAGAAGCTTTTGACTCTATTCCAATAAGCTATGCAGAGTTATTCCTGACTTTGATTCAGAAGAAGTTGGTTCAGACTAGACCTCCCCTGCTATACCTTCACCTTTACCCTAGTATTATAAGGCATGTCAGACTTATGTTTTCCATCAAGGAGCCCTAGGGCACAACATCGAAACCTTTTATCCCTTGAAATCTGAAGTACAGAAGATGGGGAGATCTGGCTTCCTATCCTTTAAAGATGTTGGTCCTAACGTGAAAGATAATCCTTTTCCTAAACATGGAGGTGCAAATGCTGTAAATATGGTGGCTGGTTGTCTTGGGGACTTCCGAATTTTTGATATCAACCTGGTTAGAGGGGATTTAGTAAAGATACATGTTGATCTTTGTGAATTCAACTATTATACACACAACCATGCTGGTTATAGTATTCGCAGTACATATATATATGGATGTGATAAAATTAAAGATGATCTTTAAGAGATGATGGATGAAGGTCTCATCCATATAATCAGGCATAGGGCTGAGTACGAAGAAGACGTGAATATGGTTTATGGATTTCCTAGCGAATTCCAGATTTTTCATGTGAATTATATGATGAGGGTTTGGTGTAGTTGCACGCTACATTTTCTCACATGGATGGCCAAGAAGAACACCATTATGGGTTTTGTAAGATCTGTTGTAGGGATTCTCGTGGTTGTTCTATCGTAAGAAGGGGAGTTAAATTGTTGTTACATAATGGTACTATCAAAGTCACATGTAATAGAGATGATTACAATAGAGTTAATATGATTGAAGATTGCTTGGTCGAGACCATGTCAGATGATGAATATGCTTCTGCAGATGAGTTCTTTTATTCTGATAAGGATTTGTTCTACAATAATGATTATGTGATGCATAAATGTTATGAAGAAGGGGTTAATGTTATTGTGCCATGTTTTAGTGTTCTCTCTCCTATATAGATTGAGTACCATAGCAAGTCAGATGTTGCTTCAGTGGTTATTTGCCTTTCTGGTCCTTTCCCATATGAATCATAAAAAGTCGTGCCATATAAATATAATGCGACTATCCTGGAAGATGGTGTGGAAATTCCTATCCAACCTTTGTCCGATGTCAAGAATATTGCTGAAGCCAGTCGAGTAACCCGCAGTGGCCGTGTTTTCGCCCCTATTATTCGAGGGAATGCTAATTCTGATAAAAGGGTTGTTGAAAGTATTGAACCCGAGAAAGAAGTGGGAGAATCTAGTGGCGCTGCTTTGGAAAAGGATGTGGACGACTTATTGAAAATCACCAAGATGAGTGACTACAACATCATGGATCAATTGGTTCAAACTCCATCTAAATTTACATTCTAGCCTTGCTAATGAACTCTTCTGCTCATCGAGAATCTTTGATGAGAGTGTTGGATCAAGCTTTTGTGGAAAGTGACATGTCTCTAGTCCCTTCATGTTGAAGGAAGACCATTGATTATGTATCTGACTGTGTTAGATAATTCTATGGGTTGAATTTTGGGAAAACAAGACGAAATGGGAAGAAAAGAATATGCCATTTATTATTTCAGCAAGAAGTTTACTGACCATGAGTCGTGGTATTTTATGCTTGAAAAAACATGTTGTGATTTCTCCTGCGTGGCAAAGCGGTTGGAACAATATATGTTGAATCATACTATTTGGTTTATTTCCAAAATGGATCTGATTAATTATATTTTTGAAAATCCTTCTCTTACCTGAAGAATTTCCCGTTGGCAGATGCTATTGTCTGAATATGATATTGAATACCATACTCAGAAATCTATAAAAAGCAGTGTGTTGGCAAATTATCTTGCTCACCAATCAATTCATGATTATCAGTTTGTTAAATATGATTTCCCTTATGAGTATGTGATGTATTTGAAATTAAAAGATTATGATGAACCTTTGCATGGGGAAGGTCCTGATCTTGAATCCTGGTGGCGTATGGTGTTTGGTGGAGCTATAAATGCTTATGGGAAAGGAATTGGTGTCGTGATTATCACTCCTCATGGGTCGCATATCCCTTTTATTGCAATATTGGCATTTGATTGTACCAATAATATGGCAGAGTATGAAGCTTGTATCATGGATCTCGAAGAGGTTATAGATCTTATAATCAAAATTCTAGATGTATACGATGATTCAGATTTGGTAATAAATCACATCAAAGGAGAATGGGATACTCATCACACTGTCTTGATTCCCTACAAAGACTATGCTAGATGAGAATCATATTCCTTTCTTTAATAAAGTTGAATTCCATCATATTCCCATAGATGGGAATCAGATGGTAGATGCTTTAGCCACTTTGGCTGCTATGTACCAATTAAATACTTAGAACGATGTGCCTCGTATCACAACTCAACATCTGGATAGGCCAGCTCATGTGTTTGAAATAGAGGGAACGTCTGACAAAAAATCTTGGTATCACGATACAAACATTTTCTCCACACTCAGGAATACTCAATTGGTGCATCAAATAAAGATAGAACGACATTGAGAAGGTTGGCATGTAACTTTTTCCTCAATGAAGATGTGTTGTACAAAAGAAATTATGACATGGTCTTGCTCAGATGCGTGGATAGACACGAAGCAGACATGTTGATGCATGAGGTCTTTTGTACCCCAAAATTTGCCCTCTCATATATCAAGATTTTTCTCACAAGGTTTCTTTGACTCAAGACTGGATTAGGGTTTGGTCAGCTCAAGGCATATCTTCTTGGACTGATAACCCAAAATTAGGGTTTGAGTTTGCACAAGTACTTTTGGACTATCAATGCTTCATGTGACTTTAAAACATCATTATAGACCCCTACGATCATTCATGACAAGTTTCAAGCCTTGAACCACATTTTTGATCAATCAATTGGACAGTTGACCTAAAAATCAACTGTATTGGGGAAAAAGTCAACCATGGCCAATTTACAGTCAAACTTCATAATTTTTGATCCACATCAACATTTTTAACTTACATGTGTCATTTGGTCAAATTTGGATCTCAATTCCTCAAGAAATTCGGTCAAATCACAAAAAGGGCAAAATGGTCAAAATTAGGGTTTTGACTGAAGAAGGGAAATTTCTGATTTTTAACCTAGCAAACGACCAATTGAGTTAAAGCATGATTTCAAGGATTCAATTACATCATCTTGGCTTAATTACATGGCTCAAACCATTTCAATTCATTAGATTGACAGATGAAATTTGCAGTCAACTGATCAAAAGTCAATTGTATACTAAAAAGTCAAACTTTGACTTTTTGGTCAAAATTAAGTGCCAAGGCTCATAATTCATCAATAAATGTCAAAATATGAAACTTTTTCATCAAGAAATCCAAATTTGAAAAATAGGGTTTGAATTTGAAAAAATTTCTAACTTAGAAATTTTCTAAGTATAGAAATTTTTCTTATTCTTTCTCAACTTTAGGCCACTTTTAAACCATGATGCATAATGATTCAAAGAAAGTTCCAAACATGAAAATTGTAGACCTCCATGAAATATACAACTTTTCTTCACAAGCTTTTACCTAAAGATATAAATTTGTGAATACATGGTCATGAACTTGTTAACTTAGTGAAATTTTGCCCTAATTTAGGCAGGTTTTGGACCCAACTTCATGGAAATTTTTCACCTAGTTCTAAGAGGTATCTCAAAATGAATTTCAAATATGAATTATAGAGCACATTACAAGCTTTCCAAAATGTCAAAGAACTCCTCAAGATCATTTTTGAGTAGGGAGAATCAAAGAGATGAAGTTGACAATTTCTCACTTTTTGTCCAAGCCATTTCATGAAGATCAAAGTTGCAATCAATTCTATGCTGGCTAATCCATGCTTTACAGGTCCTAGACTCTTTCCACACTCTTTAATTAAATGCTTACTCAGTTGACAAAGCTTCTATCCATGCCTTAGGATCATTATCCAACTTGCAATTCCATTTATGGCAAAAAGGTTCCATTGCCATTTTGAAAAAGAGCAACTTTTGCAAACTTTACAATCTTGAGCATTGGACCTATCCCCTTGGCACATAAAAGTAACATAGACCAAAGGCAATTTGTAGAGAAGAAATACCAACCATAAGCAAGTAGGTACAAGCATGTAAAGCTTTGTCTTATCACTTTGCTTCAAGTACAAGAAAATTGGCAAAAAAGGCTAGCACTTACAGATCTGTTGGGAAGCTGACCTAAAACCATTTCAATACTAATATACAAACAATATACAACACAAGGCACGTGGAGCAAAGGCCTAAAACACTCCCAAGATGAAAAACACCAAAAATTTGTTCAAACCTACAGTTTCTGCACAAGCACACCCATCTTCTATTTGGCTCGTGCGCTTTGAGTTTTGATCATTCAAACACCTTACATACTTGATATCAAATCCATCCAAACCTTCATCCCTGTTCTCTAATCACTTTTCCACCATCTTCCATTGTTGACTTCAGAGCTTGCAGTTTGAATTGGCCAAGGAGTTCTATCTACTTTCAGAGTAAGGCAAAGGTTGGATTACATTCAGGGAAGCTCAAGGAAGCTCAAGTAAGCATCAGGCCTCCATTAAAGTCACTCCAGTTTCATCCAAGATTCCAACTGAAGGAGGTAAAATCTCAAACTCTATCTCCTTGGACAGGCAACTTTAGGTCACGATTTATGAATAAAAAATGTAGTCCTCATCATAACGAAGTTGTACTTACCATTATCTTGCATTGATTTTACTTGTGCTGAGAGAATTTGGAACTTGAAATTTCTTGAAATATTAGGTCAAGATTTAGGGCTGTTAAAATTCTCTTTGTTCTTTGATTAATAGTTCACATAATTTATATGGTTGGAATCGTGTGCTCAAGTAATATAACTTTCATGTTACGAATTTTCATTTTTATGGAAGTATGAGAGAGTTACAGGATGTCTGGCCAAAGCTTGAGGAAGAAGATGAAACAGGGCAAGGACTTGGTTCAAAATATGTTATTTTTGTTTCACTTAAGATAATGGAATTATAGCCACCCCAGTGGCAAAGTAGCGCGCTGGTGAGACCCATGTCCTGGGTTCGAACCTGGGCGCGCTACTTTTGTATTTTTCATTCTTTTTTCTTTTCCATTTCTACATTTTTTGCAGGTTGGGCTTGTCTTTTGGGCTAGAGTTTTTTTGCTAATATCATCACCACCAATCTGCTACATTACCCCCCCTTGCCAACTTTTATATTTTTATTTTTATTTTTTTATTTTCATTTTTAATATTTTTAATGTTTTCCTTAATGCATAAAAATCCTAAAAAATATAAATTAATAATATTGCACTTTATTTTATTTTTATTTTATTTCTCACATAAAAAATATATTTTATTTTAATAGGATATCATTTATTTTCTTAATAAACTTGTGAATATAATTAAAACATATTTAGTTTAATTTATTTTTCATTTCATACTTATAAATACTTATTTTTGCATATATTTAATTTTTATATTTATATACAATATTATTTATTATTTTTATACAAGAGAATACACAAAATAATACCTATAAAAACTTTATTTTCTCTTAAATAATAATTAGGGTTAAACCCCTTTTTAAAAATTAATTCCTTTTCTTTAAATTTTTAAGTTTAGATTAAATCTTCTTTTACATAAAAACAAGACACACAAAATCTTTTCTTACATGTACATCGCATTGCATTTTAAATATTGTATTGCACTTATTCTGTTTTGTACAAATTCGATTTGGTTGTAATAATTTATTTAGTTTTATATTTTTGCAAATCCGCATTCAAATTTGTATTCCTCCCTCCCATAAATTGTTTTAATTACTTAGAAATATTTACACTACGCAATTTATCGCCTTATATGCCATGATTAGTAATTAGGGTTTGTATGACAAGAACAAAACAAAGCAAAATATAAAACCCTAAATACAAGACAAAATCAAAGCATGAAAATGATACACTTGCACACAAGCACCCTTAAGGTTTTCCCACTTGGTTGCCTAAAACAAAAATGGCCATATTACGCATGCGAAGTATCTTGGCAAAACAAAACAAATATAAGATCATAGTCCCTCGATGACGCTATTCAAAAGTTTCCTTACAAAATGATCTTGGTCCCTCAAAAATGCTAAGATACTTTGCAAACATTGCTAATCATTGTTATACGATGACCCACGCCCGTCCCGTTTACATCCAAAGATAGGGTTGCTTACCAAATCAATGGTAAGACAACAATGTCAAAGGAATAGAAAATACATAAGAAAGACATTTGAGTAGGTAAATGGCTTCTAGTTACTTTCTCTATTTCAAACAAACAATCCTTGCTATTTTCAAAACAAACACACATATTTCAAAACATCTTATGATCATTGAAAACATTTTTCAAAGGACAAACATCTTTGTATGCATTCTCACGAACGAGAATCATTGCAAAGATCGCCTAAACGAATGGCCTCTTTTACAAAATACTTTCAAAACCACACCAAACACAATTTCAAACAAACAAAGCAAGTGATCTAAGCAAGTAACTAAGAGCCCATGGAAAACCATGGATTAAAAGGGTGCTAGCACCTTCCCTTTTCATAATCTACCCCCCGAACTCAAGAAAACATCTCAAAGGTATTTCCTGTGCTTTTTCACCTTTCCTTTTGGATAAAATAAAAGTCGGTGGCGACCCTTGCTAACCGCAACATTTGCGATAAAATGCAAAACTTCAAGTCAGTTCTCCCACCGTATTAAAGAACTGGCGACTCTGCTGGGGAAATTATAAAAGTGGGGTTACCTTAGGGTTTAGATTACATTTATGTGCTTACATTGTTTGACTTGTTTGCTTTACATTTGGTTCTTTGTTTGGGTTTGAAATCCTCTACCCGGATTTGGGAAACATTATAGGTAAATAACAATACATTGTGGAAACTGTGCGGGGTATACCGACATGAAACTGTGCGAGTTAATCAAAGAGAATACGGAGCTGTTGAGTGATGTCATGAAGCCCTAATAAACTTCTAGAACCCTTTACTTGACCAACTTGGCCTTTAGGATGTAGTGAGATGATCGACTTTGGTGCAGTCCGAAGTTGGTAGATACTCGATACTACACTCATTGAGGGTTGGTTTCTTGGGATATTTCGGTCGCCATTAAAGAGGCTTGAGCTGAAACAATGACCAAGGAAACAATCCAGTGATATTGAGCTCCTTAGAACCCAGTTACTATTGTTAGGACAGGTTGAGCCAACTAAACTTCAACAGGCTACTTACCTATAAAACCCCATGCAATCCTAAACTAAGAACTTGTTTGATTTGCTTGTATATGCATACTTGTACATAACATCATGGACAACATGAACATCATATGCATCCACTAATCATTTCAAGGATTTTGGAGATTCATCTTTGTTCTTTTTTTATAGGATATGGATTCACTTCGCAGGAAAACTATCTAAATCAACCTTGTAAGAATTCCTCCACAACTCAAGGAGCTAGCTTCAAGGATCCCTGAGAATTCTCCACTCACCGAGAGGCATGGTCGTCTACTCAACTTGGTCATCTCCAACACAGAGGAGGATATGGTGAAGGTTCTCTTCCAGTTCTTTGACCCTTTGCATCATTGCTTCACATTTCCTGACTATCAGCTTGTGCCTACTTTGGAAGAGTTCTCTTAACTCTTAAGGGTTCCTATTCTCACTCAACTACCTTTCAACGGTACGGAAAGATATCCAAAGCTAGAAGAGTTTACTCAAAACCTGCACTTGCACTCATCTGATGTCACAACTCATTGGAAAACTAGAAGTGGTGTCAAAGGCTTCTTGGCAAAGTTTCTGTTTGAGAAGGCCCAAAGCTGTTGGAATTCCCTAGACTTGCAAGCTTTTGAGGAGATTGTGGCTCTTATTATCTATGGGATGGTCTTGTTCCCCAATCCTGACCAACTCATAGATGTGAGCGCTGTCAAAATCTTCATGTCACGCAATCCGGTGCCTACATTACTAGGAGATATCCTACACTCTTTTCACACTCGTACAATGAGGAAAAGAGGGGTCCTGATGTGTTGCACTCCACTCCTGGAAAGATGGTTTATTTCTCATCTTCCCCAATCAGTCTTAAAGAATGAGCAAGGATTATGGTGGTCACAAAGGTTAATGACGCTAAAACATTCAGATATTCATTGGTGCTCTCGATCCAAAGAGAATGTTATCATTGTTGACCATTGTGGGGAATTCCCTAATGTCCCTCTACTTGGCATTAGGGGAAGCATCACCTACAACCCATGTTTAGCTCTAAGACAGTTTGGTTATGACCGAAGGGATGGCCCACATGATATGCTGATTCAAGGTCTGGTTTTCGACTACGACAACGACGATCAAGGACTTCGCTAGAGATTCATCCGAGCTTGAAGGATGCTAAATAAGGTGGATAACAAGACTTTGGGACACAAGAATTCCATCCCTCTTGATCCTTACCTCAAGTGGGTACGAACCCGCGCTCAGAGTCTTATGATGCCTTATCCTTCCATTCTCCCAGTGATTATTGAGCCTGTTAAGGAAGAAGAAGTTCCATACACTATCCTACATCCTGACATGCCCACATCACTCGAAGATCTACAAAGGGATTGGATACAACTCAAAGGATAGCAAGATGCTTTTGAAGCCCAATTCTACGCAAGAGAGAAGAAGGTTTTGGAACACACTAGGCTACTTCATGAGGAGCAGACTCTAAATACCTACATAGCACCAAAGAGGATGCGCAACACTTTTTTATCTTAGGATTTTGTATTATTTTTTCCAAGGGGCATTGATGTACTCAAATCCTATCTTATTAATATAACGTGTGTTTCTTTTTGTTTAAAAAACAAATTTGAATTTTTTAAAATCCTTGAAAGCATTGCATGTATACATATCATTCATCATAACATAAACAGGTCTTTTGCAACCAGTTTCCTCATATCTCTACTGTTTATTTCAGTAAGATGGATCTTGAACAGACGGTCAAAGATCTTCAAGCTCAAAACACACAATTTCA
Source organism: Vicia faba (assembly GCA_948472305.1). Lineage (NCBI taxonomy): Eukaryota > Viridiplantae > Streptophyta > Magnoliopsida > Fabales > Fabaceae > Vicia > Vicia faba. The sequence continues at coordinate 463,800,706 of OX451738.1, forward strand.
ACAGTTACTCATGACCCTAGCCAAGGGGCAAGATGAGTTGAAGACTTTGTTAGCTGAAGAAAGAAAGAAGAAATCAAAGAAAGCAACTGGGGTTTTGAATATGGGGAGAAGATTTCAGGGACAGACTAGAAGGACCTTGAATTTTGCAACCACTTCCGGGGAAGGAGAGGGGAAAGGAAAAGAAACAGCGATTCCGTCAGAATCCGAAGAGGAGGAAGAAGAAGAAGACTACTCTGAGGAGCAGTACCCTTCGGCTGATGATAAGTACAGACATCTTGAAGAGCGTTTAAGCGCTATGGAAATACAAAGGGTACCAGGTCTAGACTTTGAAGAATTAGGGCTAGTGTCGGGAATTGTGATCCCACTAAAGTTCAAAGTGCCATTGTTTGCAACATATGATGGGGTGTCATGTCCTAAAATGTACCTCCGATCATACGTGAGAAAGATTTAACCGCACTTTGCCGATAAGGACTTATGGGTCCATTTCTTCCAAGATAGTTTATCCGGAACACAACTCGATTGGTTTTACCAATTAGAAAAGGGCCGACGTCCACAACTGGGAAGACCTTGCCGCAACTTTCTATAAACAATACCAGTATAATGCAGATTTGGAGCCTACCCGTACTCAACTTCAGAGTATGGCTATGGTTACAAATGAAGGTTTCAAAGATTACGCGCAAAAATGGAGAGATCTAGATGGGAGAGTACAACCCCCTCTGTCTGAAAGGGAGTTGGTGGATATGTTCTTAGGCACTCTATCGGGCCCTTTCTTCAACCATTTGATTGGGAGTTCATCTGCTGGGTTTACTGAGTTAATATTAACCGGAGAGAGGGTGGAAGCTGGTATAAAAAGTGGAAAGATTAAGAAGGATTCGTCTGCCTCTACAGCTGTGAAAAAACCTTTCACTGGGAAGAAAGATGTATCGGCTGTTTATCCACAAAGGAACCAAGGGAGAGCTGAACGCTGACCAATGGTAGGGGCCATTATGATCCAAAAATCTACATTTGATCAACCAAGGAGTAATCAACCAAGGGTGGAAAGGCCAGTCCGGCAATTCACCAGACTTAATATGACTCTAGCCCAAATTTTACCACATCTGCTGAAATCTAATTTAGCGACCTTAAAAGAAGCTACAAAGAATCCCAACATGGCGTCCCCTCATTATCACTCGAATGCCAGATGCGCATACCATTCCGAAAGTCCGGGCGACGACACCAACAACTGTTGGGTTTTAAAAAACAAGATTCAAGACCTCATAGATGCAAAAGAGATTGAGTTTGAGGTGCCAGAGAAACCAAATGTCATTTCTGCTCCTATGCCTAGACATGGTCACAACGCCAATTCTATTGAGGAAGATTTGTTTGTTGCTACAGTAGATGAACTCTTGACTCCGCTCCCGATTATTAAGATGAACTTGTTGAAAGCTGGTGTATTCCCAGGTTGTAATGAAGACTTCCATCTTTGCCTATCCTCATCAATCATTTGCCCTCTGTTGAAGACGGTTATTCAACGCTTGATTGACAACCAAGAAATTCTGTTTGAAAATGCTCCAGTTTCACCCGTTCCAGTTAAAGATGTTTCAATCATAACCATCTCCGCCAATCCTTCCAGGGTCCCCAAAAGAGCCGTTAGGATTACATCAGTTTCAAAGAATACTCCTCTCATAATTACAATGCCCGGGCTGGTCCCATACGAATCAGACAAAACAGTACTATGGAATTACTGTGGAGAAATCTACTACCATGGTGTTAAACAAGATGGGTTGACCACCAAAGAAGTGACCTCCGAAGAAGAAGATTCCGACATTAGCAATATTTCTGGAACTAGTAAGATTACCCATAGCGGTAGAATCTTCTCTCCATAGATTGCCCCTCCAAAGGCAGTTTTTGGACTTGTGGCTGTTTTGAAGATTACCTCTGTACCAATAATCATACCTGTAAGTGTACCTACTGAAAAAGATGACACAATCCCTACTGTTATCCCTACCAATACTTCTACGACTGAAAATCGAGGAAAAAGTATTCAAGAAGAGCCTGTCGGGACGAAGGCTCAATCACTAGCTATCCCCGAAACCTCCAAGAAGGAAATGGAGGAGATATTGAGAATAATAAAGAAGAGTGACTATGACGTGGTTGAACAGTTAGGGAAAACTCCCTCCAAGATCTCTATGTTGGCATTGTTACTGTGTTCTGAGGCACATGCGAAAGCTCTGGTAAAATTTCTGAAGACAGCCCATGTGCCATAAGAGACGTCTGCTGACCAATTCCAGGATTGTGTAGCCAGTTTGACAGCTGATAACGGCCTAGGCTTCTCTGATGCTGGTTTGACACCCAGAGGGAGAAAGCACAATGAGGCATTGCATGTCTCTGTGGAGTGTAGAGGAACAACTCTGGCCCATGTCTTGGTGGACACGGGTTCATCTTTGAACGTCTTACCAAAGAAATCTCTTGACAGATTGGATTATGAAGGGCTGACTTTGAAACCCAGTAATATAATTGTGAGAGCATTTGATGACTCGAAGATGATGGTTCATGAGGAGGTGGACATCCCGATAAAGGTGGGAACTCAGACATTCAACTCAACCTTCTATGTAATGGACATCCTCCTTTCTTACTCCTGTCTGTTAGGACGGCCCTGGATCCATAATGTCGGTGCTGTCACTTCCACACTACACCAGATACTGAAGTACCCAGTCCAAGGAAAGATCATAACTGTCCACGGGGAGGAGGAGTACATTATTAGTCATCTGAATTCTTTCCGATATATGGAATTGGATGGCGAGTTCATTGAAACTCCTTTTCAACATTTCGAGGAGGTCTCTCAAGAAGTAGCGGTAACCAAGGTGGTATCCCCGATTCCCAAGATCACAAGACCTCCGCTCCCGATGTCATCTCTGAAGGACGCCAAGGCAGTAGTAGAAGAGGGTGAATGCACCATCTGGGAGCAGCTTCCGGATATCCCGTATAAATCAGAAAAGTTTGGCTTGGGGTTTACTTCAACTGCTTAGAAGGTTGTGCGTCATGCCCGTGCTGGAGGGCCACCTTTGAAGATTAGTAACCGGGAGGTCAACATAGTGGAAGATATTGAAGAGGATGGCAGCTTGGAAGATTGGATATTTCCTACTGTCAACGGAGGACTTCGCAACTGGGAAGCCAGAGACTTTGTCCCAATAACTTTCATCTCTCAGTAATTTATCTTTTACATTTTTGTTAGACTTGTAATATTCATAAACAATTCGCACTTTAAAAACCTGTGTCTTACCCGAGGCACAATGGTCCATTTGTAAGGGTTTTTATTTCATCTTCATATGAAATTCAATGAATCATGGACGTTTTTCCACATACAAACCTTTTGTGCTCATTGTCTTTCTTTTACATTTTATTGTTTAAAGATGGTTATACCCTTACATACACCCACACTCACAAATGCAGGTACCCCTCCATTCCGGGTCCCATGGGTAACGATACTGCTATGGCCTTTAGTGACTCTGAAGATCTAATCTACCAAGCTGAATACGAAGGTGAGGAAGATTGTGAAGTACCAGGGGAATTGGCCAGACTACTACAACAAGAGGAAAGAGATATTTAGCCTCATGAGGAGCCATTGGATACAATCAATTTGGGTACCGAGGAAGATAAAATGGAAATCAAAGTGGGTGCTAATCTAGAGCCGAGTGTCAAGGAGCGCCTAATTCAGCTATTGCATGATTATGTTGAGATCTTTGTCTGGTCATACGAAGACATGCCAGGACTTGATACAGACATCGTGGTACATCGTCTACCCACAAGAGAAGACTGTCCACCAGTGAAGCAAAAAGTCTGTCGCATGAGGCCTGACATGTCAGAGAAGATCAAAGCGGAAGTCATGAAATAGTTTAACACTTGATTTTTGGCTGTCACTTCCTATCCTCAATGGGTTGCAAATATTGTTCACGTGTCTAAAAAGGACGGTAAAGTATGAATGTGTGTGGATTATAGAGATTTAAACAGGGCCATCCCTAAAGATGATTTTCCACTTCCCCACATTGATATCCTGGTTGATAATACGGCCCAGCACAAAGTGTTTTCCTTCATGGAAGGATTCTCAGGTTATAACCAGATCAAAATGGCACCTGAGGACATGGAGAAAACCACATTTGTCACACAGTGGGGCATGTTCTGCTACAAAGGGATGCCATTCGGACTGAAGAATGTTGGGGCAACCTATCAACGCACCATGGTAGCTTTCTTTCATAATATGATTCATCATGAGATAGAGGTCTATGAAGATGACATGATAGCCCGATCACAAACTGAAGAGGAGCACCTTGATCACTTGAAAAAGCTGTTTGTGAGATTGAAGGAGTACAAACTAAGGTTGAATCCAAACAAGTCCATATTCGGAGTCCGGTCCGGTAAACTCTTAGGTTTCGTTGTCAGCAATAAAGGCATCGAGGTTGATCTTTCCAAGGTTAAAGAGATACAAGAAATTCCTGCTCCTCGTACTGAGAAGGAAGTCATAGGATTCTTGGGACACCTGAACTATATTGCCAGATTCATTTCTCACCTAACATCTACTTGTGAACCAATCTTCAAACTGTTGAAGAAAGATCAAGTAGTCAGATGGAACGATGAATGTCAAATTGCTTTTGACAAGATCAAGAGTATTTACAAGAGCCTCCTGTCTTGATGCCACAAGTCGAGGGAAGACCGTTGATCATGTATCTGACCGTTTTAGAAAACTCAATGGGGTATGTATTGGGACAGCATGACGAGTCTGGCCGAAAAGAGCACGCTATTTACTACCTAAGCAAAAAGTTTACCGACTGTGAAACCAGATATTCACTGCTCGAGAAAACTTGTTGCGCTCTGGTATGGGCTGCTCACCGGCTAAGACAGTATATGTTGACTCATACCACTTTGTTGATATCTAAGATGGATCAGATAAAGTACATCTTCGAAAAGCCTGCTCTGTCTGGAAGGATAGCTAGATGGCAGATGATCCTAACAGAATATGAAATACAGTACACTACCCAAAAAGCTATAAAGGGCAGTGTGCTAGCTGATCATCTTGCTCATCAAGTTGTAGAAGATTATCAGTGCATGAAGTTTGAGTTCCCGGATGAAGACATCATGACATTAGACAACCGTGAAGAAATCAGACCATATGACGGACATGAACAAGGATCCCGATAGACCCTGTTCTTTGATGGGGCATCCAATGCACTTGGTAATGGTATCGGCGCTGCACTCATATCTCCGGAAGGGTTCCATACTCCTTTTACTGCCAGACTTTGCTTCAATTGTACGAACAACATGGCAGAATACGAAGCATGCATATTTAGTCTCAAGACTGCCATAGACTTGGGAATCAAATCTTTGGATGTGTTTGGAGATTCAGCTTTGGTCATCAGTCAGATCAAAGGAGAATGGGACAATAAGCATCCAAACCTTATCCCTTACAAAGAAAATGTCTTGACATTGCTACCACATTTTGAGCAAATTACCTTCGAACATTTCCCACGAGACGAAAATCAGCTAGCAGATGCTCTAGCCACAATGTCATCCATATTTAAACTTAATTGTGACAACGAGGCTCCCCAGATCACCATTGAACGAATGGACGAACCAGCACACTGTCACGAGATTAATACCGAAGAAGTAGTGGACCATCCTTGGTTTCATGAAGTCAAGAGGTATCTCGAGGCTCAAGAATATCCAGAAGAAGCTTCAATCAATGATAAAAAGTTCCTAACGAGATTCTCTGCTAAGTTCTTCCTGAGTAATGGCATCCTGTACAAACGCAATCATGACTCTATTCTGCTCCGTTGTGTGGATAAGATTGACGATGAAAAGATCATGGCTGAATTGCATGAAAGTACCTTTGGCACTCACTCTAGCGGGCATACGATGGCAAAGAAAATCCTACGGGCAGGCTATTATTGGTTTACCATAGAAGCAGACTGCTATCAACACTCTCAGACCTATCATAAATTTCAAATTTATGCTGACAAAGTGCACGTACCTCCGGTTCCTCTGAATGTCTTGACGGCTCCTTGGCCCTTTGCTATGTGGGGAATCGATATGATTGGGGAGATCAAGCCTACAGCCTCCAATGGACACCGTTTCATTCTAGTGGCCATTTATTATTTGACAAAGTGGGTTGAAGCAGCTTCTTTCGCATCTGTTACTAAGAATGTTGTTGCCCGCTTCATCAAGCAGAATCTCATTTGCCGGTATGGTATCCCAAAAAGGATCATCACTGATAATGGTACAAACCTTAACAATACTATGATCACCGCCTTGTGCGAGCAGTTCAAGATTCAACATCACAATTCATCCCCCTATCGGCCAAAGATGAATGGTGCAGTCGAAGCTTGCCAATAAAAACATTAAAAAGATCATACAAAAAATGACAGTCACCTACAAGGACTGGCATGAGATGCTGCCATTTGCTCTCCACGGGTACCGTACCACGGCTCGCACCTCAACTGGGGCAACACCTTATTCTTTGGTTTATGGCATGGAGGTTGTCTTGCCTATTGAGGTTCAAACCCCCTCTTTGAGAATTATGAAGGATGCAGGTTTGAATGAGGACGATTGGATCCATACTCGACTTGATCAACTAAACTTAATTGATGAAAAGAGACTTACTGTTGTTTTCCATGGTCAGATGTATCAAAAACGGATGATCAAGGCTTTCAACAAGAAAGTCCGACGCCAAGTATATCAAGTTGGAGATCTAGTGATCAAGCGCATCATCTTTCCACAAAGTGATCCCAGGGGAAAATGGACTCCTACCTATGAAGGACCATTTGTAATCAAGAACATCTTTTTCGGTGGGGAAATGATCCTAACCACCATGGACGGTGACGACTTGCCACACCCTGCAAACACGGACATAGTCAAAAGATACTACGCACAAAAGACCTGCTAGGTTGACACACCTAGGCAAAAAAAGGGCATCCCGGCGAACCAAAAGGTTTGGGAAAAAATTAGGGATAAAATTAAAAAAATCTGTACACCCAGCAAGTTGAAAACCCGAAAGGGCGACTTGGGAAAAAAAGGGTTTCCCGGTGGACTGAAAACCCGAAAGGGCGGTCCAGGAAAAAGTTAGGGAATTAAAGCGTATGACTATGTCCCGTCAGATCACTTTGAGAACAATCTCTTCATTAACAAACTCGGAGTTTCTGACCAATTCAATCATCTTTGGGCGAAGCAACAAATATACAAGATATTCGGAGATACGGAGGCTATAGCAGAATGGGAACCCCATGGGATTATCACACATAGCTACCTTTTCTTTGTATAAATTTTTCTTGTTTTTATGACGCCATCCTCTTACTAGGATATCTGTCTCCTTTGTACAAAATACTTATTCAAAGTAAATACAAAGATATCTCTTTAAAGTACAGAAAACTATTTGTCTTTTTCTTTACACTTGTGTTTTATTTGCAAAAACGTCCAATGATTCATTAATGAACATATGCATTTGAACATAATTACTGTTTACAAATAAACAAAATGAAAAAGGACAATTACTGACAGGTTGAAAGAATAGGAAAACGTCTTTAGGCTATTCCATGAGCAATCCCTACGGTACGTCATTTAGATCCCCAACGGAGCTAAAACTTCAAACTATTAATCCCCGGTGGAAACCATCCAATTTCTCCAAATTCCCCAGCAAATTGTTTTGAAGCCTGAAATCTAACCGGATAACAATTGACTTCTGATACTCCCCAGCGGAACAAAGACTCCCATTATTAATCCCCAGTAGAAGTCATCAAAATGCTCTGGATTCCCCAAGCAGATTCCTCAAGCAGTATATGGCATTGCTCTCACAACGGAATTTTTGTCAAATACTCCAACTTCAAGACATGAAGAATCCACATATCCTCAGCAGCAGTCAAGGATTTATTTTCCTCGGCAATAAAGCAAATCATCTTACATGCGCATACATTACATCCACATATCATAAACATTTATAAAACACATATATTGCATCATACATTCCATGCAACATAATTTTGTGTTCCAACTAACATTTTACCCTTTTCAGGATAAGATTAACAGCTACTGTTAAACAATGTGAAATCATGATACAGTTCAGATATGCTGCAGACACGGATGCCATTTTGTTACTCTTTCAGATTCAACCTTCATGATACAGTTCAGATATGCTCTAGTCACTGATGCCATTCTGTTACTCTTTCAGATTTGACCTTCATGATACGGTTCAGATACGCTCCAGTCACGGATGCCATTATGATACCCATTCAGATTTCAAGTTCAGATACAGTTCGGATACGCTCCAGACGCGGATGCCATTCTGATATTCATTCAGACTTCGGAAAAAATACGAATACGCTCTAGACACGGATGCTATTCTGTTGCTCATACAAATTCAGTCTCCAGATACAGCTCAGATACGTTCCAGACACGGACACCATTATGATACTTATTTTTTCGACTTACAACTTACAATTAAACAAACATTCTTGGATGGCATCTACAATCCCATCTCCAACAAGATTCTATCACTTCTCTAAATGACATCTTTAAGCCCATTCCCTCAACTACACGTCGCCGAGTGCAAATTTATGGGCACTCTAGTGTCCAATCATCTTTCACATTCGAGTCACGAACGACAAAACTCGCCAATCTAACTCTTCATGTTTAAGAAGATTGAACAGGGGCAACTGTTGTACCCCAAAATTTGCCCTCTCATATATCAAGATTTTTCTCACAAGGTTTCTTTGACTCAAGACTGGATTACGGTTTGGTCAGCTCAAGGCATATCTTCTTGCACTGATAACCCAAGATCACTCATGACAAGTTTCAAGCCTTGAAACACTTTTTTGATCAGTGAATTGGACAGTTGACCTAAAAATCAATTGTATTGGGGAAAAAGTAAACCATGGCCAATTTACAATTAAACTTCATAATTTTTTATCCACATCAATATTTTGAACTTACATGTGTCATTTGGTCAAATTTGGATCTCAATTCCTCAAGAAATTTGGTCAAATCACAAAAAGGGCAAAATGGTCAAAATTAGGGTTTTGACTGAAGAAGGGAAATTTCTGATTTTTAACCTAGCAAATGACCAATTGAGTTCAAGCAGGATTTCAAGGATTTAATTACATCATCTTGGCTTAATTACATGGCTCAAAACATTTCAAATTCATTGGATTGACAGATGAAATTTGCAGTCAACTGATCAAAAGTCAACTGTATATTAAAAGTCAAACTTTGACTTTTTGGTCAAAATCAAGTACCAAGGGTCATAATTCATCAAGACATGTCAAAATATGAAACTTTTTCATCAAGAAATCCAAATTTTAAAAATAGGGTTTGAATTTGAAAAATTTTCTAACTTAGAAATTTTCTAAGTATATAAAATTTTCTTATTTTTTCTCAACTTTAGGCCACTTTTACACCATGATGCATAATGATTCAAAGAAAGTTCCCAACATGAAAGTTGTAGACCTCCATGAAATCTACAACTTTTCTTCAGAAACTTTTCCATAAAATGCTTGGATCTCAAGATATAAATTTGTGAATACATGGTCATGAACTTGTTAACTTAGTGAAATTTTGCCCTAATTTAGGCAGGTTTTGGACTCAACTTCATGGCAATTTTCCACCTAGTTCCAAGAGGTATCTAAAAATGCATTTCAAATATGAATTATAGAGAACATTACAAGATTTCCAAAATGTCAAAGAACTCCTCAAGATCATTTTTGAGTAGGGAGAATCGAAGAGATAAAGTTGGCAATTTCTCACTTTTTGTCCAAGCCATTTCATGAAGAACAAAGTTGCAATCAATCCTATGCTGGCTAATCCATGCTTTACAGGTCCTAGACTTGTTCCACACTCCTTAATTAAATGCTTACTCAGTTGACAAAGCTTCTATCCATGCCTTAGGATCATTATGCAACTTGCAATTCCATTTACGGAAAAAAGGTTCCATTGCCATTTTGAAAAAGAGCAACTTTTGCAAACTTTAAAATCTTGAGCATTGGACCTGTCCCCTTGGCACATAAAAGTACCACAGACCAAAGGCAATTTATAGAGAAGAAATACCAACCCTAAGCAAGCAGGTACAAGCATGGAAAGCTTTGCCTTATCACTTTGCTTCAAGTACAAGAAAATTGGCAAAAAGGCTAGCACTTGCATATCTTTTGGGAAGTTGACCTAAAACCATTTCAATACTAATATACAAACAATATACAACACAAGGCACGTGGAGCAAAGCCCTAAAACACTCCCAAGCTGAAAAACACCAAAAATCTGTTCAAACCTACAGTTTCTGCACAAGCACACCCATCTTCCTTTTGGCTCGTGTGCTTTGAGTTTTGATCATTCAAACACCTTACATACTTGATATCATACCCATCCAAACCTTCATCCCTGTTCTGTAATCACTTTTCCACCATCTTCCATTGTTGACTTCAGAGCTTGCAGTTTGACTTGGCCAAGGAGTTCCAACTACTTTCAGAGCAAGGCAAAGGTTGGAATACATTCAAGGAAGCTCAAGGAAGCTCAAGTAAGCATCAGGCCTCCATTAAAGTCACTCCAGTTTCATCCATGATTCCAACTGAAGGAGGTAAAATCTCAAACTCTATCTCCTTGTACAGGCAACTTTAGGCGACAATTTGTGAATAAAAAATGTAGTCCTCGTCATAACGAAGTTGTACATACCACTATCTTGCATTGATTTTACTTGTGCTGAGAGAATTTGGAACTTGAAATTTTTGGAAATATTAGGTCAAGATTTAGGACTGTTAAAATTCTCTTTGTTCTTTGATTAATAGTTCACATAATTTATATGTTTGGAATCGTGTGCTCAAGTACTATAACGTTCATGTTAAGAATTTTCATTTTTATGGAAGTATGAGAGAGTTACAGGATGTCTGGCCAAAGCTTGAGGAAGAAGATGAAACAGGGCAAGGACTTGGTTCAGAATATGTTATTTTTGTTTCACTTAAGATAATGGAAGTATAGCCACTCAGTGGCAAAGTAGCGCGCTGGTGAGACCCATGTCCTGGGTTCGAACCTGAGCGCGCTACTTTTGTTTTTTTCATTCTTTTTTCTTTTCCATTTCTACATTTTTTGCAGGTTGGGCTTGTCTTTTGGGCCAGAGTTTTTTTGCTAATATCATCACCACCAATCTGCTACATTACCCCCCCTGCCAACTTTTATATTTTTATTTTTATTTGTTTTATTTTCATTTTTTATATTTTAAATGTTTTCCTTAATGCATAAAAATCCTAAAAAATATAAATTAATAATATTGCACTTTTTTTTTATTTCTCACATAAAAAATATATTTTATTTTAAGAGGATATCATTTATTTTCTTAATAAACTTGTGAATATAATTAAAACATATTTAGTTTAATTTATTTTTTATTTCATACTTATAAATACTTATTTTTTCATATATTTAATTTTTATATTTATATACAATATTATTTATTATTCTTATATAAGAGAATACACAAAATAATACCAATAAAAACTTTATTTTCTCTTAAATAATAATTAGGGTTAAACCCCTTTTTAAAAATTAATTCCTTTTCTTTAAATTTTTAGGTTTAGATTAAATCTTCTTTTACATAAAAACAAGACACAAAAAATCTTTTCTTACATGTACATTGCATTGCATTTTAAATATTGTATTGCACTTATTCTATTTCGTACAAATTCGATTTGGTTGTAATAATTTATTTAGTTTTATATTTTTGTAAATCCCCGTTCAAATTTGCATTCCCCCTCCCATAAATTGTTGTAATAACTTAGAAATATTTACCCTACGCGATTTATCGCTTTATATGCCATAATTAGTAATTAGGGTTTGTATGATAAGAACAAAACAAAGCAAAATAGAAAACCCTAAATACAAGACAAAATCAAAGCATAAAAATGATACACTTGCACACAAGCACCCTTAGGGTTTTCCCACTTGGTTGCCGAAAACAAAAATGGCCATATTACACATGCGAAGTATCTTGGCAAAACAAAACAAATATAAGATCATAGTCCCTCGATGACGCAATTCAAAAGTTGCCTTACAAAATGATCTTGGTCCCTCAAAAATGCTAAGATACTTTGCAAACATTTCTAATCATGGTTATACGATGACCCACGCCCGTCCCGTTTACATCCAAAGATAGGGTTGCTTACCAAATCAATGGTAAGACAGCAATGTCAAAGGAATAGAAAATACATAAGAAAGACATTTGAGTACGTAGATGGCTTCTAGTTACTTGCTCTATTTCAAACAAACAATCCTTGCTATTTTCAAAACAAACACACACATTTCAAAACATCTTATGATCATTGAAAACATTTTTCAAAGGACAAACATCTTTGTATGCATTCTCACGAACGAGAATCATTGCAAAGATAGCCTAAATGAATGGCCTCTTTTACAAAATACTTTCAAAACCACACCAAACATAATTTCAAACAAACAAAAGCAAGTGATCTAAGCAAGTAACTAAGAGCCCATGGAAAACCATGGATGAAAAGGGTGCTAGCACCTTCCCTTTTTATAATCTACCCCCCGAACTCAAGAAAACATCTCAAAGGTCTTTCCTGTGCTTTTTCACCTTTCCTTTTGGATAATATAAAAGTCGGTGCCGACTCTTGCTAACCGCAACATTTGCGATAAAACGCAAAACCTCAAGTCAGTTCTCCCACCGTATCACAAGGTCCATGAAAGTTCCTTTAGTACCCATGCCAATGGACATTCGATGGCAAAGAAGATGCTTAGGGCAGGATACTATTGGCTGACAATGGAATCTGATTGTTACAAATTTACAAAGAAGTGCCATAAGTGCTAGATTTATGCTGACAAAATTCATGTGCCTCCGACGCTTCTCAATGTTATTTCTTCCCGTTAGCCTTTTTCTATGTGGTGTGTTGACATGATTGGAATGATCGAACCCAAGGCATCGAATGGACATCGTTTCATCTTGGTGGCAATAGATTACTTCACTAAATGGGTGGAAGCAGCTTCCTACACTAATGTCACTAAGAAGGTGGTGATACGCTTTATCAAGAACAATCTTATATGCCGGTATGGTGTGCAAAGCAGGATTATCACTGACAATGGATCGAATCTTAATAACAAGATGATGACAAAACTTTTTGAAGAATTCAAGATTTTCCATCACAATTCATCTCCTTATAGGCTAAAGATGAATGGGGTTGTTGAAGCTGCTAATAAAAACATCAAGAAGATCATCCAGAAAATGGGTGTTACCTATAAAAATTGCCATGAGATGCACCCTTTTCTTTACATGGGTATCTGTGGTGGCAGAACTGGCTGTTTTTTAGTTACTACTGGTTTTTCATTTTTTGTTTGCAAATATACGGTAAGCAAGAGTCGCCATCGACTTTTATTTCATCCAACAAAGGAAAATGGAAAAGAACTGAAAAAACATTTTTCGAGATGTTTCTGGGTACGGGGGGTAGATTATTGAAAGGGAAGGTGTTAGCACCCTTTCTATCCATGGTTTTCCATGGGCTCTTAGGTACTTGCTCATTTTTGAAATTTCTTTCGTGTGTTTGTGTGTTTGAAAAGTTTTGAAATTTCCTTAGTGCGGCGTCTTACTTTATGGTAACCCTTGTATCAGTCCTCAAGGGTGTGATAAAATGTTTTTGAAAACTTTAATTTGAAAAGCTTGTTTGAAAGTGTATGTGTAAATTTTTTTTGTTTTGAGCAAGTACCTAAAAGTTTCTACCTACTCGAAAAAGTCTGTTCGTTTTCTTATTTCCTTTAGACAGTGTTATCCTACTATTAAGGAGTAGGTAGCTCCATGATTAGGAAACCTTAGTAATTATCCTAGAGTCATAAATATCTTTCTAAGGCAACATTCAAACGAGTCATTTTTTATCTTTTGGGACTGGAGGACAACCACTAAGACTCCCTATACTTCTTGATCATTTACCGAAGGCAACCGAAGTGGGGCAAATCCTAGGAGTGAGCATGTGAAAGTGTTTATTTTTCAGTCAATTTAGTCTTTGCACATTTAGGGTTTTCTATCATTTTGAAATTATGAATTTATCTTTCGCATACAACCCTATTATCAATCATCTAATAGTTTATAATAACGAAAACTAAAATGCAAGAGATTTAAACCTAGCTATTACAAGGCTTTGGGGAGGGGGATTATATAAACAAAAACCGTAGGAAAATAGTAAAGGTAAATAGTAAACCTAAGTTAAACTATTACAAACTCGGAGCAATTACATTAATCAGAAAAATAATGCAATAAATACGCGCGATGAAATTAAATACGGAATTAAAATTAAATTCAACGACATTTAATTCAGTAAATAGGGAAAAGTATTTTTTAGATTTTTGAGAAAAAAAGTAATTAACTTTGAAAATTAACCTAATTTCTAATTAATTTTATTTATGAAAAAAATAATTTAAGTTATCCTAATTAATTAATAGAAATAAATATTTTTATAAAAAAAACCTAATTCTAACATTTTTTGTATTTTTTTATGATTTTTGATTTAGTTAAAAAAATGATTTTTAAAGCAATTAAAAAAATAAATTAAACAAAAAAGGTTAAAGAAATTAAAAAAAAAATGGGATGAGCTTGCTGTTAGAATTAAATCTGGGGGTGTAGAGTTGAACTTTTTAGGCCCAGGATAGCTGGTGGCCCAATTGTTGCGCCTGATCCAGTGAGACGCTGGCCAAGAAAGTCCACCACACGCCTGCATGCTTGAGGCGTTAGATCTGGGATGGAGATGATCCAATGATGAGATGTTGTGGTGTAATGTAGGTGCGCTTGGTATGATAACACCAGATCTGCAATCAAATGTTAGGAAAAATATTATGTAAGAGGCAGGGATCGAACCCCTGACCTCCTACACATGCGCGCCTTAGAGCCTTCCCTGCTTGCCACTGAACCATTTGCTTCATTCGTTAATACAAATACAAATAATATATTATAAAGAATGAAAAGTCAGCATCCTATACAAACGCGCAAAAATTTAAATGGACCAGCGGTGTGCTGCCACGCCTGCATCTTCTTCCCAAAACTGTCATTCTTGATATTTAACTTTTACCTACGGGCAAAATTGTCACTAAAAGCTATAGTGACAGTTTTTGTCCATAGCTATAACCCTACAATATCTCAAAATGCAATGCAAGCAATATTAATCAGAACTAAAAATATAGATCAATCAAGAATCTTGTCCTGAGTTTATGGGTGCCCATAATCCCCTTCAATTTTCCCTGGACAAAGAAACCCCAATTTTGAGCTCATGAACCCTAGTCATGGCAAGAACCTATTTTTGTGCTTAAACTTTAATTAAACCAATCAAAAACATTGAAAATATAATAGCAAGCATGGATATATGACCAAAATATGTTTATGATGCAAGAATAATTGTAATCGAGTTTTGAAAAAAAAGCAAACCGCGAAGGTGCTAGCGCACGATTCTTAATGCTTCAGGCCTTGATAATGCTTGCAATCGCTCCAGTGAGTGTCCAGGAATGTGGTTTGATCCTTAGAATGGCTTGAAACGGCCTATGGTGAAATATTCTATATGCATCTTTTCACAAAAAAGTTAGACTTTGTTCTTGTTCTTGGGAGGCAGGCTGCGCGTGAATTTTTTTTCCTTAGGGTTCACCAAGCTTCTGCATAAGTAGTGAATCCAATTAGGTCAATAAAATTTGAAGGAATCAAAAGATTGACGGTCTTGAAGTTTTGATTCAAATCTTTCCAAAATTGGAGATTTTCTCTTATTTTTAGAGCTTGCACGATTTGTTTGATCATTGATAGCATATGAGATCTATAATTCAATGCAAAACAAATCTTATTCCACAAATTTGATTTAATTTGATTTTATTTGAATTTATTTGATTTTTAAATGAATAAAAATCAAAATAAATTAAATAAACAAAAATAAAAAGGCATGGAGGGTCCCATAGGTCGTGGACCATGCTAGGACTGAGATTCAATCTTGAAAAAATGGACCCATGAGTAAAAAATGCAATTTTGGGCATTGTTGACTATGGGAAAATTTCCAAAAATGACAAACTTTGACAATGCATATCTCTCTCAATTTTGACCCCAAAAGGGTATTCTTTGACTTTTTAGAAAGATTAGGATGTCCCCAAAGTAACCTCTTTAGTTTCATCTCAATTTTATCTTCCATGTTCATGTAAGGAGCTTTGACCCAAAAGGTGTTTTTGTTGACTTTTTGAAATGACCTATAGTGTCTGAATTTATATCTTTTCATGAGTGGGTTTTTTGAACTTGAGGGATTAATATGAATGTAGGGAATTGAATTCTCTTCAAAATGAACCTTGGATGAGAAATTTATGATAAAGTATGCCAAAGTTATGCCTGGTCAAATTTTGGTTGACTTTTCCTATAGAGACCCTAATTTAGCATCTTTTGAGTTTTGATGAATTTGGGGCATTCCTTGAGGAATCATGATCAACCCTTGATCAAATTATGGATGTTACTTCAAAATGTTAATGTTGACCAAAAATATTGAAGTTTGACTGTATGTGGGTCAGAGTTGACTTTTGACCTAGTAGAGTTGATTTTCAGGCATCTAAGCAGTTGACTGAGCAAACTTCTTGTGCAAGGCATGAAACTTGACAAGGATGATATTGAGTGCATATTAGGGAAATGGAAATCATTTAGGACCCTTGGAACTCAAACATCTAGATGAGGAGTGAAACCCTAGTTTGAGGCCCATTGTCTTATGAGGAGGATTTGTCTGGTCAATCCTTAATCAACTTGAGCAATTGGGAACCTCTAGGAGTATGTTTTGAGTAAAAAATGGGAGGGAAAATTTTGGGGTACAACAATATCGTACATCTGTTCACACTTCAACAGTGGAAACTTCATTCTCTCTTATGTATAGTATGGAAGCAGTGCTCCCCGTTGAGGTTGAGATTCCCTCTTTATGTGTGATAATGGAAACCAAATTGCCAGAGGCCGAATGGCTCCATAACAGGTTTGACCAATTGAATTTGATCGAAGAAAAGAGAATGGTGTCCTTGTGTCATGGTCAGTTATACCAGATGAGAATGAAGAAATATTTTGATAAGAAGGTCAAGCCTCGTGAATTCAAAGAAGGGAACCTCGTGCTCAGAAAGATCATGTCTTTTAACACTGATTTTAGGGGCAAGTACACTCCTAATTTCGAAGGCCCAAATGTTGTCAAGAAATCCTTCTCTAGTGGTGCACTGAATCTTAAAACTATGGATGGCAAGGAGTTCCCACATCCTATGAATGCTGATGCAGTCAAGAAATACTTCGCCTAAAGAAATAAAAGGACAGCTTGCTAAGTCGAAAACCCGAGAGGGTGGCTTAGGAAACAAGGAGCGTCTCGGTAGGCTGAAAACCCGTAAGGGCGGTCTCAGAAAAAATAAGAGACACAAACAGAATAAATTTTTCCACTAGATTGAAAACCCGCAAGGGTAACCTAGACAAAAGTTAGAGATTTCTTGGCAAGTAACTGTGTCAGACAATACTTGATCATTGAAGCAAAAATCTTCTCGGATCCTCACCATAATTCAACTAAGGTCGTTGTTTGGGAATTAAAAGTTGTTAGGGAGAATAGTGGTCATTGTATTTCAATGTATCTTTTCTAATATATTACCATTTTCCAAACTTTGTAATCATCCATGGAGTCTCGCCATTCGCAGACTACCATTCTATTAATAAATTTTTAGCTTTTATCCAATTCCTTGTTGTTCTTATCTTATTATGTTTGCAAAGGTTCCATTTATTATTGATAGTAATTTTCAAAACAAAGAGATTTAACAAGAAAAATGTTTTCGAAAATAATTTACAAATTACTTTTTACTTCAGATTTTGTGATTCAAGTAAAACAAAAGTAATGATTCCAAGGATGGACGAACTCTGAAGTTTTGAAAAAATATTCTCCAGGAAAGTTCCCCCAGGTCACTCTTGATGATATGTGCATGATCTTCTTGTGTTTCTCAAATAGTTGGAGTTCGTACCAATTGATGTATGGTGCGGTGTTGGGTTTGTAATCCCATTTTCCCCAATCAAGTCTTGGGTCAGATTTTTCTCCAGGTTGATTATTTTGGTTTCGGTTTTGCATGGTTTGAAACCTCTATCCCATATTCCCTGGTGAGGTCTTCGCTCATATGACGAAAGTTCATTCTCCCTCTGTGTGTTGAGGTAGAATCATTTGCAAAGCATCGCTCTTTGCAGTGATAACATTATTGTTGTTGTTTATTTCCTAGGAAACTAGACAAAGGCAGTATCTTTTCTAAGATGTGTTGGAACAATGTCAACTTTTTGGGTTTTCTCTCGCCAAATGCTGAGTTTGATTTAAAATCCCCATAACTTTGACTTCTTAGTGTATTGTTTAAACTTCTTAGATCCCCAAGTAAAGTCTAAATAATCCTTCTCTCTGAAATTTTTTATCCCCATGTTGTTTTATAATTTCTCTTCAGAGAAGTTTATGTAACCATTACTCTTGATGTTGAAGAATGTATTTTCGGCTCCTCTATATGATGTGGTGTTGTACTCCCCAATGAAGTCAGTACGAGATTCCCAGTTGAAGTGTCAACAATATGGTTTTTAGCTTCCCTAGTGAAGTCAGTATTATAATCTCTAGTGGAAGTCTAGATGATGAAATATTGTTTTCCTTATTTGAAGTCTATGTGATATTCCCCGGTGAAGGCTGGAGGGAGGTGATGTATCCCTGCATCTGTATGGGTCTATTACTATCAGATTATGTTGTGTTTATTTTCAAACCATGTTTCTTTCCAGTGGATTTAAGCCGTGAAAAAGGAATTTTTTCCCCAGGTGGTGCTTACTTTCTCATGAAATTTTCCTCCCATATGTGATTTAGCCAAGTGTTGACTTTACCCAAGTTGGTTTTGTCTGGTTATTCCTAGTATGTATGTCTATTTTGTCAGCATATACATGATAACATTCATACATACTACATACGTAGATGAATTTAAAATGCATCGCTCATTTGCAATTCATTAATGTTTTGTTGGCATATTACCTTATTTTACAGAGTTATGTTACCCTCTCTCTAATAGATTGTCAACCTTAAGCAGAAAATGTATATTCAATCTATTTCCCCACTGAGTTATCCCTTGTGGAAGAATTTTGGCTTTAGCCTTCTGTTATACCCCAAAAATTTCCCTCTCATTTTATTCAAAACATACTCTTAGAGGTCCTCAAATGCTCAAGGTTTACCAAGAATTGACCAGACAAATTCTCCTCCTAAGCAATGAAATTCCAACTAGGTTTTCACTTTTCATAAAGAAGCTTGGGTTTTAAAGGCCTCAAGTGGTTTCCAGGGTTACTAATATGTCCTCAAGAATGCTCATGCCAAGTTTTATGCCTTGCATCACAAGTTTGCTCTGTCAATTACTCATATGACTAAAAATCAACAGTATTAGGTCAAAAGTCAATTATGGTCAATATACAGTCAAACTTCAATATTTTTGGTCAACATCAATATTTTGAAGTGATACTCATCATTTGATCAAGGTTTGATCATAATTCTTCAAGGAAAGCTCTCAAATCATCAAGAATTAAAATTTACTAAATTAGGGTTTCCTAGGAAAAGTCAACTGAACTTTGACTAGGCATAACCTTCACATGCTTCCTCCATTTTTCCCCAACCAAAGCTCATTTTGAAGAGAATCTAATCCTCCACAACTTTGGTTTTATTCTCAATTCCAAAAAATGAATCATTGGAAAGATATGAGCCAATACATTACAGGTCTTTTTAAAAGTCAACAAAAAGGCATTTTTTGTCAAGGCAAATTACATGAAGACTAAATCTCCAAATGCAAAAATGATCAAAATATAGGTGGTAGGGACATATTAGGCTTTCCAAAAAGTCCAATATCATCTTCAAAATATGAAAATTGAGCAGGTTATGACTAGTGCAAGTTGGGAAATTTTTGTGAAATGCATAAAGTTCATATTGAGCAATTTTGAATTTCTAAGATTGTGGGCCTAATTTTTGAAATCCAAACATGTTTATACCATGTTAACAGACTTCAAAACCCATTGGTACATGACCATGATTTTTATTCTATTTATTCCAATTTTTATTTAATTTTTGCAAAAGAATTAAGTCAAAATATCAAATAAATAGATTAAGATGTAGATGGGCTTCAATTGCATCAGTCAAGGTCCCAAGAAGATCATGAGTAGCTGTCAAAAATGTGAAAAATAGATTGGAACATGGTTGAAGCAAAAACGGAAACTTTTGATACAAATTGAAAATCTCATATTTTGTCATAAACCATAAGGATTTTTTACAAGTTTTGCTAACCAAATTCATATCATATATAAGCATAAGTGATCAGACTACAAGGGCACGTGCAGACATCCTCAAGCATAACCCTAAAAGCTTTCAAAATTTTCAAAGAATATTGCAACCACATATCACGTGTTCCAGCCATTCCCAGACCCTTTCAAGCGTTCAATCGTACTTCTGAGGCCTCTAGGAGTTGTTTCCAGCCATCACTCAGGCCTGAAGCGTCCCAAAATCTCTCCCTCAAGTATCACTGGTCAGGTATACTTTCGCGAATCCAAATCGTTTGATATTGAAATATAAGTGAATTATTTGTATATACAAGTGTTCATGCTAATATTTGTGACTATTTATGACCATTACATGTGAGATCTAATGCAAGGATGAAGGTTTTCCATTGTTAAGGCAAAGCTTCAGTCAAGCTTCGTATCTCAGGATACAGACCTTTTCAGGGTAAACCAGCCATGTCGTCAGATTCACAAGGGCCTAATTAGTCTAGTAGGGTTTGGGTTTTTGTCCCACCGGAGATGATGACAGGAGCCACTGTCCGGGGTGGTTTAACCGGCCAGAGACTCAGCATGGCATAACAGAGTCTTTTGGTTGGTCCACTCAAATGGTAGGGACCCACTTTACATGCGTATACTTTACAATTATCATTTAAGTCCCATTTTAATATTTAACCTATTTGTTGCGCTTAGGCTAATGGAAGTATCACCGTCCCAACGGTAGAGGCAGCGCGTTTTAGGTTTTGTTATGTGTAAGGGAAGGCGTTTGAACCCTGCCTCTTGCACATTTATTTTTATAAAGTTTATATTGTATATCAAGCGTTTCAAGCTCTAGTGTGTACACCATGGTCCTCAGATCACCACCATCAAAGCATCACAACACTAGATCAAACGTTCCAGATCCAGGCCCTCATGGTAGACCTTCAAGAGAATAACACCACTGAATCATATGCAGGAGTTTGGGCTTGCTTTGGTTGGGCCTATAAAATTTCTAACGTGTACCCCCAATCTTCTTCCCAATATCAGGCCCATTTTCTATTTTCTTTATTTTAGTTTTATTTATTTAATTGTTTTATATTACTTTAAAACCAATTTTATCTTTATGATAAAAACCATAAAATCACAAAAAATGATAGACTTAGGTTTCTTCTAATTAATTTAATTTTTGGTGAATTAAAATTAATTAATTTAATTATTTTAACTTATTTAATTAATTAAAATTAATTAGAATTAGGTTTAAATTTCAAATCTATTTCTATAAAAAAAACCAAAAATATTTTATCAAATAATTAGATTCTTTAGGGTTTCAACTTTATTCCCGCTTCAATCTTTGCACGTTCTTTATTTTCCGTATTATTATTTTCCCAAATATTGTATTTGCTCACGGTTTGTAATAGTTTTTAAACTATGGTTTATTTACTGCTTTACTCCCCCAAGTTCTTTTATGATTTGTATTACCCCTCCCCGAATCCCTATAATAGCTTAGGACGTTTCTTTCTGCTTTATTATTTTATTGTTATTACAATTGTTTAGAATAATAGCATGTCAAGACATAAAGTAAACCAATAACTAACCCTAATTGTAAGATAAATGAACTGAATTGAATCACTCGCACACCTTCACCTCTAGGGTTAACCTCTCTTGTTTCCTCAGAAAATCAAATAGTCATGTCTCTCAAACGTAGGAGATTCTAGCAATGTCCCTTTAGTTATAAGATCATAACTCCCTCGATGAACCTTCTGATGTTGCCTCGGTAAAATATCTTAAAACCTTAGGGTAATTGCTAAAATATCCTACGAGTTGCTTTCGTGACTATACGATGACCCTATGTTTATCCCTCAAACATCCAATGATATGGCTTCCTACCAACCAATGGCAGGATAGCACTATCTAAAGGAAGAGGAAAATAACACGAAATACTTTTGAGTTAGGGTAGTTATTGTTAATCGCTTGCTCACAACTTAAAACATCTTTTTCACACCTCGCACTTTCAAAAAACATTTTCAAAACGCATTATCAACACTCTTCAGGACTGATACAAGAATTATCATAAAGCAAACTGCCTTGTTATTTGGCATTTTAAAACTTTTTCAAAAGCACATACACAAAACAAACTAAGTGAGCAAGCGATTAAGAGCCCGTATATAACTACACATGAAAAGGGTGCTAACACCTTCCCTTTTCATAATCTACCCCCCGTACTCAGAAAATTCTCAAAGGTATTTCCTATTCTTTTCAACCTTTCCTTTATTGGATAAAAGAAAATTCGGTGGCGACTCTAGCTATCGGCTCATTTTAGATAAAACCGAAAAGTCAGTTCTCAGACCGTATTACAGAACTGGCGACTCTGCTGGGGAACAAATACCTAAAAAGAGGGGTTACCTTAAGAGCTTAGGTCACATTTACTTGCTTTAAACTGCTTGCTTTGATTGCTTTACATTTAAGGGTTTAGTTTGGGTATTTTCTTGCAAAGATCCTACACCTGGATCGGGGAACACCATTAGGTATGTAGCAATAAATCATGGAGGTTGTACGATGTAGACCGATATGGATGATATGATAGCTATGTTAGTGTGATAATCTTGTTTGTACTATTGTTCATTGAGTCAGTCAAGGATAACATTAGGCTTCCTCATAGGATCGTTAAGCACTAACTGACCTTTAGAACCTTAAATTGACTCATCTTGGCCATTAGAAAGTAGTGAGATGGCCGGCTTTGGTGCAGAATAAAGTTGGTTGATACTCGATGCTACACTCATTGAGATTGGACTTTCGGGATATTTTGGTTGCAATTTAGATTCTTGAGCTGAAACAATTCCTGAGAGAAAGATCAATGATATGAGATCCCTAGAACCCGGTTACTATTGCTAGGACAGGTTGAGCCAACTAAACATCAAAATAGGGTACTCACCTATAGACTTCATGCGAGCCTTAAAACCTAAGGTTTTTGTGTGACTTGTTTGTGTTTGCTATTTTGTTTAAATTATGAATATAACATCATAAACATCATAACATATCATTTGCTCTAACCATTTCAAGGACCTGGGGTTTTATCTCTTCTCTGTTTTGTAGGTTATCGCTTCTGCTTGCAGAAATACCATCTGGATCAACTTCGTAGGAATACCTTCCAAGCTTAGGGAACTGGTCTTAAAGGTTCTTGAAAGTTCCCAATTCAATAGAAGACGTGGTCACTTGCTCAGTTTGGTTACTGCTGGTTTTGACAAGGGTATGATGAGCATCCTATTACAGTTCTTTGATCCTAAACATGATTGCTTCATGTTCCCCGTTTATCAGTTGGTTGCCATGTTGAAAGAATTCTATAAACTGCTTGGAGTGCCTATATTGGAGCAGATACCCTTCACAGGTTTAGAACAGGATCCAAAGTCAAAATATGTTTCCACAGCCTTGCACTTGAAGCCATCTAACAATGAATCTAAGTGGGAAAGGAGAAGTGGGGTTAAAGGTATTCTTTCAAAGTTTCTGATAGAGAAAGCTCAGTTGTTCTGAGACGCCATGAGTTTCCATGAATTTGAGGATACCTTGACCCTCCAAATCTATGGGTTGGTATTGTTCCCTAATTCGGACCAATTTATAGATGTGAGTGCTATTAAGATTTTCCTTACTTACAATCTGGTGCCTACATTGCTCGGGGATATTATGCATTCCCTCCATACCCGTACTATGAAGAAGTGGGGAAATCTTATGTGTTGTATATCTTTACTCTATAGGTGGTTTATTTTGTAGCTTCCTCGATCGGTAATGAATAATGAGCTAGGTTTAACATGGTCTCAAAGGTTGATGTCTCTCTCTAACTCTGATATCTATGTGTGTTCTCGCTCTCAAGAAGACGTCTCTATTATTGATCGTTATGGAGAATTTACTAATGTGCCACTCCTTGGCATTAGAGGAGGCATCACTTAAAACCCTTCTTTAGCCTTATGTTAGTTTGGTTACGCACAAAGAGATGGTCCTCATGATATGCTCATCCAGGGTATTATGTACGACTACGACAATGATCTGCAAGGTTATCGTCAGAGGTTCATACACGCTTGGGGCATGGTAAAAAGATTGATGGTAAGACTTTGGGGCACAGGAATTCCATCCCTTTGGAACCTTATCTCAAATGGATGCAAAATCACAATCAGAGTCTTATTATGCTATATCCCGCCATCTTACCAGTGATCTTAGAGCCTATTGTTCAAGGGGAAGAGTCTTGCATTATTCTTCATCCTAACATGCCAAAAAACTTTAAAGAATTGCGAAAGTCTTGGATCCAACTCAAGGAAGAACGAGACACCTTTGAGACCCAATTCTATGCCAGTGAGAAGAAAGTATTGGAACTGACAAAGCAGTTTCACGAGGAGCAGAACCTTAATGCCTATGGCAACACAAAGAGGAAGCGTCCATGGGAAACCTAGAAGTTTTAGAAATTTTTTAACTTATTTCCTTGTAAACTTTTATTTCATTTGAACTTACTAATAAAGAATATTTGTTTTTGTTTTGATTAAAAGAGTTTAAATCCTACGAGTTCCTTAAAAACATCGCATAAACATGTCATGCATCTCATTACATAAGCAGGTATTTCAAGACAGATGTTTTATCTTTTCGCTATTTATTTCAGCAAAAAGAAATGGCTCTTGAACAGAATGTTAAGGATCTTCAAGCACAAAATGCTCAATTCCAACATATGTTCCTTGCTCATGCTAAAGGACAGGAAGATATGAAAGCTCTTATCACTAAAGAGAAGAAGAAGAAGAAGGTAAAGAAACAGATTGGCATCCTGAGCATGGGGAGAAGATTTAGAGGTTCAGCCAAGCAAGCTCTTGAATTCGCAACTCCATCAAATGAAGAGGATAATCAAGAAGAGGATAACAAGAAGGTGAAATAAGAAGATAACGGCCCTGGGTTTGATGAAGAGGAAGCCGACTATTCTGAGGAACAATATCCTCCTGTTGATGACAAGTATAAACAGCTGGAGGATCGTCTTAATGCTATGGAGATTCAGAGGGTACCTGGTTTGGAGTTTTAAGAGCTAGGGTTGGTCTCAGGAGTGGTCATCCCACATAAATTCAAAGTTCCCAAATATGAAAGTGTTTCATGTCCCAAGCTTCATCTGAGGTCTTACGTCGGGAAGATTCAACCCCATACAGCTGATAGGAAATTATGGGTTCACTTCTTTCAAGAGAGTTTATCGGGAACACAGTTAGAGTGGTTCTATCAATTTGAAAGAACCAAAATCCGCAATTGGGAAGATTTGGATGCTGCTTTTTACAAGCAGTATCAATACAATGTTGACCTTGCTCCAACCCACATGCAACTCCAAAGCATGTCTAAGAGTTCTAGTGAGGGTTTGAAAAATTACGCCCAAAAGTGGAGGGGTCTTGCAGGTAGAGTCCAGCCTTCCCTGTCTGATAGGGAGTTGGTAGATATGTTCATGGGTACTCTGACATGCCCATTTTTCAACCATATGATTGGAAGTTCTTCAACCAGGTTCACCAAACTGATATTGACATGAGAACAAGTGGAAGCTGGTATCAAGAGTGGTAAAATCCAAGGGGCTGCATCTTCAAGTACTTTCCAGAAGCCGTTAAGTGGAAAACGGGAGGTCAATGCTGCCTATGGTCAAAGAGGTCATGGTAAAGTTGAACACCGTCCAACGGTAGGAGCTGTAATGATATCCAACTCTGCACCAACTCAATTCCAAAATAATCAGCACAAGCAAGATGCTCCTAGGACACAATTCACCAGAATCAACATTCCGTTGTCTCAGGCATTGCAGCATTTCGTGAAAGCTGACTTGGTCACTTTGAGGGATCCTCTTTAAAACCTAAACACTTTCTCTCCCTGTTACAATTCAAATGCACAATGTGCTTACCACTCGAACAACCCGGGGCATGATACAAATGATTGTTGGGCTCTGAAGAATAAAGTTCAAGACCTTATTGATTCAAAGGAGATTGAGTTCGATCCTCATGAGACCTCCAACATGATTACTTCCCCAATGCCCAAACACGACAAGGATATCAATGTTGTTGATGATGTTCTATTTGTTTCTTCTGTGAACGAATTAACTACTCCTCTTCCAGTTGTTAAGAAGAATCTATTATGAGCCAGTTTATTTCCGGGCTATGGTGAAGATTGTTACCTCTGTGCATCCCTGCCCGATGGTTGCATGTTGCTGAAGATAGGTGTTCAATGCCTGATGGATGACAAGAAAATTATGTTTGATAAAAATCCCTCTGCGAAAAACTTATATGAAGATGTGAAATGTGAAGATGTGTCAATTATTACCATTTCTAATAATTCTACAAGGATCTCCTCTAAAGGTCCTGTAACGATTATCGCCACTCCATTAGTTGCTCCACTGATCATTATCTCTCCAGGGCCAATACCATATTCCTCTGACAAGGTTGTCCCTTGGAATTATGTAGCTAACGTCTACTACAATGGCGTCATACAAGACCTATTGGCTATCAAGAATGAACTTGTTGAAGATATTGATCCTAATATTGGCAATATTGTTGGGACCAATAAGGTTACCAGAAGCGGAAGGATTTTCTCTCCGGAAATATCTCCAAAGACTATTGTTACTCCTGTTGTTATTCCTGTTGTTGAATCAATTAAGACTTGGGGCAAAGAAGTATTAATTGATCCTTCCCGTAAGGAGGCACTGAAAGAAGCCACTTCTGAGGCCTCCAAGAAAGAAATGGAGGAAATTTTGAAGATCATACAGAAAAGTGAATATAATATTGTGGAACAATTACGGTAGACCCCCTCGAAGATTTCAATGCTGGCTTTATTGTTGTGCTATGAGGCCCATGCTAAGGCTTTGGTGAAGTTTCTGAAGTCTTCTCATGTGCCACAAGAGACATCTGAAGACCAATTTGAGAATTGTGTTACCAGTTTGACTGTTGATAATTGACTAGGATTCTCTGATGCTGATCTAACTCTTGAGGGGAGAACACATAACAAGGCCCTGCATGTCTCCATTGAATGTAGGGGCACTACTCTAGCTCATGTGTTAGCTGAAACCGATTCATCTTTGAATGTCATGTCCAAAGGTAACTTAGACTGATTTGATTATGAAGGACTTACATTGAAACCCAATAACATTGTGGTGAGGGATTTTGATGGTTCTAAAAGAATGGTACATGAGGAGGTGGACATCCCAATTAAAGTTGGTTCCCAAACCATTGACTCCACTTTCTATATGATGGACATTCTTCCAGCTTACTCCTGTTTACTAGAACGCTCTTGGATTCATGGGGCAACTGAAGTCACCTCCACATGACATCAGATGTTGAAATACCCTATAAACAGAAAGATTATTACAATCTGCAATAAAGAAGACTTTATGGTGATCCACCTGAACTCTTTCAGGTATGTCGAGATGGACGGGGAATCCATTGAAACTCCATGTCAGAATTTTGAAGAGGTTCCTCAGACGACCGTTGTCACCAAAGCTGCTACTGTTATGCCAAAGATTACCAGGCCCGCACTGAAGATGGCTTCTCTGAAGGATGCCAAGGCTGTGATTGGAGAAGGTTGGTGTACTATTTATGGCCAACTCCCTGACATCCCATATAAGTCTAACAAATTTGGTTTAGGTTTCACATCAGGAGCTCAAAAAGATGTATGTCGTGCTCGCGCCGGAGGACCACCACTATGCATCAGCAATCATGGAGTTAATATTATGGAGGACACTGACAGTGACTGTGACCTGGACAATTGGATCTTCCCTACTATCAACGGTGGACCCAACAATTGGACGGATAAAGACTTTATGCCTATCTATTTTATCCGGGAGTAGTTTTTTTCTGTTTTTGGGATATGTAATTTTTGAACAAATAAAACTTTAAAACCTTGTGTCTTATCCGAGGCACAACGGTCTATTTGTAAGGGTTATCGTACTTCATTTTCATATGTCATTATTGAATCAATGGACATCTTGCATTCAAATTTTATGCTCTTTGTCTTTCTTTTTACTTTATTTGTCAAAATATTTATGTTCTCTTACACACACCCACATATCAAATTGCAGATTCACATCCACCCTGGATCCCATTGATAAAAGTTCTGCTATTGCTAGTTATGACTTTGAAAATCCGATCTACCAAGCTGAGCATGAAGGTGAGGAATATTATGAAGTACTGGGAGAGCTTGCTAGACTATTACAGTAAGAGGAAAGAGCAATACAGCCTCATGAAGAGCCGGTCGAGGCGGTAAACTTGGGTACTGATGAGAATAAAAAGGAAGTCAAGATAGGCGCCGACTTGGAGAATGGTGTCCAAGAATAATTAATCCAGATTTTATGTGACTATGTTGAGATATTTGCTTGGTCATACAAAGACATGTTGGGGCTTGATACTGATATTATGGTTCATTGTCTACCGACAAAACAAGACTGCCCTTTAATGAAGCAAAAAGTTTGTCGTATGCATCCTGAAATGTCAGAAAAGATCAAGGCCGAAGTCATGAAACAGTTAATGTTGTATTCTTAGTTGTTACTTCCTATTCACAATGGGTTGCGAACATGGTGCCGGGACCTAAGAAGGACGATAAAGTGCATATGTGTGTAGATTACAGGGATTTGAATAGGGCGAGCCCCAAAGATGACTTTCCACTTCCCTATATTGACGTTGTGGTTGACAACACTGCACAACATAAGTTATTCTCTTTCATGGACGGCTTCTCCGGTTATAATCAGATCAAGATGGAACCGAAGGATATGGAGAAGACTATCTTTGTTACACAGTGTGTCACTTTCTTCTACAAATTTATGCCATTTGGGTTGAAAAAGACCGGTGCAACATATCAGAGTGCTATGGTGGCCCTGTTCCATGATATGATCTATCACGAGATAGAGGTCTATGTTGACAACATGATTTCAAGGTCTCAGACTGAAGAAGAGAACCTTCATCACTTGTAAAAACTGTTTGAAAGGATGAAGAAATACAAGTTAAGACTAAACCTGAACAAGTACACCTTTGGAGTAAGATCTGGTAAGCTCCTAGGTTTTGTTATCAGTGGCAAAGGTATTGAGGTAGACCCTACAAAGGTTAGAGCTACTCAAGAGATACCAATTCCCTACACTGAGAAAGAAGTTAGAGGTTAAAACATCTTTTTCACACCTCGCACTTTCAAAAAACATTTTCAAAACGCTTTATCAACACTCTTGAGGTATGATACAAGAATTATCATAAATCAAATTTCCTTTCTATTGGGCATTTCAAAACTTTTTCAAAAGCACACACATAAAACAAACAAAGTGAAAAAATGATTAAGATCTCGTAGATAACTATGAATGAAAAGGGTGCTAACACCTTTCCTTTTTATAATCTACCCCCAGTACTCAAAATTCTCAAAGGTCTTTCCTGTTCTTTTCAACCTTTCCTTTATTGGATAAAAGAAAAGTCGTTGGCAACTCTAGCTATCTGCTCATTTTGGATGAAACCAAAAAGCCAGCTCTCCCACCGTATTACACATTCCTTTTCAACTCATTATCTGGATGGAATATTGTCCCATTTTGAGTTTGTTTCTCATCAGGTGACATCTTGGTTGACTGTTTCACTCCAGTTAATTTCTGGTTTCGATTTGTGGTCCCCAACAACATTGTTATGATTTCTGCAGGCTTTACGCACGAGTTTGAAAATGTGCATTTATTTTGCACGAGAAGACTTTACATTCTCGGCAGGACTGCATTGGAACTTCCCCAGAGAAGTCATATTTATTTGTCCAACGGGCTTCTTATAACAGCAAATGACAGGTCTCTTTATTTGAGAAACCTGTACTTCCTCTGTAAGTCTGTTAGTTCCCAGAGAAGATTCATTTTGTTACTCTGATGTATGGTAGTCTCGTTATTATGGTAGATAGTTCGTTGTTTAGATTTGTTACTCCGATGGATAGTAGTCTCGTCATGATGGGAGATAGTTTGTTGTTGAGATTTGTCTACTCCGATGAATGGTAGTCTCGTCATTATGGGAGATAGTTCATTGTTGAGATTTGTTTACTCTTATGAATGGTAGTCTCTTCATTATGGGAGATAGTTTGTTGTTGAGATTTGTTTACTCTAATGAATGGTAGTCTCGTCATTATGGGAGATAGTTCATTGTTAAGATTTGTTTTCCAAATGAATGGTAGTCTCATCATTATGGGAGATAGTTCGTTGTTGATATGTTCACTTCGATGAATGGTAGTCTCATCATTATGGGATATAGTTCGTTGTTGAGATGTTTACCCCGATGAGTGGTAGTCTTGTCATTATAGGATATAGTTTTTTGTTGAGATTTGTTTACTCTAATGAATGGTAGTCTCGTCATTATGGGAGATAGTTCATTGTTAAGATTTGTTTTCCAAATGAATGGTAGTCTCGTCATTATGGGAGATAGTTCGTTGTTGATATGTTCACTCCGATGAATGGTAGTCTCATCATTATGGGATATAGTTAGTTGTTGAGATGTTTACCCCGATGAATGGTAGTCTTGTCATTATAGGAGATAGTTTGTTGTTGATATTTGTTACTCCAATGGATGGTAGTCTCGTCATTATGGGAGATAATTCGTTGTTGAGATTTGTTACTCCAATGGATGGTAGTCTCGTTATTATGGGAGATAGTTATTTGTTGAGATTAGTTTACTCTGATGAATGGTATTCTCGTCATTATGGGAGATAGTTAGTTGTTGAGATTTGTTTACTCCGATGAATGGTAGTCTCGTTATTATGGGAGATAGATCATTGTTGAGATTTGTTTACTCCGATGAATGGTTGTCTCTTCATTATGGGAGATAGTTTGTTGTTGAGATTTGTTACCCCAATGAATGTTAGTCTCGTCATTATGGGAGATAATTCGTTGTTGATAATTGTTACTCTGATGGATGGTACTCTCGTCATTATGGGAGATAGTTCTTTGTTTATATTTGTTTACTCCGATGAATGTAGTCTCGTCATTATGGGAGATAGTTCGTTGTTTAGATTTGTTTACTCTGATGAATGGTAATCTCGTCATTATAGGAGATAGTTCGTTATTGAGATTTGTTACTCCGTTGATGGTAGTATCGCCATTATGGGAGATAGTTCTTTGTTGAGATTTGTTACTCCGATGAATGGTAGTCTCGTCATTATGGGAGATAGTTCATTGTTGAGATTTGTTTACTCCGATGAATGGTAGTATCGTCATTATGGGAGATAGTTCGTTGTTTAGATTTGTTTACTATGATGAATGGTAGTCTCGTCATTATAGGATATAGTTCGTTGTTGACATTTGTCACTCTGATGGATTGTAGTCTCGCCATTATGGGAGATAGTTCGTTGTTGAGATTTGTTACTCCGATGAATGGTAGTCTCGTCATTATGAGAGATAGTTCATTGTTGAGATTCACTTTTCTCTAAATAATTCATATGTTTCCAATCATAAGTTTTAATTCTAATCATTTGTTACCTATCCTAATATTAGTTTTTAATGGTATTATCTTACAATCTCTTTTCCCTATGGGTCGATGTTACTTTTGTGCTATCTTCTATATGAGTGGGTAGTTCGCAGCCATCTGTCGATCTTTGTCATCCATTACTTTTTCCTCAATATTTGAATTGATAATGCTTTAACTCCTCCTTTGGCTTTACCCTAATAAAGTTAAGTCTTTTGTTCACCAATGATTTATTTTCCCTATTGGACTTTCTTTTGATCCTTTATTTTCTTCTCCCCAGTGGTGTCTGGTGTCACCTTTGGATTTGTTTGTTTGCATGCATAATCATAAGCATTGCATGGCATCTTAGGGCCAAAAATAGGGATTGTTTTATATTTAAGTATCTTTAATCGCGTCGAAACGAAGATTTTAACCCTCCTATCCCTGGATAGAAGACACTTAAATAAGGGAAGATGTTGTACCCCAGTTTTTTCCCCTAAGACTCCTCTATCATCTCATATCAACTCAATCATATTAAGATCACACTAGGGTTTGGTTCTTCTACCTATCTTTAATTTTTCTCACGAGGGATTAGCAAGCACTTTACTTTGTATATTATGGTCATATTTGTCTTATGTTGATTAACTTTTAACTAACAAATACAATGAATGTTTGTTGTAAATAAATATACTATAGGTGACGGCACAACACACTTCATCAGGTTGAATCATAGGTTCACGAATTTATTTCCATGCCTTCTTCGACAAAACTTCATTGAAATTTAAGCTTCATCATTGAGAGTGCTTTAAATAAATGTAATGACAAGGTCTACTATGTTTCATAATGCTTTAATTTCCAAAGCAAGTCAAAATATGCAAGATTTGATTAAAGAAGTTTGACCTAATTGGACAAGTTCTTGATTCTTTGATCACAAGTGCATAAATGCCTCAATTCTCAACATTTAGAGGTGGTTATGGTTACTATAGGTTCTTATTATCATCCATAACAACATCTCTTCACATAGCAAAAGTATTTGTACAAGAAAGATTATCAAAATTGAAAGGGGTTCCCAAGCCATTTTAATGCTCTAGGAATTAGGGTTTTGGACTTCTCAGGGCTATATTTTGTCCATCTTTTGAGATTTTTTAGTGATTACAAATATATTCTTCTACTTAAAGGGTTATCAACAAATCACTTTAAAAGTTTAAAGCAAATTTTGTGTGAGAAATCACTAATGATTGAGAAAGATTACAAGTCCTCTAGATATGCCACCAAATTCTCTTATGTGACTTCAAAAAGTCATAAATTGATCAATTTTTATCTCCTTGAGCCCATCATTTTTCCACAATGATCTTAAGAGTGTGAACTTCAACTCTTCTTTTATGTGAAAAACTTTAAAATGGTTAGAAGATGCCTTAAAAGCTCAAAAGATTATAGGTCACCTTATGGATTTTCATCAAATTCAAAGGATAATAACTTGTCCAATATTTGGAACTTTTGAGTGATACAAGTTTCACAATACTCTTTAAGGAATCCACTTTAATATAGCATCATTGATAAAAGAAAATTTTTGGAATAAGATCTTGTTTGGAGTCAAAACTTTTGGGTCATTTTTGAAGAAAAACTTAGAATTTTTTCTAAGTATAAAAGTCAGCAACTTTTTTCTGATTTTGACCAAGCACAACTTCTAGCTCAAGCATCAAAATGATCTCTTTCTTGGCACATTATAAATAATGTTACTTCATATATACAATGCATCAAGAATCGGGTCCTAATGTTCCCTAAATCATGCACACCGTGAGTTCAAAGTCAGATATTTGAAATTGAATTTTCCTTCCAAGTCAGAATTTGAAATCCATATTTTGCCTTCTAAACACCAATTTTACACGCGTTTTGCTCTAAACATGATTAACCAACTTACTCCTCTTGTTTTCCCTCCAAACCTCACCATTCCATCCAAGTTTAGATCCTGCTCAACTCCCTATAAATAGAGGACCTCACTCCTCTCATTTGGACAAGCTTTAACAACCAAAATTACCTTATTCAGATCTGACACGAACTCTGAATTTTAATTTCTGATTTCTTTCATTTTCACCTCAAAACACTAAAAGCTCCATTCAGTTAGCTCCATTGAACTTCTTTAAAGATAACCATACTCTAACCTTCAAGAATCGTGACCAATTTTGAGGTGCAGAAGTCTAGTTTCAGAGCAACTTTCTATTACTTCGTTCAGGTAGATTTCTTAGACAAATCAATACAAATAAAAGACTAATCTACTCTCCTCATTCTTATGATTCTCATGCTTCTTACAATTTTTGGATTTCATTGATATTTGAATGAGATATTTTCCACTTGGGTGTTGAGCGAGGATTTGATGATTTTAAAATCCAAGTTGTATCCTCCACTTTAAGATGATGCAAATTCTCCTTTCTCATAGTCGTGGGTAGTAAGTATTGTTTTCCACTCGGATACGGCAATGATGTCTCGTCTCTTAAAATTAACCAACACACTTGTGTTTTAAATTTTTTAAATGTGAACTATGAGTACCCTGATCCCCTATTGCACGGAAAGGGGTACGTAGGCACTAAAGGTTCACAACCACGGCGGGTGCAAAAGTTGTAAAAAATACTTTTTTTCCCATCTCCACCACTTATTTTTGTATACAACACTTATAGTCAATATACACAAATTTTCAAAGAAGTTCATGCGGAGTACCGTAGATGTTTAGGGTGATAATACCTTCCCTTTGCATAACCAACCCTCGTACCTAGATTCTCTCCCCCTCTTTTTTGGGTTATTCGCTCTTTTCCCATTCCTTTAGAAACAATAAAGCATGGTGGCGATTTTTATTTGATCTGTGCGAGTTAAGTCAATCCAATGGCTTAGTATCAATATTTCTACCGCTACATAGGGCACCTTACGTAAGTAGCAATAGATCATGGAAACTGTACGGCGTATACCGATATGGTCGAAGTGATGGCTACAGTTAGTGTGGCACTTTGGATTGTACTAATGTTCCTTGAGTCAGTCGAGGATAACGTTAGGCTTATGCATGGTGTCATTAGCACTAACAAGACTTTTAGAATCTTAATTGACCCATCTGGATCATTATAAGGTAGTGAGATGGTCGGCTTTGGTGCAATCCAAAGTTGGTTGATACTCGATGCTACACTCATTGAAATTCGACTTGCGGGATGTTTTAGTGGAAAATCAGTTGTTGTACTAAAATAAAACATTCGAGAAAGATCTGTGATATGAGATCCTTTTAAACCTAAGGATCTTGTGTGATTTGTTTGTGTTTTCTAAATATAACATCATGACATCATAACGTCTAACATGGCATTTTACTAACCATTTCAAGGATCCTAGGGGTCTTTGTTGCAGGATTTCAAGCTGGATTGCTAGCAAGGGATCAAGAGGATTTATTTTCCTCTAACCAGATGCCATCAAAGGTCAAAATACATTTTTTGAGTCAAAATCTATGACCCACTTGATATGGTGAGCTTGATACTTATAGAAGGACGTCCAAAAATGAAGATTCAAAATTTCACAAGTCGGAGTTGTAACCATATTCACTTTCAAGGTTCTTTACCCCGTAAGATCCTCGAAAACATCACATTTGCATCTAGATATCATGCATCTCCAAGCACAAAATGCTTAATTCCAACAAATGTTCTTGAACCTAGCCAAGGGGAAGGAAAATCTGAAGGTACTGGCCACCAGTGAAAATAAGAAGAAGACAAAGAAATTGATCGATGTTTCGAACATGGGTAGAAGATTCAGAGGTCCAATGAAGCAAGTCAGAGACCTTGATATCCCCTCGGATGAAGAAGACAAGCAGGCTGAAGAAAATAAGAGTGTGAT
This sequence comes from Vicia faba, assembly GCA_948472305.1. Taxonomy (NCBI): domain Eukaryota; kingdom Viridiplantae; phylum Streptophyta; class Magnoliopsida; order Fabales; family Fabaceae; genus Vicia; species Vicia faba. Next base: position 463,836,265 of record OX451738.1, read on the forward strand.
GACTGAAAGAAGAAATCCAGGTTCTAACAAGTGTCTTGGTAAAGAGGAAGATGATTACCTAGATGAGCAATATCCCCTACTAATGATAAATATAAACTGCTGGAAGAGCGCTTGAGGGCTATGGAAATCCGGAAGGTTCCTGGTTTAAATTTTGATGATTTGTCTGGTTTCAAGAGTTGTCATTCATCCTAAGTTTAAGACTCCTACCTTTTCCAAGTATGATTCCATTTCTTATCCAAAGCTGCATATGAGGTCTTATGTTCGAAAAATCCAACCACACATTGCTGATAAGAAATTGTGGGTTCATATCTTTCAAGAGAGCTTGTCTGGGACACAGATGGAGTGGTTCTATCAACTTGAAGGGACCAATATTCAGACTTGGGAAGATTTGGCTGCTGCTTTCTATAAGCAATACCAATATAATGTTAATCTTGCACCAACCCGTATGCAATTGCAGAGCATGACCATGGGTTCTGATGAAGGTTTTAAAGAGTATGCCTAGAAATGGACAGATCTTGCAGGCAGAGTTCAACCTCCTTTGGCAGATAGAGAGTTGGTTGACATGTTTATGAGCACACTGACAGGTCCCTTTTACAATCATCTGCTAGGAAGTTCTTCGGTTGATTTCACCAAACTAATCTTAATAGGGGAACATGTGGAAAATGGAATCAGAAGTGGAAAAGTCCAAGTGGCTACATCTTCAAATACCGTGAAGAATCCATATAGTAGTAAGAGGGAATCCAATGTTGTGTATGTCCAGAAGGGTCGTAATAAGAGTGATCTCAACCAATCTGTGGGGGCAGTACTGATCTCCAATCTTGCACCAATGCAACAACAACAGAATAATCAACGTAGGCAATAAGCACCTTTGAGGCAGTTTACAAAGATCAACATGCCATTAGCTCAAGCTTTGTAACACATGTTAAAAGCAGGGCTAGTTACATTGAGAGAACCTCCTCTGAATCCTAACACTTCCTCTCCTCGCTACAATCCTAACACGAGGTGTGCATACCATTCTGATAGTCCCAGGCACGAGACTAGCAATTGTTGGACTTTGAAGAATAAAATGCAAGACATGATTGACACCAAGGAAATTGAATTTGGTCCTCCTGAAACCCCTAATATGATTACTACACCCATGCATAATAATGACAAGGGTGTTAATGCTATTGAAGATGTTTATTATGTCTCTGTTGTGGAGAATTTAACTACTCCCCTGATGATTATTAAGGAGAAATTGTTACAAGCCAGTTTATTTTCAGGTTGCATTGAAGACTGTTACTCCTCTGATTATTAATGCGCCTAGGATAATTTTGTATTCCTTTGATAAGTCTATCCCTTGGAATTATGGAGCTGATGTATACTACCACGGAGTCAAGCAGGAAGCATTGACAATTGTAGAGGCTGATGTTGAAGTTACTAATCTGGATGTTGGTAATATTGAGGGGACTAGTACGGTTACTAGAAGCAGAAGGATTTTCTCTCCAGAGAATTCTCCGAATACTATTATTGCACCAATTTGTATCACCGCTACATAATCTACTACTGAAATCTGAAATAAATAACATATGACTGAGCCTGCCCAGACAGAGGCACCAAAGGAGATTACTATTGAAGACCCCTCCAAGCAAGAGATACGGGAAATTTTAAAGATTATCTGAAAGAGTGACTCTAATATTGTTGAACGGTTTGGGAAGACCCCTTCCAAAATATATATGTTATCCCTGTTGTTGTGCTCCAAAGCTCATGCTTAAGCTTTACTGAAATTCTTGAAATTTTCCAATGTGCCGCATAAGATCTATGATGACCAATTTGAAAATCACATTGCTAGCCTAAAGACTAATAATGGGCTAGGCTTTTCTGATGCAGACTTAACTCCCGCAGGAAGGAATCATAATAAAGCCCTGCATTTCTCTATTGAGTGCAAGGGCACTACTTTATCTCATATGTTAGTAGACACAGGTTCCTTTTTGAATGTGTTACTGAAAGCTGCTTTGGACAAACTTAGCTATGAAGGGATTGTTCTAAAATCCAATGACATTGTGGTAAGAGATTTTGATGGTTCAATGAGAACAGTGCATGAGGAGGTGGATCTTCCAATCAAAGTGGGTTCCCAGGTCTTTGAATCTACTTTCTATATGTAGCTATAGAAATATTTAGACTAAGCCATTGGATTGACTTAACTCGCACGGATCAAAAAAAAATCGCCATCGTGCTTTATCATTTCAAGAGGAATGTGAAAAGAGCGAATAACCCAAAAAAAGGGTGAGAGAATCTAAGTTAGGGGGTTGGTTATGCAAAGGGGAGGTTTTAGCACCCTAAACATCTACGGTACTCCGTAGGAACCTCTTTGAAAATTTGTGAATTTTGTCTATAAGAGTCGTATAAAAATAGACGATGGAGATGTGAAAAGAAGTATATTTTACAATTTTTTTTGCACCCGTCGCGGTTGCGAACCTTTAGTGCGTACGTTCCACCTCCGTGCAATAGGGGATCAGGGTACTTGTAGTTCATTTTTAAAATATTTAAAACACAAGTGTGTTGGTTAATTTTAAGAGATGAGACATCATCATCGTATCTGAGTGGAAGAACATACTTACTACCCACAATTATGAGAAAGGAGAATTTGCGTCATCTCAAAGTAGAGGATATAGCTTGGATTTTTAAATCAACAAAGCCTCACTCAACACCTAAGTGGAAAATATCTCTCTTCACTACATATCATAGAAGTATAGTAGTTTGCATCACTACAAGGCTTGACAATGGTCTAATCTTTTGAGAAAATTTTTAAGGTAAAAAAGCCAAAGTGGAAAAATAGTTTGAATGAGATTGATTAACTTTTAGTCTTCTCACAAAAAATGTCAAGTTATTATTAAGTTGGTTAAATATTTATTAAGAAAACATTTTTGAAAATGCATAGAACTAAGTCCAAGTATATTGTGAAAGCAGTTCAAGTTTAGAAAACAAGAATAGTTTTGAAAGGATGGAGAAGATTTTTGAAATTAAAGAAGATTGGAGGAGATGAAGGGGGTATCCTAAAGCATAAGGTAAAACCTAGGGAAAAAAATAGTCAAACCAACAAGAAGTCAACACTTGACACAATGAGTCAATGTAGAATTCCCATCCTTTGGATTTGAAACGAAACAAGAAAAGACAATAAACCTCTTGAGAAAACCAAACTTCAAATGCATTAAGTCTTCTAAAAAATTAGGTAGAGTAACGGCTGTATACAGATGAATTCCCAATCACAGACAAAGCATGTAATCAAAATAACCTACACACAAAGAAAACAAAAAACTCAATGTCTTGGGGTAAACCCCAAGAACTCCAGACAAAATTACAATAAAGGTAACAAGGTCTAAAGGTAGGTCAAGGTCTCAACTCCTAAGTCCAAGAAGTCCATAACTCCAAAATGCCAAGGATATTAACCAAATAGTCCAAGTAACCATAAAGTTTTTTATTGTTCAAGTTGGTTATTAGGTATCTTAGAAAATAAAATGAAAAGCTCAAGTGAGCAAAAATATTAAAAAAAATTACATAAAGATAAATGCTCAAGTGAGCAAAGATGAAAATAGCATGAAATGAAAATGCTTAGATAAATGGTGCTTAAAGTAAAATCATAAAGTAAAATCATAAAGTAAAAGCATAAAGTAAAATCATAAAGTAAAAGCATAAAAATAAAATTCAATTATTAATGAGTTAGAAATTAGAGGATAGTTGAATGATCATCTTGAATCTTGTATTTGAAAACTCATTAGAAGATTGATAAAATCAAAGTCTCTCAACAATAAGTTTCATTTACTTTTTGTCAAGTATATCATTCATTTCAAATTCTCAAGGCAACAACAAATTATCAACGATGTTTAAATGATTCACTTAGTCCACAATTTATGATGATTCATTAGAGGATTAATAAGACCAAAGCCTCCTAACAATGAACCTCAAGTTTATTGCATCAAAAGTTTCAAATTAAACATACTTGAGCTTACAAACATAGGTTTGGGCCACAAATGATCATTTCTCGAATCGGGACAAAATTTAACACTATGTTAAGCAATCATAAGTGGACCTATATAGAAGTCACACCTATTTTGAGGTTGATCAATAGCAATCCATGTGCCATATGTTTGGAGAAGTGATATGTAGATCATTCTCTAACAATATGTAACACAATGAGAAGGGGATAAGATGAAGAGGGAGGGGATACATTTGAATAAAAAATTTAATCAAACTATCATTAAAATCATCCATCCATTTTAGTGGAGTTAAATTTAACACTCAAGATCCAATGATGTTAATGAAGTTCATGATCAACAAACACATAGCCAGAATATATTAAAAAATAAATTATATTTAATGAATAAGATAAAAAGGAAAAATGATTTTTAAATTGTTTTTAAAAGGAAAATAAAAGGCAAAATATCAAACCATATTCAAAGTATCAAATAAAAATTTAAAGAGACCATAGAAAAAATCATAAATGATATCAAATATTTTTATAAAATTTTTGGTAATTTTTTAAAACAGAAAAGTATTTTTAAAATAATTTAAATAACTCAAATAAGTGAAAAAAAAGATCAAAAAAAAAAGAAGACAAGATAAAATTCTAGAAAAATTTTAGAAAGTCATAAATAAGGAAAATGATTTTTATAAAAAAATTTAGAATTTAAAAATATCAAAAAGTAATTTTAAATAATTAAAAATAAGTTAAAATAAAGAAAAATTATAAAAAATATTAAATCTAAAAATAAAATCATGAAAAAATAAGAATCAGAAACAGAATATTTGAAAATATTTTTGTGAATTTTTTCATAATTTTTGAGTCAAAAATGAATTTTCTATGATACTTTGAAGTTTAAATCAATTAAAATATAAAAATCATAAAATAAAAATAAAATAAATAGATATAGACCATTGGATGAATGTCAAAACGCGTTAGTAATCAAATCCAAGGGATTTGGCGTGTTGTGCTTATTATGGTCCTTATCGAATAAAACATTGGATGCATTATTAAATCAGATATTTGAAAAAAACAAGTGGCGCGTTATCATTGGTTGAGAGATATCATGTTGGTCATCTTCAACCTTCAGCCACGTAAGTTGCAAGTCTCTCATACTGTAAAATCAGGAGCTCAGACCTATATCATTCGCTTCGTCTCATCAAGACGAAAACAACCGTACCCTCGCAAAAATTTTATTTAAGGTGTAGCTCAGTCGATTTGCAAAAAACGAGAAGGAAAAATTTGAATAGGGATTTGAAAATTCATGGCCAAAACTCAATTCCATTTGAAAACAAATGTTGTGACTAGTATCAGAATGATGAGAGCTTCATTGTAGTAGAAAATTTTGAGATAATTGATGAAGGAATCTACCTATTGAAGTTCAAATTTAGAGCCCTGATACTTGACTTGGATAGCACGACTTAGGATGCTTTAGGGCTTGGTTCTTCTTCTGTTAGCTTCATTGAAGTTCATGGATGAATAATAAGCAAAGAAAATGGATTGAGGAAGGTTGTAAAACCAAATTCGAAGTTTCAAAAAAGTGAGTTAAGGAGAGAGTTTGGCAGGGTGATTCTGGTTGTTCAAGCTTGAGAAAATGAGAGGACTGAGGTCTTGTTGTACCCCAATTTTTTCCCTTAAGATTCCTCTATCATCGCATACCATCATAATGCAACCAGATCACAAACTAGGGTTTAGGGGTTTTTCTTCTACTGCATTCTGTCTTTAGGTTTGCCTATGGGAATCACTAATCACCTTGAAGCACCTTGAATTGTGTACCTTGTACATGTATGCTTTTAACTAATCTCAAGATGTGTATATTTGTCTCTTGGAATGTCATATTGTAGGAAATGGCACAATTGCCCTCATCTCACCATCTCCTAGAATAGAGGATCAAAACTAGGGTTTGGATTTTAATCAGAAAATATTTAGATTTTTTGGCAATACTTGATCCCGTGCTTCTCTACATGATCATGAACATCTATAATTGGAAGTTTTATCATTAACTTTGGCTTGAAAAGGTTCAATTGATGAAAGGGGGTAAAATGGTCATTTTGTCAAAAGATAGCCAAAATCAACTGCTGACCAAGTGGAGTTTTGGTCAACTATCAATTAAATATCCCTATTCTCCCACTTCATGGTCAATAGTGGAAAAAATATCAAGAGGAAGTGTGAATTGGAGATAACTTGTCAAGGAAGTTATTTGATGTTTTGGAATTTTTCTAAGTGTTCATAGGGCTAAATTTTGATTGGCCATAATTTTCTCAATTTTTATTGAAAATGTGCAAACTTTATATGCCTAGAAAGAGGACAAAAAATTCTCCAACTTTGTAGGAGAGGCCTCAAGTCCAAAAAAATGAAAGGAAAAACGTTAGGAAGCTTGGAAGTTTTGGACAGTTAGTGAAATTTTTGATAAAAATTCAAAAATCTGACTTCTTCATGTTTAATTTTGAATGACCATTTGGACTCAAATTAAAAAATTGGCAACATGAAAGTTGAAGATTGAAGCTTTATCTTCATTTTTCATTCAAGAATCATCTCAAATGGTTAAGTGTAGAGAAAGATATGGCGGTTAGTATTTGGAGCTTCAAATGGCCATTTTGACCAGTACAAGGCAAGTCATGCGCGCTAGGCCAAGAATTTCATCAAACATTTTGTGGGCACATATTCATCATCACTTTTCTATGTGAAATATTCATTATTTTGGAAAATGTACAACATCAAAGATCAAGCCCTAAATGTGAGGAACAACTTTGCTTCAGAAAGTTTCTCAAAACTCTCCCTATATTTTAAGAAATAATTGTGAGAAGAAGGCACCATGCAAGCTGAATTTTTGCCCGGCACAAGGCATCACACCCGCGAAGAATGCCCAGTCAGGCCTGGAATTTCATCAAGAAGTTTGTAAGCATGCATTCTTAGCCAGTTATCTCATTGTTTCAAGCTTCATTTTGGAAAATTTTGAACATCAAAGTTGGAGTATGAAATGTCCTATCTGTTTTTATTCAAACTTTGTGAAATTTCATGAACCATAGAGGGAGATATAAGGAGGTAAAGGTATGATCATGGAATATAAAACTTGCATGGGAATGCATGGATTTTTTTTTCGTGCCAGCTCACGCCCCAGCCTTTCTCACTTATCCATAACGCACGATTTGCACCCTCAAGTGAACATAAAACGCAGCACCTCACTCTCACTTCTCATTTCATTATTTTTCTCACTCTCTCATCCCTCACTCTATAAAAAGCAACTAGATGCAACAATAAAAGGGTTGGAAAGAAAAACTCAGAAGCAAGCTCTCATCTCTCTCTCTCTCACTAAGCCTTCCCATCCTTGCAAGTTCAAAACCGGTCCTCTCTTTTTGAATTTGAAACCAATTTCCTCCATTGTCAAGCTAGCTTCCTCCATTTTCACAGCTTCTTTTTCATATCTCTTTACTCGTCATCCCTGAATCTTCAAAGAAAGCTTCTCTTAATTGCTTGTTCTTTATTTGAGCTCAAGCATCAACAAATCCATTTCAAGGTAGATGATCCATAACTTCTCCCTCTTAAGTGCAACCTTGTGTTTTCTTCAATCCATGAGCCTTTTGAAAAAATCAATAGCATATTCACAATCCTTGCATTTTTGTGATCAGTTTTGATTCTTGGATCGTGTGTTTTGGTGGAGAATTGAAGGAGTAAATCAAATCATAAAACTATTTGTGGAAATGTCCAAATCATAAACCGTGTTCATGCATCAATATTCGCGCACGTTTTTTTCAATCATCAATGCATCATTTCATGAAATTTTTTATTCTATCATGATATACTAATTTCTATCTTGAACTTTGGTGTTTGAATTTTTGAATTTCATCAAGAAAAGCATAAGTTATTGTGATCTGAACATTTGGTTTCCAAACTGAAAAAATAGAGAATATGGTTGTTTGGTAGGGATGACTGTGTGGTAGTTTTTGATTGAACATGGCTTTATTTTCTTTTACAGCGCATTTGGACAATAACACGTGTAATAAGCCTTTGCATTTTAAATTTTCTTTGTTTTTCTCATATTTTATTTTAATATTTTCTTCACTTCAAAAATTCTCATAAAAATATTTTAGACTCCTTTTTCAATATGTTTTCATACTTTGATTTTCATTTCATTTTTTAATCATTTTTTTGATAAAGTAAATTCATGTAGATAATTAGGGTTTTTAATATTCTTTAAGTCTTTAATTCTATTTTCCTATTTCTATTAAATCAAAATATCCCTAAAAAATATTTTCTAGTATCTCTGTGTTTACTTCTTGAAAATAATTTTTGTCCAATTTTATAAAATTCGTAAGTCACAAATTAAATCATTTGTTGGACATATCATCTTTTTCTTTATTTTCTTGGGTGAATTGTGTAAATAATTTTTATTTCTTTTTTCCTTTTGAGATAAAATCAATAAAATATACTTTCTGATCTTCAAAATTTTCTTGAAATTTAGGTTTTTTTACATCCAATTTATTTGAACTTTAGGTCAATTTGTTTAATTTTGGACTTAATTTATTTCTTTTAGGTTTTTGTTTGATCATTCACATTAATGGGTTTAAATTTCTAATTTCCCATCACTATAAAATCAGAGATGAAGTTGTTTAGAGTGCTTGAACAAGTTTAGGTCATAAAAAACATTTTTCTGGAATTTTACAATGTGATTTCATATTTTTCACAAATTATTTCCTAAAACCATCTAGTTTAAGCCTTTTAATTCCTAGTTTTAATGTTTGCATTTAAAAATCAAATTCCCCCTTTAAATCAAGAGCTCTAAGCCCCATTTCTGACTTTTACAGGCCTTTAGGAAGTTATATTTTTAGTTTCATATTTTTTTAAGTTATTTTCCTATTTTAAATCTATTTTTTGACTTAGGATTGCATTTAGGATTTTACCTTTGATTAATGCTTGTAATTGAAAACTTTTATACATGATTCTTGTTTAATTCTTGAAATAGCATATGATATTGACTTGAGACTTATTTTGTGGACAAATTCTTCAACTTCATTGGGTCTTGGATGTTGATAGGTTGATAAACCAAATCCACTAAAATGGACGAATGATGTTGATGATATTTGAAACTCTAATTGTATCCTTTCCCTCTTCATCGTATCCCCCTTTATTATTGTACTACATGTTAAGGGATGATGATATCTATATCATTTATACAAACATGAAGTGCATATATTGATATTGACGGGCCTCAAAATAGGTGCGACTTCTACATAAGTCCATTTACGATCGCTTAACATAGCGCTAAATTTTGTCCCGATTTGAGAAAATGATCATTCGTGGCCCAAACCTATGTTTTCAAGCCCAAGTATGTTGATTTGAACCCTTTGATCCAATAACCTTGAGATTCATTGTTAGGAGGCTTTGGTTCTACCAATCCTCCAATGGATCTTCATCAATTTTGGTCAATGCGGATCACTTAAACATCATTGATCATTAAATGTTACCTTGAGGATTCTTAAATGGACGATATACTTGACAAAAAGCAAATGAAACTTGTTGTTGATAGGCTTTGGTTCTACCAATCCTCTAATGAGTCCCAATTGCATGTTTCAAGATGGTCATCCAACTAACCATTAACTTCTAACAACTGACTTTATTTTACGTTTTTATCTTATGCCCTTTACTTTATGCACTATTTACTTTAGTATTTACATTTCATGTTATTTTCATATTTGCTCACTTGAGAATTTACTTTTATGCCATTTTTATTTTTCTCACTTAAGCTTTTATTTTCCTTTTGAAGATACTTAATAATCGACATGAACCATAAAAACTTTAATGATACTTGGACTACTTGGCTAATATCCTTGGAATTATGGAGTATTGGACTTCTTGGACTTAGGAATAGAAACTTTGACTTATGTTGGAGATCTTGGGTTGTTTGTTTTTTTTGTATGCAAATCATTGTGATTACATACTTTTTCTTTAATCTGAAATTCATCTGTATACATCTGTTACTCTGCCCAATTTTTGTGAAGACTTAATACATTTGAAGCTTGGTTTTCTCAAGAGGTTTAGTATCCTTGCTTGGTTTCAATCAAAAGAATGGAAATTCTATCTTGACTCATAATGTCAAGTGTTGGCTTCTTGTTGGTTAGACGGTTCTCTTGCTTAGCTTTTATCTTATGCTTTAGGATAGTCCCTTCATCTCCTAACATCTTCTTTAATTTAAAAAATCTTCTCCCTCCTTTTGAAAACTCTTCTTGTTTCTAAACTTGAACCACTTTCATAATAAACTTGGACTTAGGTCCGTGCATTTTCAAAACAATTTCATAAACAAACTTTAATCAACTTAATAATACCTTGACATTTTTGTGAGAAGACTAAAAGTTAATCAATCTCATTCAAACCATTTTTCCACTTAGGCTTTTACTTTAAAAACTTTTCTCAAAATATTAGACTCTTGTCAATCCTTGTAGTGATGCAAACAACTATACTTCTACAATATATAGTGAAGCGAGATATTTTCCACTTAGGTGTTGAGTGAGGCATTGTTGATTTTAAAATCCAAGCCATATCCTCCACTTTTAGATGATCCAAGTTCTCCTTTCTCATGATTGTGGGTAGTAAGTATGTTTTCCACACGGACAATGACGGTGATGTCTTATCTCATGAAATTAACCAACACACGTGTTTTAAATTTTTGAAAGAAGAACTACGTGCACCCTGATCCCCTATTGCATGGAAGGTAGTACGTAGACACTAAAGATTCGCAACTGTGGCAGGTGTAAAAATCATAAAAAAATATTTTTCTTTTCTCACCTCCACCATCTATTTTCATACACCATTTTATAACCAAAATATACAGATTTTACAAAGAGATTCCTACGGATTACTGTAGATGTTTAGGGTGCTAATACCTTCCCTTTGCATAACCAAGCCCCTTACCTTGAATATCCCCCCCCCCTCTTTTGGGTTATTCTCTCTTTTCCCATTCCTTTGGAAAGAATAAAGTGCGGTGGTGATTTTATTTTAATCTGTATAATCCTAGTCCATTCAATGGCTTAGTCTTAAACATTTCTACCGCTATAGGTCCTCTATTTATAGGGAAGCGAAGGGTGTAAAGAATTCATAGGAAATTTGAAGTTTGGAGGGAAATTGGATCAAGCTTGAAAGTGAAAAAAGTGTGACCCCATGTGCATCAAAACTCAATCAATTCTTGCATTTTTATCCTTAATTCAACTTTGGGAACTTTGTTAAACATGGTTAAATTAAAAACGCATGCTAAATTGGTGATTAGAAGCCACATTTTGAATTTCAAATTCAAACTTTGGAGAAAACTTTAGTTTCAAGGTACCATATTTGAATCCATGGTGTTCATAACACAAGGATTCTAAGGGCATGATTCTTGAAGCATTTGAAATATAAGGTCACAAAATTTACAATCTGAAAAGAGTGACATCAATTGGATGCTTGAGCTAGGAGTTGTGATGAGTCAAAGTTGAGAAAAAGATGCTGGCTTTTTGTACTTAGAAAAATTCTAAGTTTTTCTTCAAAAGTGACCTATAACGTCTTGAGTTTAAACAAGGCCTTCCTTCAAAACGGTCCTTTGATAATTGATGCTAGCTTGAATTAGACTTCCTAAAGAGCATTTTGAAACTTGAATCACTCAAAAATACCAAGTATTGAAAAAGTTATGGCATTGTAAAATTTGTGAAAATTCATGAGGTGACCTATAATCTTTTTAGTTCTTAAGGCATCCTCCATTCATTTTCAAGATTTGCACATAAAAGAAGAGTATAAGCTCACATCCTTAATATCATTGTGGAAAAATAATGGGCTAAAGTAGATAAAAATTGACCAAGTTATGATCTTTTGGAGTAACATAAAGGAATTTGATGGCCTATCTAGAGGACTTGTAATATTTCTCTATCATTAGGCATGTCTTTAGAATCACTCAAAAATATCAAAATATGAGCAAGATATACCCCTTAGAAGTCCAAAACCCTAACTCCTCAAGCACTAAAATGACTTGAAAACCCTTTTCAATTTTGACAAGCTTTCTTGCACAAATACCTTTGCCATGTGAATATAAGTTATTGTGGATGACAATAAGAACCCATAGAAATAATAATCACCTCCAAATATTAAGAATTGATAGAGTTATGCACTTGTGATCAAGGAATCAATAACTTGTCCAGTTAGGTCAAACTTCTTCAATCAACCCTTGTATCTTTTGATTTTCTTTTACAAATTGAGGCATGATGATCATAGTAGACGTTGTCATGATATTACTTTAAAGAATATTCAATGATGAAACTTGAATCTCAATGAAGCTTTGTTAGAGAAGGCATGGAAATAAACTCATGAACCTATGAATTCACCTGATGCAATATGTTGTACCCTTTCCTATAATATCATCAATTATAGCAAACATTAATTTTATTTATTAGTTAAAGTTTAATCAATACAAAACATATATGATCACAATATACAAATCAAGATGCTTAGTGATTCCTCAAGAGAAAACCTAAAGATGGGGAGAAGAGTCAAACCCTAGTGTGATCTTATTGTGATTGAGTTGATATGAGATGATAGAGGAATCTTAAGGGAAAAATTGGGGTGCAACAGTTGCCCTTATTTAAGTGTCTTCTATCCGAAGATACGAAGGTTAAAATCTTCGTGTTGACGTGATTGAAGATACTTAAATATAAAACAAACCCTATTTTTGGCCCTAAGATAACATGCGATGCTCATGATTGTGCATGCAAATAAACATATCCAAAGGTGATGCGATACACCGCTGGGGAAACAGAAAATAAAGGATCAAAACAAAATTCGACCAGAAAAATAAATTACTAGTGAACAGAAGACTCGACTCTATTTGGGTAAAGCCCAAGGAGGAGATAAAATAACATCAACTCAAACATTAAGAAGAGAATGTAAGGGATAATACTGATCGACAAATAACTATAAACTATCCATTCACTGAGAAGATAGAAAAAAAAGTAACGTCGACCTACAGGGGGAAAGAAATGGTAGGATAATACCAGCAAAAAGCCAATATTAATGTAGGCAACAAATGATCAGCATCAGTACTTACAACCAGAAAGTAATGAATTTTTTAGAGAAAGATGAATCTCAATGACGAACTATCTCCCATAATGACGAGGCTAGCATTCATCCGAGTATAAAATCTCAACAATGAACTATCTCCCATAATGACGAGACTACCATGCATTGGATTAACAAATCTCAACAACGAACTATCTCCTATAATGGCTAGACTACCATCCATCGGAGTAACAAATCTCAACAACGAGCTATCTCCCATAATGACGAGACTACTATCCATCGGAGTAATAAATCTCAACAATGAACTATCTCCCATAATAGCGAGACTACCATCCATTGGAGTAACAAAATCTCAACAACAAATTATCTCCCATAATGACGAGACTACCATCCATTGGAGTAACAAATATCAACAATGAACTATCTCCCATAATGACGAGACTACCATCCATCGGAGTAGAAAATCTCAATAACGAACTATCTCCCATAATGACGAGACTACCATCCATTGAAGTAACAAAATCTCAAAAATGAACTAACTCCCATAATGACGAGGTTACCATCCATTGGAGTAACAAATCTCAACAATGAACTATCTCCCATAATGATGAGACTACCATCCATTAGAGTAACAAAATCTCAACAATGAACTATCTCTCTTAATGACGAGACTACCATCCATTGGAGTAACAAAATCTCAACAACGAATTATCTCCCATAATGAAGAGACTACCATCCATTGGAGTAACAAAAGAATATTCTCGGGGTACTAACATACTTACTAGGGAAGTACAGATTTCTCAAATAAAGAGACCTGCCACTTGCTGTTATAAGAAACTCTTCAGGAAAAGAAATATGACTTCTCTGGGGAAGTTTCAATATACTCATACTAAGGAGATAAAACTTTCTTGTGCAAAATAAATGCACACCCTTAATCCATAGTTTAGAGCCTACCAAAAATCAGAATAATAATGTTTCCGGGAGCCACAGATTAAAACCAGAAATAAACTGGAGTGAAACAGTCAACCAAGATAGCATCTGATGAGAAATAAAATCAAAAGGAAAAACAGATCTAACCAGATAATGAGTCAAATAAGAAGGCTAAAGAAAAATTCTTCCAAGAGGGATAACTCGGTGGGGTAATTGAAAGAATATTTACTTTCTACTTAAGGTGACACTCTATTGGAGAGAGGGTAACACAACTCTACAAAATAGCGTGATATATCAACAAACACATAACTGAATGTATGAGCAATGAATTTTGAAGTCAATTATGCATGATGTATGTATGAATGTACAAATGTTATCCTATATATGCTGATAACATAGACACATAGCACTGGGAATAACCATACAAAACCAACTTGGGTAAAGTCAACGCTCGGCTAAATCACATCCAGGATTAAAATTTCATAAGAAAGTAAGCACCAACTAAGGAAACAAATTCCTATTTCATGGCTTAACTCCTTTGGGAAGAAACATAATTCGAAAATAATCAAGTCAAAACAGTAAATTCAAACTGATACGGGTATATAACATCCTCCTTCAGGCTTCACTGGGGAATATCACACAAATTTTAATGGGAAAAATAATGTTTCAACGTATAGATTTCCACTGGAGATAATAATATTGACTTCAATAGGGAAGATGAAAACCACATCATTGAGATATCAATTGGGGATCTCGTGTTGACTTCATTGGGGAGGACAGTACCACATTGCCAAGGGGAGCCCAAAATACATTCTTCAATACCAAGAGTGATGATTACACAAACTTCCCTTGGGAGAAATTATGAAACCACATGGAGATAATAACTTCCAATGAGGAACATTATCTCATCTTTACTTGGGCATTTAAAAAATCAAACAATACAATAAGAAATCAAAATTATGGGGATTTTAAATCCAACCCACCTCATCACACAAAGGGAGAAGGAACTTCAGTCATATAATTGAAGGCCTCATTGGGGAATCTGGGATAGAGGTTTCAAACCATGCAAACCCAAAACAAAAAATATCAACGGGAGGAAAAACTGAACCATGACCCGACTGGGGACAATGGGATCACAAATCCAATATCGTACTATACATCAATTAGTATCATCTCCAACCATTTGAGAACCAACTATAAGATCATATGCATATCAGTGAAAGAGACCTGAGAGAACTTTCCTGGGGAATATATACTTCCAAAATTTTAGAGTTCATCCATCCTCGGAATCACAATTTTTGTTTTTCTTGAGTCACAGAATCTAACTTAAAAGGTAATTTGTAAATTCTTTTCAAAATCAGATTCGTTATTAAATCTCTTTGTTTTTGAAAATTACTATCAATAATAAATGGAGTCTTTGTAAGCAGAATAAAATAAGAACTGCAAAGAATTGGATAAAAGCTCAAACTTTATTAATAAAGTGGTAGTCTGCGAATGGAGAGACCCCATAGATGATTACAAAGTTAGGAAAATGGTAATACATTGGAAAAGATACATTGAAACACAATGACCATTATTCTCCCTAACCACTTTGAATTCCTGGTAAGTGATTTCCATTGAAGTGTGGTGAGGATCCAAGAAGATTATTGCTTCAATGATCAAGTCTTGTCTGATGCAGTTACTTGCCATGAAATCCCTAACTTTTGCCTAAGTTGCCCTTGCCTGTTTTCAACCTAGACGAAGAATATATTCTGTTTGTGTCTCTTATTTTTGCCTAGACCTCCCTTTCAGGTTTTCAGCCTACCGAGACGCTCTTTTTTGCCTAAGCCATCCTTTTGGGTTTTTGACTTAGTGAGCTATTCTTTTATTTCTTTTAGGCGAAGTATTTCTTGACTGTATCAACATTCATCGGACGTGGGAACTCCTCGCCATCCATAATTTCAAGAATCAATGCCCTACCAGAAAAGGCTTTCTTGACAACATATGGGCCTTCATAATTGGGAGTCCACTTGCCCTTAGAATATGTGTTAAAAGACATGATCTTCCTGAGCACAGGGTCGCCTTTTCTGAATTCACGAGGCTTGACATTCCTATCAAAAGCTTTCTTCATTCTCTTCTAGTATAATTGGCCATGACACAAGGCCGTAATTCTTTTCTCGTCAATCAAATTCAATTGGTCAAACCTGTTCTGGACCCATTCAACCTCTAGCAACTTAGTTTCCATTATCACACATAAAGAAGGAATCTCAACCGCAACGGGGAGCACTGCTTCCGTTCCATACACAAGAGAGAACAGGGTTGCCCCTGTTGAAGTACAAAAGGATGTTCGATACCCGTGCAAAGTAAAAGGGAGAATCTCATGCTAATCTTTATGAGTAACAACCATTTTTCTGGATGATCTTCTTAATGTTTTTATTAGAAGCTTCAACATCCCCATTCATCTTTGGCATGTAAGGAGATGAATTGTGATGTACAATCTGGAATTTTTCACAAAGTTCTATCATCATCTTGTTATTATGATTTGAGCCGTTAATAGTGATAATCTTGCTTGGCACATAATACCGACATATAAGATTGTTCTTGATAAAGTGCACTACCACCTACTTAGTAATATTAGCATATGAAGCTGCTTCTACCCATTTGGTGAAATAATCTATTGCCACCAATATGAAACAATGTCCATTTGTCGCCTTCGGTTCAATCATTCCAATCATGTCAGTACCCCACATAGAGAAAGGCCACAGGGAAGAAATAACATTGAGAAGTGTCGGAGGCACGTGAATTTTTTCAGCATAAATCTGGCATTTATGGCACATCTTTGAAAATTTGTAACAGTCTGATTCCATTGTCATCCAAAAGTAACATGCCATAAGCATCTTTTTTGCCATCGAATGTCCATTTCCATGAGTGCCAAAGGAACCTTCATGGATCTCATGCATTAACATGTCTGCTTCGTGTCTGTCCACGCATCTGAGAAAGACCATGTCATAATTTCTTTTGTATAGCACATCTTCATTAAGGAAAAAAACTGCCTGCCAACCTTCTCAATGTCTTTCTATCTTTGTTTGACACACCAGTCAGGTATTCCTGAGTCTGGAGAAAATGTTTGATATCATAATACCAAGGTTTCTCGTCTGATGTTCCCTCTGTTGCAAACACATGAGTTAGTCTATCTAGAATTCGAACAGTGATACGAGGCACATTGTTCCAAGTATTTACTTGATACATAGAAGCCAAAGTGGCTAAAGCCTCCGCCATATGATTCTCATTTCTGGGAATATGATGGAATTCAACTTTATTAAAGAAGGTTAATAGTATTCTAGCATAGTCTTTATAGGGAATCAAGCCAAGGTGATGAGTGTCCCATTATCCTTTGATCTAATTTATTACCAAAGCTGGATCGCCATACACATCTAAAATTTTGATTCTCGGATCTATAGCCTCCTCGAGACCCATGATACAAGCTTCATACTCTGCCATGTTATTGGTGCAATAAAATGACAACCTTGCAGTAAAAGCTATATGCGATCTGTGGGGAGTGATTATCACAACACCAATTCCTTTCCCATAAGCATTCACAGCTCCATCAAACACCATGCACCAACGAGATTCAGGATCAGGACCTTCCCCAGGAAAAGGTTCATCACAATCTTTTATCTTCAAAAACATCACATCCTCATCAAGGAAATCATATTTAACCAACTAATAATCATCAACTGGTTGGTGAGCAAGATAATCCGCCAACACACTGCTTTTTATAGCCTTCTGAGTACGGTATTCAATATCATATTCAAACAACAGAATCTACCAATGGGAAATTCTTCCAGAAAGAGCAGGCTTTTCAAAAATATACTTAATTGGATTCATTTTGGAAATCAACCAAGTAGTATGATTTAACATATATTGCTGCAATCGTTGTGCTGCCCAAGCCAAAGCACAACATGTTTTTTTCAGCATGGAATATCGCGACTCATAATTAGTAAACTTCTTGCTGAGATAATCAATGGCATATTCCTTCTTCCCTATTTCATCTTGTTGTCCCAAAATACATCGCATAGAATTACCTAACACTGTCAGATACATAATCAATGGTATTCCTTCAATAGGAGGGAGCAAGATAGGAGGTTCAAGAAAATACTTTTTAATACTTTCAAATTCCCTTTGACAATCATCTGTCCACACACAACCTTGATCTTTCTTTAACAACTTAGAGATCGGTTCACACGTTGCAGTCATATGGGAGATAAATCTGGAAATGTAATTTAAACGCCCAAGGAACCCTCTAACTTTCTTTTTAGTTCTCGATGCTAGCATTTCTTAAATTTCTTTAAATTTATCAGGATCAACTTCAATTCTTTTTTGGCTGACAATGAAACCTAACAATTTTCCTGATCGAACACCAAAGGTGCATTTATTTGGATTCAAGATGAGACGATACTTCCTTAAAGGCTGAAACAATTTCAACAAATCCTATATATGCCCTTCTTCAGTTTGGGATTTAGCAATCATATCATCAACATATAACTCAATTTCCTTGTGCATCATATCATGGAATAGGGTTGTCATAGCCCTCTGGTATGTTACACATGCATTCTTCAACCCAAAGGATATCACTCTGTAACAGAATGTTCCCCAGGGTGTGATAAACATTGTTTTTTTCCATGTCCTGAGGAGCCATTCTGATTTGATTATATCCGGAAAATCCATCCATGAACAAGAATACTTTGAATTATTTTGTACTATCAACCAACATATCAATATGTGGCAATGGAAAGTCATCTTTTGGACTAGCTTTGTTTAAATCTCTATAATCCACACACATGCGAACTTTTCTGTCTTTCTTTGGTACTGGGACAATATTGGCAATCCAATCAGGGTACACTAATGTCACAAGAAAACCGGCTCTAATCTGCTTTAGAGCTTCTTCTTTAATTTTAATTGTCGTATCAGGGTGAGTTCTTCACAATTTCTGTTTGATTGGCAGGCATTCTGGCTTTAGTGGCAAATGATGTCCAAAATATCAGTATCCAATCCCGAAATGTCTTGGTATGACCAAGAAAAGTTGTCCACATACTCTTTCAACAATTCAATCAACCTTCTCTTTACGTCGGGATGAAACAATGCTCCAATCTTGACTTCTTTTGGATCTTCCTCTGAACCCAAGTTAATCGCCTCTAACGGCTCTTTATATGATTGAATGGTACTTTCCTCACGCTCAAGAAACCGTGAAACCTCTTCTTAGATTTCATCATATTCTTCTTCTTCGGCCACATACGCAAGATATTCAATGTTGGGAGAGGGTGTCGAGTCACTATACTCAACGAGTTTTTTAATTAACTTGCACATATGATTTATGATTGCTTTTAGAAACTGACACAAATAGCGAGTGATTATGTAGATTTAATAATAGTTTTTATTTATTTTGAAAGGGATTTTTCGAATTACCATTTTCCAAGAAAAAGCATAAAATAAAGACACAATTTGGGAATCAAAGACAACTTTTATTAATGATTTTAAAGATCAAAGCAAACAGATATACCCATACAATATCAATACTTTCACCTTGGGCAAAGTGAAATATTTTTGAAAAGATTAGCAAAACATAAATTACTTTGAAATATGAATTCAAGAGGGAAAATCAATAGTGATCCAATTTTGGACTCTGACTCCATGTGTCACGTAGTTCGGCATCTCTTGCTCTCCTTCACCTTCACAATAGCATTGATCCTAGGAACAGTTGGATAAAGGTAACCTCCACTGTGAAAGATTTCTAGATATTTGCCCAAAGCATACTTCGGCTTCATATTCTCACCTTTATTATTCTTTGTAGAGAATCCTAAACCAGCTCTATTCTTATTCACATGTGGATCAACAATTTTCCCCCATACTTTACTAGGGCCATTATGCACTACCTGCTGAGCATCCTTAAAAGAAGCTATAGAATTATCATTTTCATTTACATTATCAATGGATAAAGCTTGAAACTGAGTTCTAATAGCAGCTTCATCCGCTTCCACAACACTAAAAGAGGATAAATGAGATGTTAACAATTCTTGTTCTCCATTTATGATGACCACCTTTCCTTCACGAACAAATTTCAGCTTCTGGTGCAAAGTTGAAGTGACAACCCCTGCCTCATAGATCCATAGTCGTCCCAGTAAACAAATGTAAGCGGAAACAATATTCATAACCTGGAAAGTAATCTGAAATAAGTGCGGGCCTACATGAATTAGCAAATCTACTTCCCTAATGACGGACTTCCTCGATCCATCAAAAGCTTTCACAATTATGCCACTCGGGCACATGGGAGTTCCTTGGTACTTCAGCTTCATAAGTGTGTTTCTTGGTATAACATTTAAAGCGGACCCATTGTCAATTAGCACATTGGACAATGATTCATTCTTACAATTCATGGAGATATGGAGAGCCAAGTTATGATTCCTTCCTTCATCGGGCAGCTCGTCATCACAAAAACTCAGGTTATTACAGGATGTAATATTCCCAACAACACTACTAAATTGGTCCAAAGTCATATCACTTTCTACGAAAGCTTTATCCAATACTCTAATCAAAGATTCCCCGTGGGCATAAGAGTTCATTAGCAAGGCTAGAATAGATATCTTTGATGGAGTCTGCAATAATTGATCTATGATCTTGTAGTCGCTCATCTTGATAATCTTCAATATATCATCTACATCATTTTATAGGGTAGTACCACTAGATTCCCCCACTGCTTTCTTAGGTTCAACACTTTCAACAACCTTTTTATCAGCATTAACATTCCCTCTAATGATAGGTGCGAAAACACAGCAACTACGGGTCACCCGGCTGGCTTCAGTAATATTCTTGACATCGGACAAAGGTTGGATGGGAACTTCCACACCATCCTCTAGGATTTTAGTGTTTCATTTATATGGCACAACCTTTTCTGATTCGTAAGGAACAAGACCCAGCAAGCAAATTACCACTGGAGCAACAACTAGCTTTCTATGGTACTCAATCTCTATAGGGTCGGGAACACCAAAACAGGGCACAATAACATTCACCCCTTCTTCAGAATACTTAGACATTACAAAATCATTGCTGGAGAGAACATCTTCATCTGAGGAAAAGAATTCATCTGCAGAAGCATACTCATCATCTGACACAGTCTCGGCCGAGCAATCTTCAATCACGTTAATCCCACGATAATCATCTCTATTACCTGAAATTTTGATAGTACCATTATCCAATAACAACTGAACACCATTTCTCACTATGGAACAACCTCGAGAATCTCTGCAACAGATCCGGCAAGACTCATAATGGTGTTCTTCTTGACCATCCATGTGACAGAAGGTAGCATGCAACTGCAGCAAATCATCATTCATATATTTCACGTCCAAAATCTGGAATTCTCCAAGACATACAAAGACCATACTCACATCTTCTTTGTACTCTTCCCTAGGCCTGATTATATAAATGAGGCCTTCGTCCATCATTACCTGAAGATCAACTTTTATCTTATCACATTCTTGGATATATGTACTGCAAATATTATAATCGGCATGGTCGCGCGTATAGTAACTGAACTTGCAGAGGTTAGCATGCATCTTTACCAAATCTCATCTAACCAGGTTGATATAAAAAATCTGGAAGTCCCCTGGAAAATAAACAACCATGTTTATAGCATTTTCTCCTCCATGTTTTGGCAAAGAATTATCTTTCACATTAGGGCCAACATCTTTAAAGGATAAGAGGCCAGATCTCACCATATTTCGTACTTCAGATTTCAATGGATAACAGTTCTCAATAATGTGCCCTGGTTCTCCCTGATGAAAAGCACATGTCTGGTCTACCTTATAATACCAGGGTAAAGGTGATGGTATAGAAGGGGGCGGCCTGGTCTAAACCAACTTCTTCTGAATCAAAGCCGGAAGTAACTCTACATAACTGATTGGACTAGAGTCAAAAGCCTCTCTCTTCCGACTTTGCCCTTGATTTCCCTGAGGGGATGGTCTCTGATAGGAAACAGTGGTTGGAGCTACATTGACAACTGGAGTCATAGAAGCAACCTGTTGCTGGTATCAATGATGTCTTCTAGGTGGCCTAATCTTTCTTTCCCAAATAACAGCATTCGTTCCACTTTCTTTCTTTCGAGAGAACTCATGTGACGACTTCTTCTTCGCTTCACCTTTTGTCAAGCACCCTTTTCTAACAGCCTCTTCCAAACGAACACCCATGCTTACCATTTCGGTAAAATCACCCAGCGCACTGGAGACCATCCTTTCATAATAAAATGATCCGAGGTTTTTTAGGAAGACCTTGGTCATTTCTTGTTCTCCCATTGGTGGCACCACCTGGGCAGCTATCTCGCACCAACGGTGCACATATTCTTTGAACGACTCGTTGTCTCTCTGAGCCATTGCCCTTAACTGACCACAGTCAGGTGCCATGAACATATTGTACTTATACTGTTTAATGAAGGCTTCTCCCAGATCATTCAATGTACAGATACTACTACTGTCCAGACTCATATACCACTTCAGAGCAACACCAATTAAACCATCTTGGAAGAAATGAATGAGCAAACGCTGATCATCAGTATGGGTAGACATCTTTCTAATATACATCACCAGATGGTCACGAGGACAAGATTTTCCCTTGTACCTCTTAAATTCCAGCACTTTAAACTTTGCTGGCACCTTTACGTTAGGAACTAGAAAGAGTTCACTGAAGTTCTGTCCAAATAATTCTTTTCCTCGAAGGGCCTTTGTTTCCTTTTGCATCTCATTAAACTGGTCTTGAAAGTCATCCAACTAGTCATAAAAACCCATACTTTCACTCGGTGGAGGAACAGGATGATAAACTTCATCATTAACAAACGGCATACCATTCACTGAAGGAGGTGCAGTAAAATGGATCTCATTTCTAACAGCAGGAGTAACATGCACCACAGGAGGTGCGAGAGTAAAAGAAGCTTGAACAACTGGGGAGACTTGAGTATCACAATTATAACCTTCTGGCATGAAATTTTCTGGAATCCCCCATAGATAACCCTGAGGGATACGGCTCTGTGCAGCAGTAACTGGGGTAACAAAAACAGGAACTGATGAGCCTTCAGAAGCAATTGTTGTTTGTTGTGGTTGAACAAGTGGTGGCTGATTCTGAGCAGCCACCAATGATTCCATCAAAGCATTCAGATTGTCCATACTGGCCTTTAAATCAGTAACTTCTTCATATAGCTCGTGATTCTCTTGTTCAAGATTCTCCATCTTCTTCCTGGAATTTTCCCGAGTATTGTACCGGTGAGACATCTTGCTGAACGAAGTAGAGAAACTCAGTAAGACACCTGGGTGTGAGTAGAAATGAAAGAAATATGTATAATATGATACATGATATACAATGCACATGATTTATTTTATTATTATTAATATTTCAAGGGATTAAAAGAATGATAAACAATTTACAAATATTAAAGTACAAACACATTTTGAAATACTGAAATTCTCATTGTAATAACTTCAAAATGGATTACAACTTTTTAGTACAAGTTTCAACAATCCCAAGTACAAGAGAAGATAGAATCTAAAATCCTAATAAAGAAAATCGGATAAAGATCACTCCATACACTGTCACTTTCCCGTGAGTCTTGCAATCTGAGCCTTCAACTGCTTGTTCTCTTCTGCATACCTGTAGGCAACCTCTTTCCAATCACCAGAGTCAGGAAGTGAGAAACTAGGTCCTGATATAGATTTAGAGGAAAATAAATCCTCTTTCTTCCCCATCATCTCTACAGCACGACTCTCAAGAATCTTAATTAGGTCATCATTCTCCTTCAAGTATGCCCGATAGGATGTTTCCAAAGTCTGACACTTATTCTTTCAGACCTCTTTCCCCTGCTGCATCCTAACTAGGGAAAGCTGAAGCTCTTCCACATCATATAAAAGGGAAGGAGTGGTCTTCACAAACATATTAGGCATAGGTTTCTCACGGGAATATGGCATCTTCAACTGAATCTCCCTTTCCTGTACCCACTGGAGATAAGGCTCCAAAGAAACAGCTCCTCTAGGCCCCGAGTCCTTTCTACTCTTCCTGTGAATATGGCGCCAATCCTTTTCAATCTCCTCCTTAGCTTTCTTATGATCCTATCCCTCTTTGAGAAATAAACCACTCAGATGAATACTATTTGGCTTATCTCCCATTAGATATCCAAGTTGTCTTCGTGCAAGAATGGGATTGTAGTTAATTCCTCCCTTTGTACCAAGAAGAGGTACATTGTGGAAACAACCACAACTATCGACAATCTCCATATCATGGTAAGCTTGATGATACCAAACAATATCTGAATGAGTGAGGGCCATAATATTTGGAGCCCAACGAGGTTCCTTCTTAACATCCCGGAAAGCATCGGACCGAGGTAAGTGAGAAATAAACCACTGATACAACAAAGGTGTGCAATAAATGATCGTCCCTCCATGATAAGAATCATGAAGATAAATGGAATAATAAGCATCTCCTAAAAATGTAGGTACTAGATTCTCAATCAAAAAGATCCATATGGAATTGATATCCACAAAATTGTCGATGTTTGGAAATAAGAACAACCCATAAGCAAGTAGAGAAAAGATATCCTCAAAAGAAATTGTACTCTTCATCCTATCAAAGTAGCGAGATTTCTCCAATAAAAACTGAGCAGGTAATCCTCTAATTCCTCCTTTAGTAATCATGTGGGCCTCAACCTCAGACTTCCCCAAATAAACCATAGCAGCAATCTCATGATATTTTGGCTCCCCCTCCAAACCGGTGAAAGGAACACGATCGATAACAAGTAATCCCACTAGGTAAGAATACTCCTCCAATGTAAGCATCAACTGATAATCAGGGAAAGTGAAACATCGATACATCGGGTTATAAAATTGGACCAAAGTTGAGAGAATACTCTCCTTCATCCTGAGCTTCATGAGAGACACGATGGATCCATACTTCTTCTGAAAATCTTTAGAACTCTCGATCTCAGGAATTAGACTCGTTAAATCATCTATCTTAGGATCTTTGAAACTGTACTTCTGAGTCTTTCTTTTTCTAGAATCCATGGTCAAAATTACCTGAGATATTTGCAAAAAGTCAACTTTAAGTCCCTTGAAACAAATTTTTTAAAAGATGCTCATGGGTGCATGAATGCATGATGCAACAATCACACACAAGATCACAAACATGGGGTTTATAGGTTTGACATCACGAGCATGAGGTCAAAGGTACTACCCACAGGGTATTGTCTAATAGTTTATCACTTGCCGAACAAGGTTCTAAGAGGTTCCCAGAGTCTACATCCTTCCTTCAGATATTACCAACGTCCCAATTAACTAGGTAATTAGTAATATTCTCAAGAAAAACTCTTCTGAGTGTAGCATCACGTGACAACCATTTCCGGATTACTCCGTCATAGTTTCCGCACGACACCTAAAAGCCCAACATGGTTTAAAGGTTCTACGATCCTCAGTTTATGCAGGCTCCCAGGTCGAAAGCAGCACATCTTCCCGATTACTCAGTAAATGACACTACATTCAAAGGGGCCTCCACTGAGTGGGGGATCTCATGCCTCCTTTTTTGGGATTACTCCCTCAAAATTAACATGACTATACTGCCCGTCCTATCTTAAGTTTGCCCAAGTCTGGGTATAGGACTTATGAGAAATCACCAAGCACCCTGAAAACAAGGAAAATCCAGACAAACATATATACAACAAATAATAGCACATACACAAATAAAAAAAGATAGGATCAACCCACTTAGGGATGGACCAGCATTTGGTCGATCTTTCCCCACTGAAGTCGCCATTTTTCTCTATAGAGGTAGAAATATTGAGACTAAGCCATTGGATTAACTTAACTCACACAGATCAAAATAAAAATCGCCACCGTGCTTTATTATTTCAAGAGGAATGGGAAAAGAGTGAATAACCCAAAAAAAGGGGGAGAGAATCTAAGTTTGGGGGTTGGTTATGTAAAGGGAAGGTATTAGCACTCTAAACATCTAAGGTACTCCACGGGAACCTCTTTGAAAATTTGTGTGTTTTGGCTATAAGAGTTGTATAAAACTAGATGATGGAGATGAGAAAAGAAGTATATTTTACAACTTTTTTTGCACCCGCCACAGTTGTGAACCTTTAGTGCCTACTTACCACCTTTCTTACAATAGGGGATCAGTGTACTCGTAGTTCATATTTAAAAATTTTAAAACACAAGTGTGTTGGTTAATTTTAAGAGATGAGACATCATCATGATATCCGAGTGGAAGAACATACTTACTACCCACAATCATGAGAAAGGAGAATTTGTGTCATCTCAAAGTGGAGGATATAGCTTGGATTTTAAAATCAACAAAGTCTCGCTCAACACCCAAGTGGAAAATATCTCGCTTCACTACATATTATAGAAGTATAGCAGTTCATATCACTACAAGGATTGACAAGGGTCTAATCTTTTGAGAAAAATTTTAAGGTAAAAAAGCCAAAGTGGCAAAATGGTTTGAATGAGATTGATTGACTTTTAGTCTTCTCATAAAAAATTTCAAGGTATTATTAAGTTGGTTAAAGTTTGATTAAGAAAACATTTTTGAAAATGCATGGTCCTATGTCCAAGTTTATTGTGAAAGTGGTTCAAGTTTAGAAAACAAGAATAGTATTGAAAGGAGGGAGAAGATTTTTGAAAGTAAAGAAGATGGGAGGAGATGAAGGGTCTATCATAAAGCATAAGGTAAAATCTAGGGAAAAGAACCGTCTAACCAACAAGAAGCCAACACTTGACACAATGAGTCAATGTAGAATTCTCATCCTTTGGATTTGAAACCAAACAAGCAAAGATAATAAACCTCTTGAGAAAAACAAACTTCAAATACACTACATCTTCTCAAAAATTGGGTAGAGCAACGGCTATATACAGATGAATTCCTAATCACAAACAAAGCATGTAATCAAAATAAAATGCACAAAAAGAAAACAAACAAACCAATGTCTTGGGGTAAACCCCAAGAACTCCAGACAAAATTACAATAGAGGTAACAAGATCTCAAGGTAGGTCAAGGTCTCTACTCCTAAGTCCAAGAAGTCCATAACTCTAAAATGCCAAGGATAGTAAACAAATAGTCCAAGTAACCTTAAAGTTTTTTATAATGAAAAATTCAAGTGAGTAAAAATAATAAAAAATGACATAAAGATAAATGCTCAAGTGAGCAAAGATGAAAATAGCATGAAATGAAAATGCTAAGATAAATGGTGCTTAAAGTAAAAGCATAAAGTAATAGCATAAAGTAAAAGCATAAAAATAAAAGTCAATTGTTAATGAGTTAGATATTATTGGTTAGTTGAATGACCATCTTGAATCTTGCATTTGAGAACTCATTAGAAGATTGATAAAATCAAAGCCTCTTAATAACAAGTTTCATTTGCTTTTTGTGAAGTATATCATTCATTTCAAATTCTCAAGGCAACAACAAATGATCAAATATGTTCAAATGATTCACTTAGTCCAAAATTCATGAAGATTCATTAAAGGATTGATAAGACCAAAGCCTTCTAACAATGAACCTCAAGTTTATTGGATCAAAGGTTTCAAGTTAAACATATATGGGCTTGCAAACATAGGTTTGGTTCACGAATGATCATTTCACGAACCGGGACAAAATTTAGCGCTATGTTAAGAAATCGTAAGTGGACTTATATAGAAGTCGCACTATTTTGAAGTCAGTCAATAGCAATCTATGTGCCATATGTTTGGAGAGATGATATGTAGATCATCCTCTAACAACATGTAACACAATGAGAAGGGGATAAGATGAAGAGTGAGGGGATACATTTGAATCAAAAATTTAATCAAACTATCATTAAAATCATCCATAAATTTTAGTGGAGTTAAACTCAACACTCAAGATCCAACAATGTTAATGAAGTTCATGATCAACAAACACATAACCAGAATATATTAAGAAATAAATTGTATTTAATAAATAAGATAAAAAGGAAAAATGATTTTTAAATTGTTTTTAAAAGGAAAATAAAAGGTAAAATATCAAACCGTATTCAATGTATCAAAGAAAAATTTAAAGAGATCACAGAAAAATCATAAATGATCTCAAATATTTTTATAAAATTTTTGGTAATTTTTTAAAATACAAAAGTATTTTTAAACTAATTAAAATCACTCAAATAAGTGAAAGAAAAAAAGTTCTAAAATAGAAGAAGTCAAGATAAAATTCTAGAAAAATTTTAGAAATTCATAAATAAGGAAAATGATTTTATAAAAATAATTTAGAATTTAAAAATATCAAAATCATGAAAATAAAATCATGAAAAATAAGAATCAGAAAGAGAATATTTGAAAATATTTTTGTGAATTTTTTCATAATTTTTGGGTCAATAATGAATTTTCTATAATTTTTTAAAGTTTAAATCAATTAAAATATAAAAATCAGAAAATAAAAAATAAAACAAAAAGATATAGACCATTGGATGAATGTCAAATCGCGCTAGTAATCAAATCCAAGGTATCTGGAGCGTTGTGCATGTCATGGTCCTTATTGAATAAAACATTGGATCCATTATTAAATCGGATTTTTTATAAAAACATGTGGCGTGTTATCATTGGTTGAGAGATGACACGTTGGTCATCTTCAACCTCCATCCACGCGAATTACAAGTCTCTCATACTATAAAATCAGGAGCTCAGACCTATGTCATTCTCTTCGTCTCATCAAGATGAAAACAACCGTACCCTCGTGAAAAAATTATTTAAGGTGTAGCTCAATTGATTTGCAAAAAAACCAAAAGGAAAAATTTGAATAGGGATTTGAAAATTCATGGCCAAAACTCAATATTAGTTGAAAACAAATGTTGCGACTAGTATCAGAATGATGAGAGCTTCATTGTAGTAACAAATTTTGAGAGAATTGGTGAAGGAATCTACCTATTGAAGTTCAAATTCAGAGCTCTGAAACTTGACTTGGCTATCACGATTTAGGATGCTTTAGGGCTTGGTTCTTCTTCTGTTAGCTTCGGTGAAGTTCAAGGATGAATAATAAGCAAAGAAAATGGATTGAGGAAGGCTGTAAAACCAAATTTAAAGTTGTAGAAAAGTGAGTTAAGGAGAAAGTTTGGCAGGGTGATTCTGGTTGTTCAAGCTTGAAAAAATGAGAGAAGTGAGGTCCTCTATTTATATGGAAGAAAATGGTGCAAAGAATTCAGAGGAAAATTGATGTTTGGAGGTAAATTAGATCAAGCTCGAAAGTGAAAAAATTGTGACCCCATGTGCATCAAAATTCAATCAATTACTGCGCTTTGATCCTTAATTCAACTTTAGGAACTTTGTTAAACATGTGTGGGATACGGTGGAAGAACTGACTTGAGGTTTTGCGTTTTATCGCAAATGTTGTGGTTAGCAAGAGTCGTCGCTGACTTTTCTTTTATTCAAAAGGAAAGGTGAAAAAGCACAGGAAAGACCTCTGGGATGTTTTCTTGAGTTCGGGGGGTAGATTATGAAAAGGGAAGGTATTAGCACCCTTTTCATCCATGGTTTTCCATGGTCTCTTTGTTACTTGCTAGATCACTTGCTTTTGTTGTTTGAAAAATATGTTTGGTGTGGTTTTGAAAGTATTTTGTAAAAGAGGTCATTCGTTTAGGAAATCTTTGTAATGATTCTCGTTCGTAAGAATGTATACAAAGATGCTTTCCTTTTTTGAAAATGT
The DNA here is from genome assembly GCA_948472305.1 of Vicia faba. Classification (NCBI taxonomy): domain Eukaryota; kingdom Viridiplantae; phylum Streptophyta; class Magnoliopsida; order Fabales; family Fabaceae; genus Vicia; species Vicia faba. The sequence goes on from OX451738.1 coordinate 463,865,951, forward strand.
TTTCAATGTTTGTAAGATGTTTTTGAAATGTGTGTTTATTTTGAAAATAGCAAGGATAGTTGTTTTGAAATAGAGCGAGTAATTAGAAGTAATCTACCTACTCAAATGTCTTTCTTATGCATTTTCTATTCCTTTGACATTGTTGTCTTACTATTGATTTGGTAAGCAACCCTATCTTTGGATGTAAACGGGACGGGCGTGGGTCATCGTATAACCATGATTAGCAATGTTTGCAAAGTATCATATCATTTTTGAGGGACCAAGATCATTTTTGTAAGGCAACCTTGAATAGCGTCATCGAGGGACTATGATCTTTATATTTGTTTGTTTTTCCAAGATACTTCACATGCGTAACATGGATATTTTTGTATAAGGCAACCAAGTGGAGAAACCCTAAGGATGCTTGTGTGCAAGTGTATCATTTTCATGCTTTGATTTTATCTTGTATTTAGGGTTTTCTATTTTGCTTTGTATTGATCTTATCATACAAACCCTAATTACTAATCATGGCATGTAAAGCGGTAAATTGCGTAATGTAAATATTACTAAGCTATTACAACAATTTTATGGGAGGGGGGAATAAAAATTTGAATGAGGATTTGCAAGAATGTAAACCTAAATAAATTATTACAACCTAATTGAATTTGTACGAATATTAGAATAAATAATATACAATATTTAAAGATACAATATAATGTACATGTAAGAAAAGATTTTTGTTTTGTTTTTTATGTAAAAGAAATTTTAATCTAAACCTAAAAATATAAGGAAAAGAAATTAATTTTTAGAAGGGAGGCTTAACCCTAATTACTATTTAAAAGAAAATAAAGTTCTTATGTACTATTTTTTTATGTATTTTTTATGTTAAAGTAATAAATAATATGGTATATAAAAATATAAAATTTTTATATATGCAAAAATAAATATGTGTAAGTATGGGATGAAAAGGAAATAAATAAATTAAACTAAATATATTTTGATTATATTTCACAAGTTTATTAAGAAAATATATGATATATATTAAAAATAAATATATTTTTATGTGAAAAATAAACTAAAATAAAATAAAAATGCAATATTATGAAATTTATATTTTTTTTATACATTAAAGAAAATATTAATGAAAACAAAAATAAATTAAATAAAAATGTATGGAAAATAATGGGCTAGGGGGTATAGCAAGCAAACTAGAGACATCATGTTAGCAAAAAAAACTATGGCCCAAATATGGAGGCCCATCCTGCAAAAAGATCACAAAGCTGGAAAAAATGGAAAAATATGGAAAACAAAAGTAGCGCCCAGGTTCGAACCCAAGACATGGGTCTCACCAGCGCGCTACTTTGCCACTGGGGTGGCTATACATCCGTTCATTTAAGTGAAACAAAAATAACATAATATGAACAAAGTCCTTGCCATGTACTTCATCTTCTTCCCCAAGCTTGGCCAGATGTCCTGTAACTCTCTCATTCTTCCATGAAAATGAAAACTCATAACATGAAAGTTGTAGTATTTGATCTCACGATTCTAACCATATAAGTTATGTAAGCTAACAATCAAAGATTAGAAAGAATTTTAAAAGCCCTAAATTTAAACCTAATTTTTTCAGAATCTTCAAGTTCAAAATTCTCTCAACTCAAGTCAAATAAATGCAAGATAAAGGTATGTATAGTTTCATTATAATGAGGAATACATTATTTATTCATAAATCATGGCCAATGGTTGCCTGTACAAGGAGATAGAAGTTGAGATTTTACCTCCTTCAGTTGAAATCATGGATGGAACTGGAGTGAGTTTGATGGAGCCCTGATGTTTGCTTGAGCTTCCTTGAACCTCCCTGGATGTGTTCCAACCCTTGCCTTGCTCTGAAAGTGTCTGAAACTCCTTGGCCAAGTCAACCTGCAAGATTTGAAAACAAAAATGGCAGATGATGGAGAAGGGGTTACAGTGCAGGGATGAAGGTTTGGATTAGTTAGATATCAAGTAGGTAAGGTGTTTTGATGATCAAGACTTGAAACGCACGAGCCAAATGAGAGATTGGTATGCTTATGCAAAAACGGCAAGTCTTGACAATTTTCTGGTGTTTTTGAGTTTGGGAGTGTTTCAGGCTTCCAGTAATTATTTGTTGTGTTGTATTATGTTTGTATATTAGTATGGAATTAGTTTCTAGTCAGCCCTCCAACAGATGTGCCAGTTCTCACCTTTTTGCAACCTTTCTTGCTTTTGAAGTAAAGTGTAGGGACAAGGCTTACCATGCTTGTACTGGATTTCTTAGGGTTGGTGTTGTACCCCAAAATTTGCCCTCCCATATTCTTCAAGATTTGCCAAGATCAAGGTCCAAAATCTCCCAAGGGTTGCACAGTCCAATTGCCTCCTAACAGTCAAAAATTAGGGTTTTGGTTCTGGCAAAGAAGTTGAAGTTTCCAAGGGTCCAAACAAGTCCCACATGCCTACATACATTGTCAAGCATCCATATGCCATGTTTCAAGACTCACAGCATCAAATTGCACAGTCAAAAACCCTAAATGCCTCACAGTCAACTGCAGGGGCAAAATGGTCATTTGACAGTCAAAAGTCAAAAATTTTGGTCAACATCTTATCTTGAAGCCACAAACATCATTTGATCAACTCTTGATCATGATTCTCAAAGCATGGCTCAAAAAGTCTCAAGATGCAAAAGTTTCTATTTTTGGACAGCTGAAGAAGTCAACTGCAAATTGACCAGGGCATAACTTCCACATGGTTTATCAGAAAAATCCCATCCAAAGCTCATTTTTAAGAGAATGACATTTCCTACAACTCATCTTCACACTTCAAGTCCAAGAAATGCTCTCACAAAAAGTTATCAATCTCAACATTTTAGGTCATTTTCAAAAGTCAACAAAAAGGCACTTTAAGTCAAAGACCATAACTTGATATTGGTAAATCAAAATGACATGGGACTAAAGACATTGGTTAGAGTACTTCAAGACCTTTCCAAAATGTCCAAGAACATGATCAAAGCTTAAAAATTGAGCAAGATATGCCTTGTGGAAGTTGGGAAAATTTTGGGAATTTTGAAAAGTCAACTTTGCACAAAAGGGTTCAAAAATGCTAATGGGCCACAATTTCTTCCATGAATCATTACCCAAAGGCCATGCACGACCCATTGTCATCCAAGGGAGTTATTTTATCATTTTTGATTAATTATTTGAATTTTTATTATTATTAATTCACTTAATTAAAATTAAATATGAAAAAATAGCAAATAATACCTTTCCAATCTTTTTGTGCAGAGATTTCACTCATAATGAATCAAATATTTCGTGCATACTCAAAAAGGCAAGATTTCTCATGATTGGCAATAGTTTCATGGCAAAGAGATTTGAAAAAAGATCATGAAAATCAAATATTCAAAATCATCAATGCAAAGGCTTTGGGCTTGATTTTTCTGACTTAATCCATTCACATACATAAGCATAAGTGAAACCTAATGCCAAGAAAACAGAGGCTGCGCCCAAACACAAGAACAACTTTGCACTTTTTTCCTAAAAATCTCAAAACTGAAAACCTAGTTAGAGCATAATTCAAGACTGCAAAACCATTCCACTACGATCCTGACACTACCAGGAAGCTATTCCAATCGAAACCAACCCTCCATACTCAAGGAATTGGTAAAACAGAATCAAACTTTTCATAAAATTATTCTTAATCGTGTTTTGATTTCTAGACATTTTCCATGCATTTTGATGATTGATTTACACTAACATGATCTCTCTGAAGCTATTGGTACCATCCAATTGAATTATAGGAGCCTGTACATGAATCCACCATGAAAGCTTTTTAGGGTTTCAGAGCTCCATATTTAGGGTTTTACGTATATGGTAAAATTAGGCAACGAAACTTGTACCATTGGATTCAGGACATCCAAACGAATTGATCTCACTATTCGCGCCCAATTTATATTGCCATATATGTTAATCGCTATTTTCAGGTTCTGCACTTAGTGGGGGTTTAAAACCCCCGCTATCCATTTGTTAATTTCATGCAAAACGAAGAAACAATGGAGAAGATGCTGGCGTGGATTGACATGATTGGTAGATTTGAAAATTAGCGCGTTTTTGATTTATTCCAGCATAATATTTGTTTTTCCATTATATTATTCATATTCCATTTAACTAACAAAGATAAGCGTTGGTTGGATTGGTTGATGTGTTGTCATGCAGGCAATGGGACCTGGGTTCGATTCCCAGGTCCCCCATAATTTCAATGATTTTTGTCAAAACATGTTCCAGCGCTACACTCATTCAATGGTTCATCATGCAACCTCACCTCCTATCATGCCAGGTGCCCAGGAGATCAATCCAATGGCCAGAATCTGGAGACCATCATGCACGCTCAGTCAACCACAAGCACGTGATCACTGGAAAGTCAAAAAAGGCCAGATTTCTTGGGCCAAATTGCTTCAACAACACCTCCAAATTGGGCCTGAATACCCCCCTTGTTTGTATTTTCTTTCTCTCATTTTTTCTCTTTTATTTATTTTAATTATTTTAATTGTTTCTTTTAATTCACAAAATAATTTTCATAAAACCAAAAAATCAGAAATCATGAAAATAAAAATATGTTTTGTTTAATATTTAATGCATTAATATTTTTGTAAATAAATTTTCAATAATCAATTTAGTTTAAATTTAGGTTTTCAACTTTAATGTTTTTTTCTAAATAACTAAAATACATAAAAATTAGGTTTTTAGCATTTTTATTCTTTTCTCATTAAATACTTTTCTCATCATTATTATTATTAATTAATCAATGTTTTGTAAATAAATATGTAATTAATTAATTAGAGTAAATTAGGTTTAAACTTAAATATTTTTCTTTAACAAATTAAAAATAATTTAGAATTAGGGTTTCTAATAATAGTTAATTAATTCTCTTTATTTCCATTAAATACAAAAAAAACATAAAAAAATAATTTCTTTTCTTTATTTAATCATTAATTAATTTGTAATTTCAATTTAATTTCTTTAAAGGGTCCAACGCCCTCGCATCTTCGATTCTAATTTCTTTTCGCGCGTTTGTCTTTATTTTTTCGTTTTAAATTTATGTAATTTCCCCAAAGCCTTGTAATAGTAATTAGGACATTTACTTTCCGCACTTTTATTCAAAATAGGGTCTTTGTTAATTTGGCGATGTATAGACTCGCGCCTTGTAATAGCGTAGGACTTTTATTTTCCGTATTTTAATTTCCGCACCTTTTAACTGCTAATCACATGAAAGAATGAATGGCCCAAATAAAATCAAAGCGTAGCTCACCCAATGCATGATCAAGATAAAACATAAACTGAAAATGACATACAATTCACACACCACTCTTAGGGTATGCCTCACTGTTGCCTTGCCCCTCGAATCGTGGTCGCCGAGTATAGGACGTTTTAGTAAGTCCTTATGTCCATGAACATGGCATAAGGGTAGCTTCTAAGGTGTCCTACTGTTGCTCTGGTGATCACCCTGTTGCCTCGCCCCTCGAAACGTGGTCGTCGACTATAGGACGTCTTAGTAAGTCCTTATGTCCATTGATCTAGTTGCCTCGAAACAAGTTGCCTCGAAACGGTTGCCTCAGAATAGTTGCCTCAGAATAAAAAGATCAATGGCATAAGGGTAGCTTCTAAGGTGTCCTACTATTGCTCAGTGACCACACTGTCCCTACAAACGAATTGACCCGAACACCTCCAACGGTGGTGCTACCTACCTCTCAATGGTGGGATGGCACTACCTTAAGGACATTTACACAGCCTAATTCCTTAGGGTAGGTAGACGACTCGTAGATACTTGCTCTAATTCAAAACAAATCAAAAACTTCTTTTCACACCGACACTTTTCAAAAAGCTTTCAAAAACAATTTTTCAAACACTCTTGAGGACTGATACAAGAGTCGATCTGAAACTTTAAACGAAACTTTTTCAAACCCACGCACTTTTGAAAAGCAAACAAACATTTTGAAAACACAAATGAGCAAATATCTAAGAGCCCATGGATAACCATGGATAGAAAGGGTGCTAACACCTTCCCTTTCTATAAATCTACCTCCCGAACCGAGAAATTATCTCATAAGGAATTTTGCTGTGCTTTTGTCCTGTCCATGTTGGAGAAAATAAAAGACGGTGGCGACTCTTGCTTACCGCGACATACGCGATCCAGCTTTAAACAGTCAGTTCTAAATCCACCGATCACAGAACTGAAGACTCTATTGGGGAAACCATTAAAGTGAGGTGTACCTTAGGACTAAGATCACTTGTGTTTTCAATTGTTGTGCTTATTTGCTTTATTATTGTGGGACCGTCTCGGGAGTTCTATAGATCCTAACCCGGATCTGGGGGATACCTTCTTAGAAAGTAGCAACAAGGCTGTGAGGGAATTGTGTGGGGTATACCGACATGGTTGAAGCAGTCTGCTACGTTGATGTGGCACTTTGGTGTGTATCGGTAACCCTTGAGTCCAGTCAACGAGAGTACGGGGCCGCCGCATGGTGTCGTGAAGCATCAACTGACCTTAGGAACCTTAATTGAACCATCTTGGCCTCTTTAGGGTAGTGAGATAACTGACTTTGGTGCAGTCCGAGGTTGGTTGATACTCGATACTACACTCAATTGAGGGTTGCTTTCCTTGAATATTTCGGTCGCCAGTTCAGTGGCTAAATCGAAACGATGAACAATGAAAGCAATCCGGTGATATTGGGACCCTTAGAACCCGGTTTCTTCTAATAGGACAGGTTGAGCCCACCAACTTCAAGAGGGTAATACCCAGACCCCATGCTGGCCTAAACTCTAAGGGTTGTGGTGTGACTTGTGTTCCTTATCATGTTTGCCTTTGTAAATATTTGTGGTGTGTTTAATCATAGCATCATAACATCATACAGCATCATATGCATTGACTAACCATTTCAGGGGTTCGAATCTTCATCTTTGTTCTTGTTTTGTAGGACATGGAAACTGTTCGCAGAAAGACAATTCAGATCAGCCTTGTAAGGATCCCTCCTCAGCTTAAGGAGCTTATATCCAGGATTCCCGAGAGCTCTTCATTCAGTGAGAGACATGGAAGACTCATCAGCTTGGTCAACACCAACATTGAGGAAGATATGATAAAGGTCCTGTTCCAGTTCTTTGACCCTCTGCATCACTGTTTCACTTTCTTGGATTATCAACTGGTACCTACATTGGAAGAGTTCTCCCGGCTTCTGAAGATCCCTATCCTTGATCAATTACCCTACAACGGTACGGAAAAGGAACCCAAACTTAAAGAGATTGCTAAAGCACTACACCTACAATCATCTGACCTTAAGGGACATTGGGAAGTTAGAACTGGTATCAAAGGGTTCTTAGCCAGGTTTCTGTTCGAGAAGGCCCAAGAATGTTGGAACTCCCTTGACCTACAAGCTTTTGAAGAAGTTGTGGCCCTCCTTGTCTATGGTTTGGTGTTGTTCCCTAATCCAGATCAGCTTATAGATATCAGTGCTGTCCAGATCTTCATGTCCAGGAATCCTATACCTACGTTGCTTGGGGACATCCTTCACTCATGTTACACTCGAACCATGAGAAAAAGAGGTGTTCTTATGTGCTGCACTCCTCTCCTGGGAAGGTGGTTTATTTCGCACCTTCCACAATCAGTCTTGAAGAATGAGCGGGGTTTGAAATGGTCACAACGATTGATGACTCTTACACATGCTGATATACATTGGTGCTCTCGGTCCAGAGAGGATGTCACTATCATTGATCGTTGCGGGGAGTACCCTAATGTTCCTTTACTTGGAATCAGAGGAGGTATTACCTACAACCCGTGTCTGGCTTGGAGACAGTTTGGTTATGCTCGGAGGGACGGCCCTCATGACATGTTAATTCCTGACATAGTTTTTGACTTCGACAATGATGCCCAAGGACTTCGCCAGAGATTTATCAGAGCTTGGAGAATGCCAAGTAGGATAGACAGCAAGACCCTGGGGCACAGGAATTCCATCCCGTTGGAGCCTTATCTCAAGTGGGTACGCGCCCGCTCCCAGAAGTTAGTAATGCCATATCCTCATGTTCTCCCGGTGATCAAAGAGCCAGTCTTGGAAGGAGAGGTGTCCTGCACCATTCAACATCCTGACATGCCCACGTCCTGGGAAGAGATGCAGAAGAGCTGGATCCAGCTTAAGGAAGAACGGAATTCTCTTGAGACCAGTCTACATGCTAGTGAGAAGAAGGTCTTGGAGCTCACCCGCCTACTGCACGAGGAAAGGAATCTCAACACCTACATTGCTCCGAAGAGGATGCGTAGTGTCTTTTGGGATTGATTTGCTTTTGTAATTTTTTGCCCATGAGGCCCTGATGTACTGAACAATTATTTCCTTAATGATAACGTGTGTTCCTTTTTGTCTACAACAAATTTGAACTTTCGAACCCTTGAATGCATTGCATAAACACATATCATTCATCATGTGCATAGCAGGTACTCTTATTTTCAGGTTGCTTACTGTTCTTCGCTGTTTATTTCAGCATCATGAACCCCGAATCATCTACCGAGCTGTCTATCAAGGCCCTTCAGGCGCAGAACGCACAATTTCAAGAGTTGATCATGGGTTTGGCTCAAGGTCAAGAGGAGCTGAAGGCTCTGCTGGTTAAGAAGAAGAAGAAGAAGATAACTGTTATATTCAACACGGGCCGAAGATTTGGTAACACACTGCAGAATGAGGAAGTTGGTTCTTCTGTAGGCAAAGACAGTCCCCAGGGGGGGAGAGGTCCTAGTCCGGTAGTCTCTGACAACGAGACTGATTTTAATGAGGAACAATATCCTCCAGCTGAAGACCGGTACAAGCAATTGGAAGACCGTCTGAACACCATGGAAATTCAACAAGTGCCTGGCTTGGATTTCGGAGACTTGGGTTTATCTTCTGGTGTGATCATCCCTCACAAGTTTAAAGCACCGTCTTTCGCCAAGTATGACGGGGCGTCTTGCCCTAAGTTACATCTCAGATCTTACGTGCGGAAGATTCAGCCGTATACAGTGGATAAGAACTTGTGGATCCACTTCTTCCAGGAGAGTCTTTCAGGGACTCATCTCGAATGGTTCTATCAGCTGGATGGAACCAAGGTTCGTAACTGGGAGGAGTTGGCTACTGCTTTTTACAAGCAGTATCAATATAATGCCGACCTTGCTCCTACACGTACCCAACTCCAGGGTATGTCGCTAGGATCAGGCGAAGGTTTTAAAGAGTATGCGCAGAAGTGGAGGGACCTGGCTGGCAGGGTGCAACCTCCGTTAACCGACCGTGAATTGGTAGATATGTTCTTGGGGACCCTCTCCGGGCCGTTTTTCAATCATCTTATTGGCAATTCATCTGCAGGGCTCACTGACCTCATTCTGACTGGGGAAAGGATAGAGGCTGGTATGAAGTCAGGTAAGATTCAGAAGGGTGCAGCTTCAAGTTCTGAGAAGAAACCTTTTAAGAAGGAGGCCAGTGCTGTGTATGGGCCTAGAAGTCAAGATAAACTAGAGCGCCGCCAAGCTGTCAACGCGGTGGTGATTGCTAAACCTGCTGCCGCTCCTCGGCAAACCAATCAACCCAGGGCTGAAAGACCCAGAAGAGAATTTACCCGTCTAAGTATGACCTTGTCAAAAATCTTGCCGCAGCTGCTATCAACCAACTTGGTGACCGTCCGAGAGGCTCCGAAGGTCGTGAATACTGCATCTCCTAAGTATAATCCAAATGCTCGCTGTGCTTATCACTCCGATAGCCCGGGGCATTCTACTGATGATTGTTGGGCCCTAAGGAATAAGGTGCAAGACCTTATTGATGCGAAGGAGATACAATTTGAGGCGCCTGAGAGGCCAAATGTTGTGACTGCTCCTATGCCTCAGCATGGAGTAAATGCCGTTGATGAAGATTTGTATGCAGTTTCTGTGAATGATATGGCTACCCCTCTATTGACTGTTAAGAGGAACCTGTTGCTAGCTGGTTTATTTCCGGGTTGTAGCGAGGGTTGCCTTTTGTGTGCTATTTCCCTTACTGGTTGTCCGTTGCTGAAGTTAGGCATCCAAAGCCTGATGGATAGCAAGGAGATTTTGTTCAAAAAGACCGCTGTTCCTTATGTTCCCGTTGAAGAAGTATTCGTCGTTACAATTTTCAACAATCCAATCAAGGCTCCCCCGAGGAAGCCAGTTAAAATCATGACTGTTGCACCCATTGTTATTACTGTTCCGGGGCCCCTCCCCTATGAATCTGACAAGGTTGTCCCATGGCACTATGGGGCAGATGTATATGTACTTGGAGTGAAGCAGGAGTTCAACACCGGTACCAGCATCAGCAATATCACCGGTCCAGCTAAAGTAACCCGCAGTGGCAGGCTCTTCTCGCCTGACATTGCGCCACCAGTTATTCGAAGACCTCTCATAATTACACTTGCAAGTACGCCCGTTTCCACTACTGATCAAGTTGTTTCCCCTGCTGCCGAGTCATCTAATTCTCGGGGAAAAGGGATTGATGATGAGCCTGCCCGGATGGAGGCACCAAAGTCTGTGAATGTTGAAGCCTCCCAGCAAGAGATGGAGGAAATTCTTAAGATAATCAAGAAGAGCGACTTCAACGTCGTTGAACAGCTGGGGCATACCCCCTCCAAGATCTCAATGCTCTCATTGCTGCTATGCTCAGAGGCCCACGCCAAGGCCTTGATTTCATTTCTGAAGACGGCCCATGTGCCACAAGAGACCTCTGCAGATCAATTCACTGACTGTGTGGCCAATTTGACAGCTGACAATGGGTTGGGTTTCTCGGATGCTGATCTTACCTCCAAGGGAAAGAACCACAATGATGCCCTGCATGTCTCTATAGAATGCAGGGGCACTACTCTCGCACACGTGTTGGTGGACACCGGCTCTTCCCTGATGTGTTACCCAAGAAGGCCTTAGACCGGTTGGATTGTGAGGGCCTGGAGCTGAAACCTAGCAACATCATTGTCCGAGTCTTTGACGGATCTAAGAGGATGGTTCATGGTGAGGTAGACATTCCTATTCGTGTGGGTTCTCAAGTATTCGATTCAACTTTCTATGTGATGGATATTCGTCCATCTTATTCCTGTTTACTGGGTCGACCTTAGATTCACAAAGCTGGGGCCGTGACCTCTACTCTACACCAGAAGCTCAAGTACCCTGTCAGAGGGAAGATCGTTACTGTGCAGGGGGAGGAGGAATATATGGTTAGTCATCTGAATTCCTTCCGGTATATTTAGATGGACGGGGAGTTTATTGAAACCCCCTTTCAACATTTTGAAGAGGTACCTCCAACATTGGCAGCAGCAGAAGCAGTGACCGAAGAGAGTTCTCCTTTGAAGATGGCCTCCTTAAAGGACGCCCGGGCTGTAATCGAGAAAGGTGAATGTGCTAACTGGGGCAGGCTCCCTGATTTCACTCCTAAAACTGACAAGTTTGGACTGGGTTTTACTGCAGAGGCTCAGAGGGCTGTGCGCAAAGCTAGGATCGGAAGACCTCCTGTGCTCATCACAAATCCAGGAGTGAACGCTATTGGGGATGAAGACGAAGTGGAAGAATCAGAGTTCGATAGCTGGATCTACCTGACGACTGACGGTGGATTGAACAATTGGACCGTAAAGGATCACATACCTGTTACTTTTGTTACGCAGTAATGAATTCCTTTGTTTTTGTTATTTGTAATAAACAATGAATTGAAACTTTATGGCTCGGTGTCTTACCCGGGGCACCGTGGCTTCATTTGTGAGGGCTTATTAACTGTCATTTCCATATATCATGAATAAAGATCTTGGACATTTTTTTTCGCATTTCAAATCTTGTGCTCCCTTTCTTTCTTTCTTTCTTTATATATTGCAAAACAGCTATATTTACACACACTCACCTATACAGGTTTCAATCCACTCTGGATCTCACTGGTAACGACTCTGCTACTGCCAGTTATGACTTCGAAAATCCGATCAACTTAGCCGAAGACGAAGGTGAAGATGATTGCGAAGTGTCTGGCGAGCTTGCAAGACTGTTACTCTAGGAAGAGAGGGAAATTCAACCACATGAAGAGCCAGTGGAAACGATAAATCTGGGTACTGAGGCAGATAGAAAGGAAGTTAAGATTGGTGCCAATCTAGAGCTCAGCGTGAAGCAACGGTTGACCTAGATGTTACATGATTATGTGGAAATCTTTGCCTGGTCCTACGAAGACATGCCTGGGTTGGATACCGAAATTGTGGTCCATCACTTGCCTACCAAGGAGGACTGCCCTCCGGTTAAGTAAAAGGTCCACCGTATGCGTCCAGAGATGTCTGAGAAGATCAAAGCTGAGGTTATGAAACAGTTTGATGTCGGGTTTCTTGCAGTGACTTCTTACCCTCAGTGGGTTGCCAATGTGGTGCCGGTGCCGAAGAAAGACGGTAAGGTCATAATGTGTGTTGATTACAGGGATCTGAACAGGGCCAGCCCCAAGGATGACTTCCCCTACCTCACATTAATGTTCTGGTTGACAATACTGCTCAGCACAAGGTGTTCTCTTTCATGGATGGTTTTTCAGGGTATAATCAGATCAAGATGGCTCCGGAAGATATGGAAAAGACTACCTTTGTTACTCAGTGGGGCACCTTCTGCTACAAGGTCATGCCATTTGGGTTGAAAAACGCTGGGGCAACCTACCAACGTGCCATGGTTGGTTTATTTCATGACATGATCCATCATGAGATTGAAGTGTATGTTGACGATATGATTGCAAGGTCCCAAACTGAGGAGGAACACCTTGACCATCTGCAAAAACTGTTTGACCGTCTGAAACTGTACAAGCTGAGGTTGAACCCGAACAAGTGCACCTTTGGGGTAAGATCTGGAAAATTGCTAGGCTTCATCATAAGTGACAAGGGTATTCAAGTGGACCCTGCCAAGGTTAAAGCCATTCAAGAGATGCCAGTTCCCAAGACAGAGAAAGAAGTCAGAGGCTTTCTAGGACGCCTGAACTATATTGCCCGGTTCATCTCGCATCTAACTGCTACCTGTGAGCCAATCTTCAAGCTGCTGAAGAAAGATCAGGTAGTACGTTGGAATGATGAATGTCAGGCCGCTTTTGACAGGATCAAAGAGTATCTCCAAGAACCACCCATTCTTATGCCACCGGTTGAAGGGAGACCTCTGATACTATACCTGACAGTACTTAACAACTCAATGGGGTGTGTGCTGGGGCAGCATGACGAGTCTGGCCGAAAAGAGCACGCCATTTATTACCTTAGCAAAAAGTTTACCGACTGTGAGACCCGATACTCACTACTCGAGAAAACTTGCTACGCTTTGCTATGGGCTGCTCGCCGGTTGAGACAGTATCTGCTGACTCACACTACCTTGTTGATTTCAAAGATGGATCCTATAAAGTACATATTTGAAAAGCCTGCTCTGTCTGGGAGAATAGCAAGATGGCAAATGATCTTGACAGAATACGACATCTAGTACACGACTCAGAAAGCTATCAAAGGAAGTGTATTGGCAGACCACTTGGCACATTAGGCAGTAGACGACTATCAGTCAATGAACTTTGAGTTTCCAGATGAGAGCATCATGATAGTGATCGATTGTGAAGTACCTGGACCGGATGAAGGACCTGAGGAAGGATCCCGATGGTCTATGCACTTTGACGGAGCCTCCAACGCTTTGGGTAACGGCATTGGCGCTATGATCATATCCCCTCAAGGCACTCATACTCCACTTACTGCCCGGCTATGTTTCAACTACATCAACAACATGGCGGAGTATGAGGCATGCATCATGGGTCTTCAAGCTGCGATCGACTTAAGGATCAAGTTTCTGAGTGTCTTCAGAGATTCCGCTCTCGTGATCAATCAGATCAAAGGCGAGTGGGATACGAAACATCCAAATCTTATTCCTTACAGAGAATGTGTGTTGATATTGATCCCCCATTTCACAGAAATAACTTTTGAACATTTCCCAAGAGAGGAGAATCAGTTGGAGTACGCGTTAGCTACGATGTCTTCTATGTTCAAAGTCAAATGGGACAATGAGGCTCCCCGGATCATCATCTGGAAACTGGACGAACCGGCATACTGTTATGATCTTGAGGCTGAGGTAGTGACTGAGAAACCTTGGTAACATGAGGTGAAGAGATACTTGGAAGCTTAGGAATACCCTGAAGGTGCGTCTGTCAACGATAAAAAGTTTCTGAGAAGGTTCGCAGCGAAGTTCTTCCTCAGCAACGGCATCCTGTACAAGAGAAACCATGATTCAACCTTACTGCGTTGTGTGGATAAGACTGAAGCAGAAAGGATCATGGCGGAGCTACATGAAGGTACCTTCGGAACACATTCCAGTGGACACACCATGGCAAAGAAAATCCTTCGGGCAGGATATTACTGGTCCACTATGGAAGCTGACTGCTACCAACATTCTCGGACGTGTCATAAGTGCCAGATTTATGCAGATAAGGTGCACGTTCCTCCAGTTCCTCTGAATGTCTTGACAGCACCTTGGCCTTTTGCAATGTGGGGCATAGATATGATCGGCGAGATTAAACCTACGGCATCCAACGGGCATCGCTTCATCCTGGTGGCGATTGATTACTTTACAAAGTGGGTTGAAGCAGCTTCCTACGCTACAGTAACCAAGAACGTTGTGGCACGGTTCATTCGGCATAACCTGATCTGTCGATACGGCGTCCCAGAGAGAATCATTACAGACAATGGTACCAATCTTAATAACAAGATGATCACTGAGCTCTGCGAGCAATTTAAGATACAGCACCACAACTCTTCTCCTTACCGGCCGAAGATGAATGGGGCTGTAGAAGCAGCTAATAAGAATATCAAGAAAATTGTGTAGAAGATGACAGTGACCTATAAAGATTGGCACGAGATGTTACCGTTTGCTCTACATGGGTACCGTACCTCAACAAGGACGTCAACCGGGGCAACTCCTTTCTCCTTGGTCTACGGCATGGAGGCAGTCTTACCGATCGAAGTGCAGATACCCTCTCTCCGGATAATGAAGGATGCAGATCTGAGCGAAGACGATTGGATCCAGACTCGACTTGATCAGTTAAACCTAATTGACGAAAAGAGACTTACTGCTATATGTCATGGTCAGACGTATCAAAAACGGATGATCAGGGTATTTAACAAGAAAGTCAAACCACAAGAATATCAAGTTGGGGATCTGGTAATCAAACGTATCATCCTTCCTCAGAGTGATCCCAGGGGCAAATGGACCCCTACATACGAAGGGCCATTTGTGGTTAAACATGTGTTCTCAGGAGGAGCCATGATCCTAACCACCATGGATGGTGACGACCTTCCTCACCCCGCCAATGCAGACATAGTAAAAAGATACTACGCATGATAAAAGACCCGCTAGGTTGACATACCTAGGCAAAAATTAGGGCTTCACGGCGAACCAAAAGGGTTCGGGCAAAATGAAGGGATGAAATGAAAAAAATCTGTACACCCGGCAAGTCGAAAACCTGAAAAGGCGGCTTGGGCAAAAATGGGTATCCCAGTGGACTGAAAACCCGAAAGGGCGGTCCAGGAAAAAGTTAGGGATTAAAGCGTAATACTATGTCTCATTGGATCACTTTGCATCCAGAATCCGGTATCAGCCATCAAGTTCAAACGGCATCAATCAATCAGCTTCATCTTCAGCTAGGTCATCAAGTGATGAGACGCTCGAAGATATAAAGGCGATAGCAGAGTTGGAACCCAGTGGGATTATTCTTTTCACATAGCTGTTTTGTTTTCCCTTTGTACAAATTGTATAAACTCTTTTGTTCGGCGGCGTTCTCCTACTAGAACGTTAGCCTCTTGTACATAAACGCCTATTTACAGGCAAATTCAAAAATCAATATAAATTCACTTTTTAGATCAATTGCCAATTGTTTTTCCTTTCCGTTATGTTTTGCGAAGAACGTCCAAGGTTCAATTTGTGATATATGTATTTGACAATAATTGCTAACTCATAAATATTTGCATACGAAACAAAGGATTAATTACAGGTAACATTAGAAACAGGGGCAATAATGAGTTGTCTAAGCGATCTAATTGCTCTGTCCACCAAGGTACCAAGGTAAGTTCAGCTGAAGAACATAACCAATATATCTTAATTCCCCAGAGAGTGGGCCAGCAAGTCAATACACTCTCCCCAAGCAGAGTTATCCTGTCAGCCTTAAGGAAGTTGGGAATCCTCCAACAGATCTCAACATTCCCCAACAGTATATACAGACATTCTTAACAAGCATCCCCGGCAGTCTTGATCTAAGATTGTTCCCTGGCGGTATACCGGACATTCAGTGGAGTCACTTCCCCAATACAGTTCAAAATTTCCCCAGGAGAGTCCAGTCTGAAGACTTCCCCAGGAAAGCTGAATCATCTCCCCAGCAGGAAGCTTATCCCCAGTAGATTCTGGAAGCTTATCCCCTGCAGAGCATGAACGCGTCTCCCGGGTTTATTCAAAGGTTATTTCCCTACCAGGATATAACTGGGTTATCCTCAGCCAATAACCATGGAAAGATCGTCCTCGGCGAAGTCTTCTTATCCCCAGCGGAGTCTATTAAAACTTCCAACATAATAACGGTATCCCCAGCGAAGTTATCATCAATACCTCAACAAAGTACCTCTCTCCCCACAGAGTATTGTTCCCCAGCAAGGTCGCTAGAGTAATTTCTCCCCGCAGAGTAATCCATTCGTCAAGTTTATTCCCCAACGGAGTTATCTTCTCCTGCCGGTATTCTTGCAATCATCATCCCCAGCGGAAACTACAAGGCACTATTCTTCAAACATCAGCCCAGGATTTAACTTCCCGGCATCCGTCAAGGATTTATTTTCCTAAGACGAAAAAATACATTTAAAAAACATCACATACATGCATATACGGATCAGACCATACAATCTCGTTTATGTTGAGAGCATCATTGCTTGATATATGTCATGCATTTCATACATCATGACATTGCATATAACTGACCCTTTACCGTTTCAGGGAAAGACGAATCAGTAAACACCGCTGACCACTCATATGACCTAGTAGTCCCCTCAAAAGAAAAAACTACATCTATGGAAGACTTTCGTCTGGTTCAGTTAAATCGACCCTAAGATTTTTCTGATTCTTATCCAGTCAAAGATATTCCAAGACTTTCGTCTGGTTCAGTTAAATCGACCCTAAGGTTTTTCTGATTCTTATCCAGTCAAAGTTAATCCAAGACCTTCTCTGGTTCAGTCAGATCGACCCTAAGATCTCCCTGATTCGTATTCCAGTTAAAGATATTCCAAGACTTTCGTCTAGTTAAGTTAAATCGACCCTAAGATTTTTCTGATTCTTATCCAGTCAAAGTTAGTCCAAGACCTTGCCTGGTTCAGTTAAATCGATTCCTAAAGATTTTTCTGATGCCGATCCAGTTAAAGGCCTTCTCTGGTCCAGTTAAATCGATTCCTAAAGATTTTCCTGATGAAGATCCAGTTGAAGATTCCAAGACCTTGCCTGGTTCAGTTAAATCGATTCCTAAAGATTTTTCTGATGCCGATCCAGTCAAAGGCCTTTTCTGCTCCAGTTAAATCGATTCCTAAAGATTTTTCTAATGAAGACTCAGTAGAAGACGTCCAAGGTTCTCTCATCGTTACTGTTGAGGTAGTAATCGTCCAAGGTTCTCTCATCGTTACTGTTGAGGTAGTAATTGCCCAAGGTTCTCTCATCGTTACTGTTGAGGTAGTAATCGCCCAAGGTTCTCTCATTGTTACTGTTGAGGTAGTAATCACCCAAGGTTCTCTCATTGTTACTGTTGAGGTAGTAATCGCCCAAGGTTCTCTCATCGTTACTGTTGAGGTAGTAATCGCCCAAGGTTCTCTCATCGTTACTGTTGAGGTAGTAATCTCCCAAGGTTCTCTCATCGTTATTGTTGAGGTAGTAATCGCCCAAGGTTCTCTCATCGTTACTGTTGAGGTAGTAACCGCCCAAGGTTCTCTCATCGTTACTGTTAAGGTAGTAATCGCCCAAGGTTCTCTCATCATTACTGTTGAGGTAGTAATCGTCCCTGATCCATTCATCATCCTGCTGAGGGTGCGTCTGAAGAGTTTAAAGATCCGATTCCTGTATCCAGTCAGGGCACATCTACCAAAAGGGTTTGAAGATCAACTCCTGTAACAGTCCATGTAATTATTTTTCTTTCTCAGGTATGCAAGTCCTCGCTAAGGAATCTCTTACGCGATCGACAACCTCCCGATGGCATCTATAAGCCCATCTTCCTATCCATCAATCTCCAAATGGCATCTATAAGCCCATTCCCGCCATCACACTGCTAACATGTGAGCGCAAATTTCTGGGCACTCTAGTGTTCAATCATCTTCTACCCTCGGATTACGAAAGGCACGCAAGCCAATTTGCATCCTCAGGTCTAAGAAGATTGAACAGGGGCAACTGTTGTACCCCAAAATTTGCCCTCCCATATTCTTCAAGATTTGCCAAGATCAAGGTCCAAAATCTCCCAAGGGTTGCACAGTCCAATTGCCTCCTAACAGTCAAAAATTAGGGTTTTGGTTCTGGCAAAGAAGTTGAAGTTTCCAAGGGTCCAAACAAGTCCCACATGCCTACATACATTGTCAAGCATCCATATGCCATGTTTCAAGACTCACAGCATCAAATTGCACAGTCAAAAACCCTAAATGCCTCACAGTCAACTGCAGGGGCAAAATGGTCATTTGACAGTCAAAAGTCAAAAATTTTGGTCAACATCTTATCTTGAAGCCACAAACATCATTTGATCAACTCTTGATCATGATTCTCAAAGCATGGCTCAAAAAGTCTCAAGATGCAAAAGTTTCTATTTTTGGACAGCTGAAAAAGTCAACTGCAAATTGACCAGGGCATAACTTCCACATGGTTTATCAGAAAAATCCCATCCAAAGCTCATTTTGAAGAGAATGACATTTCCTACAACTCATCTTCACACTTCAAGTCCAAGAAATGCTCTCACAAAAAGTTATCAATCTCAACATTTTAGGTCATTTTCAAAAGTCAACAAAAAGGCACTTTAAGTCAAAGACCATAACTTGAGATTGGTAAATCAAAATGACATGGTACCAAATAAATTGGTTAGAGGACTTCAAGACCTTTCCAAAATGTCCAAGAACATGATCAAATCTTAAAAATTGAGCAAGATATGCCTTGTGGAAGTTGGGAAAATTTTGGGAATTTTGAAAAGTCAACTTTGCACAAAAGGGTTCAAAAATGCTAATGGGCCACAATTTCTTCCATGAATCATTACCCAAAGGCCATGCACGACCCATTGACATCCAAGGGAGTTATTTTATCATTTTTGATTAATTATTTGAATTTTTATTATTATTAATTCACTTAATTAAAATTAAATATGAAAAAATAGCAAATAATACCTTTCCAATCTTTTTGTGCAGATATTTCACTCATAATGAATCAAATATTTCGTGCATACTCAAAAAGGCAAGATTTCTCATGATTGGCAATAGTTTCATGGCAAAGAGATTTGAAAAAAGATCATGAAAATCAAATATTCAAAATCATCAATGCAAAGGCTTTGGGCTTGATTTTTCTGACCTAATCCATTCACATACATAAGCATAAGTGAAACCTAATGCCAAGAACACAGAGGCTGCACCCAAACACAAGAACAACTTTGCACTTTTTTCCTAAAAATCTCAAAACTGAAAACCTAGCTAGAGCATAATTCAAGACTGCAAAACCATTCCACTACGCTCCTGACACTACCAGGAAGCTATTCCAATCGAAACCAACCCTCCATACTCAAGGAATTGGTAAAACAGAATCAAACTTTTCATAAAATTATTCTTAATCGTGTTTTGATTTCTAGACATGTTCCATGCATTTTGATGATTGATTTACACTAACATGATCTCTCTGAAGCTATTGGTACCATCCAATTGAATTATAGGCACTTGTACATGAATCCACCATGAAAGCTTTTTAGGGTTTCAGAGCTCCATATTTGGGGTTTTACGTATATGGTAAAATTAGGCAACGAAACCTGTACCATTGGATTCAGGACATCCAAACGAATTGATCTCACTATTCGCGCCCAATTTATATTTCCATATATGCTAATCGCTATTTTTCAGGTTCTGCACTTGGTGGGGGTTTAAAACCCCCGCTATCCATTTGTTAATTTCATGCAAAACGAAGAAACAATGGAGAAGATGCTGGCGTGGATTGACATGATTGGTAGATTTGAAAATTAGCGCGTTTTTGATTTATTCCAGCATAATATTTGTTTTTCCATTATATTATTCATATTCCATTTAACTAACAAAGATAAGCGTTGGTTGGATTGGTTGATGTGTTGTCATGCAGGCAATGGGACCTGGGTTCGATTCCCAGGTCCCCCATAATTTCAATGATTTTTGTCAAAACATGTTCCAGCGCTACACTCATTCAATGGTTCATCATGCAACCTCACCTCCTATCCTTCCAGGTGCCCAGGAGATCAATCCAATGGCCAGAATCTGGAGACCATCATGCACGCTCAGTCAACCACAAGCACGTGATCATTGGAAAGTCAAAAAAGGCCAGATTTCTTGGGCCAAGTTGCTTCAACAACACCTCCAAATTGGGCCTGAATACCCCCCTTGTTTGTATTTTCTTTCTCTCATTTTTTCTCTTTTATTTATTTTAATTATTTTAATTGTTTCTTTTAATTCACAAAATAATTTTCATAAAACCAAAAAATCAGAAATCATGAAAATAAAAATATGTTTTGTTTAATATTTAATGCATTAATATTTTTGTAAATAAATTTTCAATAATCAATTTAGTTTAAATTTAGGTTTTCAACTTTAATGTTTTTTTCTAAATAACTAAAATACATAAAAATTAGGTTTTTAGCATTTTTATTCTTTTCTCATTAAATAATTTTCTCATCATTATTATTATTAATTAATCAATATTTTGTAAATAAATATGTAATTAATTAATTAGAGTAAATTAGGTTTAAACTTAAATATTTTTCTTTAACAAATTAAAAATAATTTAGAATTAGGGTTTCTAATAATAGTTAATTAATTCTCTTTATTTCCATTAAATACAAAAAAAACATAAAAAAATAATTTCTTTTCTTTATTTAATCATTAATTAATTTGTAATTTCAATTTAATTTCTTTAAAGGGTCCAACACCCTCGCATCTTCGATTCTAATTTCTTTTCGCGCGTTTGTCTTTATTTTTTCGTTTTAAATTTATGTAATTGCCCCAAAGCCTTGTAATAGTAATTAGGACATTTACTTTCCGCACTTTTATTCAAAATCGGGTCTTTGTTAATTTGGCGATGTATAGACCCGCGCCTTGTAATAGCGTAGGACTTTTATTTTCCGCATTTTAATTTCCGCACCTTTTAACTGCTAATCACATGAAAGAATGAATGGCCCAAATAAAATCAAAGCGTAGCTCACCCAATGCATGATCAAGATAAAACATAAACTGAAAATGACACACAATTCACACACCACTCTTAGGGTACGCCTCACTGTTGCCTTGCCCCTCGAATCGTGGTCGTCGAGTATAGGACGTTTTAGTAAGTCCTTATGTCCATGAACATGGCATAAGGGTAGCTTCTAAGGTGTCTTACTGTTGCTCTGGTGATCACAATGTTGCCTCGTCCCTCGAAACGTGGTCGTCGACTATAGGAGGTCTTAGTAAGTCCTTATGTCCATTGATCTAGTTGCCTCGAAACAAGTTGCCTCGAAACGGTTGCCTCGGAATAGTTGCCTCGGAATAAAAATATCAATGGCATAAGGGTAGCTTCTAAGGTGTCCTACTATTGCTAGGTGACCACACTGTCCCTACAAACGAATTGACCCGAACACCTCCAACGTTGGTGCTACCTACCTCTCAATGGTGGGATGGCACTACCTTAAGGACATTTACACAGCCTAATTCCTTAGGGTAGGTAGACGACTCGTAGATACTTGCTCTAATTCAAAACAAATCAAAAACTTCTTTTCACACCGACACTTTTCAAAAAGCTTTCAAAAACAATTTTTCAAACACTCTTGAGGACTGATACAAGAGTCGATCTGAAACTTTAAACAAAACTTTTTCAAACCCACGCACTTTTGAAAAGCAAACAAACATTTTGAAAACACAAATGAGCAAATATCTAAGAGCCCATGGATAACCATGGATAGAAAGGGTTCTAACACCTTCCCTTTCTATAAATCTACCTCCCGAACCGAGAAATTATCTCATAAGGAATTTTACTGTGCTTTTGTCCTGTCCATGTTGGAGAAAATAAAAGACGGTGGCGACTCTTGCTTACCGCGACATACGCGATCCAGCTTTAAACAGTCAGTTCTAAATCCACTGATCACAGTTGGCATATACTTGTACAATTTGCTTTAGGCCTGCAATACTTATATGTACAATGGAGACAGGTTCAATGCTCAAGAATTGGAAAGTGGCAAAAGTTGAGCTTTTTCAAAATGGCAATGGTCACTTTATGCCATTTATGGAATTACAACTCGGGTAATGGCTCTAGGGATTGGATCAAAGCTTTGTCAACTTAGTAAGCATTAAATTAAGGAGTTAGGAACAAGTTTGGGACCTGTAAAGCATGGATTAGGCATCATCGGTGCTGATTGGAACTTTGTTCTTCATGAAATGGCTTTGACAAAAAGTGAGAAATTGCCAACTTCATCACTTCGATTCTCTCTACTAAAAAATGATCTTGAGGAGTTCTTGGACATTTTGGAAATCTTTAAATGTTCTATATAACTCATCTTTGAAATGCATTTCAATATACCTCTTGGAACTAGGTGAAAAATTGTCATGAAGTTGGGTCAAAAACCTGCCTAAATTAGGGTAGAATTTCACTAAGTTATTTAGTTCATGAGCATGTATTCATAAATTTATATCTTGATATCCAAGCATCTTTATGGAAAAGTGGGTGAAGCAAAGTTGTATATTTCATGGAGGTCTACAACTTTCATGTTGGGAACTTTCTTTGAATCATTGTGCATCATGGTGAAAAAATGGCCTAAAGTTGAGAAAAAATAAGAAATTTTCTATACTTAGAAAATTTTCTAAGTTAAGAAAATTTTCAAATTTAAACCCTAATCTTCAAACTTGGATTTCTTGATGAACAAGTTTCACATCTTGACATGTTTTGATGAATTTTGATCCTTGGCACTTGATTTTGACCAAAAAGTCAAAGTTTGACTTTTCAGTGTACAGTTGACTTTAGATCAGTTGACTACAAATTTCATCTGTCAATCCAATGAAATTCAAATGTTTTGAACCATGTAATTAGGTCAAGATAATGAAATTGAATCCTTTAAATCATGCTTTAACTCAATTGGTCATTTGCTAGGTTAAAAATCAGAAATTGCCCTTCCTTAGTCAAAACCCTATTTTTTTACCATTTTGCCCTTTTGGTGATTTTATCAAATTTCTTGAGGAATTGTGATCCAAATTTTACCAAATGATACATATAAGCTTAAAATATTGATGTGGATCAATAATTATGAAGTTTTACTGTAAATTGACCATGGTTGACTTTTTCCCCAATACAGCTGATTTTTAGGTCAACTGTCCAATTGACTGATCAAAAATATAGTTCAAAACTTGAAACTTGTCCTGAGTGATCTTAGTGATCCATAATGATGTTTGAAAGTCACATGAAGCATTGATAGTCCAAAAATCCTTGTGCAACCTCAAACCCTAATTTTGGGTCATCAGTGCATGATGATATGCCTTGAGCTGACCAAATCCTAATCCAGTCTTGAGTCAAAGAAATCTTGTGAGAAAAGTCTTGATAAATGAGAGGGAAAATTTTGGGGTACAACAATTTTTAAATCAAAAACTCATGGTAAATTGGTGATTAGAAGCCACATTATGAATTTCAAATTCTGACTTTGGAGAAAACTTCGGTTTCGAGGTACCATCTTTGAATCCATAGTGTTCATAACTCAGGGAGTCTTAGGCCATGATTCTTGAAGTATTTTAAATTTAAGGTCACAAAATTTACAATGTGAAAAGAGTGAGATCAGTTGGATTCTTGAGCCAGGAGTTGTGATGAGTCAATGTTGAGAAAAAGATACTCACTTTTTGTACTTAGAAAAATTCTAAGTTTTTCTTCAAAAGTGACCTATAATATCTTGGGTTAAAACAAGGCCTTCCTCCAAATTTGAGCTTTTATCATTGATGCTAGCTTGAAGTAGACTTCCCAAAGAGCATTGTGAAACTTGAATCACTAAAAAATACCAAGTAATGAAAAAGTTATGGCCTTGTAAAATTTGTGAAAATTCATGAGGTGACCTATAATCATTTGAGTTCTTAACGCATCCTCCACTCATTTTAAACCTTTGCACATAAACGAAGAGTTGAATCTCACATCCTTAAGATCATTGTGTAAAAATAATGGGCTCAAGGGGATAAAAATTGACCAAGTTATGATTTTTCGGAGTCACATAAAGGAATTGGATGGCCTATCCAGAGAACTTGTAATCTTTCTCCATCATTAGGAATCTTCCACACCAAATTTTCTTGAAACTCTTGAAGTGATTAGTTGATAACCCTCTAAAGAGAAGCATGTCTTTGGAATCACTCAAAAATATCAAAATATGAGCAAGATATACCCCTTAGAAGTCCAAAACCCTAGCTTCTCAAGCACCAAAAAGACTTGGAAACCCTTTTTAATTTTGACAAGATTTCTTGCAAAATTACTTTTTCCATGTGAGAAGTTGTTGTGGATGAGAATAAGATCCTGAAATTCTGGCTGCAGATACTCAATGTCACGTTCAATGTTATGACACCGTATCTGACTTTCTATATAACAGTAAATACAAAAACAGTAAAGAACACAGTCAATTGTTTACCCAGTTCAGTGTGCAACAACACCTACTCTGGGGGCTACCAAGCCAGGGAGGAAATCCACTATAAGTGATGTTAATTCAGGAATAAACCAACCAGTTTATCTCCTTCACTTAAGACCTACCCAATGCAATTTCAATCTAAGTAAAACTTAAACATGAGTTCCTACTCACTCCCCCTCAATCACAGCAGTGATACATAAAACAATTTGACTAATGAATTGATGAAGACACTCTTCAGAAACATACACTTGATTAAGCTTCACAGCTTTTTAATCAAGCAACACAACCACTCTTGCTTCACAGCTTTGAGTGATACACACACTTAACTTGACTCTGCTTCACAACTTTAGTCAAGAAACATTCAAACACTCTTGCTTCAAAGCTTTGAGTGCTACACAACCCTTACAATTAAAAACCTATTCCAAGTCACTTATCACAATGATAATTGCTTGGAGTACAATAATTAAACCTATACAGTTTACAAATGATCTTCTGACCAAAAAGGGATTACTTGCAAAACAGCAGCTCTGTTGAATATATAGCAGCTGCAACTTCAGTTAGGGTTTCCACAAAAACCTAGGGTTAATTCCGTTTGACCTTAAGACTAGGTCACAGGACTCTATTAACCAGGTTAGGGTTGAGCTAGGTTAACCCAAAGAAAACGCAGGATTCTGTTCTGGAAAGACTGAGTTATTTTCCTGAAAAAACTCAGAATTAACCAAACTGAAAACCGGTTAGTTCAGAACAGGATGTCTTAACATCTGTTATGACATCTGAGAAAACCTGTCTACTGATTTAGGAAAATGTGATCATTTTGCAAAATGCTCAGATACACACTTATAAACATCAGTACCTGTATGACAATATTTTTCTGCAAAGGTACCTAATGAATCAGTACAACTAAACTAGAATGTTATGACATCAGTCATGACATTCACACATACACACTTGGGTTTTACCAAAAATGCAAGCCAATAACTAAACAACTACAAACTCCCCCTTTGGCAGATTTTTGGCTAAAGACCCTAAGCAATCAGAGATAGATAGCAGCAGAAATAAGTGACTGCAGAAAAATAGAATGTCTAATTAAGCAGGTACTAATTAAGTAAGTACCAAAATATTCTCCCCCTCTTTAGCCACAAATGGGCCAAAGATACATGTTCATAAAGATTATACAGTTATCCAAAAATAATAAGAGCAGCAGCAGAGAAAAAAACTGAACACACTTCCAAACTCCACCAGATATCAGCACCAACCAGCAACACCACCAAACAGCAACCAACCTTTAAGCACTGTCATCAGACTCAGAGGAGCTAGTTTCTTCAATGTTGAGATGACCTTCAGCTTCTACACCTTCTTCCCTTCTGTTTCCTTCAGCTTCCTCCTTTTCTAACCTGGCAATTAGGATTTCTAGGGTCTTTTTCCTAGCTTCCAGCTCTTTGCAGGTCTCTTTTAAAACAGCTATGACATCAGATGTCTTGGACTGGGTCTTCACAGACGATGTCTCAGCTGATGTTATGACAATATCTGGAGCATGAGATCCCTGAAACAGTTTGTAGTGCAACCCAAGGGCAGGAGCTCTTTTGCAGGCTGTATCTCTTGCCACCAGGATATCAGGGTATTGTGCAAGGATAATTCCACAAAGGAGGGAGGGAAAGGCGATTGGTCCTTTGACAGCATAACTACCAGCATGCTTTAAAGTTTGTTCAAAGATGTACCTGCCATAGTCAAAAGCAGTCTTGGTTCCCACAGCATAAATAAATCTCCCCAATCCTGTGGAGATAGTTGATTTATAATTTGTAGGCACCCAGTTGGCTGCACCAATCTTGTGCAGGATGGCAAATTTCATGCTGAGTTTGCTGGCATTCAGCTTGCCTTTCAAGGGCCAGCACTTCACTTGCCTTGCTGTGATGGTTTGACAAACTTCATTGTCAGTGACCTCCAGATCAGGACAATCCTCATTTGTTCTTCCAAGAAATTTGTTAATTTATGATGGAGAGAACTTGACCCTTCTTCCTCTAACAAAAACACTTTCAAAGTCAGCTGACCTTCCATCAGCACAATCATTAGACAAGTTCACTACAAACTCCTTGACCAGATTTTCATAACACTTGTTAAATTTTATCACTGTCTTCATCAGTCCAGCATTCTTGATCAGGTCCATGATGTCTTTGCACTCCAAGGCATCATTGTGGAGTTCTCTTTCTAAAGCTATTCTCTTTAAGCAAACATACTTCCATCTGTTTGCATTGTCAGGATGATGAAAAGAGATGTTGTCTGTTGGGACTTCAGGCACTCTAGCAATTTTGCTGGAGGGGAGCTTCCTTCTGATAGGAATTTCTTCAACATCAATCTCAAATTCTGATTCCTCATCAGAATCAGAAGATTCAGGTTCTTTTCTCTTCTTTGAAATTGGTTCTCTAGCAGTATGCACCTGGGCCTTCTTCCCTTTTGTCTGAATACTTTTCTCAGCCATGCCTTCAGCCTTGGATTTCTTAACAGCAGGTTTATCTTTGGACACACATTTTGCATCATTCTGATTACCCTTTCTTTTCATCAATCTCCTAGCTATGCTAGGGTTTACATTAGAAATCAGAGCATTATCTGAGTAATCCTCATCCACATCAATGATAGGTGGATCAGCAGTCTTTTCTGAAGGGTTCTAAATGTTGTCATTTTGTGTCACAACATTCTCAGAGACATCTACATTCTCAGAGACGTCCAAATTTGGGCTTCCTGATTGATTTAAAGGGATAGAAATCCCCGGTACAGGTTGGTTTCCGCTTAGTATACTAGTAACAAGCCTAGCAATAGCTTGATGAACTTGAACTGATCCTTCTCTATTTGGTACAGAAGAAGAAGGATGAGAAGGATTACCAGAGGCTGCAGCTTGAGCTCTTCCTGCATGTCTAGTTCTTAGCTTTTTGACTTTGGCTGGGTCAGTTGCCATCTCTCTGAGAGGAGTGACCTCAAGAACTTCAGATTCTATGAATGTGGTGATTGCTCTAGAGTCTTGGTCAGATGATGAGGATGATGAGGATGATGAAGTCGCCTTGGTTGAAGATGATGTCTGAGACATTTTGATTGACTTTGAGCACCAGTAGCAATTTGAGAAAAAACTTTGATTGAGAGGAGGGAACAGGTTGCAGAGACGAGGGAGGTAGGAGGCAAACGAGAGTCTTTTCAACTTCTTAAGGATTTTGAAAGAATTGGGAAAACATATGATTAACCCACTAAAAATAGACTTAATAAAATTAACTCCTTCAACCCTTGTTTTAAGCAAAATTAATTGCTATAATTTCCCATGTTGGTAAATACCCAACCTGCCCCTCAAGTTTTCAAGTTTTTTTCCAACAAGAGCCTTGGTAGAAGAATCAGTCAGCTGAAGCTTAAAGATACCATGTTCCAGTTTAAATGACTTCTTCTTTACAAAGACAATGTGCTTGGTCCTGTTATGCTGAATAGGGTTCATGGAAATATTGATTGTATTCAGATTGTCACAACACAATGTCACAACATCTTGTGAGACATTATACTCAGTGAGCATCTGTTTTGACCAGATATTTTGAGAATAGTTTTTCCAAGCAACAACTATTTCCGCACAGAGTTGGGAAGGCATTCTTTTGATATGAATCATAGTTCTGGTTGATTCTTGAATGATTTTCTTTTTGTCCACTCCATTTTGATGGAGAGTTATAGGAGAGGAGACTTCACGCCTCATTTCTTCAGGGAAACAGAATTTATTAGACTTGTTATTTCCAACATCCTTGTCATGATAACTTATGGTTCTGACAACACATCCTTCTTCAAGTTTATTTTCCACATCATAGACATTATTAACCTGTAGTTCTGGAGTCCTTCTGACTGCTTCCATAGAGATATCTCTTTTCATTCTTCTTAGATGAAGATGACCAAGCTTATGCTGCCACAGTTTCATCTCTTTTTCTTCTTTGGTAATTGGACACATAGTGGAGTTATCAGTGTTCTCAGGCTGCCACAAGTAGCAGTTATCTTTGGATCTGATTCCTTTCATTACAACTTCTAGTTTTTCATTAATTACTAGACATTCAGATTTTGAGAAGTTGACCTTGAATCCTAGATCACATAATTGACTGGTACTAATGAGATTAGCAGCCATCCCTTTTACCAGCAGTACTTTATTCAGACTTGGAACTCCAGGGCAGTCCAAATCACCAACTCCTTTGATTTCACCTTTAGCACCATCTCCAAAGGTCACAAAACTGGTGGTGTGATGTTTAACATTGTTGAGGAGGTTTTTGATTCCAGTCATGTGTCTGGAACATCCACTGTCAAAGTACCAGCCTTCCTTTGCAGACACTCTCAGGGAAGTATGGGCTATCAGGGCAGTAGCCTTTTTCTTCCAATGAGGAGTATGTGGTATCCTTTTTGGCTTAGGTTTAGCACCTGAGTTTTGATTAGGGTATCCATGAAATTTGAAGCAGAAGGGCTTTATGTGTCCATACCTCCCACAATGATGACATCTCCATCTTTGGTATTTTTTCTTCATGTATTTCTGATGTTGAGAGTTGTGTTGAGACATCTGCTTTGACAATTGTTTAACATGCCTGATCTTCTTGTCTGCACCAGATTTCTTAGCTTCCACAAATCCTAGACCAGATTTGTTTCCCACATTTTGTCCAACTTGAAGAATCTCTTCCAATTTATCTGATCCATTGGTCAACATCTTGACAGATTTTGTCATTTGGTTCAGTTGTGAGTTCAGTAATTGAACTTCCCCTTCTAGGTGACTTATAGTTTCAAGATCTGCCCCTTTTTCAGCCTCCAGCTTTATAATGAGTTTTGATTGTTTCTCATTCTGCACACAGAGTTCAGCACTTCTGATACACAATTTCTTGTAGGTATCAGCCAGTTCTTCAAATGTCACTTCTTCATCACTAGTGTCACTGTCAGAGGTGCAAACACTAGTTAGAGCAGTAACTAGTTTGGCAGATTCTTCTTCAGAATTACTTTCTGAATCACAGTCAGACCAAGTAACAGTCATTCCTTTCTTTTGTTTCTTAAGAAAGGTAGGACATTCAGCTCGAATATGTCCATAACCTTCACATCCATGGCATTGAATGCCTCTGCCTTGGTTTCCCTTTTCTTCTGATCTTGGTCTTCTGCTGAAACTGTCAATGTCAGAGGGAATGTTATGAACATTAGACCTTGACTTTGGATCCATTCTTTTGATGAGCTTGTTGAACTGTCTTCCAAGCATGGCTATAGCTTCTGAAATATTTTCTTCTTCATCCTCCTTGTTTTCAACATCAGTGTTGGATACAAGTGCTATGCTCTTGTTCTTCTTGTCACCATTATCAGTGATCCCCATCTCAAAAGTCTGAAGAGACCCAATAAGTTCATCCACTTTCAACTTGCTGATGTCCTGGGCTTCTTCTATGGCAGTTACCTTCATTGCAAATCTTTTAGGCAAGGATCTGAGAATCTTTCTCACCAATTTTTCTTCTGCCATTTTTTCTCCCAGTGCTCCTGAGGTGTTGGCAATCTCCAAGATGTTCATGTGAAACTCATGAATGGTTTCATCTTCCATCATTTTTAGATTCTCAAACTTGGTAGTCAACATCTGAAGCCTTGACATTTTTACTTTGGAAGTTCCCTCATGAGTAGTTTTGAGAGTGTCCCAAACTTCCTTGGCCAGTTCATATTGATGTACTAGTCTGAAAATGTTTCTATCAATTCCATTGAACAAGGCATTTAAAGCTTTGGAATTTCCCAGGGCTAACTCATCTTCTTCTTTACTCCAATCTTCCTCAGGCTTCAGACTGATTGTCCCATCTTTCTCAGTTATGGTGGGATGGATCCATCCTTTGTCAGCAGCTCTCCAAGCCTTTTTGTCCAGAGATTTTAAGAAGGCAATCATACGAGGTTTCCAGTAGTCATAATTAGTTCCATCCAGAATGGGTGGTCTATTTCCAAAAACTCCTTCTTTGTCCATAGTGCCAGAAAGTGATATCCCTAGATCTCACCCAGTAATACAGGCAGGGTGCCTGCTCTGATGCCAATTGAAATTCTGGCTGCAGATACTCAATGTCACGTTCAATGTTATGACACCGTATCTGACTTTCTATAAGACAGTAAATACAAAAACAGTAAAGAACACAGTCAATTGTTTACCCAGTTCAGTGTGCAACAACACCTACTCTGGGGGCTACCAAGCCAGGGAGGAAATCCACTATAAGAGATGTTAATTCAGGAATAAACCAACCAGTTTATCTCCTTCACTTAAGACCTACCCAATGCAATTTCAATCTAAGTACAACTTAAACCTGAGTTCCTACTCACTCCCCCTCAATCACAACAGTGATACATAAAACAATTTGACTAATGAATTGATGAAGACACTCTTCAGAAACATACACTTGATTAAGCTTCACAACTTTTTAATCAAGCAACACAACCACTCTTGCTTCACAGCTTTGAGTGATACACACACTTAACTTGACTCTGCTTCACAGCTTTAGTCAAGAAACATTCAAACACTCTTGCTTCAAAGCTTTGAGTGCTACACAACCCTTACAATTAAAAACCTATTCCAAGTCACTTATCACAATGATAATTGCTTGGAGTACAATAATTAAACCTATACAGTTTACAAATGATCTTCTGACCAAAAAGGGATTACTTGCAAAACAGCAGCTCTGTTGAATATATAGCAGCTGCAACTTCAGTTAGGGTTTCCACAAAAACCTAGGGTTAATTCCGTTTGACCTTAAGACTAGGTCACAGGACTCTATTAACCAGGTTAGGGTTGAGCTAGGTTAACCCAAAGAAAACGCAGGATTCTGTTCTGGAAAGACTGAGTTATTTTCCTGAAAAAACTCAGAATTAACCAAACTGAAAACCGGTTAGTTCAGAACAGGATGTCTTAACATCTGTTATGACATCTGAGAAAACCTGTCTACTGATTTAGGAAAATGTGATCATTTTGCAAAATGCTCAGATACACACTTATAAACATCAGTACCTGTATGACAATATTTTTCTGCAAAGGTACCTAATGAATCAGTACAACTAAACTAGAATGTTATGACATCAGTCATGACATTCACACATACACACTTGGGTTTTACCAAAAATGCAAGCCAATAACTAAACAACTACAGATCCCATATCAACAATAATCACCTCCAAATATTAATAATTGAGAGAGTTATGCACTTGTGATCAAGGAATCAAGAACTTGTCCAATTAAGTCAAACTTCTTCAATCAACCCTTGTATCTTTTGATTTTTTTTGACAAATTGAGGCATGATGAATCACGGTAGACCTTTTCATGATATTAATTTAAAGAATCTTCACTGATGAAGCTTTAATCTCAATGAAGCTTTGTTGGAGAAGGCATGGAAATAAACTCATGAACCTATGAATTCACCTGATGAAATGTGTTGTGTTGTTTCTTATAATATCATCAATTAGAGAAAACATTCATTGTATTTATTAGTTAAAAGTTAATCAATACAAAACATATATGATCACAATATACAAATCAAGGTTCCTGGTGATTCCTCATGAGCAAACCTAAAGATAGGGAGAAGAGCCAAACCCTAGTGTGTTCTTGTTGTGATTGAGTTGATATGAGATAATAGAGGAATCTTATGGGAGAAAATTGGGGTACAAAACTATTTAATGGATATTCGTCCATCCTATTCTTCTTTACTATAACGCCCTTGGATTCATGGGACAGGTGTTGTTACTTCAACCTTACACCAGAAGTTGAAGTATCCCATGAGGGGGGAAATTGTTACAGTTTGTGGTGAAGAAGAATATATGGTAAGCCATTTGAATTCTTTCAAGTATGTCAAGGTGGATGGTGAGTTCGTCGAGACTCCTTGCAAGACCTTTGAAGTTGTTTCTTAGGCAGCCTTAGTTGATAAAGTTGCTTTTGTTGTTCCTAAGACTCCATTGAAGATGGCTTCTCTGAAAGATGCTAGGGTTGTGGTTGAAGAAGGTAGTTGCACTGTTTGGGGTCAGCTTCCCGATATTCCTTACAAATCCGACAAGTTTAGTTTGGGTTTTACTTCTCATGCTCAAAGGGTTATATATCATGCCCGTGCTCATTCAGAGAGACTACCATTATGCATCAACAACAATGGAGTTCACGACAATCATATCAATGTTGTAGAAGATGATGAAAGTGGATGCGAGTTAGACAGTTTGATCTTCCCTTCTATCGGCAATGGGCTAAACAATTGAAAGGCCAAACTTCATAAATTTTTATCCATATCAACATTATTAACTCATATATGTCAATTGATCAAGATTGGACCATAATTCCTCAAGAAATTTGATAAGATCATCAAAAGGGCAAAATGGTCAAAATTAGGGTTTTGATTGAGAACGTGCAATTTCTAATTTTTTAACCTAGAAAATGATTGATTGGTTTAACTTATGATCTCAAGGTTTCAAATACTTCATTTTAACCTAATGGCACGGCTCAAAATATTCCTCGAGATCAATTGGTTGACAGATGAATTTCAACTGATGAAAAGTCAATTGTGCATTAAAAAGTCAAACTTTGACTTTTTGGTCAAAATCAAGTATCAAAGATCATAATTCATCAAGAAATCAAAAATTCAAGATTTCATTTTGAAAAGTCAAAATTTCTAAACTTAGAAATTTTTCTAAGTGTTGGAAATTCACATATTTTTTATAACTTTGAGCCAAATTTCCACCATGATGCAAGATGATTCAAAGGAAACTTCCAACATGAAAGTTGTAGATATCAATGATATCTAAAACATTGTAGAACACAACTTTTTATATAAATGCATAGATTTCAAGTTATGATTTTGATAAGACATGCTCACGAAACTTGAAAAAACATAGTGAAATTTTGTCCTAGTTTAGGCATGATTTTTACCTAACTTCATGGCAATTTTTCACATAGTTCCAAGATGAATCTTCAAAAATGTCAAACATAGAGGTTGTAGAAGATGTTACTAGCTTTCCAAAATGTCCAAGAACTCATTGAGATCATATTTTATCAAGCAGTATCGAAGGCAAGAAGTTAGGGTTTCATTCTTGAATTACAAGTCATTTCTTGATGAACATATAATTCAATTTCAATGTTAGGCTGCATAATCTTGCTTTGTAGGCATTATAAATTGTGTATATATACATTATTAATAGATTACATAAGCTTTTGAGCTATAATCCAAGTGGTTTAAGAATTATCCAATTCAAATTGCCATTTTGGGAAGAAAGTTAACAATGCCATTCTTGAAAAGCAAGCTTTATGCACAAAGTCAATTCTTGAGCCTCTAAATTGTTCCCTCTGATCACACTCCATCTACAAAGTCAGAAGCAAGTTTGTTTCAAGCATAACCACTCTACAATAGCAAGTACACAAGGCATTGAAACTTGATTTTTCAAAGAAATCAAATGTTGAGCTTAAACATTTGATTTTGAATTCTGATCAAAGACAAGCCTCCAAACTTGTTGCTTATAAATAGAGGCACTATTTGTGAGCTAAGACACGAGCTGAAGCACCCTGAAACTCTCCCAAACTCCCTCAAGCCAGAAATTGTCCAAAAACTCCATTGATGCACAGATTCTGACTTTGAAATTGAAACTTAGAATCTACTCGTGCATTTCTTGGCCTTTTGATTCCTAAAGCTCCTACGCATCAAATATAACCTATCATTGTCCCTGTTTCATAACTGTAACACCATTTGCATAAAACTCTATAACTAAAAACAGAGCACTGCAAGTTAACTTCTCCGGACCATTCCAGCCATCCATTGCTCAAGCTAACAATTGCATTAGCTTCCTGGGAACTTGAGGAAGCTAACCTAGTCATTGCAGCACCTTGAATCAAGCTCATTTGCATTTCACGATTTCTAGTTTTGAGGTACATTTTATGAACTTCTATCTTTTCATTTAGGCGTTGTTAGGCTTGCATTTGTGAAGATAAAATGTAGACATCATTTCCCTGAAATTGTACATGTCCATAGATTTCATTTATATTGATTGAGCTTAGAGAATTTCAGGGTTGAATCTATGAAAATAATTAGTTCAGAATTTAGTACTTTTATAAATTCTCATTCATCTTTGATTTATAGCTTATGATATTTACATGGTTGGATTTGTATGGAAAAATGGAGCAACTTTCATGTTTGCATATTTCATTTTTGTTGAGAAATGGTGAAGTTACAGATTTTCAGGCTGGAGGTTGAAGATGAAGTTATATTCAGGACATGACTTATGTTATGTATTAGTTGTTTTGTTTATGTTACCAGATGTACAGCCACCCCAGTGGCAAAGGTAGTGCGCGCGTGTGTAAGAGGTCATGGGTTCAACACCCAGCGCTACCTTTTATTTATTTTTTTCACATTTTCTCTCTATTTTGCTCCATACAACCAGCGCCTAGTCCCTTATCCTTGGGCTTTGCCATTTTGCTGATCTCTAACCCCCCTGCCTACTTTCACACACCTGACCCAACTTTTATTATTTCATTTTTTATTTTCTTTATTTTCTTTTTTCTTATTTTCTTTTATTTCAGTATTTTTTTATTTTTTTATTACTATTATTATTATTATTTTTATTAATAAAAAATCCAAAAATATTTTATTATTATTTTCACACTTATTTATTTACTTTCTTTATAAAACAAAAAAAGAACAAAAACATTTTTCTTAATAAATTAATTCATATTTTCTTAGTAAATTAATATTTAGATTGAGGTTTAATTATTATTATTTTTCTTTTTTTCATTTAAAATTAATTTAGAACTTAGGTTTCTTTAAATTAATTAATTTACATATTATTTTTATTAAGTTAAAACCTTTTCATAAAAAACCGTAAAAAATGCTTCAAACTTAATTTCTTTGTTAATTAGTTTAAGTTTAATTTTGTTTGATTTTAATTAATAATTTTCTTTAATTAGGTTAAAACCCTTTCATTAAAAACCAAATAAAAATCATTTTCTTTTTTCCATTTATATCCTTGTACATTATTTATTCAATTCTTGTATATTATTCAATATGGTTGTAATAGATAATTAGGTTTTATTTTCTTGCAAATCCTCATTTGTAAATTTGTATACCCCCTCCCCTAATGATGTAATAGCTTAGTAATTTTACTTTCCGCAATTTATCGCTTTATATAAATGTTAGTAATTAGGATTTGTATGGAAAGACTAAAACTAACAAGTAGGAAACCCTAATTTAAGATGAACAATGCATCTAAATCAAACACATTTTCACACTTACACCCTTAGGGTAATTCCACTTTGTTGCCTTACAAAAATGGCCATGTTATGCAAGTGAGATGTCTTAGCAAAAACAAATCAAAAATACAAGATCATAGTCCCTCGATGACGCTATCAATGTTACCTTTAAAAAAGATCTTAGCCCCTCAAAGAGAAATGTTAAGATATCTCACAACATTTCTATCATGACTA
Source organism: Vicia faba (assembly GCA_948472305.1). NCBI lineage: Eukaryota > Viridiplantae > Streptophyta > Magnoliopsida > Fabales > Fabaceae > Vicia > Vicia faba. The sequence continues at coordinate 463,902,256 of OX451738.1, forward strand.
TACGGTGACCCACGCCCATCCCTTTACATCCAAATATAAGGCTTATTACCAAATCAATGGTAAGATAGCAATATCAAAGGAAAGGAAAAAATGAACAAAGACTTTTGAGTAGGTAGATTGTTCCTAGTTGCTTGCTCATTTTCAAATCAAAACATCCTTGCTTATTTTCAAAACAAATACCAAACACTTTCAAAAACACTTTCAAAACATTTCCCAAACATGAAATATTTTCAAAAATCCAACACTTTGTATACGTTCTTACGAACGAGAACTATTACAAAGTTTTCCGAAACGAAGGCGCCTTTACAAAATACTTTCAAAAACCTCACAAAGTACATTTTCAAACAAAAGCAAGTGATCTAGTAAGCAAATAAGAGCCCATAGGTAACTATAGATAAAAATGGTGCTAACACCTTCCCTTTTCATAATCTACCCCCCCCCCCCCCGAACTCAAGAAATAATCTCAAAGGTCTTTCCTGTTCTTTTTATCTTTTCCTTTTGGATAAAAGAAAAGTCGGTGGCGACTCTTGCTAAACGTAACATTTATGATTAAACATAAAATACTCAAGTCAGTTCTCCCACCGTATTACACATAGACCCTCAGTAAATAGACAGTTTATGATCTAATCAATTAATCACTACTCGTGCTATAATTCTACCTAATACACACCTAGGTATGAGGCCCTCCTCAAATCCCTTCAATCACTAACAGTGAAGAACAACATAATTATTAAGTTTTAAAGACTTCAATCATTCAATACTTAAAAGCTTATGAATGATCCACAATTAAGAACTCAAGTATTAAACCAATACTAGAGTGTATTACAATTAAAAGACTTAGACTTGTAAAACAGAAAGAATGTATTCTTCTTCAAAAGTTTCAGCTTGATGAATAAGGATGCAAGTCCTTATAAAGGTGCAACAGTGGGCATGGGCTGAAAAATAAATATTTCAATCTTTTTAATATTTCCATGAAAACAGGCCAAGATATAGTCCATAAGGATAATGAAAATAGAAAAATATTCCTCTATATTTTTCGCAAACTATGAGTCATAAATCCTGAATAATGGCGCACATAAAAACAGGAAATAGAAACAGGAAACAAATATGAAGTCACGTTCAGCTCAGGAGGCAGATGTCAAGACATATGCTTTGACATCATTCAAAACCAGTTTGCTTCAAATGTCAAGACATTTAGCACAACATTATCAAGACAATGTTTTACCAAACTTTCTTCTAACAAACACTTACAAACTCCCCCTTTGGAAAATTTTGGCTAAAACATTATTTGAGCACATTATTAGAGCAGCAGCACAAGCAAAAATAAAACTTAGTTACCAGTTAGAAAAAGTAACTAAGTTAGCTGTTAGCAGAGGAAGATGTCAAAAAATCATCTGAGACACGAGGCTCCCCCTCAAACATTAAGCTCCCCCTCAGTCAGTCAGAGGTTATTCAGAGGTCAGTCAATTTCTCTCCCCCTTTTTAAACATAATATGCCAAATACAACATTCATTCAAGAGAATAGCAGTAATAGAATATGACAAATAAGTACAGACCATAGAATCCAAGAGTCAAGCACATACAAGTGCCAAAAGGAACAAAGGGGTAAAAAAATAAACAACAAATGATCTAACTGTCTTCAGGACCAGTAGACTTGGCAGATTCAGAACATCCTTCATCATCATAATCTCCTCCTTCAGTGCTCACTTTATCATCAAAATTATTTTCCTGCTGCAACTCCTTGATCATCTTTTCAAAAATTAGATTTCTTGCTGAGCTAACTTTGATCACATCATCAAGTTCTTTGCAGGATTCCCTTAATTCATTAATCATGTCATCCTTGGTTGAAGTCTTGTTTTCAAAAGATGCAGATGTCAAAAAAATGTTTGGGACATTATTTCCTGAAAACAACTCGAAGTGAAGGGTCAGAGCAGACTCCCTCTTGCAAACTACATCATTACCACTTAGAATTCCAGGATGTTGATTAAGAATAATTCCACAAATAAGATATGGAAAGGAAATAGGCATCTTGATAGAACATGTTCCTGGATGCTTAATAGTCTGATAAAAAATGTAAGCACCATAATCAAACAGTTTCTTATTTCCAAAAGCATATATAAACTTTCCTAAGCCAATTGTAATGGTAGAGGTATGATTGGTAGGAATCCAGTTAGCAGCTCCAATTCTATGCAAAATATCATATTTCACACTCAGCTTACTAACATGAAGCTTATTTTTCATGGGACACTCACTCACTTGGTTTGAAGTGATGGATTTGTATACTTGACTATCGGTTACTTCCAGCTCACAATAATAATCTTCAGACCTATCCAGAAATTTATTGATGACAGCAGGGGAAAATTCTACACATCTACCTCTAACAAACACCTTCCTATACTCCTTAATTTTATGATCAGCACAGTCAATAGGAATATTAACAATAAATTCCTTAACAAGAGTCTCATAACATTTTGTAAACCTAGTGACAATCTTCATCAATCCAATAAAAGATATCAGCTCCATAATTTCTTTGCACTTCGGTGCACCAGCTCCCAACTCTCTTTCAAGGGCAATTCTTCTTGGAAATACATATTTCCACTTTTCAGCATTTTCAATACAATGGAAGGAAATGTTGTCAAGAGGAGCATGAGGCACCTTAACAGAAAGCTTCTTCTTGTAGATTTATTCACAGGAGAGATGTCCTGGACATCTTCCTAGACATCATAATCAGAGTCAGCTTCTTCTACTAATGTTGCTTTCTTCTTACTTCTAGATCTCTTTACAGGTGAGATGTTCTGGACAGCATCACCATCATCTGTGGAGCTGTCAGGTCTAGCTTTTCTTTTGTCAGAGGGAGGAACCACTTTACTCTAGGGCTTTGGGGGACCATACATAGTCTTCTTCTTAATGCTCTTGGCATGGGGGACATCCAAATTTTTTCTTTTTCTAGTCTTGAGCCTTTTAGAAATTCCAAGCACCACATTAGAGATGAGCTGATTTTCAGACAGCTCATCAACATTAACCACATTCTCAGTATTTTGATTCTCTGTAGCTTTGGAGCCAACAGCATCTTCCTTAGCAGGACAGTCCTTCTCAACATCTTGTTCAACATAAACTTCCACTTCTTCTAGAGTAGAAGTAGCAAGCTTTCCATGTTTGCTTTCAGAAGCATCTTTCTTGAAGGTGGATGATTCAGCAACATTTTTAGGATAATTTCCTTTGTCAGGCGGAGCAGGAATTCGAGCAAGAGGAGTTAGAATTCCAGGCACAACAAAACCTTCATTTAATACCTTATCTACCAGCCTTCTAATACTTCTAACAATATTAACAATGTCTTGTTCTGTCCTATCATCAGTAGTAGTAGAAGTACCAGTCACTGTCACTGTCAAAGTACCAGTCATCTTTGGTTGATACTCTGAAAGAGGTATGAGCTATGAAACTAGCAACATTAGACTTGGGAACCCACTCTTTCTTCTTTTTGCTATTTTGGGGGATCTAATCAGTTTTGGGAAGAGAAGTGGTTTTAGGATACCCATACAACTTGAAACAGAAAGGTCTTATATGACCAAGCCTTCCATAGTGATGACATCTCCAGGGATGGGATTTCTCTCTGGTGTGATTAAACTTTTTCTTTCCATGATGTCCTTTCCTGCCATGATGTTGAGACATTTGCTTAGACATCTTTGGCTTAGACTTGGCATGAGTGGAATCTGATGAAGGTTCTTCTGAGTTAGGTTCCTTTTTCTCATTAAACCCTATACCACTCTTATCTCCTGTCACTCTTCCTTCTTGAAGAATTTCATCTAATGTGTCAGACCCATTAATTAGCATCTTTAGAGATTTTTTCATTCTATAAAGATTTGAATTCGAATAAGTCACTTCACTTTCCAGATTAGAAATAGTTTTCAGATGATCTTCCTTTTCCACCTTCAGCTGAGTTATGAGGGTTTTTTGTTTCTCCCCTTCTTGGCACACTTTTGCACTTCTGAGACATAATTCTTTGTATGAAGCAGCTAACTCATCAAAGGTTAGTTCCTCATCACTAGACTCTTCATCAGAGACATATTTGCATGTCAATGCTTTAACATACTTGGCAGATTCTTCAAGATCACTCTCCGAGTCCTCTTTAGACCAAGTAACAGATAGATTCTTCTTCTATTTCTTAGTATATGTAGGACATTCAGCTCTAATGTGACCAAAGCCTTTACATTCATGACATTATATTCCCTTCCCTTGAGTGGATTTTTCTTCAGCCCTTTTTCTTCCAAACTCATTTGACTTATGGGTGTCAGGTGAGATTTTCTTGACATTTGATCTTGGGTTCCTATCCTTTCTTTTTATCACTTTGTTAAACTGTCTTCCAAGCATAACTAAGGAATTTGATATTCCTCCATCTGTATCCAGATCACAATCCTCCTCTTCATCTTCAGTATTTGATACAAAGGCTATGCTTTTATTCTTCTTTTCAGATCCTTCATTGATGCTTAATTAAAATTTTATAAGGGATCCAACAAGTTCATCCACGTTCATCTTGTCAATGTCTTGACCTTCTTCTATGGAAGTCACTTTTATATCAAATCTCTTGGGGAGATACCTGAGCATCTTTCTCACCAATTTGTCTTCGGGTATTTTCTCTCCTAAAGCACTTGATGCATTAGCAATCTGAAGAATATTCATATGGAAGTCATTAATACTTGCATCGTCCTTCATTCTCAAATTCTCAAATTTTATGTTGAGAAACTGAAGTCTTGACATCTTAACTTTGGATGTGCCTTCATGAGTAGATTGAAGAATTCCCCATGCATCTTTATCTATTTCACGTGTGTTTGCTAATCTAAAAATGTTCTTGTCAATTCCATTGAATATAGAATTCAAGACTTTAGAATTTCCAAGAGCAATTTCATCTTCTTCTTTTGATCAATCTTCTTCTGGTTTTAACTCAGAAGTAGGTTCTCCATTTTCTCCCAATTTGACAGGTTGTTTCCATCCTTTTAAAAAAGTTTTCCAAGCTCTGCTGTCCAAAGACTTTAGAAAGGCCACCATACATGGTTTCCAATAGTCATAATTACTTCCATCCATAATGGATGTTCTGTTCACAAATCCTCCTTCCTTGTCCATAGTACCAGAAAGTATCTTCCCTAGATCTCACCCAGATATAGAGCAGGATGCCTGCTCTGATACCAATTCAAATTCTGGTATCAGATATGTGATGTCAAAGGAGATGTCACGACACAAATATTTGAGGACAATGTAAAATGCAATAATAATAAAATCAGTAAAAACAAAAGGGATTGTTAACCCAGTTCGGTGTATAGAAACACCTACTTTGGGGGCTACCAAGCCAGGGACAGATCCACTAAATAGTATCAATTCATAGACCCTCAGTAAACAGCCAGCTTACGATCTAATCACTTAATCACTACCCATGATATACTTCTACCTAATACGCGCCTAGGTATGCGGCCCTCCTCAAATCCCTTTAATTACTAATAGTGAATAACAACAGAATTATTAAGTTTTAAAGACTTCAATCATTCAATACTTCAAAGCTTATGAATGATCCACAATTAAGAACTCAAATAAAAACTCAAGTATTAAACCAATACTAGAGTGTATTACAATTAAAAGACTTAGACTTCTAAAACAAAAATAATGTATTCTTCTTCAAAAGTTGCAGCTTGATGAATAAGGATGCAAGTCCTTATAAAGGCGCAACAGTGGGCTTGGGCTGAAAAACAAATATTCCAATCTTTTGAATATTTCCATGAAAACAAGCCAAGATATAATCCATAAGGATAATGCAAATATAAAAATATTCCTCCATATTTTTCGTAAACTATGAGTCACAAATCCTGAATAATGGCGTGCATAAAAACAGGAAACAAAAACTGGAAACAGATATGAAGTCACGTTCAGCTCAGGAGGCAGATGTCAAGACATCTGCTTTGACATCATTTAAAACCAGTTTACTTCAAATGTCAAGACATTTAGCACAACATTATCAAGACGGGGTTTTACCAAAATTTCTTCCAACAAACACTTACATAAAGAAAGGGCCATACGACCTCATGAAGAGCCGGTCAAGGTTGTGAACTTGGGTACTAAAGAAGACAAGAAAGAGGTTAACATAAATGCTATCCTGGAAGACAGTTTCAAAAAGAGGCTAATTCAGATGTTGCATGATTATGTTGAGATCTTTGTTTGGTCATACAAAGACATGTGTTGTACCCCAAAATTTTCCCTCTCATATTTCTCCAAAACATTGCAAGAAAAATCTCCATGTTGCTCAAGTTAGCTCAAGAATTGGACAGACAAGTTATCTCCTAAGGCAGTCTACCCCAAATTAGGGTTTTGTGTTGCATCAGGATCTTTGAGTCCAAATGACCTCAAGTGCTCCCCAATGTCCTAATATGTTCTAAAGGTCACCCATGTCAAGTTTCAAGCCTTGCAGAGGAAGTTTGCTCAGTCAATTGTTCAAAGGGCCCAAAAATCGACTGTGTTAGGGCAAAAGTCAACTGTGACCCAAATACAGTCAAACTTTAAGATTTTTTGTCAACATTCTCATTTTGAAGTATATTTCATCATTTGATCAAGGTTTGATCATGATTCATCAAGGATTGCCCAAAATTCATCAAGACTCAAAAGTTGCTAAATTAGGGTTTTCTAGGAAAAGTCAACTCAACTTTGACCAAGCATAACTTTCATATACTTTATTAGAAATGACCCATCCAAATCTCATTTTGAAGAGGATTCAATTTCCTACAATCCATCTTCATTTACAAAGATCAAAAAATGCACTCACAAGAAGTTATAAATTTGGACATTATAGGTCATTTTTGAAAGTCAACAAAAACACATTTGTTTCCAAAGATTATAACTTGAGAATGGAATATCAAAATGATATGAGACCAAAAGGGATGGTTAGAGGACATCTCAAGCTTTCTAAAATATCCAATAACACTTCCAAAAGTGAAAAATTGAAGAAGTTGTGCATTGTTGAAGTTGGACATTTTTTGCAAAATTGCCAAAAGTCAACCATCCCCAAAACTTCAAATTTTGTCAAATGGGCCCATTATTTTCCACTTGATTTGAGCTTGCATCATTGCCCACGTGTCCTAGCTTCAGCCATGAGCCCATATTTTATTTTTATTATTTAATTTGATTTTTATTGAATTTATTCATTTTAAATCAAAATTAAATCATATAAAATCTAAAACCTTGATAACATGAGTTTTTTTGCTATTTCAGAATTTGATTCTCATTATTATCATCATCAAACTCGAATATCACCAATTCATGTGAAAAAGATTGAGAATTGGGCAAATTTGGCAAGTTGTAAAGAGGAGATCAAATCAAATCCCAAGGCATTGATATGGGAAGATTCAAGCCATAATTCTTACCCTAATACACTCCATAGTACATAAGCAAGCAAAACAGATCGAAACAAGGGTTGGAAAGTGCAGGCATAGGCAGAACAAAGTTTGAAAAAATTCATAAAAAGCTTGAGATCAAAATCGTGCTTAGAGGTGTTTTCAGAAGCCAAGACCTATCCCAATCGTTTCCTGGACGTTCACTGAAGCTAAACCAATCCAAAGCAAGCTTCTTCAGACCATATAACGCGCTGCAAGTCCCTCATTACCTAGCTCTGTTCTTGGATTCGATTTGGTCTATTCTGGCATCATTTGAATGAGATAATTGCATATTCATAACCCTCGTGTTATTTGCAAACCTTTGGCAATAATCAATTTGGTTTATAGGCGTTGTAACCCCAAAACACCATAGTTAGGGTTGCGTTTTTGTTTTTAGGGATTCTTATTTCAGGTGAAATTGGTACATATAATGGGCATGGTTGCACTCAGGAGAAGGAGACGGACACAACCATGCCCTTGAAAGTCATTCTTATGGCCTGGAATTGATTTTTGGATCGAGCTGCGTTTTTAGTTGCGGATTCAAATCCGCAGGTAAAATTACAGTAGTGGAAGGACAGGGACGAAGAGCTGGAATTCACCCATTGGTTCGTTCAAAAATGGCGCGCACGTTTTGTTTTTCTGATCAATTAATTTTGTTTTGTTTTATTATCATTATTGTGCAATATATTAACAAATAGATCAAAGTGGCCTAGTGGCAAGGCAAGCAAGCAATCACTTTCAGGACCTGGGTTCGAATCCCAGGTCCCCCAATTTCTATTTGATTTTTCCTTTCAGACGATTGTGTGTGTATTCAAGCCTACAGCTCACCATGCACCATCAAGCATCCAATGGCCAGATGGCCAAAGGCCAAATCTGAGGGTCCAAGTTGAGGGTCCACCATGATCATTGGTCAACGCGTGCACACCAGATTCCAGGAGTCAAACGAGGCTAACACTATTGGGCCTCCCATTTGCTATTTACACCATAAATCTCAGGCCCATACCCCTTCATCTCTCTCTTTTATCTTATTTATTTTGTTTTAATTATTTGTTTTATTATTATTTCTATTTAATTTCTAACCAATTAAAAAATTCTTTTCTTTATAAAATAAAACCACAAAAGTATTTTCTTTTTCAAATCAAATTTTTATTTTTTATTTTTATTAATAAACATTAATTAAATTAACTTAGGTTTTAATTAGAATAACTTTAACATATTTTTGTAAATAATTAAAATTAAATTAGACTTAATTAGGTTTTTACTAATTCAATTAATTTTATTTTCTTTCTTAAAATAACAAAAAACCCAAAAATAATTTTTTTCATTTAATAAATTTATTTATTTATTAATTTAGTAATTAATTTAAGTTAATTTCCTTCTTAAAATAAAAACCAAAAAAGATATTTTCTTTAAAGGGTCAAAACCCTAATCTTGCACTCGATTTAATTTCCCGCACGCGATTTACTTTCTTTTATCCAATAATATACTTGCTCCTGGTTTGTAATAGTTAATAGGACCTTTATTTATTTTGTATCACTTTATTTATTTTTAAAGGGTTTATATTTGGCAATCTAAATACCCGACGCCTTGTAATTTAAATTCAGCATTTTATTTTCCGCAAATTATAACTGTTAGATGTTTGATAATAAGATGGCATGACAAGACTGAATGTTTTAACCTAAAATCAACTTAAATCACCTTTAACATGTACAAAGATAAAAATAAACTGAAAACGACACACTGGCACATGCACACTCTTAGGGTACACCCCACTTGGTTGCCATTGTACGCGGTCATTGAGTATAGGTAGTTTTAGAGGTCGTCCTCTTGTCCAAAGATCATAGTTGCTTCGAAATGGTTGCCTCGGATATTGTTGCCTTAAACAAATGATCTAAGACATTAGGGTTACCGCTAAAGCATCCTAACATTGCTTTGGTGACCATAAGTCCCTAAATTCGAATTGACCCTTAAACTTCAACGATAGTGCTACCTACTCATCAATAGTAGGATAGAATTTTCTAAAGGACATTAGCATAGAACGATTCCTTTTTCGAGTAGGTAGATTAGTTCTTAGATACTTTCTCTTTCAAAAAAACAAAAACTTTTCACACTTACACTTTTCGAACAAAGTTTTCAAAACACTTCATACGCTCTTGAGGATAAAAGCAAGAGTTAAATCGAAGTTTTCAAACCAAAACTTTTTCAAACCCACAAGCAAAAAGAAAGCAATATTTTGAAAACAATTGAGCAAGTACCTAAGAGCCCGTGGATAACAACGGATAGAAAGGGTGATAACACCTTCCCTTTCTATAATCTACCCCTCGAACCTGAGAAATATCTCGAAAAAGGAATTTTTCTTAGCTTTTTTCCTTTCCTTGTTGGATAAAATAAAAGTTGGTGGCGACTCTTGCTTACCGCGACATTTTGCAAAAACAAACGCAAAACGTAAACCAACATTCAAAAAAACAGTCAGTTCTTCCCACCATATCACAAAACTGGCGACTCTGCTGGGGAAGCTTATAAGTGGGGTGTACCTTAGGAATAGTTCATATTGTTTTCAATTGCTTGACTTGTATGCTTTATCTTTGTAGGTTTGTATCGGAGTTACTATAGATCCTAACCCGGATCTGGGGGATACCCTTTAGGTAAGTAGCAATAAACTGTGAGGGAACTGTACGGCGTAGACCGATACGGTTGAAGCAGTAGCTACATTGGTGTGGCACTTTAGTATGTACCGATATCCCTTGTGGCGCAACGAGGAGAATATGGGTCTGCTAAGGGGTCATTAAGCACCAACTGACCTTAGATCCTTTAAATTGACTAACTTGGCCATAGACCAGTAGCAGTACGCTACACTCATTGAGACTAAACTCTCGTGATGATTCCGGCTGCAAGAAAAGGTTGCTAAACTGGAATTATGAGCGATCGAGGGTAGTCAGTGATATTGAGATCCTCTAGAACCCGGTTACTATTTTTAGGACAGGTTTGAACCAACTGAACTGAAAGAGGGTAGTACCTAAGCTCCTTGCCAGCCTGAAATCTAAGGGCTATCTGTGTGACTTGTGTGCCTTTACCATGTTTGCTATTTGTGGATACTTATGGTGTGTTTTCTATCATAACATCATGACATCATAACATTGCATGCATCTTGCATTGGACTAACCTATTTCAAAGACAGGAGGGATTCATCTTTGTTCTGTTTTGTAGGTCATGGCACCCATGCGTAGGAATACCATTCGGATCAACTTTGTCCAGGTTCCCACTCAGCTTAAGGAATTGGTTGCAAAGATTTCAGATACTTCATCCTTTATCAGAAGACATGGTCACCTCCTGGGTTTGGTCACTTCCAAATTGGACGAGCAGATGATGAGTGTCTTAGTCCAGTTCTTTGACCCACTGTACCATTGCTTTACTTTTCCAGACTACCAGTTGGTCCCTACCTTGGAAGAGTTATCTGACCTGCTTGGTATCTCTATTCTAGAGCAGACCCCGTTCACAGGTTGGGAGAAGATCCTTAGGCTGGAAGAAATTGCTTCAACCCTCCATCTGACAAAGGCTGGGGTAATGTCTAATTGAGAAACTCGTAGTGGAACAAAGGGCTTCTTGACTAAATTCTTGGTTGGTAAGGCTAATCAGTTCTGGGACAGTCTAGACTTCTAGGCATTTGAAGACATTCTGGCTCTTCTCATATATGTTTTGGTGTTGTTTCCTAACTCAGATGCTTTCGTCGATGTGAATGCAGTGAAGATTTTTATGTCTGGTAATCCTGTACCCACTCTCTTCGGGGACATTCTTCACTCTCTTTATGCCCGTACTGCCCAGAAGCGGGGAACGCTTATGTGTGTGCTCCATTGCTGGCGAGGTGGTTTATTTCGCACCTCCCCAAATCAGTTTTGAAGAACAAAGAAGGCATGGGTTGGGCCTACAGGATTATGTCTCTCTCTCATAATGACATCATTTAAACTATCAAGGGCATGGAAGATGTGGCTATTATTGATCGATGTGGGGAATACCCCAATGTTCCACTGATAGGAACCAACGGAGGGATCACCTACAATCCATGCTTGGCCTTACGTCAGTTTGGGCGAGCTAGAAGGGAAGGACCTCATGAATTGCTAATGCCTAGTATTGTCTTTGACTTCTAAGGGGATAGTGACGAGCAACGCCGCAGATTCGTAAGAGCTTGGGATAGGGTACACAGGTCTGATCCGCATGATCTCGGTCTAAAGACTTCTCTTCCGATGGAGCCATATCTCCGATGGGTTCGAATTCGTGCCCAAAAGTTGGGAATGCCCTACGAGGCCGTCTTGCCTATAATTGTTGAAGTTGCTGATGAAGAGGGGGTTCCTCCTACCATCCTACACCCTTACATGTCTACCGATATTATGGCATTGAAGAGATCGTGGATGCAGCTGAGAGAAGAGCGGGATACTTATAGAGAAAAGTATCACGAGCAAGAGCTGAAGATTCAGAAGTTGATAAGGCAGCTGGAGAACGAGCGTATCCTCGATGAATATGTCTGCACCGACAAGAAACGACCATGGGAGTAATGATTGTCTTTTGATTATTTCTAGTTTTGATTTACTTTTCAGTTTTCCTTTCTTGTAACGCCTTAAGGGCATCTATTGAACAGTTAAATTTCAAGTTTATCTAATAAAAGTGTGTTTCATTTTTGGTTTACGAATTTGAATCTCTCGATGTCTTTGAAATCATATCATGCGCATATCATTCCATGCACCTCATAACAGGTACCCTTACAGGTTTTCTCATCTTCTTCGCTGTTTATTTCAGCATCATGTCTTCTGAACCATCAACTGAACAAGCAATAAAGGCTATACAGACTCAAAATGCCTAGTTCCAAGAGTTGTTCATGAGTTTGGCTAAGGGTCAATAAGATCTGAAGACCCTTATCTTGAAAGAGAAGAAGAGGAAGAAGAAGAAGACGGTCCTATTCAATATGGGTCGTAGATTTGGAAATGATTTACGAGAAGAGGTTGATTTGACCCTCTCATCTAGAGGGAAAGATAATCAGGAAGAAAGGAGGGCTCCTAGCCCTATGGTTTCAGACAACGAGACTGACTTTGACGAACACCAGTATCCTCCGGCTAAGGATAGATACAAGCAACTGGAAGACCGGTTGAGTGCGATGGAAGTTCAAAAAGTGCCTAGTCTGGACTTTGGTGATCTGGGTCTGTCATCTGGTGTGGTAATTCCCCACAAGTTCAAAGCACCAGCCTTTGCTAAATATGACGGGGTTTCTTGCCCGAAACTGCATCTTCGATCGTATGTTAGGAAGATTCAGCCATACACCGCTGACAAGAACCTCTGGATCCACTTCTTTCAAGACAGCCTCTCAGGGACTCAGCTTGAATGGTTTTACCAATTAGAAGGAGCCAGTATCTGTAATTGGGAGGACTTGGCTGCTGCTTTCTACAAGCAGTACTAATACAATGCCGACCTCGCTCCCACGCGTACCCAACTCCAGGATATGTCAATGGGTGCGGGTGAAGGTTTCAAAGATTATGCTCAGAAGTGGAGGGACCTTGCTAGAAGAGTGCAACCACCCTTGGTTGATAGGGAGCTAGTGCATATGTTTCTGGGGACCTTGTCTGGTCCGTATTTCAACCATCTGATTGGAAGTTCGTCATCCGGGTTTACAGAGCTGATTATAACTGGGGAAAGAATTGAGGCTGGTATCAAGGCTGGTAAAATACAGAAGGGTGCTTCATCAGGTACCGAGAAGAAGCCTTTTAAGAAAGACTTCAGTGTTGTTTACAGTTCAAAAATCCATAATAGACCTGAACGCCGCCAAGCAGTTAATGTGGTGGTCATATCAAGACCTGCTGCTGCTCCTCAGCGCAACAATCATCCAAGGGTCGAGAGACCGCGAAGACAATTCACTCAGCTCAACATGACTTTATCCCAAATTTTGCCACAATTATTGAAAACCAACTTGGTGATTCTGAAGGAGGCCCCGAAGACTCACAACACTACATCACCCATGTACGATCCGAATGCCCGTTGTGCTTTTCACTCTGATAGCCCGGGGCATGATACGGATAACTGTTGGGTCTTGAAGAACAAAGTACAGGACTTGATTAATGCGAAGGAGGTTGAATTCGAAGAACCTGAAAGACCTAATGTTGTGACTGCTCTGATGCCCAAGCATGGAGTAAATGCTATAGATGAAGACTCGTTTGTGGTTTCTGTGAAAGCATTGTTACTCCCTTAATGACTGTGAAGAAGAACCTTTTGTTAGCCGGTTTATTTTCGGGCTGTGACGAAGGTTTCCGTATGTGTTCTGTCCTACCTACCGGTTGCCATCTTTTGAAGTCAGGTGTCCAATGCCTGATGGATAATAAAGAAATTCTGTTTGAGAAGTCTCTTATTCCTTTGGTTCCTACTGAAGAAGTTGCTATCATCACCATTTTCGACAATTCTTCCAAGGCTTCCACGAGAAAGCCTGTTAGAATTACATCTGTTCCAAGAATCGCACCATTGATCATCACTGTTCCATGGCCTATCCCATATACATCCAATAAAGTTGTTCCTTGGCACTACGGGGATGACGTGTATTATCACGGAGTTAAGCAAGATTTGGACGCTGATACTGACGTCAGCAATTTTGTTGGACCTGCCAAAGTCACCCGCAGCAGAAGGCTTTTCTCCCCTGAGATCTCTGCACCAACTGTCCGGAAGCCTATTATTATTACACCTTCCAGTGTACCTGCTACTGTCCCTGTTCAAGTTCCAATTCTCACTCCTGTTGCCGAGTCATCTGACGCTCGGGGCAAATAGATCACCGGTGAGCCTGCCCAGACGGAGGCACCGAAGAAGATTACTGTTGAAGCCTCTAGACAAGAGATGGAGGAGATTTTGAAGATCATCAAAAAGAGCGACTACAATGTAGTCGAGTAACTGGGGCAAACCCCATCCAAAATCTCTATGTTGTCTTTGTTACTTTGCTCAGAAGCCCATGCCAAGGCTCTGATTGCTTTCTTGAAGACTGCACACGTACCGCAAGAGACATCAGCTGATCAGTTTAAGGATTGTGTGGCTAGTCTGACTGCTGATAATGGGTTAGGTTTCTCTGACGCCGACTTGACTGTTAAGGGAAAGAATCACAATAACGCCTTGCATGTCTCCATTGAATGTAGGGGCACTACTCTTGCTCATGTATTGGTAGATACTAGATCTTTGTTGAATGTGTTACCTAAGAAAGCTCTAGACCGGTTAGACTGTGAGGGGTTGGAGCTGAAGCCGAGTAACATTATAGTCATGGCATTTGATGGGTCCAAGAGAATGGTACACGGAGAAGTGGATATTCCGATTAAGGTTGGTTCTCAGGTTTTCGCATCTACATTCTATGTGATGGACATACGGCCATCCTATTCTTGTTTGCTGGGTCGTCCATGGATCCGCAAAGCTGGGGCAGTAACCTCAACGCTCCACCAGAAGCTAAAGTACCCGGTGAAAGGGAAAATTGTGACAGTACAAGGAGAAGAGGAGTACATGGTGAGCCACCTCAACTCTTTCCGATATGTAGAGATGGATGGGGAGTTCATTGAGACCCCGTTCCAACATTTTGAAGAGGTTCCCCAGACGCTGTTGTTGTACCCCAAAATTTTCCCTCTCATATTTCTCCAAAACATTGCAAGAAAAATCTCCAAGTTGCTCAAGTTAGCTCAAGAGTTGGACAGACAAGCTATCTCCTAAGGCAGTCTACCCCAAATTAGGGTTTTGTGTTGCATCAGGATCTTTGAGTCCAAATGACCTCAAGTGCTCCCCAATGTCCTAATATGTTCTCAAGGTCACCCATGTCAAGTTTCAAGCCTTGCAGAGGAAGTTTGCTCAGTCAATTGCTCAAAGGGCCCAAAAATCGACTTTGCTAGGGCAAAAGTCAATTGTGACCCAAATACAATCAAACTTCAAGATTTTTTGTCAAAATTCTCATTTTGAAGGATATTTCATCATTTGATCAAGAGTTTATCATGATTCATCAAGGATTGCCCAAAATTCATCAAGACTCAAAAGTTGCTAAATTAGGTTTTTGCAGGAAAAGTCAACTCAACTTTGATCAAGCATAACTTTCTAATACTTTATGAGAAATGACCCATACAAAGCTCATTTTGAATAGGATGAAATTTCCTACAATCCATATTCACATCCCAAGATCAAAAAATGCACTCACAAGAAGTTATAAATTTGGACATTATATTCCTTTTTGAAAGTCAACAAAAACACCTTTTTTGCCAAAGCTTATAACTTGAGCATGAAATATCAAAATGAGATGAGACCAAAAAGTATGGTTAGAGGACATCTCAATATTTCTAAAAATCATAGAAAACTTCCAAAAGCTCAAAATTGAAGAAGTTGTGCATTGTTGAAGTTGGACATTTTTGCAAAATTGCCAAAAGTCAACCATCCCCAAAACTTCAAATTTTGTCAAATGGGCCCATTATTTTCCACTTGATTTGAGCTTGCATCATTGCCCACGTGTCCTAGCTTAAGCCATGAGCCCATATTTTATTTTTATTATTTAATTTGATTTTTATTGAATTTATTCATTTTAAATCAAAATTAAATCATATAAAATCTAAAACCTTGATAACATGAGATTTTTTTACTATTTCAGGATTTGATTCTTATCATTATCATCATAAAACTCGAATATCACCAATTCATGTGAAAAAGATTGAGATTGGGGCAAATTTGGCAAGTTGTAAAGAGGAGATCAAATCAAATCCCAAGGCATTGATATGGGAAGATTCAAGCCATAATTCTTACCCTAATACACTCCATAGTAAATAAGCAAGAAAAATAGATCGAAACAAGGGTTGGAAAGTGCAGGCATAGGCAGAACAAAGTTTGAAAAAAGTCATAAAAAGCTTGAGATCGAAATCGTGCTTAGAGGTGTTTTCAGAAGCCAAGACCTATCCCAATTGTTTCCTGGACGTTCACTGAAGCTAAACCAATCCAAAGCAAGCTTCTTCAGACCACATAACGCGCTGTAAGTCCCTCATTACCTAGCTCTGTTCTTGGATTTGATTTGGTCTATTCTGGAATCATTTGAATGAGATAATTGCATATTCATAACCCTCATGTTATTTGAAAACCTTTGGAAATAATCAATTTGGTTTATAGGCGATGTAACCCCAAAACACCATAGCTAGGGTTACGTTTTTGTTTTTAGGGATTCTTATTTTAGGTGAAATTGGTACATATAATGGCCATGGTTGCACTAAGGAGAAGGAGACGAACACAACCATGCCCTTGAAAGTCATTCTTATGGACTGGAATTGATTTTTGGATCGAGCTGCGTTTTTAGCTGTGGATTCAAATCCGCAGGTAAAATTACAGTAGTGGAAGAACAGGGACGTAGAGTTGGCATTCACCCATTGCTTCGTTCAAAAATGGCGCGCACGTTTTGTTTTTCTGATCAATTAATTTTGTTTTGTTTTATTGTGATTATTGTGCAATATATTAACAAATAGATCAAAGTGGCCTAGTGGCAAGGCAAGCAAGCAATCACTTTCAGGACCTGGGTTCGAATCCTAGGTCCCCCAATTTCTATTTGATTTTTCCTTTCAGGCGATTGTGTGTGTATTCAAGCCTACAGCTCACCATTCACCATCAAGCATCCAATAGCCAGATGGCCAAAGGCCAAATCTGAGGGTCCAAGCTGAGGGTCCACCATGAGCATTGGTCAACGCGTGCACACCAGATTCCAGGAGTCAAACGAGGCTAGCACTATTGGGCCTCCCATTTTCTATTTACACCATAAATCTCAGGCCCATACCCTTTCATCTCTCTCTTTTATCTTATTTATTTTGTTTTAATTATTTGTTTTATTATTATTTCTATTTAATTTCTAACCAATTAAAAAATTCTTTTCTTTATAAAATAAAACCACAAAAATATTTTCTTTATCAAATCAAATTTTTATTTTTATTTTTATTAATAAACATTAATTAAATTAACTTAGGTTTTAATTAGAATAACTTTAACATATTTTTGTAAATAATTAAAATTAAATTAGACTTAATTAGGTTTTTACTAATTCAATTAATTTTATTTTCTTTCTTAAAATGACAAAAAACCCAAAAATAATTTTTTTCATTTAATTAATTTATTTATTTATTAATTTAGTAATTAATTTAAGTTAATTTCCTTCTTAAAATAAAAACTAAAAAAGATGTTTTCTTTAAAGGGTCAAAACCCTAATCTTGCACTCGATTTAATTTCCCGCACACGATTTACTTTCTTTTATCCAATAATATACTTGCTCTCGGTTTGTAATAGTTAATAGGACGTTTATTTATTTTTTATCGCTTTATTTATTTTTAAAGGGTTTGTCTTTGGCGATGTAAATACCCGACGCCTTGTAATTTAAATTCAGCATTTTATTTTCCGCAAATTATAACTGTTAGATGTTTGATAATAAGATGGCATGACAAGACTGAATGTTTTAACCTAAAATCAACTTAGATCACCTTTAACATGTACAAAGATAAAAATAAACTGAAAACGACACACTCGCACATGCGCACTCTTAGGGTACACCCCACTTGGTTTCCTTTGTACGCGATCATTAAGTATAGGTAGTTTTAGAGGTCGTCCTCTTGTCCAAAGATCATTGTTGCCTCGAAATGGTTGCCTCGGATATTGTTGCCTCAAACAAATGATCTAAGACATTAGGGTTACCGCTAAAGCGTCCTAACATTGCTTTGGTGATCGTAAGTCCCTAAATTCGAATTGACCCTTAAACTCCAACGACGGTGCTACCTACTCATCAATAGTAGGATAGCATTGTCTAAAGGACATTAGCATAGAACGATTCCTTTTTCGAGTAGGTAGATTAGTTCTTAGATACTTGCTCTTTCAAAAAAACAAAAACTTTTCACACTTACACTTTTCGAACAAAGTTTTCAAAACACTTCATACGCTCTTGAGGACAGAAGCAAGAGTTAAATCGAAGTTTTCAAACCAAAACTTTTTCAAACCCACAAGCACAAAGAAAGCAATATTTTAAAAACAATTGAACAAGCACCTAAGAGCCCGTGGATAACCATGGATAGAAAGGGTGCTAACACCTTCCCTTTCTATAATCTACCCCCCGAACCCGAGAAATATTCCGAAAAAGGAATTTTTCTGTGCTTTTTTCCTTTCCTTGTTAGATAAAATAAAAGTCGGTGGTGACTCTTGCTTACCGCGACATTTTGCAAAAACAAACGCAAAATGCAAACCTGCATTCCAAAAAACAGTCAGTTCTTCCCACCGTATCACAACAGGAAAGAGCTTGATACTGATCTTGTGGTTCATTGTCTACTGGTGAAGGAAGGTTGCCTCCCTGTAAAGCAGAAAGTTCGTCGTATGCGTCCTGAGATATCAGAAAAGATCAAGGCTGAGGTTATGAAGAAATTTAATGCAGAGTTCTAAGCTGTTACATCCTACCCTCAATGGGTTGAAAATGTGATGCCAGTACCCAAGAAAAACGGTAAGGTGCATACGTATGTAGACTACAGGGATTTGAATAAGTCAAGCCCTGAAGATGACTTTCCGCTTCCACATATTGTTATTCTGGTTGACAACACCGCTCAGCATAAAGTATTTTCCTTCATGGATAGTTTATCTGATTATAATAAAAACAAGATGGTGCCTGAAGACATGGAGAAGACTATTTTTGTCATACAGTGGGGCACTTTTTGTTACAAAGTTATGCTTTTCAGTTTGAAGAACGCCGGTGTAACATATCAGAGTGCTATGGTAGCTTTCTTCCATGATATGATCCATCACGATATAGAGGTTTATGTTGATGACATTATAGCTAGATCCCAGGCAGAAGAAGAACATATCGACCACCGGCACAAGCTGTTTAAAAGATTGAAGAAATATAAGTTGAGGTTGAATCCAATTAAATGCACCTTTGGGGTAAGACCCGTTAAACTCCTAGGTTTCGTCGTCAGTGGAAAAGGTATTGAAGTTAACCCTACCAAGGTTAAAGCTATTCAAGAAATGCCAGTTCTCCGTACTGAGAAGGAAGTCAGAGGTATCCTGGGACGTTTAAACTACATTGCCAGATTTATTTCCCACCTAACTACTACTTGTGAGCCAATCTTTAAGTTGTTAAAGAAAGATCAAGTAGGAAGTGGAACGACGATTGTCAGATAGCCTTCAACAAAATCAAGGAGTACCTCAAGGATCATCCAATTTTGATGCCACCGGTTGAAGGAAGACCTTTGATCATGTACTTAACAGTATTAGAGAATTCAATGGGGTGTGTACGGGGGAAGCATGACGAGTCTGGTTGAAAAGAGCATGCAATACACTACCTTAGCAAAAAGTTTACCGGCTGTGAAACAAGATACTCACTACTCGAGAAAAATTGTTACGCTTTGGCATGCGCTGCTCGCTGACTAAGATAGTATATGTTGACTCATACTACCTTGTTTGTCTCTAAGATGGATCCAATAAAATACATATTCGAGAAGCCCGCTCTATCCGGAAGAATAGCAAGATGGAAAATGGTCTTGACAGAATATGACATTCAATATACTACTCATAAGGCGATCAAAGGAAGTGTATTGGCAGATCATTTGGCTCATCAGACTGTAGACGACTACCAAACTATGAATTTTGAGTTCCCGAATGAGAATATTATGTTGATTACTGACTATGAAAAACCTACACCATATGAAGGACCCGAGTCGAGATCCCGATGGACTATGGTATTTGATGGAGCTTCTAACGCGCTTGGTAATGGAACTGGTGATGTGATTGTCTCTCCTAAGGGTTTCCATACGCCCTTCACTTCCAGATTATGTTTCGACTGTACCAATAACATGGCAGAATTTGAAGCGTGCATCATGGGTATCAAGGTTGCTATCGATATGAGAACTAAAATCTTGAATGTATACAGGGGACTCAACCCTGGTTATCATTCAAATCAAGGGATAATGGGATACGAAGAACTCGAATCTCATTCCTTATCAAGAGCATGTATTGAAGTTAATTCCATACTTCGAAGAAATCACTTTTGAACACATCCCACGAGAAGATAATCAATTGGTTGACGAATTAGCTGCCATGTCGTCTATGTTCAAGGTCATATGGGATAATGAAGCTCCTCGAATCACTATTGAGAGATTAGACGAACCCGCATATTACTACGATGTTGATATTGATGGCGTAGAGGAAAAGGCTTGGTACCATGAAGTGAAAAGATACCTCGAGACTCAAGATTATCCTGAAGGGGCATCTATTAACGATAATAAATTCCTACAGAGGTTCTCGGCCAAATTCTTTCTGAGTAACAAAATTTTGAATAAGCGCAATCATGATTTGACTTTGCTTCATTGTATAGAGAAAAAGGAAGCTGAGAAGATCATGGAAGATACGCATGAAGGAGTCTTTGGTACTCATTCCAGCAGGAATACGATGGCTAAAAAAATTATGAGTGTGGGTTATTATTGGTCAACCATGGAAACTGATTGCCATCGCCATTCTAGAACTCGTCACAAATGCTAGATTTATAGTGACAAGATACATCGTCACTGGTTCCTCTAAATATCATGACTGCTACTTGGTCGTTTGCAAAGTGGGGCATTGATATGATTGGTGAAGTTAAGCCTATAACGTCTAATGGGAATCATTTCATCCTGGTTTCTATTGATTATTTCATGAAGTTTGTTGAAGCAACCTCGTTTTCCTCTGTTACCAAGAATGTTATGGCCCAGTTCATTAAGCATAAAATTATCTGCCTGTATGGCATACCCGAGAGGATCATCACGGAACTCTGCATGTAGTTCAAGATTAAACACCATAATTCTTCTCCGTATTAGCCAAAGATGAACGGCATAGTGCAAGCAACCAACAAAAATATTAAGAACATTGTGTAGAAGATGAAAGTAACGTACAAAGATTGGCACGAGATATTACCATTTTCTCTTAGAGGTTATCGCACTTCGGTGAGTACATCAACTAGGGCAACCCCGTTCTCTCTTATTTACGGTATGGAGTTTGATTCCATTATTTTTTTCATTGCAAAGCTTGAAACCTCGCCTTTCTAAAGCATCAAGAATCATGCCCTAAGACCCCTTGAGTTGAAAATGCTATTGGTCAGAAGTTGGCACTTTTAAACTGAATTTCTCACCAAGTCAGAATTTTGAAATCCATAATATGGCCTCTAATCACAAGTTTTCCACGCGTTTTTGCCTCTAAACATGTTTAGTGAAGTTCCAGATTTGTTTAGCACCTCAAAACGCATGGATTGGATGAGTTTTGGTGAAAATTAGATCACACTTCACTCGTGCATCAGGTTTGCACGAATTCCCTCCAAAGTGCATCATTCACTCTTCCTTTTGATCCCATTTGCTTCTCCTACAAATACATGAACTATCCCATTCATTTTCTCAAGCTTGGATAGTCAGAATCACCCTGCCAAACTTGTTCCCTAATTCAGAATTCAGCAACTTCGAAATCCATTCTCAAGCCTTTTCAATCCAATTTTTTCATCAGTTCACCTTCCTTGATCTTCTCTGAAGCTAACCATATAATTATATTCAAGAATCGTGCCCTATATTGCTTGAGCTACAGTTTATATAAATTTGGCGCGAGGGTGTGGTTGTCTTCGTCTTGAAGAGACGAAGCGAATGGCATAGGTCTGAGCTTCTGATTTTATAGTTTGAGAGACCTGCAATTCACGTTGGCTGGAGGTTGAAGATGACCAACATGTCATCTTCCAACCAATAATGGCACGCAACTTGTTATTTTTAAATTCTGATTTTATTTTCGATTCAGTGCTTTATTCACTAATGACCATGATATGCACAGTGCGCCAGATCCCTTGGATTTGATTACTAACGCGTTTTGACTCTCATCAAATGGTCCACATATTTTTTACTTTTATTTTCTTTTCTGATTATTTATATTTAATTGTTTTAAACTTCAAAAAATCATAGAAAATTAATTTTTAGTCCAAAAAATCTGAAAAAATCATGAAAATATTTTAGATTATTCTCTTTCTGATTTTTATTTTTTCACAATTTAATTTTGTGTTTTGGTATTTTTAATAAATTTACACTTTATTGGAATTGTTTTAAATGTTTAAAAATATTTTTATGCATTTTTAGATTCTAAAAAAATTATGGAATGATCCAATGATATTGTGACAAATATTGGTAACCTTATTTTATTTTTTGTTTCTGACTTTGCTATTTTTTTTTATCATTTTTGGCTTATTTCACCCATTTCTTTAAATTTTAAAATAGTTTCTGACTTTAAAAAATTACCAAAAAATTTATAAAATTATTTTAGTTTATTTCTGATTTTTCTATATTCTTACTTTTTATTTCCTGATTAATTTGAACATAGTTGACATTTTTTCTCTTTTATTTCTATTTTTAAACATAATTTTTAAACCTTTTTGTATATATTTAAATGTAATATTATTTTGTGATTATTTTCTGGCTAATCTTGGGTTAACTTTTTAATCATGAACTTTATTAACATTATTGGATCCATGGTGTTGAGTCTAACTCCACAAAAATGGATGAATAATTTTAATAATAGTTTGATTAAATTTAATCCAAAAGTGGTTTGTATATTCTCTCCCACCCTTCTTCATCTCATCCTCTTCTTATTGCTCTAAATGTTGTTGGAGCATGATCTCTATATCATGTCTCAAAATAAATGGTGCATAGATTGCTATGGACCGGCCTCAAAATAGGTGCGACTTCTATATAAGTCCACTTACGATTGCTTAACATAGCGCTAAATTTTGTCTGGATTCAAATAAATGATCATTCGTGGCCCAAACTTATGTTTGCAAGCCCAAGTATGTTAATTTGATCTCTTTGATCCAATAACCTTGAGATTCATTGTATGGAGGCTTTGGTTCTACCAATCCTCTAATGGATCTAAAACACCTTTGGTCAACACGGATCACTTAAACATCGTTGATCATTAAATGATACTCATAAGGATTCCAAATGGATGATATATTTTACAAAAAGAAAATGCAACTTGTTGTATGGAGGCTTTGGTTCTACGAATCCTCTAATGAGTTCCAAATGCAAGTTTCAAGATGATCATCCAACTAACCACTATTCACTAATAATTTATTTTATTTTGTGTTGTTATTTTATGTTCTTTACTTTATGCACCATTTAATTTTAGCATTTACATTTCATGCTATTTTTCATCTTTGCTCACTTGAGCCCCTTTATATTCTTGTCATTTTTTTATTTTGCTCACTTGAGCTTTTATTTTCTTTTAAAGACACCTAATAATCAACATAAACCCTAAAAATCTTTAATGATACTTGGACTATTTGGTTACTACCCTTGGCATTATGGAGCATTAGACTTTTTGGACTTAGGATTAGAAACCTTGGCCTATGATTGGAGACCTTGTGATCTTATCTGATTATTTTGTCTGGAGCTCTTGAGGTTTACCTCAAGACATTGGGTTGTTTCTTTGTTTTATGTGCAGGTTATTATGACTTGGGAAAACTTTAAGATAGGACGGGTGGTATAGTCATGTTAACTTTGAGGGAGTAATCCTAAAAAAGGAGGCATGAGATCCCCCACTCAGTGGAGGCCCCTTTGACTGTAGTGTCGTTTACCGAGTAATCGGGAAGACATACTGCTTTCGACCTGGGAGCCTGCTGAAACTGAGGATTGTAGAATACCTAACCCATCTTGGCCTTTTAGGTGTAGTGCATAAGCTATAACAGAGTAATCTGGAAATAGTTGTCACGCGATAATACGCTCGAACGAGTTTTTCTTGAAAATATTACTAATTACCGAGTTAATTGGGAAGTTGGTAATATCCGAAGGAAGGATGTAGACTCTGGGAACCTCTAGAACCTTTTTCAGTAGGTGATCACTTTTAGACTAATACCTTATGGGTAGTACCTTCGACCTCATGCTCGTGACGTTGAACCTATGAACCCTATATGTGTGTGATTGTTGCATCATGCATCCATGCACTCATAAGCATCTTTTGGAGAGATCATATTTCAAGGGATTTAAATATTGACCATGTGTGAATATCTCATGTACTTTTTAACCATGGATTCTGGAAAGAGAAAGACCGGGAAGTACAATTTTAAGGATCCCAAGATATATGAGTTAATCAGTCTAATTCCCGAGATCGAGTGTCCTGCAGATTTTCGGAAGAAGTATGGATCCATTATACCTCTCATGAAGTTGAAGATGAAGGAGGGTATTCTCTCGACCTTGGTCCAGTTCTTTGATCCGATATATCATTGCTTTACTTTTCCCGAATATCAGTTGATGCCTACACTAGAGGAGTATTCTTATCTGTTGGATTTACCTGTTACTAATCGTGTTCCTTTTACTGGTTTGGAGGGTGAGCTAAAACCACATGAGATTGCTGCTTTGATTCATCTGGGGAAGTCTGAGGTGGAATCCCATATGACTACTAAAGGAGGGATTAGAGGATTACCAGCTCAGATCTTATTGGAGAAAGCTCGTTACTTTGCTAGGATGAAGAGTACAGTCTCTTTTGAGGCCATCTTTGCTCTACTTGCTTACGGGTTGTTCTTATTTCCTAATGTGGACAAGTTTGTTGACATTAATGCTATCAGGATCTTCATCATTGGAAACCCAGTTCCTATCTTGTTGGGTGATGCTTATTACTCTATTCATCTTCGGAATTCTTATCATGGGGGGATGATTCTCTGTTGCACGCCCGTGTTGTACCAGTGGTTTATCTTTCATATGTCTCAGTCTGATGCTTTTTGGGATGTCAAGAAGGAACCATGTTAGGCTCCTAAGATCATGGCACTTAGTCATTCGAATATTGATTGGTATCATCGAGCTTACAAAGATATAGAGATTATTGATAGTTGTGGTAGTTTCCCCAATGTACCTCTTCTTGGTACAAAGGGAGGAATTAACTATAACCCTGTTCTTGCACGATGACAGCTTGGTTATCCGATGAGGGATAAACCAAATAATATTCATTTGAGTAGTTTCTTTCTGAAGGATGGAGAATACCATAGGGAATCTAGGGAGCAGATTACGAAGGCCTGGTGTCACATTCATAAGAAGAGTAGGAAGGATTTGGGGCCTAGGGGTGCTGTTTCTTTGGAGCCATATCTTCAGTGGGTCCAAACGAGAGCTATTCAGTTGAAGATGTTGTATTCCCGGGAAACACGTATGCCTGATCTGTTTGTGAAGACCACTCCTCCCTTATTAGATGATCTATAAGAGTTGTAGCTTGCTTTGGTCAGGATGCAACAGGAACATGACGCTTGGAAGAATAAGTGCTAAACTTTAGAGATTTCCTATAGAGCAGACTTGAAGGAGAAAGACGACTTGATTGAGATCCTTGAGAGTCGAGCGGTAGAGACAGTGGAGAGGCAAGGGGATTTATTTTCTCCTAAGCCTCAATAAGATGTTGATCACTCACTTCCTGATTCAGGTGATTGGAAGAAGGTTTCCACCAGGTATGCGGAAGAAAACTAGATATTGAAGGCTCAGATTGCCAGGCTCACAGGGAAGCGCCATCGTATAGAGTGATCTCCATTAGTTTTACTTCTCAGGGTTTTAGATTTTATTTTCATCTTGTACTTGGGATCATTGAAACTTGTAATCCATTTTGGAGTTGTTATAATAAAAAATTTCAGTATTTCAAATGCGTTATTACTTTGATATTTGCAATATGTCCATAAATTTTAAATCCCTTGAAATATTAAATAAAATAAAATCATGTGAATTACATATCATGCATCATATTGCATATATTTATTGCATTTGTTATGCATATCCAGGTGTCTTACCAAGCGTCTTTACTTTGTTCAGCAAGCTGACTCACCACTACAACACTCGGGTTAATCTCAGAAAGAAGATGGACAACTTAGAACAAGAGAATCGCGAGCTGTGTGAGGAGGTTTCTGCTTTGAAAGCCGGCATGGCTAATCTTACTACTCTGATGGAAGCTCTGGTGGCTGATCAGAATCAGCCACCGAGTGTCTAACCTCAACCAACAAGGGCAACTACTGAAGCTCCGACTGTTCACGCATCTGCTACACCAGTTGTTGTTCAGAATCACATGCCTCAAGGTTATCCATGGGGAATGCTAGAGAATTTTACACCTGAAGGTTTCAATCTTGGTCCTTAAGATACTTCGATTATTCAGACTATTGTTACTCTGACACCTCCTATGGTGCATGTTGCTCCTGCTGCGCCTCCTTCGGTGAATATGGTTTTATTTGTTAATGATAATGTATGTCGTCCTTTCCCTCCACCGAGTGAAGACTTGGGTCTTTATGACAGAATGGATGATTTTCAAGAGCAGTTTGACAAAATTCAAAGAGAGATGAAGGCCCTCAGGGGAAAAGAGCTATTTGGGCAGAATGTGAATGTGTTATGCTTGGTCCCGAATGTTAAGATACCTGCTAAGTTTAAGGTCCCGGAGTTTGAGAAGTACAAAGGCAACACTTTCCCTCATGCTCATCTAGTAATGTACGTGAGGATAATGTCTACCCATACTAGTGATCAGCGTCTGCTGGTTCACTTTTTTCAGGATAGTTTGATTAGTGTTGCGCTGAAGTGGTATATGAGTTTGGACAGCGCCAATATCCATACTATCAATGATTTGGGGGAAGCATTCATCAAACAATACAAGTATAAAGTGGACATGGCGCCTGACCGTGATCAACTCAGGGCCATGGTTCAGAAAGATATGGAATCGTTCAAAGAGTATGCACAAAGATGGTGTGAGGTAGCCACCCAAGTGATTCCTCCCATGGAACAGAAGGAGATGACTAATACTTTCTTGAAAACGTTGCGTGCTTTCTACTACGAGAGGATGGTAGTAAGTGCGCCAAATGATTTTATTGAAATGGTAGGAATGTGTATCCGCTTAGAGGAGGCTGTAAGAGAGGGTCGTTTAACGAAGAGTGAAAGTTTCGGAGGTGTGAAGAAACCATCTTATTGGTTTACCAAGAAGAAGGAAGGGGATGCAAATGCTGTTATGCAAGAGAGGAGGGTTCATACCCCTAGAAGGAATTACCAGTGTCATCAGCAAGTCGCCTCAGTTACTCCAGTTGTGGGTGCCGCTCCAACTACCGTTGCTTATCAAGACCATCCCAACAGGGGAATCAAGGGTATAATCAGAGAAGGGAGAGTTATGACCTTATTCCTATGAGCTATACAGAGTTACTACCAGCATTGATTCAGAAGAAGTTGGTTCATACCCGACCACCTCCCGTCGTACCATCACCATTGCCTTGGTATTACAAAGCAGACCAAACATGTGTTTTTCATCAGGGAGCACCAGGGCATAATGTTGAGAATTGTTATCCTTTGAAGACTAAGGTGCAGAAGTTTGTAAAGTCTGGTGTTCTATCTTTCAAGGACGTGGGACCTAATGTGAAAGACAATCCTCTACCAAAGCATGGGGGAGTAAATGTTGTGAATATGGTGGCCGATTGTCCAGGCGACTTCCAGATTTTTGATATTAATCTGGTTAAAGGAGATTTGGTAAAAATTCATGCAGACCTTTGTGAATTTATCTACTATACGCATGACCATGCCGGTTGTGCTATTTTCAGTACAAATATACAGGGTTGCGATAAGTTAAAGGCTGATTTACAAGAGATGGTGGATGAGGGCCTAATTCACATAATCAAGCCTAGGGCAGAGTATGAAGAGGAGGTGAATATGGTTTCTGGATGTCCTGGAGAATTCATAATTTTTGATGTAAAGTATATGAATGAATACCTTGTGCAATTTCATGCTACCTTCTGCCATATGGCTGGCCAGGTGGAACACCAATATGGATCTTTCCGAGTTTGCTGTCGAGATTCCAGAGGATGTTCAATCGTGAAGAAGGGTGTTCATTTGTTGTTAGACAATGGAATTATCAAGATTACAAGTCAAAGAGATGATTACCATGAAGTTGATATGGTTGAGGTTTGTTTGACTGAAGAAGGGTCGGATGAAGAGTATGCCTCCGCAGATGAGTGTTTCTCCTCAGTTGAGGATTTATTTTCTAGAAATGAATCAATAATGACTGATTTTGTTAAAGAAGGGTAAACATCATTGTACTTGGTTTTGGGCCACCCGCCCATCTAGAAGTTGAATATTATAGCAAGCCAATTGTCACCCCATTGGTGATTAGTTTTCCGGGTCCTATCCCCTACAAATCAGATAAGGTTGTGCCTTAAAAATACAACGCTACAATCTTAGAGGGTGGAGTGGAAGTTCCCATCCAGCCAATGCATGATGTTGGGAATATTGTTGAAAATAGAAAGGTGACCCACAACGATCGTGTGTTTGCACCAGTTGTTCGAAGAGATGTTAGTGATGGAAAGAAAATTGCTGAGAATGTTGAACCCAAGAAGGCTACGGGTGAGACTAGTGGGGTTGCATTAGAGAAATAAGTGGATGATATTTTGAATATAATCAAGATGAGTGACTACAGAATTGTAGATAAGTTGCTGCAGACTCCTTCAAAAATATCTATATTAGCTTTATTGATGAACTCTTCTACTCACAGAGAATCCTTGATGAGGGTATTGGACCAAGCTTTTGTGGAAAGTGATATGTCAATAGACCAATTCAGCAGTGTAATAGGGAACATTATGTCATGTAATAACCTGAGTTTCTGTGATGATAAATTACCAGATGAAGGAAGGAATCACAACTTGGCCCTCCATATCTCTATGAGCTGCAAGAATGATTCAGTATCCAATGTGTTGATTGATAATAGATCCGCGTTGAATGTTATATCGAGGAGTACGCTTATGAAGTTGAAATATCAAGGAACGCATATGCGCCCGAGTGGCATCATTATGAAAGCGTTTGATGGATCAAGGAAATATGATATTGGTGAAGTTGACTTACCTATTCATATAGGACCACATTTGTTTCAGATTACTTTCTAGGTCATGGACATTGTTCCCACTTATAGATGTTTGTTGGGACGGGCGTGGATTCATGAGGCAGGGGTTGTCACTTCAACTTTACACCAGAAACTGAAGTTTGTACATGAAGGGAAAGTAGTGATCATAAATGAGGAACAAGCATTATTGATATCTCATTTATCCTCTTTCAGCATTGTGGAGGCGGATGAAGCTGCTGTTGGAACCCAGTTCCAAGCCTTATCCATTGACAATATAAGAGGAAATGAGAATTCTATGGTTTCACTTAAGGATGCGCAGCAGGTTGTGAGTAATGGCCATAGTGAAGTTTGGGGATAGATTGTGGATCCACCTGTGAACAAGAACATAGCTGGCTTGGGGTTCTCTTTGAAGAATGACAAAGGTAAGGGCATGAAGTCGAGGTCTTCCGCAAGCAAGTATTAAGATATCTTCCGTAGTGGGGGTTATCTTCATCCAATTGTTTCCGGGATTAATGCCATTGTGGAGGATGAAGCAGAGCCAGAAATGCCAAATTATATGACGCACAGAGTTAGGGTTCAGAATTGGATCACCATTAATGTTCCCTTTTACATACATGTTTCAAAGTAATTTGTTTTGTTAATCTTTTTGAAAAAATCTTTCACTCTACCCAAGGTGGAAGTATTAATGTTGTAGGGCTTATCTGTTTGCTGTGACCTTTAAAATCAATAATAAAAGTTGTCTTTGTTTCCTAAATTGTGTCTTTATTTTCTGCTTTTTCTCGTAAAATCGTATAAAAAAAAGAAGAAAAAAACCCTTTCAAAATAAATAATAACTGAAATTCAATCTGCATGATCACTTGTTATATGTGTCAGTTTCTAAAAGCAATCATAAATCATATGTGCAGATTAATTAAAAAAAACCATTGAATAAATGACCTTGCACCCTCTCTCAACTTTGAATGTCCTGTGTATGGGGCTGAAGAAGAAAATTATGATGAGATTCCAGAAGAGGTCTCACGTTTGCTTGAGCATGAGGAAAATACCATTCATCCATATAAAGAGCCATTAGAAGTGATCAAATTTGGATTCAGAGGAAGATCTAAAGGAAGTCAAGATTGGAGCATTGCTGCATCCTGATGTGAAGAGTAGGTTGATTGAGTTGTTGAAAGAGTATGTGGATATTTTTGCTTAGTCTTACCAAGATATGCCTGGTCTAGATACAGATATTGTAGAGCACCGTTTTCCGTTGAAGCCAGAGTGTCCACCAATTAAACAAAAGTTGAGAAGGACTCACCCAGATATGGCAGTGAAAATCAAAGAGGAGGTTCTAAAGCAGATTAATGTTGGTTTTCTTGTGATGTCAGTGTATCCTCAACGGTTTTCCAATATTGTCCTAGTACCGAAAAAAGATGGAAAAGTCTGCATGTGCGTAGATTACAGAGATCTAAATAAAGCTAATCCAAAAGATGATTTTCCATTGCCACACATTGATATGTTAGTGGATAGAACAGCAAATTCAAAGTATTCTCGTTCATGGACGGATTTTCTAGGTATAATCAAATAAGAATGGCTCTGAAGGACATGGAAAAAAACAATGTTTATCACACTCTGGGGAACATTCTGTTAAAGAGTGATGCCCTTCGGGTTGAAGAACGCTGGTGCAACGTACAAAAGGGCTATGAAAACCTTTTTCCATGATATGATGCACAAGGAAATCGAAGTATATGTTGATGATATGATTGCCAAATCCCAGAATAAAGAAGGGCATGTAGAAGACTTGTTGAAGTTGTTTCAGCGTTTGAGGAAGTATCGTCTCCGCTTGAATCCAAATAAATGCACCTTCGATGTTCGATCAGGAAAATTGTTGGGTTTCATTGTTAGCCAGAAAGGAGTTGAAGTTGACCCTGATAAAGTCAAAACAATTCAAGAGATTCCAGCACCAAAAATTGAAAATCAAGTCAGAGGTTTCCTTGGGCGTTTGAATTATATTTCCAGATTCATTTCCCACATGACTGCAACATGTGAATCGATCTTTAAGTTGTTAAAGAAAGATCAAGGTTGTGCATGGACGGATGACTGCCAAAGGGCATTTGAAAGTATTAAAGAATATCTTCTTGAAACTCCTATCTTGCTCCCTCCTGTCGAAGGAAGACCGTTGATTTTGTATCTGGCAGTGTTAGATAATTCCATGGGTTGTATTCTAGGACAACAAGATGAAACATGGAAGAAGGAGTTCACCATTTATTATCTCCGTAAAAAATTCACTGATTGTGAGTCGCTGTATTCCATGCTGGAAAAGACATGTTATGCTTTGGCCTGGGCGGTAAAGCGTTTACGGAAGTATATGTTGAATCACACTAGTTGGTTGATATCCAAAATGGATTCAATCAAGTACATTTTTTAAAAGCCTACTCTTACTAGAAGAATTGCCCGCTGGCATATGTTTCTATCTGAATATGATATCGAATACCGCACTCAAAAAGCTATTAAAAGCAGTGTGTTGGCAGATTATATTGCTCACCAACCAGTGGAGGATCATCAGTCTGTAGAATATGAATTTCCCAATGAGGATGTGATGTTCCTGAAAGTGAAGGATTGTGATGAACCATTTCCTGAGGAAGGTCCTGACCCTGAATATCGTTGGAGTATGATATTTGATGGAGCTGTGAATGCTTATGGTAAAAGAATTGGTGTTGTGATTGTCACTCCACATGGATCGCACATTCCTTTTACTGCAAGGTTAACATTTAATTGTACTAATAATATGGTAGAATATGAGGCTTGCATCATGGGTCTCGAAGAAGCTATTGATCTCAGAATTAAAAATCTAGATGTGAATGATGATTCAGCTTTGGTAATAAATTAGATTAAAGGAGAATGGGATACTCGTCACCCCGGCTTGATCCTTTACAAAGATTATGCTAGAAGATTGTTACCCGTTTTCAATAAAGTTGAATTCCATCATATTCCTATAGATGAAAATCAGATGGCGAATGCTCTGGCAACTCTGGATTCTATGTACCAAGTGAATACTTGGAATGATATACATCGAATTATGGTTCGGCGACTGGATAGGCCCGCTCATGTGTTTACAACAGAGGAGGTAGCAGATGAAAAACCTTGGTATCATGATATCAAGCATTTTCTTCAGACTCAAGAATACCCGATCGGTGCATTGAAGAAAGATAGAAATACACTGAGAAGATTGGCTGGCAGTTTCTTCCTCAGTGAAAATGTGTTGTATAAAAGAAATTATGACATGGTCTTGCTCAGGTGCGTGGATAGACACGAAGTAGACATGTTGATGCATGAGGTTCATGAAGGTTCATTTGGCACTCATGCCAATGGACATTCGATGGCTAAAAAGATGCTAAGGGTAGGTTATTATTGGCTGACAATGGAATCTTATTGTTATAAATTTGCAAAGAAGTGTCATAAATGCCAGATTTATGCGAACAAGGTCCATGTGCCTCCGACACTTCTCAATGTGATTTCCTCCCCGTGGCCTTTCTCTATGTGGGGTATTGACATGATTGGGATGATAGAACCCAAAGCTTCGAATGGACACTGTTTTATCTTAGTAGCAATTGATTACTTCACCAAGTGGGTGGAAGCTACTTCATATGCCAATGTTACCAAGTAGGTGGTTGTGCGCTTCATCAAGAATAATCTTATATGTCGGTAAGGTGTGCCAAGAAAAATTATCACCAACAATGGCTCGAATCTGAATAATAAAATGATGACAGAACTATGCGAAGAATTCAAGATTGTCCATCATAATTCCTCTCCGTACAGGCTAAAGATGAATGGGGTTGTTGAAGCTGCTAATAAGAATATCAAGAAGATTATCCAGAAAATGGTCGTTACTTATAAGGATTGGCATGAAATGCTCCCTTTTTCTTTGCATGGATATCGAACATCTATCTGCACTTCAACAGGAGCAACCCTGTTCTCCCTGGTGTATGGAATGGAAGTTGTACTCCCAGTCGAGGTTGAGATTCCCTCTTTGCGTGTGATAATAGAAACCAAGTTGTCAGAGGCTGAATGGGTCCAGAACCGGTTTGACCAATTGAATCTGATCGAAGAGAAGAGGATGACAGCTTTATGTCATGGACAGTTATATCAGAAAAGGATGAAGAAAGCTTTTTGATAAGAAGGTCAAACCTCGTAAGTTTAGAGAAGGCGACCTCGTGCTCAGGAAGATCATGTCTTTCAACACTGATTCTAGGGGCAAGTGGACTCCCAATTTCGAAGGCCCATATGTTGTTAAGAAAGCCTTTTCTGGAGGTGAATTCATTCTTGAAACTATGGAAGGCGAGGAGTTCCCACGTCCCATAAATGCTGATGCAGTCAAGAAATACTTCGCCTAAAGAAATAAAAGAACAACTTGCTAAGTTGAAAACTCGAAAGGGCGGCTTAGGTGAAAAAGAGCGTCTCGGTAGGCCGAAAACCCGAAAGGGAAGTCTAGGCAAAAATTAGAGACATAAATAGAATAAATTTCCCGCTAATCTGAAAACCCGCAAGGGCAATTTAGGCAAAAGTTAGAGACTTTCTTGGCAAGTAACTACATCGGACAAGACTTGATCATTGGAGCAATAATCTTCTCGGATTCTCATCACAACTTCAACAGAAGTTGCTGCTCAGGATTTCAAAAGTTGTTAGAGGGGATAGTGGTCATTGTATCTCAATGTATATTTTCCATTATATATTACCATTTTCCAAACTTTGTAATTATCCATGG
This sequence comes from Vicia faba, assembly GCA_948472305.1. Taxonomy (NCBI): domain Eukaryota; kingdom Viridiplantae; phylum Streptophyta; class Magnoliopsida; order Fabales; family Fabaceae; genus Vicia; species Vicia faba. The sequence goes on from OX451738.1 coordinate 463,936,282, forward strand.
AGTCTCGCCATTCACAGACTACCATTCTATTAATGAAATTTGAGCTTTTACCCAATTCTTTGTATTTCTTATTTTATTTAGCTTGCAAAGACTCCATTTATTATTGATACTAAATTTCAAAGCAAAAAGATTAAATAACAAAATCGATTTTTCAAAAAGAACTTACAATTTTTTTTTACTTTAGAATTTGTGATGGGAAAAAAAACAACAACAAAAAAATGGTGATCCCAGGAATGGACAAACTCCAGTTTGTTTTAAGAAGTTTTTGTTCCCCTTGGGAAGGTTTACTCAGGATGATTCTCCGTATTAGGTTTGTGACTCCGGTATCCTCGGTCAAGTTTGGATCCATTTCTCCTCTTTTCTGAGTTTTCATGATGTGAAGTCTCAATCTGAGATTTCTCCAGTGAAGTTTTCGTTCAGTCTAATGGAAGTTCTTTTTCCCGAGAAGTTGGTACCATAATCACTCTTGAAGAACGCAGGACCCTGGTTTCTCTAGTGAAGAACGTATCGTGGTTTTCCCTTTAAGGATATGGTGTTAACCTCCCCATTGAAGTAGGCCTGAATTCCCCAGTGAATATTTCAATGATTTGGTGTCCATCTCCTTTACTATAGACTAGTTTTGCAATCCCCGGTAGAAGTGTTACTTTTGAAAACATTTGTTTCCCTAAAGAAGCCTGAAAAAGGATGTTCTATCCCTATATCTGTATTATTCTGTCACTTTGTTTTGTTTACTTCCAGATTATGTTTCTCCCCAGTAAAGCTAAAGCAGGCAGTAGGTTTTGTTTCCTCAGTTGGAATTTACTTTTTCTTGGAATGATCATCCTGGATATGATCTAGCCGAGTGTTTTTCGTGCCCGAGTTGGTTTTGCCTAGTTACTCCCAGTGTTGTATATCTGTTTTGTCAGCATACGCACGATAACACTCATACATTCATACATACATCATGCATACCTAAAATTGGAAAATCATTGTTCATTGACATTTTTAAATATTTTTGTTGACATATCACCCTGTTTTGCAGATTTAAGTTGTCCTCTTTTTAATAGCGTGTTGGCCTTAAGCAGAAAGCGTATATTCTTTCAATGTCCCCACGGAGTTGTCCCTCGTGGAAGTCTTTTGCTTTATCCTTCCTGTACATCTCCTTGTTTGGATGGATTTGGTTTTCCCTCTTGAGTTTATTTCTCAAAGGATGTATTTTGGTTGACTGTTTCATCCCAATTTATTTCTGGTTTGAATCTATGGTTCCACAACAATGTTATTTACTTTGGATTTTTGAAAGCTTCGAGTTTTGGTTTGTGCATTTATTTTACATGAGAAGACTTTATCTCCTCGGTAGGAATATCGTGGCATTTCCCCAGGAAGTCATATTTCTTTCCCCAGGAAGTCATATTTCTTTCCCCAGGAAGCCATATTCCTATCCCCAGAAAGTCATTTCTTTTTACAATCCTCCATGACAACAAGTAGCAGGTCTCTTTATTTGAGCAACTTGTGCTTCCCCGTAAAAGTCGACGTAACTTTTTTTGCTATTTTCCTCTATGAGTGGATAGTTTGCAGTTTGCAGTCTGCCGTCAGTTTATGCCAGTGGATGGCAAGACTTTCAAATTCACAGAATCAGCTCGCTGTGAAATCTTCACAAGTGGAAGTCTCTTTATTTGAGATGGCTTACATATTACCCTTTAAAGGTAGAGTGCCTCAGTTAAAGAAGAAGTTAAGACCCTTTCTAGGTGAAATGCCAGAATTTTAGGGAAGCTTGTTATCTTTTTGCTACCTTCAGTGAACGTTGGTAGTTCATCAACAGTGAACGACGGTGTTATGATATATTCTCTTTCTACCTTCAGTGAAAGTTGGTAGATCACCATCAGTGAAAGTTGGTGTTTATTATCTTTTTGCTACCCTCAGTGAATGTTGGTAGTTCATCGTCAGTGAATGGCGGTGCTATGATATATTCTCTTTCTACCTTCAGTGAAAGTTGGTAGGTCATTGGCAGTGAACATCGATGATTGTTATCTTTTTGCTACCCTCAGTGAACGTTGGTAGTTCATCGTCAGTGAATAGTGATACTATGATATATTCTCGTTCTACCTTCAGTGAAAGTTGGTAGGTCATTGGCAGTGAACATCGATGATTTTTATCTTTTTTCTACCCTCAGTGAACATTGGTAGTTCATCGTCAGTGAATGGCGGTGTTATGATATATTCTCTTTCTACCTTCAGTGAATGTTTGTAGATCACCATCAGTGAAAGTTGGTGTTTGTTATCTTTTTTCTACCCTCAGTGAACCTTGGTAGTTCATCGTCAGTGAACGGCGGTGTTATGATATAATCTCTTTCTACCTTCAGTGAAAGTTGGTAGATCACCATCAGTGAAAGTTGGTGTTTGTTATCTTTTTGCTACCCTCAGTGAACGTTGGTAGTTCATCGTCGGTGAACGGCGGTGCTATGATTATTCTCTTTCTACCTTCAGTGAAAGTTGGTAGATCATTGGTAGTGAACGTTGATGATTGTTATCTTTTTTCTACCCTCAGTGAATGTTGGTAGTTCATCGTCAGTGAACGGTGGTGCTATGATTATTCTCTTTCTACCTTCAGTGAAAGTTGGTAGGTCATTAGCAGTGAACGTCGATGATTGTTATCTTTTTTCTACCCTCAATGAACGTTGGTAGTTCATCATTAGTGAACGGCGGTGCTATGATTATTCTCTTTCTACCTTCAGTGAAAGTTGGTAGGTCATTGGCAGTGAACGTCGTTGATTGTTATCTTTTTTCTACCCTCAGTGAATGTTGGTAGTTCATCGTCAGTGAATAGCGGTGTTATTATATATTCTCTTTCTACCTTCAGTGAAAGTTTGTAGATCACCATCAGTGAAAGTTGGTGTTTGTCATCTTTTTGCTACCCTCAGTGAACGTTGGTAGTTCATCGTCAGTGAACGGAGGGGCTATGATTATTCTCTTTCTACCTTCAGTGAATGTTGGTAGGTCATTGGCAGTGAACATCGATGATTGTTATCTTTTTTCTACCCTCAGTGAATGTTGGTAGTTCATCGTTAGTGAACGGCGGTGTTATGATATTTTCTCTTTTTATCTTTAGTGAAAGTTGGTAGGTCATTGGCAGTGAACTTCGATGATTGTTATCTTTTTGCTACCCTCAGTGAATGTTGGTAGTTCATCGTTAGTGAACGACAATGCTATGATATTTCTTTTCCTGCTACACTAAGTGAACATTGGTATCTCACCATCAGTGAACGTCGGTGTTGTTATTTCTTTCCTCTTTCTACCTTCAGTGAGCGTTGGTAGATTTACCTTAAGTAGGAGTTGGTGTATCCTTTGACCATTTTACCATCCTCTCTGGGTCGGGTCGCTCTCTTTTTTCTTTATCATTGTTACATCCCCAATGGTGTTTTGTGTCTCTTTGGTTTTGTTCATATGCATTCATGATCATGAACATTTGCATGGCATCTTAGGGCCAAAAATAGGGTTTATTTTATATTTAAGTATCTTCGATCACGTCGACACGAAGATTTTTAACCTTCTTATCTCCGGATAGAAGAAACTTAAAAAAGGGAAGTTGTTGTACCCCAATTTTTGCCTCTAAGATCCCTTCATCATATCATTTTGATTCAATCACAACAAGATCACATTAGAATTCTTGGTTCCCCTCCCTATACTTAGCTTTTCTCTTTGAGGAATCACCAAGCACCTTGACTTGTGTTCTTTTATGATCATGAATATTTTTTGTCTTGATTTCTTCTTTTAATTAATAAAAGTCAATGTTAGATTGTCTTGCTTGTTACTCATGTAAGTAAAGGCAATAAGATTCAGCAAGTTTCTCCATGGGTTCATGAGTTTATTTCCATGACCTAGTCAATGAAGCTTAATAAGTTCAAACCTCACCATTGAAGTTGTTTTGGAAGGGATGGCATGGCAAGGTTATTTTGGTTCACTACATTTCCAAGTTATCAATATTTAATCCAAAAAGTACAAGGGGTTGATTGAAAAATAGTCATGGTTGGACAAGGTCTTGTTCCCATTGGTCACAAGTGCATATTTCTCTCAATTATCAAGATATGGAATTGGTTATGGTTTCTATGAGTTCTCATTATCATCCTCAACAACTTATATTTACAAAGCATTTGTTTTGGTACAAGAAGTTTGTTCAAAATTGTCAAAGTTCCTCAAGGCATGTTTCTTAATCTAGGAGCTAGGGTTTTGAACTTCAAAGGAGTATATCTTGTCCATCTTTTGGTATTTTTGAGTGATTCCAAAGACATACTTCTCTTCAAATGGATATCAACAAATCACTTCAAAAGTTCCAAGGATTTTTCATGTGGAAGAAACTTGATGGTGAAGAAAGATTACAAGTTCTCTAGATGAACCCCCAATTTCTCAAGTTTGACTTCAAATGATCATAACTTGGTCAATTTTTATCACCTTGAGCCCATTATTTTTCCATAATGATCTTGAACTTGTGAAATTTATTCCTTCTTTTATGTTCAAAGTGATAAAATGGATGGAAGTTTCCTTGAGGATACTAAAGATTATAGGTCATTTTATGAAATTTTGCCAACTTCAATAAGTCACAACTTTCTCAATTTTTGGAGATTGTGAATGGTTCAAGTTTCAAAATGTAATTCAAGAGATCTACCTAATGCCATATTTTTTGGTCAAGAGAAAATTCCAAGTGGAAGGCTATGTTTGGATGCAAGACATTATAGGTCACTTTTGAAGAAAAATTTGAAATATTTCTAACTATGGAAAGTCAACCCTTTTTCCTCAACTTTGACTCAACACAACTTTCAGCTCAAGCATCCATTTTGTTCCATTCTTTTTTCATTGCAAAGCTTGAAACCTCACCTTTCTAAAGCATCGAGAATCATGCCCTAAGACCCCTTGAGTTGAAAATGCTATTGGTCAGAAGTTGGCACTTTTAAACTGAATTTCTCACCAAGTCAGAATTTTGAAATCTATAATGTGGCCTCTAATCACAATTTTTTCCACGCGTTTTTGCCTCTAAACATGTTTAGTGAAGTTCCAGATTTGTTTAGCACCTCAAAACGCAAGGATTGGATGAGTTTTGGTGAAAATTAGATCACACTTCACTCGTGCATCAGGTTTGCACGAATTCCCTCCAAAATGCATCATTCACTCTTCCTTTTGATCCCATTTACTTCTCCTATAAATACATGAACTATCCCATTCATTTTCTCAAGCTTGGATAGCCAGAATCACCCTGTCAAACTTGTTCCAAAACTCAGAATTCAGTAACTTTGAAATCCATTCTCAAGCCTTTTTCAATCCTATTTTTTCATCAACTCACCTTCCTTGATCTTCCCTGAAGCTAACCATATAATTACATTCAAGAATCGTGCCCTATATTGCTCCATAGAAGTTCAGTTTCAGAGCCCTGCAACTCAACTTCAATAGGTAGATTCCTTCATCAATTCTTCAAAACTTTGATATCATTGTGATGCTCTCATTGCCCTGGTTCTAGTCGCAACACTTACTTTTTACTGAAAACACATTTTGTCCATAAAATTTCAAATCCCTTTTCAAAAAAAAATTTCCAAATTGCTTGAGCTATAGTTTATATAAATTTGGCGCAAGCGTATGGTTGTCTTCATCTTCAAGAGACGAAGCGAATGGCATAGGTCTGAGCTTCTAATTTTATAGTTTGAGAGACCTGCAATTCACATTGGCTGGAGGTTGAAGATGACCAACGTGTCATCTTCAAACCAATGATGGCACGCCACTTGTTATTTTTGAATTATGATTTTATTTCCGATTCATTGCTTTATTCACTAATGACCATGATATGCACAGCGCGTCAGATCCTTTGGATTTGATTACTAACGCGTTTTGACTCTCATCCAATGGTCCACATATTTTTTACTTTTATTTTCTTTTCTAATTTTTTATATTTAATTGTTTTAAACTTCAAAAAATCATAGAAAATTCATTTTTAGTCCAAAAAATCTGGAAAAATTATAACAAATATTTTTGATTATTCTCTTTAGGATTTTTATTTTTTTCACAATTTAATTTTGTGTTTTGGTATTTTTTATAAATTTACACTTTATTGGAATTGTTTTAAATGTTTAAAAATACTTTTATGCATTTTTAAATTCTGACAAAATTATGGAATGATCCAATGATATTGTGACAAATATTGGTGACCTTATTTTATTTTTGTTTCTGACTTTGATATTTTTTTATCATTTTTGGTTTATTTCACCCATTTCTTTAAATTTTAAAATAGTTTCTGACTTTAAAAAATTACCAAAAAATTTATAAAATTATTTTAGTTCATTTCTGATTTTTCTATGGTCTTACTTTTTATTTTCTAATTAATTTGAACATAGTTGACTTTTTTTCTCTTTTATTTCTATTTTTAAACATTATTTTTAAACCTTTTTGTATATATTTAAATGTAATATTATTTTGTGATTATTTTCTGGCTGATCTTGGGTTAAATTTTTGATCATGAACTTTATTAATATCATTGGATCCATAGTGTTGAGTCTAACTCCACAAAAATGGATGAATGATTTTAATAATAGTTTGATTAAATTTAATCCAAAAGTGGTTTGTATATTCTCTCTCACCCCTCTTCATCTCATCCTCTTCTTATTGCACTAAATTTTATTGGAGCATGATCTCTATATCATGTCTCAAAACAAATGGTGCATAGATTGTTATTGACCGGCTTCTAAATAGGTGTGACTTCTATATAAGTCCACTTACGATTTCTTAACATAGCCCTAAATTGTGTCCCGATTTAAATAAATGATCATTTGTGGCCCAAACTTATGTTTGCAAGCCCAAGTATGTTAATTTGATCTCTTTGATCTAATAAAATTGAGATTCATTGTGTGGAGGCTTTGGTTCTACCAATCCTCTAATGGATCTACAACACCTTTGATCAACATGGATCACTTACACATTGTTGATCATTAAATGATACTTATAAGGATTCCAAATGGATGATATACTTGACGAAAAGCAATTGCAACTTGTTGTGTGGAGACTTTGGTTCTACCAATCCTCTAATGAGTTCCAAATATAAGTTTCTAGATGATCATCCAACTAACCACTAATCACTAATAATTGATTTTATTTTGTGTTTTTATTTTATGTTCTTTACTTTATGCACCATTTACTTTTAGCATTTACATTTCATGCTATTTTTCATCTTTGCTCACTTGAGCCCCTTTATATTCTTGTCATTTTTTATTTTGCTCACTTGAGCTTTTATTTTATTTTAAAGACACCTAATAATCAACATAAATCCTAAAAATCTTTAATGATACTTGGACTATTTGGTTACTACCCTTGGCATTATGGAGCATTGGACTTTTTGGACTTAGGATTAGAAACCTTGGCCTATGATTAAAGACCTTGTGATCTTATCTGATTATTTTGTCTGGAGCTCTTGAGGTTTATCTCAAGACATTGGGTTGTTTGTTTGTTTTGTGTGCAGGTTATTGTAATTACACCCTTTGTTTGTAATCTGGAATTCACTCGTATACAGCCATTACTCTGCCCAATTTTTGTGAAGACTTAATACACTTGAAGTTTGGTTCTCTCAATAGGTGTAGTATTTTTGCTTGTTTGGTTTCAATCCAAAGAATGAGAATTTTATCTTGGCTCATAGTGTCAAGTATTGGCTTCTTGTTGTTTAGATGGTTCTTATCCCTAGCTTTTACCTTATGCTTTAGGATAGCCTCTTATTCACCTCCCATCTTCTTTAATTTCAAAAATATTCTCCCTCCTTTTGAAAACCCTTCTTGTTTTTAACTTGAACCACTTTCATAATAAACTTGGACTTAGGTCCATGTATTTTCAAACATTTTCATAAATAAACTCCAATAAACTTAATAATACTTTGACATCCTTTTTTGTGAGAAGACTAAAAGTCAATCAATCTCATTTAAAACCATTTTGCCACTTTGGATTTTATCTTTAAACTTTTCTCAAAAAAGATCGAACTCTTGTCAATCCTTGTAGTGATGAAAACAACTATACTTCTACAATATGTAGTGAATAGATATATTTTCCACTTGGGTGTTGAGTGAGGCATTTTTGATTTTAAAATCCAAGCCATATCCTCCACTTTTAGATGATGCAAATTCTTCTTTCTCATGATTGTGGGTAGTAGGTATATTTTCCACACGGACAATGATGATGATGTTTTATCTCATAAAATTAACCAACACTTTTTTTTTAATTTTTAAAAAAAGAGAAACTACGGGTACCCTGATCCCCTATTGCACAAAAACATGGTACGTAGACACTAAAGGTTCGCAACCGCGGCGGGTGCAAAAATAATAAATATATTTATTTTCTCACCTCCACCATCTATTTTATACAACATGTTTCATAGCCAAAATATACATATTTTATAAAGAGGTTCCTGTAGAGTACCATAGATGTTTAGGGTGCTAATACCTTCCCTTTGCATAACCAACCCCCTTACCTTGAATCTTTCCCCCTCTTTTTGGGTTATTCACTCTTTTCCCATTCCTTTGGAAACAATAAAGCGTTGTGGCGATTTTGATTTTGATTTGTATAAGTCTAGTCAATCCAATGGTTTAGTCTTGAACATTTCTACCGCTACACATGGAGGGTGAAGATTTTCCACATCCTATAAACGCAGACATAGTTAAAGAATACTATGCATAAAAGAGATCCTTTAGGTTGACTGGCCTAGGAAAAAATAAGGGAATCCCGGTGAACCAAAAGGGTTCGAGCAAAAATTAGGGATATGTATAAAAAAATGTACATCCGGCAAGTCGAAAACCTAAAAAGGCGGCTTGGGCAAAAAAAAGGATATCCCGGTGGACTGAAAACCCGAAAGGCCAGTCCAGGAAAAAGTTAGGGAGTAAAGCGTATAACTATGTCCCGTTCAATCACTTATCTACTTACAGCCAACATGATTACTAACATCAAGTTCAAATGGTACAAATAAATTTAATCAACTTCTTCCAGCAGCAAGGGATGAGATGCTTGAAGACATAGGGGAAATAGCGGAGTTGAAAATCGATGGGATCATATCCACATAGCTGTTTTTCTTTGTTTCTTTTTGTACACCTTTTCTTTTACGATTATTTCCTCTTACTAGGACTTCTTCCTCTTTGTATAAAATTGTCTATTTATAGATAAACTTTCCAAATTAATACAATCAATTTCAAATTCAAAAGCTATTTTTACTTTCTCTGTTTTGTTTGCAAAAACGTCCAATGATTATATTGAATGAACATATGCATTTGAATATGATTACTATTTACAAATATATGCATGAAAACCGGATTAGCATTTATGAAAGACTCTAGGAGTTGGAATAACGTTTGAAGCTGACCATAAATGCCCACAGAGTAATTCCCTCAAATCTTTCACCACAAGATTATTTCCCTGGTGAATTGGCCGTAGTCTATAGGTTTTATTTCCCCAACGGAGTTTATTTCTCTCATGTTAAAAGAATTCCTCGACAGGAATCTCTTCTCCGACCAGATGACATGCATCATTGTCCTCCCCAGATGAGTCAATACTCACATCTGAAACCTGGTCAAGCATCATATCAAGGAATTTCATCTCTTTCATCTCCAGCAATAATCAAATCCTTCAAAGAACAATGAATAATCGGCTCCCTTTGAATGCTTCTATCACCAAGCAGAAGTTGAAGATTCCCAGCAGAATATCCTTAAATTGAAAGTAGGAATCCCCAGTAAAGTCCAGTTGAAGAACTACTATCTTCATCCCCAACAACAATCAGGGATTTATTTTTCCCAGTCATACGCTATCACACATGGCTACTTACAGGCTCCAATAACACATTACATTCATACATCATTTACAAAAAATCACAAAATATGCATACGAAACGCATATACTATTCTCATTTATTTTGAGACCATCATTACGCAATGCATTACATACATCATGACATTGCACAGAACTAACTTTGTCTTTTCAGGTTGAGTTTGCAAACGAAAAGATATTACCAGTAATTTACAGATAGGTTATGGATCAATTCCCGAAACAAGACAGGGCGGCTATCTACATGACCAAGTGATTTGCTTCAGAAGAGTTATAGAATTCATTTACCCTTCAGCACTTCATTCTGAAAAGCATCTCCTTTATAGTTTCATTCTGGAAAGTATTTCCCCTTCAGATACGGAATTCGAAAAAGCATTTCCCCCAGAGACCGAGTTCTGGCGAGAATTTCCTTCAGAGGAACCCTAAGACACATTTCTCCTTCAGCGCTTCATTTTGAAAATCATGTCCCCTTCATAGATGGAACCCTGAAAAGCATTCCCCCAGAGACCGAGTTTTGGGGAACATTTCCTTCTGAGGAATTCTGAAACGCATTTCCTCTTCAGCATTTTATTCTGAAAATCATCTCCCTTTAGAAGTTTATTTTGAAAAGCATCTCCTTCAGCACTTCATTCTGAAAAGCATGTCCCCTTCAGAGATGGAACCCTAAAAAGCATTCCCTCAAAGACCGAGTTCTGGCGATCATTTCCTTCAGAGGAGTTCTGAAATGCATTTCCATTTCAACACTTTATTCTGAAAAGCATCTCTTGTCAGAAGTTTATTCTGAAAAGCATATCCTTCAGCGCTTCTTCCTGAAAAGCATGTCCTCTTAAGAGATGGAACCTTGAAAAGCATTCCACCAAAGGTCGAGTTATAGCGAGCATTTCCTTCATAGGTTTCTGAAACGCATTTCTCCTTCAGAAGTTTATTCTGAAAAGCATATTCATTCAGAATTTTATTCAGAAAAGCATCTCCTTCAGCGCTTCATTTTGAAAAGCATGTCTCCTTCAGAGATGGAACCCTGAAAAGCATTCCCTAAGATACCGAGTTCTGGCGAGCATTTCCTTTAGAGGGGTTCTGAAACACATTTCCCCTTCAGCACTTTATTTTGAAAAGCATCTCCCTTCAGAAGTTTATTCTGAAAAGAATCTCCTTCAGTGCTTCATCCTGAAAAGAATATCCCCTTCAAAGATGGAACCCTGAAAAGCATTCCCCTTCAGCACTTTATTCTAAAAAGCATCTCCTTCAGCGATTCATTCTGAAAATCATTTCCCCTTCAGAGACGGAATCCTAAAAAGCATTCTTCAAAATACAGTCAAACATAGACTCTTTAAGATACTCCTATCAACGGTTACTTTGGATGGCATTTGTAAGCCCATATCTAACTATAGTCGATTACTTCTCTGAATGGCATCTTTAAGCCTATTCAAGCAATGCAATCAACCAACAAGCATTACCTCGTGCACAGGCGAGTGCAAGTTTCTGGGCACTTGGGTGTTCAATCCTCTTCTACCTTTAGAACCCGAATAGCGAGCACGCCAATCTAACTCTTAAGGTTTAATAAGATTGAACAGGGGAAGTTCTTGTACCCCAAAATTTGCCCTCTCATTTTCAAAAGAATCTCTCATACTCCTAAGCTGTCAAGTACTCAAAACTATTCAAGAATTGATCAGACAAATTATCCTCTTAAGTAGTGGCCTATAATTAGGGTTTTGATTTTCTCAGAGGAAAATTGGATTTCTAATGCCTCAAGTTCACTTCATGGTTTCTCATATCTATCAAGGTATCTTCTTGTCAAATTTCAAGTCTTGCAGTACAAATTTGCTCAATCAATTGCTCAGATGATTGAAAATCAATTGTTTTAAGTAAAAAGTCAACTATGGTCAAAATGCAATCAAACATCCAAATTTTATGTCAACATCAATATTTTGAAGTCAAATTCATCATTTTATCAAGTGTTGATCATGATTCATCAAGAAAACTCTCAATTCATCAAAAGTCAAAAGTTACCAAATTAGGGTTTTTTTAAGAAGAAGTCAACTGAACTTTGACCCGCACAACTTTCACATGTTTCATCAGATTTTTCTCAACCAAAGCGTATTTTGAATGAAATTCAATTCTCTACAACTCTGTCTTTCTAAGCTCAAGTCCAAAAATTGCTTCATTTGAGAGATATGGGCCAAAACATTATAGGTCATTTCAAAAGTCAACAAAAAGATACTTTTTGTCAAGGCAACTTACATCAATATAAATTCTTCAAATGAAAAATGATCGGCATAGAGATTGTAGTTGACATCTTGAGCTTTCCAAAAAGTCAAAGATCACCTTCATATGATAAAAATTAAGAGAGTTATGATTGGTGCAAGTTGGACAATTTTGAGAAAATACATGAAACCCAAATTGATCAAACTTGAATTTTTGGGCTAGTGGGCTTATCTTTAAAAGTCCAAACGTGTTATATACCTCATAGTGAACCTCCAAGTCTATTCATACACCCCCTTTGATTTTTATTCCATTTATTTTGATTTTATTTACTTAAATTCAAAATTAAATTAAATAGAAAAATCAAAGTTTTCATACAGAGGTCCAAGCCTATTCTTCTTGACCTAATTTTCCTCTATATATATTCCTCATTTAGACAACAAAGTAGAACATGAAAACCTTGAAAGAGATCACCTTCCAAAAACTCCAAATTTTTTCAAAACTATGGCAAATTGAAACCCTTATGTTCATCCTCTCTCAAAGCAAGCTAGTTGTCCCAATCAATTCTATAAGTGTTATAGAGTAAGTATGGATCGATCTTGATGGTCCAAAGAGTATGAAAATCGCAAACATGCTACTCGAGTTTCCTTGTTTTTTTGTAAATTCATATTTTCTTTTTTATGTTGCTTTGATGCATACTAATATTACTAACGTGCTTCTGAGGTGTATTAGTACAGGATAGAACTGTTGCATGACTCCCATAATGCCTGGATGAGAGGTTGTCATGATTGAACTGTTTTATATTATCTTGTTTGTATCTCATCATACAGGAGGAATTAAAAAAAACCAAGGCCACCATTGAACTCGCAAGGGTCAAGTTAGGGGGTAGGGTCCCTTTGGATTGTTAACATGCTTTATTTTGCAGGTACAAGAAACGTGATCATCGGAGAAGACGACCGGAGCTAGGGCTTCGGCGCCTTTCCGGCCCAGTCAATATGGGTTTATTCTATATTTAATTGATTTCATTATGATATCAGATGAAACAGTCACCCCAGTGGCAAGATTGCACGCGTTAAGGCATTGGTACATGAGGGTGTGGGTTCGATCCCTGCCTTTTGATGTTTTTTTTCATATTTTCCAATGTTTTACAGGTTTATTATATTTTATGTAGCGCGCAGTTTACAGACACCAACACACACATGACACAGTGGCAAGCTATGCAATAGAGAGGGAAAAGGGCGTGGGTTCAACACCTACCCCTGGCATTTGTCTTATTTTTTGGTTTCTAACCCTTATTTCCTTGATTTTTCTTCCCCTATTTATTTTTTGGCTAACCCTAATTCTTTTTTATTCACCATTAACAAAACCTTTTCTTTAACCCTAATTATTTAGGTTTAGGTTTTTTAATTAACCTTTTTTTAATTAATTCATTAACCATATTTTTATTTTTAAATTAATTAGATTTTAGGTTTTATTTAATTAATTATCATCAAAAACTATTTTCTTTATAAAAATTCACCAAAGAAATATTTTTCACAACCTTTCTTATTTTAATTTTCTTTTTTCTTATTCTTAGATCAAGTGTATAGGACGTCTCCTCGAATTTAATAACGTAGCTTTATATTTTTTGTATTTTCCTATTATGTACCTGCTCCTAGTATGTAATAGTTGTAGGTTTTATTTCTCGCACATATATCCTTATGTAACTGCTCTGAAGCCATGTAATAGCATATGACTTTTATTTTTTGCCCTTTATATTTCTCCCTTATTTCTATGCTGTTAGTAATTAGGCGTGTATAGTAAGATAAAAACGATTGATATCATTACCCTAAATGCAAGATAAAATAACTGAATTGAATCACTATTCATACATGCACTATTAGGGTAATCTCTCTTCGTTGCCTTTCGGAACATGGTCATGTCCCTCGAAAATATAGATACTTTAGCAAAGTCCCTTTGAATAAAAGATCATAGTCCCTCGATGACCCTTCGATGTTTCTTGCAAACAAATGATCTAGTCCCTCCGATAATTGCTAAAGTATCCTTATTTGTTGCCTTCGATGACCATACAACCCTCGATTGTCTCTCTCACATCCAATATATGGGCTACCTGCCAACTAATGGTACGGACAACACTATCTCTAAAGGAGAAGGAAAATAACAAGAACGACCTTGAGTGGGTAAGACTATTAATCGCTCGCTCATAACTTTTGTAAACAACATTTTTTACACATCACACTTTCAAAAAAATATTTTCAAATACTTTGTACGTGTTCTTGAGAACTAATACAAGAACAATTACAAATATAGCCGCACTTTGGCTTTTCGAAATATTTTCAAACACTTACACAAAAAAGCAATTCTCAAAAGTGAAATAGCAATTAAGATCCTGTAGATAACTACTGATGAAAAGGGTGCTAACACCTTTCCTTTTCATATCTTACCCCCCGAACTCAAAATCTTTAAGGTATTTCCTGTTCTTTTCACCCTTTTCTTATTGGATAAAAGAAAAGTCTGTGGAGACTCTAGCTACCTATATCCTTATGTAACTGCTCTGAAGCCATGTAATAGCATATGACTTTTATTTTTTGCACTTTATATTTCTGCCTTATTTCTATGCTGTTAGTAATTAGGTGTGTATGGTAAGATAAAAACGATTGATATCATTACCCTAAATGCAAGATAAAATAACTGAATTGAATCACTATTCACACATGCACTGTTAGGGTAATCTCTCTTCATTTCCTTTCGGAACATGGTCATGTTCCTTGAAAATAGAGATACTTTAGCAAAGTCCCTTTGAATAAAAGATCATAGTCCCTCGATGACCCTTCGATGTTTCTTGCAAACAAATGATCTAGTCCCTCCGATAATTTCTAAAGTATCCTTATTTGTTGCCTTCGATGACCATACAACCCTCGATTGTCTCTCTCACATCCAATATATGGGGCTACCTGCCAACTAATGGTACGGACAACACTATCTCTGAAGGAGAAGGAAAATAACAAGAACGACCTTGAGTGGGTAAGACTATTAATCGCTCGCTCATAACTTTTATGAACAACATTTTTTATACATCACACTTTCAAAAAAATATTTTCAAATACTTTGTACATGTTCTTGAGGACTGATACAAGAATAATTATAAATATAGCCGCACTTTGGCTTTTCGAAATATTTTCAAACACTTACACAAAAAAGAAATTTTCAAAAGTGAAATAGCAATTAAGAGCCTGTAGATAACTACTGATGAAAAGGGTGCTAACACCTTTCCTTTTCATATATTACCCCCCGAACTCAAAATCTTTAAGGTATTTCCTGTTCTTTTCACCCTTTTCTTATTGGATAAAAGAAAACTCTATGGAGACTCTAGCTATCTGCATATTTGAGATAAAACACTAAAAACCCAGTTCTCACACCGTATTACAGTCAAATTTTATGCAGTCCAAGGTTAGTTGATACTTTATGCTACATTCATTGAGATTCGACCCGCGGGATGTTTTGGTGGAAAATCAGTTGCTGTGATAAAATAAAATCTTCGAGAAAGATCCGTGATATGAGATTCCTAGAACCCGGTTACTATTTTAGGACAGGTTGAGCCAACTTAACTTCAATAGAGAAGATTACTTACCAATGGACTTCATGCAAGGCTTCAAACCTAAGGCTCTTGTGTGACTTGTTTGTATTTTCTTATTTAAACATGACATCATAATACCATACCATCATAACATGGCATTTTTACTAACTATTTCAAGGATCTTAGGGACCTTTGGTGCAGGATTATCACAAGCCAGATTTCTAACAAGGGGAAAGAGGATTTATTTTCCTCTAATCAG
Organism: Vicia faba; assembly: GCA_948472305.1. Lineage (NCBI taxonomy): Eukaryota > Viridiplantae > Streptophyta > Magnoliopsida > Fabales > Fabaceae > Vicia > Vicia faba. Next base: position 463,952,123 of record OX451738.1, read on the forward strand.
ACGCTGTCAAAGATAAAAGTACGTTCTTTTGAGCCAGAGGCTAGGACCCACTTGATATGGTGAGCTTGATTCTGATAGAAGGATGTTCAAAGATGAAAACTCAAAGTTCTTCAAGATAAAGCTGCAACCAGATTATTTTTCCAATATTTTTATCCCATAATATTGTTGAAAATATTGCATATAAATCCACATGCAATGCATATTGTCGCGCAACAAATCGTCGCTGTCGTCGAAGACGAAGAGATGAAACGAAATTGCGACAATGATGATAGGAAAAATGTAGCAGTGAAGATTTGAGATTAAGCCATCAATTGACTTATCTCAACATAATAAAGTCACCACCGCACTTTATTATTTCCAAAGGGAAATGGGAAAAAAGAAAACAAAATCCACAATGAAATAAAAGGTCACAGATCGAGTTATGGGGGTCGGTTATGCAAAGGGAACGTATTAGCACCCTAAGCATCTACGATATTCCGCAGGATCCACTTTGTTTGGTTTCTTTTAAAAGGAGTGTCATGTAAAGGTTTACTTTCTAAAGGAAAATAATGAATTTTTATTTGCAAACAAAAGAAAATGAAATGTTTTTTATTATTTTGTTTCTCGCCTTGGGTCGTAAGACTTGGTGCCTACGTACTCCCTCGTGCAATGGGAAAGTCAAAGCACCATAGTTCGGCTAGAAAAGACTTGTCTATTGATTGATTTTAAACAAAGATACAAGTCGTCATTGTTAGGAGAGAAATCTCGACTAACGCCCACAACGTGTGGGAAAGATGGACCTTGCGTCAGCAAGAGTGAGGGTTTGAGAATGCCTCTAGTACTCAAGTGGAAAAGTAGACACCTTTATAACCACGAGGATAGGAGAATGTTGCTCGACTCTCAATGAATCATGTCTCATCTTCAAAAAGGTTTTTAAGGGTAAAGGTTCTCGAGCGCACAAAAGAGTTTGAATGAGTTAAAGTGTTTTTGTTAATTTTGAAAGATGTCAAAGTATGATTAAGTGATTTGAAGTTTGTTTAAGAAAATGTTTTAAAAGAAAAGGCACTCGACAAAGTCGAGGTTTATTATGAAAACGGTTCGAGTTTATAAACAAAGAATATTTTTAAAAAGATAAGAAGATTTTGAAAATTAAAGAAGATGGGAGGAGATGAAGGGACTATCCTAAAGCATAAGGTAAAAGCTAAGGAAGAGAACCGTCTAACCAACAAGAAGCCAACACTTGACATTTTAAGTCAAGATAGAATCCCATTCTTTTGATTGAAACCAATCAAGGATATTAAAGCTCTTGAGAAAACCAAGCTTCAAATGTATTAAGTCTTCACAAAAATTGGGCAGAGTAACGGCTGTATACAGATGAATTCCAGATTATAGACAAAGTATGTAATCACAATGACCTGCACACAAAACAAACAAACAACCCAATGTCTTGAGGTAAACCTCAAGAACTCCAGACAAAATATCAATTAAGGTCACAAGGTCTCCAACATAAGCCAAGGTTTCTATTCCTAAGTCCAAGAAGTCCAATACTCCATAATGCCAAGGATAGTTACCAAGTAGTCCAAGTATCATTAATATTTTTTTATGGTTCATGTTGATTATTAAGTGTCTTTGAAAGGAAAAGAAAAGTTCAAGTGAGCAAAGATGAAAATAGCATGAAATGTAAATGCTAAATTAAATGGTACATAAAGTAAAAGAATAAAAATAAAAGCATAAAATAAAGTCAATTGTTAGAAGTTAATGGTTAGTTGGATGACCATCTTGAAACTTGTATTTGGAACTCATTAGAGGATTGGTAGAACCAAAGCCTCTCAACAACAAGTTTCATTTGCTTTTTGTCAAGTATATCATCCATTTAAGAGTCTTCAAGGCAACATTTAATGATCAATGATGTTTAAGTGATCCGCGTTAACCAAAATTGATGAAGATCCATTGGAGGATTGGTAGAACCAAATCCTTATAACAATAAATCTCAAGCTTATTGGATCAAAGGGTTCAAATTAACATACTTGGGCTTGCAAACATAGGTTTAGGCCACGAATGATCATTTTCTCAAATCGGGACAAAATTTAGCTCTATGTTAAGTGATCGTAAGTGGACTTATATAGAAGTCGCACCTATTTTGAAGTTGGTCAATAGAAATCTATGTACTTCATGTTAGGATAAATGATATAGAGATCATTATCCCTTAACATGTAGCACAAATAAAAAAGAAAGGGATAAGATGAAGAGAGAGGGAAATGATAAGCTAATTTGGGTCACTATCTCAAATTCCTTTCATCTTTAAATTCAATCACTCATCTTGATGAATTAAAGTACTAAACATATCATTAATCCAAAGCATCAAAAATGAATTAAATAATTCACTCTTTGATAGATTTGAATTAATGAACATTTATGCAACTTCATCTACACCCAAAGTTCATTGAATTTAAAGAAAAATTGGCCATTTAAAATTGAAATCCAAATCAACAATCAAAAGGAGTAAGTAGAAAAAGAGAGATGGATCAATGCAGCCCCAAAGCAAGGCAGAAAATGCATTTTTGTTTTGTTACAATCGATTGCACTACTGATGCAATCGATTGCATCAGGAGTTTTTTTCAAAAAAAACGTGAAATTTTGTTGTGACAATTGATTGCGTTGTTACATCAATCAATTGCACCCTGTTAAAATTAGAAAAACAACATTTCAAAAGGCCAAATTCTTGTTCAAACTTTCCATCAAACACCTTATGATCATGGATTCAATTGAGCATGAAAATACCATAAAATTATGAGAAAATAGCACCAATGGAATCACAAAACAATGCTCAATGAATCAAACCCAAAGATCAATAAGATATCACATTGTGAAAGATGAAAAATCCAACTTACCAAAGGTAGATCTAGAGAATTATCAAAAGAAATTCAAGAATTAGCCCAAATTCAACCCCAAGAATCAATTACCCAAGCTTGGATGTAGAGAATTGACAAAAAAAGTGTTTGGATGAAGGTTTATCTCAAAGATTAGTAAACTTCAATGCAAAGCTTACTAACTTTTTTTTTGAAAATAGAGCTTTGAGTGAATTTGGTAGATGGAGAGAATTGAGAGATTTTTTAGCAAAATGAGTTTGGCTATCAAAAGCTTGAAATTTGAATGAAATGAGGGCTCTATTTATAGAGTTTAGGCTTGGGATTAGTGGTGGTTTGGTAATTAATTCTTGGAGCTAAAATTTGAAATAATGATATATCTTTCAAAAAATGAAAATTTGGAGCCAAAATTTGAATTAATGATATATCTTTCAAATGAAGAAAAATTGGAGCCAAAATTGACAAGCTTGAAATTGCTGATTTTTCAAATTTTCACTCTGTGCAATCGATTGCACTCTAGGAGCAATTGATTGCATCGGTGTTTTTTTTCAAATATTGCGCAAAATGCACTTGGTGCAATCGATTGCATTTTAAGAGAAATCGATTGTACAGTGAAAAAAATGAAAAAATTTAATTATTTTTCTTTGCAAATAATGATTTTAGGTAAATAATACCGAAAACCCTATTTGTTAGATGCTTTGACTCGGTACCTACAAAACCCAAATATACAAAGACAAAGACAAATATTTTTTTTGTATTTTGATTAGAAGTTAGTCAACAACACATATACAAAATATACAACTAAGGTGCTTGGAGATCCCTCAAGAGAAAACTTAAAGATAGGATGCAAATGTAATGAATGAAGTTATTTATTAATGATTATGATCAAATAACAAAATATGATATGAAAGTGCGACTGGAAAAGTTAGGGGCGAAATTTAGGGTACAACAGCTGTCCCTATTTAATCATCTTTTTGCCAGATAGGTGGAAAGTAATTAAATACAAACAGACCTGAATTTCGTCCCTGATGCAATGAGATGATAGCAAATGTTATAAATGAATGCATGGACTCTTTTTTGACATATATTTTTTGAATGATGTATGAGATGAGACAGATTCTGTGGGAATATGGAAAGACTTGAAACTGGAAACCTATGGTAGTTCAGATGAAATGATATGGAAATACATGCTAGGGAAACAACAAGATATTTCTGGATATCTGTCAAGGTGACAAAGAGTAACCATCAATACTTGGAAAAAAGAGATAAAACCCGAGAAGGCAAGTAGCGACATCCAAGAATGGCATTGAATGAGGCGAGCAAATTTCTGGAAAAGAAAATCAGAAGCATCTAGAAGAACATTAGATGTGGGATGAGACCAAATCTGAAGCTACTTTAGAGTCATCCAGGAAAGACGCTGGATGGAAAAGAAAACGACATGCAATATTGAATTTAAATGAAGGGAAAGCTCAACGTCTAATAATGGCTTTAGACGAGAGAAAAGATCACAACATCCAATATTGGCTTTGAATGAATGGAAAACTCAACGTCTAATAATGGCTTTAGACGAGAGAAAAGATTACAACATCCAATATTAGCTTTGAATGAATGGAAAACTCAACGTCTAATAACGGCTTTAGACGAGAGAAAAGATCACAACATCCAATATTGGCTTTGGATGAATGGAAAACTCAACGTCTATTAATGGCTTTAGACGAGAGAAAAGGTTACAACATCCAATATTGGCTTTGAATGAGGTGAGACAAATCATGGCATCTAATAATGGCTTTGTACAGCAACAAAGATAACAACATCCAATATTGGCTTTGGACGAAAACAAAAGATAGCAACATCCAATATGGACTTTGGATTGAAGAAAAGATAGAAACATCCAATATTGGCTTTGGATGGAAACAGAAGATTCTGACATTCAATATTGGCTTTGAATGAAAGAAAAGATGGTGGCATCTAATATTGGCTTTGGATGGCGGCAAAAGATCATGGTATCCAATATTGGCTTTGGATGAAAGAAAAAGGAACAACATCCAATATTAGCTTTGGATGGAAACAAAATATCCTAACATTCAATATTGGCTTTGAATGAAAGAAAGGATGGTGGCATCCAATATTGGCTTTAGACGGAAACAAAAGAGGGTGGCATCCAATATTGGCTTTGGATGGCAGAAAAAGATCATGGAATCCAATACTGGCTTTGGATAACAAAAGATCATGGCATCCAATATTGTCTTTGGACAACATGAGGAAACATGATACCCAAGATTAGCATTGGTTGAAAGAAATATAGTTCATCCAAGATTAGCATCGGACGAAAGAGAGAAGAAACTCATCCAAGATTAGCATTGGACAGAAGAGAAACAGCTGAACTGACATCTGCTTTGGTAGGTGCCAAGTAAGTTGGACTTTGATCTCAAGGTGACATGGAAACTGCAACAAGACCTTGGGAAATGCAAATGAGGATGGAGCACTCTTGTTATGCATTATGTATGAATTGTGTTATGCGTGATATGTGAATGATCTATGCATGTAATGCAGATGTTTACGACAATGGAGTTTGACTCTTTTGTCAAGGTAAGATTTGAATTTTAATTCCTTAACACGGAGAACTCTGCCAAATTTGCTTGGAAAGAAAATGTCTTGAACCCAAATTTGTCACACTTGTATACTGTATTGAACTGATGATCTTCTGAGGAAGGACATGGAGAGCTGCTTGGGGATTCGTCCCAGATTAGCTGACTGTTGTGGATAAATTGATCATGGCTTCAGTTGAAAGTTGCTGGAAATGAGCTAATCATGGCTTCAGATCTGAAATGATTGTTGGAGATAAATTGATCATGGCTTCAGCTCTGAAATGATTGTTGGAGATAAATTGATCATGGCTTCAGTTCTTGGGATATTTATTAGAATAAATTGATCATGGCTTCAGTTCTTGAAATGACTGTTGAGAATAAACTGATCATGGCTTCAGTTCTTGAGATGATTGTTGGAAATAAACGGATCATGGCTTCGGTTCTGAGATGATTGCTGGAAATAAACTAATCATGGCTTCAGTTCTTGAAATGAATGTTGGAATAAACTGATCATGGCTTCAGTTCTTGAAATGATTGTTGGAAATAAACTGATCATGGCTTCAGTTCTTGAAATGACTGTTGAGAAGGAATTCCCCAGTATGAGTCTTGAAAATGATCTTCTAGCTAACCGATTTTGAGAAAACTCGCACTGATCAACAAATCTTGAACTGATCCACAATTGGACCTGAAAGATACTTTCCCCTCATAGGGTCACTAACCAAGTTTCTCAGCTGTTTGAAATTCCTTGAGGAGGAAAGCTTGTTTGCAAGCAAAATTGTTTATTCAAACATGGTAATTTTAATGCAAAGTTCATGCAAAAGTTTTTGAATTCAAAAATCATTTTTGAAATGATATTGTTGGTGTATGAAAAATGCATCATTGGTTAAAACACAGTGGTTTATACTTTTAAAGTGAAAGAGAAAGAAAATGTATGATACCAAAATAAATCGTTTGCAAAAGATCTTAGGAGTCAGTTTATGCAACCTTGTTGTAGCATGCTTTCAAAAGAAACCTGGATTCAATTAGGTCTTTTGAGGGTTGTAACATGGTCTGATTCACAGTTTAAGAAATAAAGGATAAAGGCTCAAAGTTTATTTGTACCCAACCCAATCTTCGTCATGCTCTTCAGTCCTACATTCAGTTAATTCAAACTATGCATTCATGTTCCAAGAGATTTTGGAATTGTACTAATGGTAGCAATGACGATGATTCATAAGCTTTTTGAGACAACAGTCATTTCTTCTTACATCTTTTTTTTGTTTTGAGGACTTTTGTCGACTCTGGTGGAGAATTTGAGGATTTGAAGACCTCTTCTAATTGAATTTATTATTCCTAACTTTTTCCTAAACTGTTTTATTTGAGATTACAGTCAGCGGGATGCCCCGGTTTTTGCCTGAGTCTCCTTCATAGGTTTTGACTTAGCGGGATTTTTATTTTTATTTTTCTTTTCATTTCATTTTTTTTTTGAAAGATAATGACTACCTTTCCAAATGATTATGAGGAACCATCTTTGTCATTTTTTTGTTTGAGAGCATCTTCAACACTTCTTGTTGTGTGCGAAGGAAAGCTTGATCGCGACCTTTATTGAAAGGTGTCTTGCACGATTTCTCTTGTAATTGAATGCACAACCAAAATTAACTTAGAACTACCCATCCCCAGGTTAAGATTGCAGGTTTTTTCATAAAGAAAGAAACTCTAACTTCTAGGCTCAAAGGGGTGAACGAGGGATTAACTTCCTTATTGCTTCGATGTTTGGGAGTTGAAACAATGCCTGTATATCCTCAGCAAAGTTTTATTTGAAAGCATACCAGCAACAATTATGGATATTTCGTTTTCAGCATCCTCCCTCAAATCTTTGCATAAACAAAAGTTTGATAAAGAAAGTAAACAAAAGAAATATATCTGAAAATAGTAAATGAAAATGATTTGAATCAAAAAATTGTAATGCTCATTTCATTAAACTTAATATGAAAGTACAAACAGTATTTGAAAGCAACAATTTTAATATAAACAAGGGGAAAATGCAAACAGAAAGAAAGATGGCCTAGTGACTAATCAGTGACAAGGATGAGTTATCCTTTCTGAAACACTGGCTTTAGGAAGTGACTTGAAGGTACCCCAACTCAGTCTTCAGCCACTTTGTTTTGGAAAATGATTGTCGATAACATTAGGACATGCCTCTTTGAAAGTGAGAATATTTGCTTTCACCAATTCTTACACTCTGTTTTTCAATGCATAGCAGCTCTCTAAATCATGACCGGCGGCTCCCTGATGAAATTCACAGTGAAGGTCAGATCTGAACTCGACTGGAGGAGGATTTCGAGGAATCAGAGGCCTAGTTGTAATCAAGCCCTTCTGCACCAATACATGATACAATTCAGTGTATGTCATAGGGATTGGATCAAATTGAGCCATATTCCCTACATAAAGATTCTGATTTTGGGCAATATTCTGTCGTTGAGGAACCTGAACTGGTTGAGACCACAAGAGTAACAACCGCTACTTGTGATTGATCAATGTATTGAGGCCTACGTCGAGGTCCTCTTCTCTCAGTCGAGACAACATTGGCTTTTACCTCTTTCTTCTTCTGAAAGTTCCCAAGGTATTTCTTTGCACTGTTAGAAGATTCAGCAGCTTTAGACACTTTACGTTCTTGATTCCTTCTTCTAATCTCTGGCCAATAGTCATCAAGTCTGTGAAGCTGGAGGACACACTACCAATCATTTTCTCCCAAAAGAAATGGGACAAAGTATCCATGAACAATCCAGTTAGTTCTTTCTCTGTCAGAGGTGGTTCAACTTGAGATGCCAGTTCTTTCCATCGTCGAGCTTTTCAAAATATTTTCAAATCACATACACAAAAAAAGTTTTCAAAAGTGAGCTAGTGATTAAGAACCCGTAGATAACTACAGGTGAAAAGGGTGCTAACACCTTCCCTTTTCATAACTTATCCCCCGAACTCAAAGTCTATCAAGGTATTTCCCGTTCTTTTCACCCTTTCCTTATTGGATAAAAGAAAAGTCGGTGACGACTCTTGCAATCCTCATATTTTGGATTAAACCAAAAAAATCAGTTCTCCCACCGTATTACAGTGTTTTTATTGCTTTTTGATTCTTGACAAAAAAGGGGGAGAACATAATATTTGAAAGATTTTCCCCCTTTTTGATCCTTTTTAAAAAAATAATATAGACATTGGTCGTAGAAATTAAATGATAAGTTTCTTATTCGGTTCAATTAAGATTTTCCTTTTTTATAAATATCGTTTTTTTTTTTAAAGAATAAATTAATTATTGAAAGAAAAATTATTTTTTTAAGTAAATAAAATATATATTGAAGGATAAAATAATTATTGAAGGAGAGATTATAAAATAATATATTATTAAAAATAATTAATATTAATTATTAAAATATTTATTATAAAATAATATTTCAAATATATAGTTATTTATTTATAATAAATATAATATATATATATATATATATATATATATATATATATATATATATATATATATATATATATATATATATATATATATATATATATATATATATATATATATATATATATATATATATATATATATATATATATATATATATATATATATATATATATATATATATATATATATATATATATATATATATATATATATATATATATATATATTGAATTTGGGGTAAAAAATAATTTTAACTACGGTACTAAGACATGTAGTTATTAAAATTCCAAAAGCAGATATTATATTCTAATAAATCATGTTATTCTGTATATAAAATATTTATTTTGTAATAAATTTATATAATTTAAATTAAAAAATAAATAAATATTTATTATCTATTAGTTTGAAATTAAAATGAATCATCTTAAATTTATATTAAAAAGAGTTCAGTATTTTTTCTTGTATTATTTCATAATATTATCTATAATTTTTTATCAAATTTATGATAATTTTTAAATAAATTTATAAAAAAAATCATATTTAATTGGTTGAATCAATTTTTATAACACCAAATGAAATTTGTATATTTATTTATGATTATTGTCAATTTTTTAATCAAAAATAAATATTTGTAATGTTTTTTAATAATATTTTATCTTATACTGCATTGGCTTGTGGCAGGTCCAATAGAATGTTGCTTAAACTTGACGTGGCGTGTAGAGACCAATTCTGAAATCAAAAGAGAATAGTTTAAAGATTCCCATTTGAATGCTCTTGTAAATATCATGATACACCTTGGGCAGTGTTATAGACATATATAACCTGTGCCATGTGATTTGTGATTCAGGAACTGCAACGCATGTGATTGCTTGCTTGTGCAGTTTTGCAACTTTCATACTCATTTTGGTGCTTTTGTCACATAGAAGAACATTCACTAATCAAGTACCAGTCACTACTACCAATACATGTTCCCAAAAGAGATTTTCAAAACCTTGGAAAATAGGTATATATTCATGTGTACTATAATATCCTTTTAATTTATAACATAGTAAAGATAATTATAGATTATATAGAATTATTAGTGATATCCGTTAAATTTTTTTAGATGTTGAATTTGATTATGATAGAATACTTATTTACTATTATTTTTATTGACTTAAGTCCAGTAATCACTTCAACTATCAGATATTATATGTTTTGTACCTGAAATTGCGATAAATTTTGTCATTTATAAAAACATCTTATAAGATTGAAGAGTTAAAATATTGTATATTAATGATGATTTTAAAATAATATAAAACTTTTTGGTGTAGTACCAACAATTTTTAGTTTTATCCATCATAAACACACATTTATATCTATTACAGTCTTCTTTTTAAAATTAAACAACAAATATTTTTAAAAGTTTCTATAAAAATTAATTTTTATAATAATTAATTTTTTTAGTAGATGGTTATTGTTATTATTATTATTATAACTATCAGTATTATAGTTTAGGTTTTTACCTATAAAGTATATAAAAACTAATCTTTATATATATATATATATATATATATATATATATATATATATATATATATATATATATATATATATATATATATATATATATATATATATATATATATATATATATATATATATATATATATACATTTAACTGTGTAGGATGATGAAGTGCTTACAGATCTGCAAAAGATAGAAAAGGTATTGAGATCTCTAATTGCAGATTTTGATTACTTTGTTGTAACAATTGAAGAGGCCAAGAATCTATCTGAGATGAAGTTGGAAGAACTTCAAGTTTCATTGGAGGCTCACGAAGTGAGGCTGCAGTAGAGAAACTCAGAAAGAGAGAAGTCAGCTGAACAAGCATTGCAATCAAGATTCAGCAAGAAATCTGGAAAAGAGAAGTTGAAGCAACGAAAGAATCTTGCTGGTGATGAGAAGTCAAGCAAGAATATTGATTCGGAAGATGTGGGCAACAAGTATTATGGGAAGAAAGTTGACACAAAAGAGGTGCAATGTTACAATTGTCAAGGTTTTGGCCACTATGCTAGAGACTGTTGAAGAAAGAAAGCTACGAGGTCGAAAGATAGTGATAAAGCTCAATATGCACGAGCTGGAGATAGTGATTCTAATGATGTGTTGTTGCTGGTGAAGACTCAGTCGACTACTGAGAAAAACAACATGTGGTATCTGGATTCAGGATGTAGCAACCACATGATTGACAATAAAAACCAGTTTACCAAGTTAGATGAGTCGGTCGAAAAGGTGATAAAGTTTGCAGATGGAAGACATATCAAATCAGGTGGTAAAGGAGATATTTCGATTATCATAAAGGATGGTTGAAATGCTACTATCACTGAAGTTCTATATATACCTTCGATGACAAGTAACTTGATAAGTGTAGGTCAATTACTTGCAAAAGGCGTCAATATGAAGTTGGAGAATAATTAGATGAAGGTATATAGGGCTGATGGGAGGCTAATCATGAAAGCACCATTGGCGGAGAACAAAATGTTCAAGGTTGAACTCAACATATCAGATCACAAATGTCTTGCTTCAACTACAAAAGAAGACAAGAACTGACTATGGCATCACAGGTATGGACATCTAAACTTAAAGAAATTATGTATGCTCAATAAGAAAAGAATGGTGCTTGGGTTGCCGTATGTGAAGGAACCAAAGCAGATATGTGAGGAATGCTGCAAAGCCAAACAGGCAAGGAAGGCGTTCAAACGTGACTTTCCTATAAGATCAAGGCAAAAACTGGAGCTGGTTCATTCAGATGTGTGTGGACCCTTTAAAATAAAGTCTAATGGAGGTAACAGGTATTTCCTTACTTTCATTGATGAATTCACCAGACATGTGTGGATTTACCTTATTGAAAGGAAGAGTGAGGTATTGTTGGCTGAAGATTTTGATGATTCAGTTCGAAACGAAGCAAGTTGGATGTTTCGTTGAAATAAAGCAAGATGTTACGGTTCGGAATGGTAGAAGCAGTTCTTCGAACGAACATGTCAAAGCTCGGAGCTTCGAGTGATAGTTGTGAAGATATATTTAAAAGAAGCCTCGAAGTGGTAACGAGACTGTGTCTAAGAAATGAGTTCGAAGCGAAGAGTGCCAGAACATTTGAAATTCAAACGCAAGCGGGATGTTCGAAATTTAAAAATATATGCGCTGTAGCGTTCGAAGACGCGTGGAAGCTAGAGGAGAACAGTGCTCTGCATGTTCTGAACGTGGAAGAATCTTATAGGCAAGACCGTTATGGTCGAAGTAGTATAAATAGAAGTCTTAGCGTTAGGATTTGGTGTGTCATATCTATTGTACAAAATTCAGTAAACATTCAAAATACCACATGGCTAGGGAAACGAATGCTCGAACAATGTACGTATGATAGCACCAAATATTTATTATTCAGTAAAACTCTTTATCATTTCCAGTTTATCTTCTATCTTCATGTCAATGTCATTCAAATACCTTTTCATTCAAAGTCATTTATTGATTTCTTGCATTTAAACGTTTTCCTTCTATTTCAAATCCTTTACATTTCAGAAACTCTTTTACATTTCATGCTTTTATCTTCATGCTTTTGTCATTCGAATACCTTTACTTTCAAAGTCATTTACTGATTTCTTGCATTTAAACGTTTTCCTTCTATTTCGAATCCTTTACATTTCAGAAACTCTTTTACATTTCATGCTTTTATCTTCATGCTTTTGTCATTCGAATACCTTTACTTTCAAAGTCATTTACTGATTTCTTGCATTTAAACGTTTTCCTTCTATTTCGAATCCTTTACATTTCAGAAATTCTTTTACATTTCATGCTCTTATACTTCAAAGTTATTTACTTGTTTCTTGCATTTTATATTTCTTTGCAAATCGAATCTTTATTCATGCAATTTAGTTTCGTACATCTTTACTTGATCATGTCATTAGATCCTTTTAATATGGTAATCGAAGTAAGTTGAACGTCTATAAAACATTCCAAACACAAATCCTAAACTATGAATATCAGTTTCACAATTAGAACTATCCAAACGACCAATACCTCATAGGATCAATCTAGTCGATCCTGCAAGTTACCAGAGAGATTAAATAACAGTCATTAAGATTATTTGATAGTTTGGAGGACTAGCGGTTGTTTACCAGAAATCACTGTAAACAAATTGGCACGCCCAGTGGGACCGTCATTGGTCGTTACGAAATTTAGAACAAAGTAAAGATTGTTGGGACATAACCATTGTAAAAGTACTTTCTGAGTGATAAGTTCGTTGTTATATGAACCTTAGAAGTGGTAGGATAACCAATAGCAATCAACTCTTACCCAGAAGAAAACGTAATAGCAAGATGTCTAATCCAAACAATCAACAAGGGGAACAAAATATCCCACATGCAACAGGCACTAATATGTCCGCTTCGACGGGAACATCTAATGCGATCCCTTCGAACGCACAGTCTGTTGCATCTTCTACCAGTAGTGTAGCCACGAATAGAACAAGTGGCATGTCGACTAACAGTTCGATCCTAGGCAATACAGGAACCATTGGGTATCCTGGGGGATTCGTCCCACCATCAGGGACACAAACCCATTTCGCCACCCCACTAACTAGACCACCCAGTTTCGATGGTAACAGACACAGAAATTCCTCTTATGGGATGCCAACATATTTTATGGCGGGTCTGCACACTTCGACATCGAATACGTCACCATAATTAGGGTCTGGATCTGGGACTAATCAATTTATGACAAATAACCAAGGGTCAGTGGGTTATAGTGCAATGCATATCTTAACCACAGAAAATCAGTTGGCCTTTAGGCAATTAATAGATGACAGTAACCATAATATGATAGGGGTGCTAGCATAAACTATGCAAGAGATCTTTGCCCCAATAGTACAGAATGTAACTGTGACAAACAGAGAAAACACGGATAACATGAGTCGAATAGTAGATTTTTTTGCTCCCCCAGAAAGGCGTAGGCAGAATCAGGCGGGAGTTCGAGCAAACGTACCTATCATAGAACAAGTTGCTGATGACCCACCCTATAGACCAGCCAGAGAAGGGGTTAATTTGGGGGCAAGGGCACAAAGGTTAGAAGCCCCAATGATTCAAGGCCCACAAAGGGAAATTATAGAACCAGGGGCAAGGATCGAAAGGTTATAAGTCCCAGAGTTTCGAGAAGAACAACCTAGAGGAGTTGTCATGGTGGGTCGAAATCAAGATGCTGATGCAGTCGTTCACAGAATTCGAAACGATAACATCTTGGCAGAAAATAATTTAACCACCATGATAGAGAGAATCATGGCCCAAAATGGCCTCAATACAGGAATTAGAAGGCCAAATTATGCCTCTCCTATATCAGACTACATAATGCATACTGATTTACCAAGGGGATATAAAGTCCCTAAGTTTACAAAGTTTGCTGGAGATACCAATGAATCAACAGTCGAACACATAGCCAGGTATCTAACCGAAGCAGGAGATATAGAAAATAATGAAGACCTTAGGATCAAATATTTCCCAAGTTCCCTAACTAAGAACGCCTTCACATGGTTCACCACTTTGCCTCCTGGCTCCATAGATACTTGGGCTCTGTTGGAGAGATTATTCCATGAAGAGTTCTACATGGGACAATCTAAAATAAGTCTGAAGGAACTAGCCAGTGTCAAGAGAAAGTTTACTGAACCCATAGATGATTATCTGAATAGGTTCAGACTCTTGAAATTTAGATTCTTTACAGTAGTTCCTGAACATGAGCTAGTCGAAATGGCTGCTGGCGGCCTGGATTACTCTATTCGAAAGAAATTAGATACACAATACTTGAGGGACATGGCTCAATTAGCCGACAGGGTTCGACAAGTCGAAAGGCTAAAGGCCGAAAAGGCCAGAGTTTTTAAAAATAACAAGAAAGAAAGGGTCTCCTATGTTGGAGCTGAGGAAGCAGAACATTACCCTGAATTCGAAGAGGTCGAAATTGATCTCGCTGAATTGAAACAGGCCCCACCTTACTCTTGCAAATTATTGGTTCCCACAAAAGGGAAAGAAATTGTTGAAAATGAGAAAAGTGACAAATTCCCAAAGAAGGTTTATACTTTCGATGTAACTAAGTGTGACGAGATTTTTGATTTGCTTGTCAAAGATGGCCAACTCATTGTGCCATCAAATGTCAAAATACCTCCTTTAGATCAAAGGAAGAAAAGAGGATTTTGTAAGTATCATAGTTTCCTAGGCCACAAAACCTCACAGTGTTTTCTTTTCAGGGATCTAATTCAAAATGCAATTAAGGATGGCATACTGAAATTCGCTGACAAACCAAAAATGAAAGTAGATGAAGATCCTTTGGATGTCGCAGACACCAATTACTCTGAGCCTGTATGCATTGGAGAAGTCAATATGGTGGAAGCAGATCAAGATGACACTCCATTAGGAGAGAAAGGCACTGAGAATGAAAACTGGGTGTTAGTCGAAGTCAACAAGGGGGTCACTGAGGACGTCCACAAGCAACCAGAGGCTTCGATCGAAGCAGTACCTTTGGCTGCCTCGAAAGAGATCCAGGCTACTGAAGGCCAGAAGAACCAAAAGCAAGAGTTGACACAGGTTACTGAAGGCCTGAGGCTAAAATTTAAGAAAGTCCAGATCACAAAGCCACCCTCCCCTCAGAAAGAAATATGGGATACTTTAGGAGAGCCCAGTGGAAAGTTTGACTACTTGGTGAAGTATTCTGCCCCAGAAAGTTCAAAAATCCAAATTGAAGATATAAAACCTACAGGATGGGGAGAAGATGACATAAAGGGGGAGGATATAGATGTAAACATGGTGGATATGGAGAGACCTCGTTCTGAAATGGAGGAGATGGAGAGATACTTAGAAAAGGAAAAATACAAAATGGAGGATAATTATGCTGGGGATGCCAGTCTTAAAGATTACGTCATGTTGTGCCACAAAGGAGATGCGGAAATGATATTATGCCCTAGATGCAGCATCATCTGCAACCAGATAATTGCTGCAAACTTCGAAAGGAAACAAAGGGCACGAACTGGCATCAACTGGCGCCAGGATAACCAGTTATTCAGGTGTTACCCTAAAGCTGGAGAAAGTTTGTTGGAGTTTTTGGTTCGCTGTTACAAAGGGGCAACCAAATGCCTGGTATGCCCAAGGTGTTCTGCTATGTACGATCAAAGTATGGCCAGAGCCTTTGAAACAATCCCTTTCGCCCCATGCTGGAACCACCAAGAGACTGGTCAGATGGGCCAACATTTCGATAGAAAATACACTCAACGAAGGCCTGATAGTCCTCATCCCAAAGGCGCACGAAGGGTAACGTTCAAAATTCCTGCTGAAATACCAACAGACAAGTGGCTGCAAGTCAGAACTGACAAAGGCAAAGACAAATGGAGAAACAATGAACGAAACGCACGCCACGCTATGACATATAGAAGGCAGTTCAACATGGAGAAGAGGGAAGAAGTGAGGTTAGAAAACTACAAAGGAAGAAACCCCATGTCAAGATCATAATGGCGAAGGCAACAGAGAATTAGAAAGGCTGAAAGGGAAGCTATGGCAAATAAAGGAGCAACTTCGATAAAAAACCAAGGAGAATCCAGCACCAACAAACCCACACCAAATAATCAACCTGAGGACAAACCCCAAGTTAGTAGGAGACTCTTCTCTGAGACACAACCAAATGAATCTAAGGAATACACACCAGGTCCAGAAGAAGACGAGAATATGCTAACGGAAAACTTCGAATCAGAGGGGGAGTCTTCACTCAATATCAATTGCAACATGGTATCTGTACTACCTTGTGAGTTTGGACAGGAAACTGAAATCGAAGAGTATGAGGAGGATGATACAATAGATCTAATGAAGCATAGGCATGTGTGTTACTACGTGATGGATAACAGAGCCGTCGAGGAGCAGAATGCTTTCTTCGAGCGCCCAGATCCAGCTATGAAAAACCATCTGAAGCCATTATTCATTCAGGCAAAGGTTGGTGCCCGTGGCGTAAATAAGGTTTTAGTGGATGGGGGCGCTGTAGTTAACTTAATACCCCATTTCATGCTGAAAAAGCTAGAAATACGTGAGGGTGACATCAAACCACACAACATGGTTCTGTCCAATTATGAAGGGAAAGTAGGCCAAACATTGGGGGTAGTTCAACTGAGCTTGACGATAGGATCAAGCTGTAGGCCCACCATGTTCATGGTGATCGAAGCCAAAGCCAACTACAACTTGTTGTTGGGAAGAGAATGGATCTATGGCATAGGAGCAGTTCCTTCGTCAATGCATCATAGGTTGGTTTTATGGAGAGAAGATGGGATCGTGGAGAACATTGAAGCGGACCAGAGTTACTTCATGACAACAGTCAACTTAGTTGACAAGAGGAATTATGACAAACATTTGGCCAAGATTTCTCCTTGTGTCCCTAATGATGAAATCAACGAAACCAGGAAGGCACACTATTATATGACCCTTCGCCATGATGGCATGTATTGGGATAGGAGAATAGTCAGTGAAGATGAAGGAGTCGAAGGTACTATGCAAAGACGGCCAGCAGGCTGGGAATTCGACAACCTTGCTCATGATTGAGTCCTCCTTCTTCGAAAGGATTTCGGCCTATATGGCTGAGAACGAATCGAAAGCGGCCTTAGAGGTTGAAATAAATAAATTGGCTGTAAAATTGAACGAAATAAATGGGGATGGCTCGAAAGGCTCACCTTTTGAAGAACACGAAATAGATCAAAGGCTGGATGCCATCTATGATAAAGAACCCTTAGGCTTCGAGAGGGACCCCATAGACTCAGGTGCCAAAATGTTGGTGCAGGATCCACTCGAAGAAGTGAATTTAGGGGATGAGAACACGAAAAGAGTAACCTACATAAGCGCAAAACTTGATCCAGGCCTCAAGCAGGGAGTGATCGAAGTCCTCAAGAGAAACAAAGATTGCTTCGCGTGGGACTATGATGAAATGCCTGGTTTAAAGAGGTAGTTAGTGGAACACAGACTTCCAATCAAGGATGGCAAGAAGCCCATCAAGCAAACTCCTAGAAGATTCGCACCAGCGGTTCTCACAAAGATCAAAGCTGAGATCGAAAGGTTGCCGCGCTGCAGATTCATCAGAACCACAAGGTATGTCAAATGGTTAGCAAATATAGTGCCTGTTATTAAGAAAAATGGCTCTCTGAGAATTTGCATAGATTTTAGGGATTTAAATACTGCAACCCCTAAAGATGAGTACTCCATGCCTGTGGCAGAAATGTTAGTAGACTCTGCTGCAGGATTCGAATATTTAAGTATGTTAAATGGATACTCTGGGTACAATCAGATTTTTATTGCCGAAGAAGATGTTGCCAAGACAGCATTTCGTTGCCCAGGAGCCTTAGGCACCTACGAATGGGTGGTGATGCCTTTTGGTTTAAAGAATGCTGGGGCAACTTATTAAAGGGCAATGAATTCGATTTTCCATGATTTCATTGAAACCTTTATGCAGGTGTATATTGATGATATAGTCATCAAATCTATATCTGCAGAAACCCATTTGTATCATTTGAGCCAATCATTCGAACGAATGAGAAAACATGGCTTAAAAATGAACCCCCTTAAATGTGCATTTTTTGTGTAGGCTGGAGATTTCCTTGGCTTTGTGGTTCATAAAAAAGGAATAGAGATCAACCAAAATAAGACCAAAGCCATAATGGAGACGAAAGCACCTGCGTCAAAAAGGGAGCTGCAATCTTTGCTAGGGAAGATTAACTTTCTCAGGAGGTTCATTTCAAATCTAAGTGGAAGAACCCAAGCTTTCTCTCCGTTGCTTCGTTTGAAGCAAGACCAAGCCTTCGAGTGGAACGAAGCCCATCAGGAGGCATTTGACAAGATAAAAAGATATCTCTCTCAGCCTCCCATCTTGTCTCCACCTTCATGGGGAAAGCCCATGAGAATGTACATATCTGCCTCTGAAGTTAGTATAGGTAGTATGTTAGCACAAGAAGATAACAATGGCATCGAAAGAGCCATATACTATTTAAGTAGGGTATTGAATGATGCAGAGACTAGATATAGCAATATAGAAAAGCTATGTCTCTGTTTGTACTTTTCTTGTATGAAACTTAAGTATTATATAAAGCTTGTTGATGTTTATGTTTAATCTCATTTCGATGTTATTAAACACATGCTTTCAAAACCAATAATGCATAGCAGAGTTGGTAAATGGGCTTTAGCCTTAACAGAATATTCTTTGCCTTTCGTGCCTTTAAAAGCTGTGAAAGGCCAAGTAATTTTTGATTTCATTGTGGACCATTCACTGGTTGAAAAGACTGTCATGGGTTACGTTGAAATGCAACCTTGGAAATTATACTTTGATGGTTCAACCCACATGGATGGTAGTGGTGTTGGAGTTCTTATAATTTCTCCTGAAGGAATTCCAACAAAATTCAAGTATAAGTTAGATGGTCCTCGTTGCTCGAACAACGAAGCTGAGTACGAAGCGCTTATTGTTGGACTTGAAGCTTTGTTGGAATTGGGGGCAACTAGAGTCGAAATTAAAGGAGACTCAGAGTTAGTGGTCAAGCAAATAACAAAGGAGTACAAATGCATAAAGGAAAATCTGATGACATACTTCTTCATAGTTAACAGGCTACTTAGAAAATTCGAGTACATGGATATTCAACATATACCAAGAATAGAAAACCAAGAAGCAAATGACTTAGCACAGTTGGCTTCAGGTTATAAAGTTTCTGCCAAAAGCTTTGAGGATTTGGTCAAATTAAGAGGTAGAGTTATGGCTACTAGATTCATACCATCAGATCTAGAGAGTATAAAATTAGGTTATGCTGAGAAATAGGGATTCGAAGTACTAGCCATAGACACCTTATCAGATGCAGATTGGCGAAGTCCACTTGTGAGTTACTTAACAAATCCAACTTTGAATGTTGATAGGAAGATAAAATATAGAGCATTATCATATGTCCTCATGGGAAATGAATTGTTCAAAAAGACCCAAGAAGGCGTATTACTGAAATGCCTAGGAGAAAGTGAGGCATACTTAGCATTGTCAGAAGTCCACAATGGGGCATGTGGGGCACATCAAGCAGATCATAAAATGAAATGGTTGTTATTTCGATATGGCATGTATTGGCCCAACATGCTCAAAGATTGTATATACTTTGCTAAAAGGTATGAAGAATGCCAGAAACATGCAGGGATTCAACATGCTCCTGCAAGTGAGTTACATTCGATCATTAAACCATGGCCCTTTAGAGGATGGGCATTGGATTTAATAGGAGAAATAAATCCTGCTTCGTCTAAAGGACAGAAATATATCTTGGTAGGAATAGATTATTTTACCAAGTGGATCGAAGCGATACCATTAGTAGCTGATGATCAAGAGGCTATTATTGAGTTCATACAGAAACAAATTATCTATAGGTTCGGATTTCCAGAGAGCATAACCACATACCAAGGTTCTGTGTTTACTGGAAGGAAGATGCAAGAATTTGCTCAAGAGATGGGGTTTAGATTACTGACATCAACACCATATTATGCTCAAGCAAATGGGCAGGTCGAAGCATCCAATAAAGTCATAATAGGATTAATTAAGAAACATATTGGTAAAAAGCCAAGGAACTGGCACAAAACTTTGGACCAAATACTATGGGCCTGTAAAACATCTCCTAAAGAAGCTACTGACACCACGCCTTTCCAACTAACATTTGGTCATGATGCAGTTCTGCCAGTAGAAATTCATCTACAATCAGTTCGAATTCAAAGACAAAACAAAATCCCATCTGCATTATATTGGGAGATGATGATGAATGAGTTAGTTGAGTTAGATGAAGTTAGATTGCATGCATTGGAAATCCTAATGAGACAAAAGGAAAGGGTAGCCAGGGCATATAACAAAGGGGTGAAAGGAAAAGCATTCACTATTAATGACTTAGTCTGGAAAGTCATATTGCCCATGGACAAGAAAAATAAAACATTAGGTAAATGGTCACCTCATTGGGAAGGACCTTTTCGAATAATAAAGATATTTTCAAACAATGCATATGAAATCGAAGAGTTGGCTGATGATAAGCGAATCCTAAAGGTTAATGGGAAATATTTAAATAAATATAAGCCACGCCTGCAGGAGATTCGAATAATAACAACGTAATTGAAACATCATAAAGGAATGCCAAAATGGTAATATTGATTGCCAAAATGGCGTTGTTTGGATATTACAGACCAAAATTCAGCCAAAGATTCAAACCTAATTAAAGCTGAGATTTAAAAATAGGCATTGTTCCTCAATCTATTAAAGGTACTCCGAAAGGACTCAAGCCTTTGTTGAGTGAAACGCCTTGCTCCTTCTAGGGTAGCTACTTCTCCCTTAAGTTGCTCTGTTGCTTCCATCTCTGCAAGTCCTTTGTTGAGGAGCTCTTCGAACTGGTTGTCAGCAGTATTGGTTTCATAGGCCAATTGTTGTTGTTGAGCCTCCTTAACCTTTAGTTGAAGTTCTTGAATTTGTTTTTCCCAGAGAAGAATAGACTCAGCTCGAGCTTCATAGTCAGTTTTGGCTTGCTTTATGTGCATGGCTTGGTCTTCAGCTTATTTAGAGAGCTTCGAAGCATACTCATAAGCAGCGTCCATGGCAGTTCATTTCTCTTGGAACTTTCTAGTTGCAAATTCGTCTTGAAGAAGACACCCAGTCACGTTATCTAACAGAGATTGAAGATTGAATAATATGGTGCTGACTGGCAAAGAGCAGGTGGCGAGGTTAACTTGCATAAGTAGCTCATTCATGGTATAGCAAGCTGTACTATCCTGTTTGAGCACTTCGAACAAGTCCACATCAAGGATTGTTCTCCTAATTCTGTTAAGGAGTACAACTCTATCATCTGAGGGCAACAGATTGCTAGTCGAACTAGTACCATCCCTAGCAAGAGGAATATCCCTTTGAGCTAGTTTTGCCTTCATATACCCAATTGGGTCATTTCGTCTTAGGAGAGCTAGCTCCTCTTCAGTCTTTTGAGATTGAGACGATTGAGGAAGTTCCATGCGCAAGGGAGTCACATCCATTTCGACTTCCATAGGCTCATTGGTCCGGTCACCATCACCTTCACTTATTTCCTGCTCATTGCCTTCTTCATTATCAACCAGATCCACCACTTCGATATCATTGTTCTCACTGCTATTGGCATCTGACTCTGTTCCAGCAGTCGAACCATTGTGGGCATCTTCTTCCTCGGATCCTTCCTCTGCAGATTCTTCGTTCTCTTGATCAGAATCAGCCTTCTCTTCTTCAGCATGAATGTCCTTTGGGTTTTCTTAAAGGGTTTCGAGAAGGGATTTTTGAAGAGAAGTTTCTGGTAAAACCTCTGCAGATTCATGAAGCGTTGCTTCATTCATTTCTTTCAAAGGAGGAGAAGTACTTTGGTCATCTTGCTTCTCTGAAGCCCCAGTCGGAACCGCCATATTGGAGGATCCTTTGTTTTGCACTAGGTTACTGGAGTCCCCATGAGGAGAAGAGTTGATGTCAGCAGCAGTCTTTGATGGAGAAGTCGAAGTGGTAAGAGTTGGGTTCAAAATGTCCTACAGAGACAAAGAATGTTAAGAGCACGCACCAAGGTAATGAATATTTATTTTTGTTAAAAATTCGAGTTCAACTTACCTGTGGATTCTCAGAAGAGAGGTTGCTATCTATATGTTCCAACATTACGTTGGAGGTCGAAGATGGATTTTTGGATTTAGTTGAGGGAGCAGCATCTCTGGAATCGAGTCCAGAAATGCCAGTTGGTGCAGCGCCTTTAGAAGTTTCTTTCTTCTGCTTCTTCTTCGAAGTGGTCGGTGAATTCCCTCCAGCATTGGGATCCTTCCCAGAAGTGCTTGTTTTCCTTTTCTTTGGAGTGGTTGGTGGGAGTTTGTTAGTCTGAAAAGATTTAGACATGAGTTAGATCCAAATCATGAAATTCAGTTTATTCGAAACATCGGGGCTAATTGATTACCTGTGGAGTTGGAACAATTGTTATTACTGATGTTGTTGTTGTTGCAGTAGTTGTTGTTGGTTTGGATAAGGTCACGTCATCAGTGGGTTCGATAGATTGTTGGGAGGCACTTCCTTCTTTAGACTTCGAAACAGCGGTCTTTATCCTGATGGCTGAAAATCGAAATAATTAAGGTAAAAGTTAAAAATGTAGAAAGTAAGAAACATTTGGGATTTTCCCAAGCATTCGCACCTGCGCCTTGATTAGATATAATCGACATGGAAGAAAGGTCATAGAGAAGATGTCCTGGGAAATCATAGAGCCAATGACGAGCCCATGTCATAGTCTCAGATGGCTTTGGTTTCTTTTGAAGGTATTTGAACATTTCTTTGCAAGTGAACCACCAAGGGTATGGAGGAAACCAAGCCAGAGCCAGTTCTGAGGTAGGCAATCTAGGGAATTTAGGTGGATGCATTTCGAGTGCCAACCTAAACCTATCCTCAGGTGACAACCCTGAAGGAAGTTTGAGCTTAGAAATTTTTTCTTTAAATTTTTCCTTCAAGGTTTCAGCCGCTTGATGCACAGTGGTCTCCAAGTGTGTGGGATCATAAGTGGTTTCGAAATAATTTTGAAAAGCCCTAATCTCTTTGGCGTGAGTGAACATACCTTTCTTGGAGTGTACCTGCACATTGAACGCATCAGTTAGTTTCTGTTGAATGGAGAGGGTATCGAACATATAAGATTGGTAGAACTTAGTCCACCATTCCAGAAAACCCTTTGCTGTGAAGTGTGTGGGTTCGAAAGGTATTAGTTCACAGTGGGCGAAGCCTTGATATTGTTCCTGTTGCAGTTTGGCTTCTCTGGCTTTAAAGGTTCGACCAGAAGTAATGGCACTCTCTGTTTGGAACAGAGGTTCAGGGATTAGTTGGCACAGGCCAAATTGTCTAGAAACAAAGTTGGGTTGATAGGCAAAGAGGAAGATTTGATTCTTGGAAGGAGTGATTCGTGAGGAAATTAATCTGGGAAGCAAAAAGGCTTTCCAAATATCTTGAATTTCTTTGCTTTTAACTGCTTCTGAAAGAGGCATGGTGAACCATGATGGTCCATGAGTCCTTGAAGCAAAGGGTGCCATGGTCTCTTCAAATTTGTGCCTTTTGGAAAAAATCATGATATAATTTGAGAAAAGGACCTTGAAGTCATCTTTATCATCGTTTGGGGTAAGTTTTCGCAGCCTCGTACCTTCAATGATTCTATCCGCTATCTCCGGATCTTGTTCAACAATGGTGTTAGCAGTTGATAGTGAGGGTTCAAACATGGCATTAAGCCATAATTGGAGTAACCATAAGGGGCCAACTAGAAGGATGTTTTTGGGAGTATGGGATTTCAAACTCGAAACGGCTGATCTTAAGCTTTCGTAAAGATCAACAAGTAACAGTTCGCTTAAGCACACCCTCCTATTCTCATGTAAGTCTCTAGCTAGAGGGATGAACCTGCTTGCTACCTGTAAGGACCTGCTGCAGAATACATACCTTGATAACCATAAGGTGAGGAAAGCAATATGTTCCACATCTGACACACTATCTCCTTCAGTGTGGTAATGGATAATGAATTTTGAAAAGATGGCTAATTTGACTTCGAAGTCAATAATGCTGGAGTGCTCTTCATTGTCAGAGATGTAGGTTTCTCCTACTGGTGACAAACCAGTGATGGCTGCTATATCGAAAAATGTGGGTGTAATCATTCCCCCAGGGAGATGAAAGGTGTTGTAGGTGCTGTCCCATAAATATAAGGACGCAAATAATAATGGATGACTATAGGTGAAGCCTGGTTTCGATAACTTAATCAAATTGTAGATTCCTAATTCCTCCCATTGCTGGGATTTCTTGGCTTCTACTTTGGTAAGCCAGTTTTGGTAAGCTATGTCAGAGGTAGGGCAGGATCGGAATGGTTTAAAGTTGCTCTTCACATAGTCTAGCACAAAGGGATCTTTTGGGGGAACGATTGGAGTTTCCATGGTTGTCGAATCAGAAGACTCGCCTTTCTTAGGGGTGTCCATCTTATTAAACAAAGGCTTAAAGTTATAACAAACAGGGAAGATTTTTCTAGTATCTTTTAAGATTTCAAAGGCTGTAAGAGGACCCATTAGAGCAAACCTCTTTCCAGCAGCGTTAGTTGGAATTAGTACCTGAGAGGCGTAGAGCATTTCCTTCTCTTTGGAGATCATTTGGGGGATAAGCACAGATTGACCTTGATAAGTACTAACTTTGCTTTCCATTATTGTTCATGTGTTCTTTCCTTTCTTTTTGGAAGTTTTCTTCAGTTGGGATGATGTTGTAGAAGACATTATTGAAGATTGTTGGAAGTTTTAGGGTTTCGGTGAGAAGAAAGGAAGAAAAAGTTTCAGAAAGTGGAAAAGAATAAAATACTAAGTTGATTGGTTTTTATAGTGTGGAAGTTTAAACATCCACTAAATGAGAATAGGATACGTGGGAGTCGTGGGTTGGATTGAGAAGGAGGTGGCGTAAAGGCTGATATTGGTAATAGGCGTGATTAATAATAATCATTGTCTTATAACTGCACCATGCTGTGAAATACTGATTCAAGACGGTTAAGAAATCCAAGAGGCGTCGTGATTGACGTGAGTGGGGTCATACGCAATAAATGTTATGATTACTCAAAGGTCACATCAAAATCTTGCAAATATATTTAAAATAAGTGTTTCTCAAGGGATCGAAATACATATTTTAAAGGGGCATTTTGTTGGCTGAAGATTTTGATGATTCAGTTCGAAACAAAGCAAGTTGGATGTTTCGTTGAAATAAAGCAAGATGTTACGGTTCAGAATGGTAGAAGCAGTTCTTCGAACGAACATGTCAAAGCTCGGAGCTTCGAGTGACAGTTGTGAAGATATATTTAAAAGAAGCCTCGAAGTGGTAACGAGACTGTGTCTAAGAAATGAGTTCGAAGCGAAGAGTGCCAGAACATTTGAAATTCAAACGCAAGTGGGATGTTCGAAATTTAAAAATATATGCGCTGTAGAGTTCGAAGACGCGTGGAAGCTAGAGGAGAACAGTGCTCTGCATGTTCTGAACGTGGCAGAATCTTATAGGCAAGACCGTTATGGTCGAAGTAGTATAAATAGAAGTCTTAGCGTTAGGATTTGGTGTGTCATATCTATTGTACAAAATTCAGTAAACATTCAAAATACCACATGGCTAGGGAAACGAATGCTCGAACAATGTACGTATGATAGCACCAAATATTTATGATTCAGTAATGCTCTTTATCATTTCCAGTTTATCTTCTATCTTCATGTCAATGTCATTCAAATACCTTTTCATTCAAAGTCATTTACTGATTTCTTGCATTTAAACGTTTTCCTTCTATTTCGAATCCTTTACATTTCAGAAACTCTTTTACATTTCATGCTTTTATCTTCATGCTTTTGTCATTCGAATACCTTTACTTTCAAAGTCATTTACTGATTTCTTGCATTTAAACGTTTTCCTTCTATTTCGAATCCTTTAAATTTCAGAAACTCTTTTACATTTCATGCTTTTATCTTCATGCTTTTGTCATTCGAATACCTTTACTTTCAAAGTCATTTACTGATTTCTTGCATTTAAACGTTTTCCTTCTATTTCGAATCCTTTACATTTCAGAAATTCTTTTACATTTCATGCTCTTATACTTCAAAGTTATTTACTTGTTTCTTGCATTTTATATTTCTTTGCAAATCGAATCTTTATTCATGCAATTTAGTTTCGTACATCTTTACTTGATCATGTCATTAGATCCTTTTAATATGGTAATCGAAGTAAGTTGAACGTCTATAAAACATTCCAAACACAAATCCTAAACTATGAATATCAGTTTCACAATTAGAACTATCCAAACGACCAATACCCCATAGGATCAATCTAGTCGATCCTGCAAGTTACCAGAGAGATTAAATAACAGTCATTAAGATTATTTGATAGTTTGGAGGACTAGCGGTTGTTTACCAGAAATCACTGTAAACAGGTATTCACACAGTTCAAGAAGTTCAAGTTGCATGCTGAGAAACAAAGTGGCTGCAAATTGAAGAAGTTAAGAACTGATGGTGGTGGTGAATATACTTCTGTTGAATTTGCTAGATTTTGCAATGAGGAAGGTATAGAGCATGAGGTTATTTCACCCTATACGCCTCAACATAATGGCATAGCTGAGAGAAAGAATAGAAGTGTACTGAACTAAATGAGATGTATGTTGAAAGCTAAGAATATGCCTAAGAGATTTTGGGCTGAAGCAGATTCAATAGCAGTATACATTCTAAATAGATGCCCAACGAAGAAGATGGTCAAAAAGACACTGCATGACACTTGGATAGGGTCAAGTCAAATGTAAGTCATCTTATAGTTTTTGGATCAATGTGTTTCAAACATGTACCTGAACAATTGAGAAAGAAGTTGGATGATCAAACTGAAGTCATGGTGCTCATAGGTTATCATTCAACTGGTGCATACAAGCTGTATTCACCAATCAAAGATAAACTAGTGATCAATGGAGATGTTCTTGTAGACGAAAGCAAAGGGTTGGATTGGAGTCAAAGTTTAGTTCGACAAGAATCATACACATTCACAACTATGTTCTAAAAAGATGAATAAAACGAAGCTTCGACAAGTCGAAATGAAGAACCACCTGTGCAGAATGAAAGAAGATCCACAAGAACAAGAACTGAGTCGACTAGGCTGATTGGATATGAGAGGTTTTCAGATCAAGCAATCGATGCTGATGGTGACTTAACCGAAGAAGCCATGATGATGGCTAAAGCAGAACCAATTGATTTGGGTGAAGCCTTGAGAAATTTGAATTGGTGTGAAGCCATGAAAGAAGAACTTAGAGCCATTGAGAAGAACAAGACTTGGGAACTTGTCGAAAGAACCAACAAGAAGCCAGTTGATATGAAATGGATCCACAAGGAGAAACGAAGGCCAAATGGTGAGATTGCAAAGTATAAGGCAAGACTGTGGCCAGAGGTTATCTACAAAAACCTGGTATTGACTTCGATGAAGTATATGTGACGGTTGTGGGGATAGAAACAATTAGGATTGTTATTTAGATAGTTGCACGTAGAGGATGGAAAATGCACCAACTTGATATAAAGTTAGCGTTTTTGAATGGTCCATTGGAAGAAGAAGTCTACGTTACTCAACCAACAGGTTTCGACTTCAAAGGATAGAAGTCGAAAGTTTACAGATTAAGGAAGGCTCTCTATGGTTTGAAGCAAGCTCCTAGAGCTTGGAATAAAAGGATAAATAACTTCCTAATCGAAGCAGTTTTCGCAAAGTGTGTCTCTGAACATGGAGTATATGTAAATGATGTTGAAAGTGTCAATCGTATAATTTTATGTCTCTATGTTGATGACTTACTCATTACAGGAGCAGACGAACCTGAGATAATGAAGGTAAAGTCGAAGTTAATACAGGAATTCTAAATGTATGATTTAGAGAATCTCTCATATTTCCTAGAAATGGAATTCAAAGACATCGAAGAAGGAGTTTTCTTGCATCAAACGAAGTATGCTCAAGATATAATGAAGAGATTTAATATGAGCAACTGTAAGGCAACTGTTACTCCATTAGAGACTGGAGCAAAGCTGAAAAAGGAATCGAATGATGAGTTTGTAGGTTCAACCATTTACAAACAAATCATTGGATCCTTGAGGTATCTTTGCAATACTAGACCAGATATCTGCCAAAGTGTAGGATTGTTGAGCAGATTTATGGAGAATCCTCAAGAATGTCATCTCATTGTAGTGAAGAGGGTGTTGAGATACATAAAGGGAACTATTGATCATAGTGTGTTGTTACCAAAGAAATCGAAGAATAACTCAGATGTCAAAGTTCATGGATACACTGACTCAGACTTCAATGGAGATCAAGACGAAAAGAAGAGTACTGCAGGATCCATTTTCATGATCGAATGAGCTTCAATCTCTTGGAGTTCGAGGAAGCAAAGCATCATGGCTTTGTCATCATGCGAAGCAGAATATGTGGATGCATCATATGCTGCATGACAAGCAGCATGGATCGAAATGCTACTTGAGGAACTCAGAATAATGGAATCGAAGATCAAGTTGTTTGTTGATAACAAGTCAGCTATAAATCTTGTGAATCACCCAGTGTGTCATGGTCGAAGTAAGCACATTAAAAGAAGGTAT
Organism: Vicia faba; assembly: GCA_948472305.1. Classification (NCBI taxonomy): domain Eukaryota; kingdom Viridiplantae; phylum Streptophyta; class Magnoliopsida; order Fabales; family Fabaceae; genus Vicia; species Vicia faba. The sequence continues at coordinate 463,981,170 of OX451738.1, forward strand.
CATTTTCTGAGGGATCAAGTCAACAAAAGAAAGCTTGAAATAAAACATTGCAAGGCTGAAGTGCAACTAGCTGACATATTCACCAAACCTCTGAAGAAAGTGAGGTTCGAAGAGTTAAAGAAAGGCATCGGGATGAGAAGTCTTGATAACATGAATTAGGGGGGGTGTTAGTTGGTTAATTCTTGTTATGTAGTTATTTGGGCTTTTATCATATATTTGGGCCTAGACATTTTTCCTATATAAAGGGCCATTATGATTGTAATCAAAGAAGTAACAATAATAATATATTCAGTTAGATAGTTATTTACACTTAACTAACTCACAATTTCTCTCTTCTTCGTCTTCTTATTGTTCTTGTTTTCACAAAATCATCTTTCTTGAATTCTTTGTTCCAACAAAACTCTGACCAGACTCACACGAAAGTGCGAACAAAATAACATATCCAATAAACCTAGTCAATTTTACCATCCCCATCTAAAAACTTATGAGAGAGAAAATACACTCAAATGTGGGGTAGTTAAATTTTATAAGGTCCATGAGGGGTGTTCAATGTTTATAACACCAGTAAACGAAAAAAAACTAGAAGCGATGAACCACAATTTTAAGAGTGGTTTGAAAGTTGATTTTTGAAGAGTTTAAAAAAGAATATTTTAGTGAATTGCATCTACGTTTATAATAAATTTAATTGTAATTTTTCTCTTTTTATTTAGTTTTTTTTATCATTTCTTTTTAAAAATAGCTAATTTAATCCATTTTTAAAATTTTATTTTGAATTTTTATTCTCTGATTTTAAAAATCATGATTTTAGTTTTTTTTTTTTAATTTGAAGTTGTAATTTTAGTCCCTTTTCTAATCCTGATGATGATGAAAAGAGACAGAAATTCAATATAAACTTAAAAAGAGATTATATTATAACTTAAAATTTAAAAAAAAATCACTAAATCATGATTTATAAAATGAGATGACGAAATTAAAAAAAAAAAAAACTTAAAAAAGAGACTAAAATTATAGTTTTTAATATGAAAGATCAAAATAAATAAATAAATTAGAAGATCAAAGTCACAATTAGACCTTTAAAATATATTTGATATTTTTAAAAAATTAAAAAAAAAAAATCTTATCTATTAATGTAATATATTATTTTTAAACTTTTTTAAAATATCTAACATATTTCAATATAGACACAACACTCTAAAATCTTTCCTTCTAACACCCTCAAAAAACCAACTCACAAGCCCCCCTTAAAAAATACACACATGTAGATAAAGGAATACAAAAAAATATCAAGAATGAGAGAATCAAATTGAATCCCCAATAGTAGAAAAGCTTGCACATCACTTATGTATATAGCTTAGCAGGGTAAGTTTATATAAGCCATATTATTTTGGCTTGTAGAATTAATATTTGCTTTTAAATATTGAATTTGTAAAAATTGTGACATACACAATCAAATTTGTAAATTATTTTGACATACACAATCAATTTATAAAATGTGGGTTATATTTATAAACTTTGTAAATTTGTAAAATGTTTAAAACATGTTATTTTAAACATTTTATCCATTAGTCATTTTATTTTTATCTTTATCTTTATTTTTTGCGTGAAAAAAATCGAATTAGTTGATTTTCTCTTTGTTTTTGCTTTGTGTAAGATTTTTACAACTATTTGATATAGAGCATTTAAGTAGGTAATGCAATTTAGGCATTTGCCTTTATTCTATTTTAGGGGTGCTAGAGTTTTTTCAGGGTCTTGGTGATGAAAAACAAGATATTTTTAGGTTGGTTATCAATCTGACATTCTATGGTCTTGATAATTTAAAAAATGATTAGTAAAGTTTTTTTATCGGGAAATTATGATGGTTAATCACTAGATGTTTTTGATTATTAGTTTGATCTAGAAGTAGATTCATGTCCATGCTTCAGGTCTTACCATTTCTCTAAGTGATCAGAAGCGAGATCCGCTCAAATGACTTAGTAATTTGGAGTGTGTTTGGTGGCCAACTGTCGTCTTATAGATTTGTGAAGGCGGTCGTGTCTACGTCTCTACAGATTGATCTCTCAAGAGATCTGTTGTATTTGAGTTTTCAAGATAGATTGAGTTGTTGGACATGTTTAACTTGTATTTTTTGTTCCTTGTTTGTGTTGTTGTTTTAATTATTCTAGTTGTTGTTTTCGCCCTGTGCATTAGCCAGGTAGGTAGTTCGTGTACGTCCTGTTACTTCTGACGCTCTTGAATCCTTTTATACGTTTTGTTACTTTGCTTTCTTTATTTAATATATGATTTCAAATTTTCTATTTAAAAAACACTCTTTTTATGTAGTTAACAAATCCATAATCGAGTGACAAATTAAATTACTCATAGTAATTACTTGAAGAAAAAGAATCACTCTTAAGAGCTACAAGCTAATATCTCGATCGACTTTCTAGTTCAACATCAATATAAAAAAGAAATTATAAGTTATTCTACAAAATTATTATTCAAGTTATTTAGAATATATAAATTTAAATAATTAATAAAAAAATAAATCTAAAATAAGTTATTTGCTTAAAAGAAGATACACTCCCATGCTCTAACTTCTACCTTCTCCTTGTTTGATTGAGGGCGTGACCCGCTTTAGTGCCTCTATTTTTAGGGGTGTCCTAGGTGGCCTGCTACTCCCCTTTGACTTTTACAAATGGTCAAATTTACTTTTCTTCATCTGTCTTTTTTTTGGTTGAGTGACGTTTGGATTGTTAGTGCGTGAATCACTTTTAGTGAGGGGAGAAAGAGAAATAAGAAATTAAGAATTCTATTATTGAATTGAATTGCACAAACTGAATGACAAACTATGTCTATTTATATACAACTAACTTGTACATTGAGTAGGTTAACAAATCTTAATTGGGCTTGGGCTTGGGCTTGGATTACTTAACTTGGATTATATCTTATATCTCAATATATCCCTCTATAACCTAAGTTGTTGAATCTACTCTAATCATAGTCGATCTGAACTATTCTTAATTTCTTTCTCAAATTTATGAATCTATCAATCTTCAATCCTTTGGTGAAAATATCGGTCAAATGTGTTTCACTTGAACAATGTCTTACTTCAAGTTCATCTTGATTTACCTTCTCCCTCAAGAAGTAAAATCTAGCTTTGATGTGCTTACTTTTTCCATGTAAAACTGGATTCTTTGTAAGATTTATGGATGACATGTTGTCAATCTACAACACCATAGGTTTCTTCACTTCGACTTCCATTTCTTCAAGCACATATCTGAAGCGACCAACAAAAAACACAGAGTCGCCACTGAACTTTATTTATCCCGAATGAAAGGGAAATATCGAGAAAATCTCAAGAGGACGGATAAAATGGTCTTGCAACCAAAAGAGAGGGTACGAAAGTCAATTATGTGAGGGGAAGGTATTAGCACCCCTCGCATCCGTTGTATTCAACGAGATCCATTTTGATTGTTTGTTTTTAAGGGTGCGTCTATCTAAAACTATACTTCATAAGGGAAATGAAATGGTTTTTATTAGTGCGTTCGTGAGGGTCTCGCTACCCTTTACCTATGTATCCCGTGAAGGAATCAGAACAACGTAGTTCTTCTAGAAAATGTTGGTTTATTGGTATTTTTTAGTGGGCGATATTAGCGCACGCATTCTGTAACACCCCATTTCTACCTGGCGGATAATAAGAAAATCAGAGTTCAACATAAATAGGATGCTACATTTTCAACTAAAAATCAATCTTCATTTAATCGCATGCAAACATATACATAACACTTAACTCAGAAGAACCGATAACAATTTGATTTATTCTTCAAAATCAAATAACTTTTTATTGATAAGCAACGGAATATACATACTCAACTTCAATTCACTTAACATCTTTTATTCAACTAAAACAACCTCAAGACAACAATTATTTCATGTAATCAACTTAAAAATTCAGCAACTGAAATAATAATCAACAACTAAACATCAAACGTTTGTTCCCCCGAGTGCTACGTATTAGAGCGACAACACCGACTCGAACTAACAAGGTAATAACTATCCTTCTTGATTACCTGCATGTTACCAACAGAGGGCAACATTCAAGCAGAAGGGGTGGGATATCAAACTATATAATTAGTCATGTGATAAATAATATATTAAATCACATCATATAAAATCACAACTTCACAACTTACAAACAACTTTAATCACAATAAAACATCAACACGACATAACTAGCTTTTAGATAATACTTGTCACAACAAGTCAATAACATAAAGAAACAACGAATATATCTTCACCACAACTCAAGATGCAACATCAAATGCGACTCAATCATAATGCACATGCATGTGGTACCATCGGAGCAGAACTCCCAACTTAAAAATTTCTAATTAATAGAGGCATCAACAAGGCATACGCCTCCTTCGTAATTTTCCAATACAGACCTTCATAAAATCCGCCAATACAGGTCATCACAGAGTATGAAAATGTATATGACTCAATGAATGCACCATCACATACTAACAACAATCATCATTCATCGCAAGGCATTAGCCCACATCACCATTATTACCAGTAAATAGAGGTAATTTATCATCATCTAAAATCTCTGCAACTTCATATTATCAACAAGAATTCACATGGACAATCACAATAATACAACATCTCAACACTGGCCATAGGCCTACAATATAATATTGCCCAAAAATAGAGGCAACTCGACCAAATTCATCATCACCTGCAATTTCATATTTTTCAGCAAGGTATACAACATAATTCCATAAACCGGAACCATTCAACTTAATTCGACTTCACCTGCAAATCAACTTTATTCTACATAATTCTAACAACACAAACCAACTAAAAATACCCATATGTATATACGACTCACCCCGACAATTTCAATTAATTCTGGTTAACTACTTTTACCGCCTAAATCTACAAATTCGGCTAATCGGTATTGTTTTATATACTGTTATTACTACTATTTATTTATACTGCTACTAATCAATTTATTCTACTAAGTTATTCTACCTTTATTATTTAGCTTACTGCTATTATTGATCTCCGCCAAAACTACTTGTTTGCTATCTACAACTTCTATTACTACAACTTCCTGCCAGTGACAAATATTAGTTATAAACCAAAACCAATTTCAACTCATTCCTCCTGTTACTGAAATTCTCCGTTATACTTTCAGTATGATAATTTTCAATTTCTACATCTACTGATACTTCCTAACAATGCTCAGCTAAATTAGTTCATACACTATTATTTTTGCTACTCTTACATATACATCCTGCTATTCATTTGACTAAAGCATTACAATTTATTCCTGCAACTTCTTTAATCCAGTCTGATACTAAATTATTTAATTAATTATATTAACTTATTAATAATGTAATATATGACATAGTCTTTCCACCACGCCTATATGTTCTTTCGAGTCTCATCTCAGGACAACAACTTAATAATAGCCATAACAACATCATAACATAAATACGATTTAAATAAATTGCAGAAAAACTTCATCAACACATTATGAACATTCAGTGACAACTAAAATTGTAGGACTGATAATCTTCACAGAATCATAATATAACCGAATCGACAACAATTCATGGCAGAAATTTATACAACCCAACCCCACATACGGTTTATCATATACCCGATTATAGAGATTGAACCTCATCCTTACCTGGTTTGGATTGAATGTAACTCTAAGGGTCTCCGATTGAATCTCCTCTTGACCTCTTGGTGTAACTTCCACGTATCCCTTTTCTTCTCCTCAAAAACCTTATTTTTCTCTTCTCTGCAACTTCTCTTGTACCAAAACCTTCCAAGATTTTTTTTCTCTAGATCAGAATCAAAGCTGAAAATTTTCCCAAATATGCAGTTACAGTGTAATGATGATATCTAGCAACGGTCAAAAGTTAGATGTAGGTGTTGTGAACCTACCCTCAAAATTTGATCATAATCCAACGGTTAACGAATCAGGGATTGTCGATTTAGTGAGACTGCTGCAATAAAAATGGAAATGAGTTTCTCCCATCTATTCTCTCACTTTTTTCTCAATTAACCTAATTCCTTTTATATCCACTTAACCTTGTAATTCTAGTAATTCTTATTGGGCCAACATCCACACTCCCATATTTACTACATGATATCACTTAAATAAGCCCAACAATTAATCTTATAATGCTCCAATATATTTAATATTATTAAACCACCATTTAATCAAATAATGTCACAGAGCAACTTAACAATAATTCACAATATTGCTCAACTCCAACTAATAATTTTATTTAAATAATTAATTAAATTATCGGGGCGTTACACATTCTAGCAATAGGCACGACCTATATCGCGGTAGAACGGAGATGACATGCCCTTCTGAAGGAATCTTTGATTTGTTGAGTGTTTTTGTTAAGCGAGGAATGAGTTTGAATAATGATTAAGTATTTTTTTGGTTTTTTCGATTAATGAGTTTTTATTTTGAGATGCAAAAGAAAAGTTTAAGGGGAAAGCTTATTTATAATGTTGTCATGCAAAGATGGTCATAAAGTTGGGTTTGAGAAGGGGACATCTAAGCTAAAATTATCATGCTTGGAATAAAGCCTAAGATCTAATCTTAATTCAACTTAATCAAATATTATAGTTGAATTAAAGTATCCTAAAGGGATCATGGCATTGAATCGACCAAACACACAATCAAGTTAAAAGAAATAACTATCAATATTTTTTTATGATATTTTCAAATAAATAAATTATAAGATCAAAAGGAATTAAAACCTAAATTCTAAAATTATCTATGATTACCAAGTAAAGAAATTCTAATATCAAATTAAAACTCTAATTCTAATATTATTTATTATTACTATTAACATAATTTTTGTTATATTTTTTTTATATTAAGAGATATTAAAAACAAAAGAAAATTAAAATCCTAATTCTAACATTTTTTAATTTTATTATGCTAAGAAAATTAAGTGAGAATTTTGATTAAAATAAAATAAGACAAAATTTAAAGAAGTGTATCAAATAGGGGAAACAGGGAGTGTATGGAGTAAAATGGACTGGGCCGACTTAAAGAAAAATTGAATGGGCTATGAGCCCATATGCTACAAATTAAAAGAAAATTAACAAAATAAATAAGATAAAATAAAAACTGTTGGGTGAGATTGGGTCAATGGGTCCGGACCCAGCTCATTTAAAACAAAATAAAGGGTTAGTGAAACCCTAATCTAACACCTCTTATCTTTAAAACAACAACAAATTGTCTCTCATCTAATCTCTTAAATTGATTTCCCAGTTTTCACATCATCACCTCTCTCGCGATAAATAAACAATTACAGCGACCCTCAACCTCACATCTCAGACACATGCACGGTAGAAAAGATGTAAGCGAAAGCAGGCGACCAGAGCCCTAAATCCCGATCGAAACTCGTAATTCCCTCATTCATTGATATTCTTAGATCATTGTCAAATTCACATGGAGTTCAGATACAAAAAAATGAAACAAGAGTAAAGAGTAATTCGACGGTAGAGGTAATTTACAAACCTGGTTCTTATTTCTTCTATTATGTTTTACTCTGCGAAATTGGTCATTATTATGTCTGTTATGCGCTGAGTTTCTGCTTGTTGTTGTCGGTCTGTGCGTGTGAGCTTGTGAGTTAGGTGGGGTCATAATTTTTGGGCAGAGTTATTAACGGAGTGATACAAAATATTAAGGGAGTGTGGTTTGGTTTTGAGAGTGTATGAAGGTTGTGTATGAAGGTCTATTGCCGTGAGGGATGTATGAAAGTTCTGAAATAAGGTCAAATTTTTGTGATGTTGAGTGCTACGGTTGACTAGCTCAGATTTTAAGTGTGTGCATGCATGTTTGCAGCAGAGGTATTGAGATACGATTAAATTGTTAAGGTATCAAGTTGAATGGAGTGAATAGGTTTAGGTTTAAGGTTATTAAAGTTGTGAGTTCTTGAGATGTGTTGTAGTAGGGCTAAGGTTGGTTAGCAGAGGTTGTTTACGAAGGTGAGTTTTGTATGGAAGAGAGTTTGAAGATATTTTTCTGATGAAATTTTGCGTACGTTTTTCTTTTAACAGAGCTTTCTAGTTTTATGCAGGGGGTATGAGAAAAGGTTTGGATGAGAATTTTCTTAGGTTAGCTATTGATATCATATTGTGGGTATGGTTATGGAGAGAAACATAAGGTTTAGATGATGTTTGAGGTTTATGGTTGAAGAAGGTGTAGTAGAGGGTTTTGTGTGAATAAGAGTGTTTTTTCTGTAAATTTATTTGTCTGTTTTTGCAGAGAGATGTATGAAGTTTCTCCTTTTAAAATTTAAAACACAAGTGTGTTGGTTAATTTTAAGAGATAAGACATCATTGCCATTGTCTGAGTGAAAAACATACTTACTACCCACAATTATGAGGAAGGAGAATTTGTATCATCTCAAAGTGGAGGATATAGCTTGGATTTTAAAATCAACAAAGCTTCACTCGACACCTAAGTGGAAAATATCTCACTTCAGTACATATTGTAGAAATATAGATGTTTGCATCACTTCAAGGATTTTTCAAGAGTCCAAACCTTTGAGGAAATTTTAAAAGATAAAAGCCAAAATGGAAAAATAGTTTGAATTAGATTGATTGACTTTTAGTCTTCTCACAAAAATGTCCAAGTATTATTAAATTGATTAAAGTTTGATTACGAAAATATTTTTGAAAATGCATGGACCTAAGTTTAACTTTATTATGAAAGTGGTTCAAGTTTTAAAATAAGAAGAGTTTTCACAAGGAGGGAGAAGATTTTTTTGAAATTAAAGAAGATTGGAGGAGATGAAGGGACTATCCTAAAGCATAAGGTAAAAGCTAGGGAAAAGAATCGTCTAACCAACAAGAAGCCAACACTTGACACAATGAGTCAATGTAGAATTCCATCCTTTGGATTTGAAACCAAACAAACAAACACAATAACCTCTTAAGAAAACCAAGCTCCATTTGAATTAAGTCTTCACAAAAATTGGGCAGAGTAACAACTGTATACAGATGAATTCCAGATCACAGACAAAGCATATAATCACAATAACCTGCACACAAATCAAACAAACAACCAATTGTCTTGGGGTAAACCCCAAAAAATCAAGATAAAATAACAGTTAAGGTGACGAGGTCTCCAACATATGTCAAAGTCCCTAATCCTAAGTCCAAGAAGTCCATGTCTCCAAAGTGCCAAGGATAGTAACCAAGTAGTCCAAGTAACATTAAAGTTTTTTATGGTTCAAGTTGATTATTAAGTATCTTCAAAAAAAGAAATGAAAAGCTCAAATGAGCAAAATAAAAATGACATAAAAGTAAATGCTCAAGTGAGCAAATATGAAAATAGCATGAAATGTAAATGCTAAAATAAATGAGCTTAAAGTAAAGGCATAAAGTAAAAGCATAAAAATAAAGTTAATTATTAGGTATTAGTGGTTAGTTGAATGACTATCTTGAAACTTGCATTTGGAACTCATTAGAGGACTTGTAGAACCAAAGCCTCTCAACAACAAGTTGCATTTGCTTTTTATCAAGTATATCATCCATTTAAGAATTATTAAGGCAACATTAAATGATCAATGATGTTTAAGTTCCACTCTGACAAAAATTGATGAAGATTCATTAGAGAATTGGTATAACCAAATCCTCCTAACAATGAATCTCAAGGTTATTGGATCAAAGAGTTCAAATCAACATACTTGGGCTTGCAAACATGGGTTTGGACCATAAATGATCATTTCTCAAATTGGAACAAAATTTAGCGCTATATTAAGTAGTCGTAAGTGGACTTATATAGAAGTCACACCTTTTTTGAGGTTGGTCAATAGCAATCTATGTACCATATGCTTTGAGACATGATTTGGAAATCATGCTCCAGTAACATTTAGTACAATTGAGAGAGAGATGAGATGAAGTAGAAATAGGGTAAATGTAACGCCCATTTATTTAATTAATTATTTAATTAAATTATTTTTAGATTATTTGTTCAAAATTTGTGAGATGTTGAGAAATGTTGGTATAAGTTGATAGATTATTATTAATTAATTAGTGGATTAATAATAATAATAATATTGGATTTAATGGAATAATTGTGTTGGGCCTATTTTATTGGTTGGAATAGTAATGTGGGGGTGAGAAAGTTAAGCCCAATAGGTTAATGATATAAGGTTAAGCTGACACAAGGATTTAATTTAGTTGGTGATTAAGGGTTTGTACGCTGACCGTAAGAGCTGCACGGAGGAAGGAGCAAGTTGTCCGGTGTCGAGCAGAGCAAAACAAGGATTACGGTCGAAGCTTTGGTTGAGCGAACTTCAATCCAGGTAAGGTTGGGGTTCTGACCTTATAATGGGATTTATGATATATATATCATATTGGAATTGGTCGTTTGTATGATTGTGCATTGATGTTTCTGGATTTGTTTTAGTTACCTGTTTCTCTATATGTTGTGGTCGTTAGGGAGTCACTGTATGACCGCATCACATGATTAGTGAATTGTTGTTATAGTTGCCCTTTAGTAGTGTTGTGGGTGTTTTGAGTTGTATGTATGATCGTCCGGTAGGATCAATGATTAGGTTAGTGTAGTTTATCACTATGTGATGTGGCCATTATGATGCTGTGATGTCCCGAGAAGTTGGTCGAAAGTTATGAATTGCATTGATGTGGTCGTTATGACATCATGTTATTCTGTGATGTTGGCCAAACTAGTGGTCTAGGAGGATGTCGATAGTGTTAGGTGTCGAGTGACATTTAGGCTGCAAAGTGTATCGGAGAATATATGTGTTGGATGTTAAGCGGCATTAGGCTGCAAGGCGTGCCGAGGAGCACAATACTCTTGTCGAGCGGAACGAAGTTGCAGGTTGGGCCGAGGAGTATAACTTAGTTGTTATTCTTCTTAGTTGCTGTGTAAGTTGTTCTGAGTTGAGAAATTACAAGTTGATGATTTATGTTGAGATGCCTCTAATGATGGGCAAATATTAAGTTGAAGGCTTATGGCCAACGTTGTTTTATGTTGATTTATATTGAATTATTATTAAGTTGAGGGTGTATGCCAATGTTATTGTGTTGTTGTGATTGTTGCTGTGAATTTTGTTGATAATGCAAAGTTGCAGAGAATTTTAAATGACAATGAATTACCTCTATTTATTGGTAATAATGGTGATATAGGATTATGCCTTGCGATGAACGATGATTTTTGTGAGTATGTGATAATGCATTCATTAAGTCACATACATTTGCATATTCTGTGACGGCCTGGACTGGCAAACTGCGAAGAAGGCTTATGCCTTGTTGGTGCCTCTATTAATTGGAAATTTCTAAGATTGGAGTTCTTCTTTGTTTTTAAGATGGGAGTTCTGATCCATTGGTACCACATGCATATGCATAGTAACAAGTTGAATTTCACATTGCATATTGAGTTGTCGTGTTGATGAATTAATTATTATGTTTCGTTGATGTTTTGGTGTGATTGATGTTGTTTAAAGTTGTGAAGTGGTTATTTTGCATAGACTAATTCTAATGTAATATTATCATACATCTGATTATAATATTCAATATCTCACCCCTCTTGTTTGAATGCTGTCCTCTGTTGGTAACGTGCAGGTAATCAAGAGTGAAGGCGGTTTAACTTCAGTAGTTCGAGTCGGTGTCATTGCTCTGATACATAACACTCGGGGGTATGAACGCTTGCTAGTTTATTGTTGTTATTAATTCAGTTGTTGAATTTAAGTTATTTTTAGTTGAATGCTTGTTATTTAAAGTTGTTTAGTTGGACAAAGAAGATATATTATTTTAAGTTGAATATTTGATTCTGCTGAGAAGTTATGAAAGTTGTTGTTTTTTAAAAGGATTAAATTATGTTATTGTTGGTTCATCAAAGTTAATGTGTTATTTATCTGCAATGAATGCCGTTGTTTTAAGTTGAAATTTGTAGCATCCTAATTCGATTGTCGAATTTTATAACTCTAATATATATATATATATATATATATATATATATATATATATATATATATATATATATATATATATATATATATATATATATATATATATATATATATATATATATATATATATATATATATAATTGTCATGTATAATTGAGGTGTTACAAAGTTGATATTAGAGCAAGTCGGTTCGTCCGACCAAGTTGTCGAGTCGTAGTTGTCTAACAATCGAGTAATGTTACCTTGAGTTCTAACTATTGTTTATGTTGTAGAGATAAGTTGAGATGTCTGGAAGGAATGATGTTGCACTTGCTGCTGCTTTAGAAGCAATGGCGCATGCTATGGAAAATCATCTGAACGTTGACGAGAATGCTGGATTCGTAGTTTGGAGACTTTCCAGAGGGAGAATCTCCCAACCTTTAAGGGGAAGTATGATCCCGACGGAGTGTTGGATTGGTTGAAAGAGATTGAGAGGATCTTCTGTGTGATGGACTGCACTCCAGCGCATAAGGTTCGATATGGTACTCATATGCTAGCAGTCGAAGCTGATGACTGGTGGCTAGAGACGTATCAAAGGTTGGAAGCTGCAGGTGAAAATGTCACTTGGGTTATGTTTCGTAGGGAATTTATGAGGAAGTATTTCCATGAAGATGTTTGTGGTAAGAAGGAAATTGAGTTCCTTGAACTGAAGCAAGGCAGTATGTCGATTTTTCAGTATGTTGCAAAGCTTACGGAGTTGGCTAAGTTTAACTGCACTATAGTGAGGCGAATGCTGAGTTTTCGAAGTGTATCAAGTTTGAGAATGGGTTGTGCACAGAGATCAAGAAGGAATTTGGATACCAAAAGATTCGTGTCTTTTCTGATTTGGTTGATAGTTGCAGGATTTATGAAGAGGATAATAATGCTCATTATAAGTTAGTTGTTATTCTTCTTAGTTGTTGTGTAAGTTGTTATGAGTTGAGAAATTACAGGTTGATGATTTATGTTGAGATGCCTCTTATGATGGGCATATATTAAGTTGAAGGCTTATTGCCAACATTTTGTTTTATGCTGATTTATGTTGAATTATTATCAAGTTGAGGGCTTATGCCAATGTTGTTGTGTTGTTGTGATTGTTGCTGTGAATTTTGTTGATAATGCAAAGTTGCAGGGAATTTTAAATGACGATGAATTACCTCTATTTGCTGGTAATAATGGTGATATAGGCTTATGCCTTGCAATGAACGATTATTGTTGTGAGTATGTGATAGTGCATTCATTAAGTCACATACATTGCATATTTTGTGAGAGCCTGGATTGGCAAACTGCGAAGAAGGCTTATGCCTTGTTGGTGCCTCTATTAATTGGAAATTTCTAAGATGGGAGTTCTTTTTTTTTAAGATGGGAGTTCTAATCCATTGGTACTACATGCATATGCATAGTAACAAGTTGCATTTCACATTGCATATCGAGTTATCGTGTTAATGAATTAATTATTATGTTTCGTTGATGTTTTGTTGTGATTGATGTTGTTTAAAGTTGTGAAGTGGTGATTTTGCATAGACTAATTCTAATGTAATATTATCATACATCTGATTATAATATTCGATATTTCACCCCTTTTGTTTGAATGTTGTCCTCTGTTGGTAACATGCAGGTAATCAAGAGTGAAGGAAGTTTAACTTTGTGATCGGTGGATCTGGAACTGACTGTTTAACGCTGGTTCGCGAAATGTCGCGGAAGCAAGAGTCGCCACCGTCTTTTATTTTCTCCAAATGGAAAGGACAAAAGCACAGAAAAATTCCTTAAAGAGATTGCTCTCGGTTCGGGAGGTAGATTATAGAAAGGGAAGGTGTTAGCACCCTTTCTATCCATGGTTATCCATGGGCTCTTAGATACTTGCTCACTTGTGTTTTCAAAAATGGTTTGTTTGCTTTTCAACTGTGGGTTTTAAAAAGTTTCTTTGAAAATTCCAGTTCGACTCTTGTATCGATCCTCAAGAGTGTTTGAAAAATTGCTTTCGAAAGCTTTTTGAAAAGGTGTCGGTGTGAAAAGTATTTTTGAATTTGTTTTGAAATTAGAGCAAGTATCTAGAGTCGTCTACCTACCCTAAGGAATTCGTCTGTGTAAATGTCCTTTAAAATAGTGCCATCCCACCATTGAGAGGTAGGTAGCACCACCGTTGGAGGTGTTCGGGTCAATTCGAGGTTCGGGACATGGTGATCACCAGAGCAATAGGAAGACACCTTAGAAGCTACCCTCATGCCAGGTTCCCGGATCATGAGGACTTACTAAGACATCCTCTACTCGACGATCACCTTTCGAGGCAAGGCAACAGTGAGGCGTACCCTAGGGGTGGTGTGTGATTTGTGTGTCAGATTCATTTATTTTTGTCTTTTGTCATGTTATTGGTGATCTAGCGTTTGTTTTTATTTTTGTCCATACATTCTTTCATGCCATTATTTAAAAAATATCGCGAGAAATAAAAATTCTAAGCTATTACAAAAGGCGCGGGTCCACATCGCCAAAATTTCCAGGACCCGATTTGACAGAAAATAAATAAATAAAGTAAATAAAGAATTAAAAGTGCAAGAAATTAATTACATGGCTTCGGGAGAGATACATAAATATTTAAACGAAATAAAATAAATATGCGAATTAATAAGAATTAAAAACGAGGGCGTTGGACCCTTTTTGCAAAATTAAATTAAATGGTGACATTAATTAATTAAAAAAAAAGGAAATTGTTTTTTTGGTATTTTATGATTTTTAGGATTTTAATGAAAAAGGAATTAATTAAAATTAAACCTAATTCTACAATTTTTAATTTATTAAAAAAAAGAAGATTAAAACCTAATATTAACCCTAATTAATTTACATGCAAATTTAATTATAAAAATCTAATATTTAATTATTATGGAATAAAAGAAAAAAAAAAGATGAAAATTAATTAAACCCTAATTCTATATTTTTTAGATTTTTATTAAAAGAGTCAAAATTAAAACCTAAATTTAAAACTAATCAATTAAAGTTATTTATTTACAAAAATATTAAAATAATAAATATTTATTGTTTTTCTTTTTTTTCTGGTTTTTTTGTGTTTTATGTATTTTATGAAAACATTAAATTAATTAAACAAACAACAATTAAAAGAAAATAAAAATTATAAAAATAAAGAAAGTTAAGAAAATTTGCAAACCAAGGGGGGTTGCAGTCCTCAACATGGAGGTTTTTTTTCCAGTAATCTGGCCCATTAGCAATTGGCCCTTTTGACTTTTTCCAGGCAGCGTGCTGGCGTGTTGACTAGGGTCCAATGTACTCTCCAATTCATGGCCTTTGATCTGATGCTCTGGGACACGTGGACGTTGATTTTTGAGGATGTATGATAGTCTTCAGCATGGGCGCTACATGTGAACGTTAATTGAAAAAAAACATATGAAAGGGTGAAGACCTGGGGCTCGAACCCAGGTCATTAACATTACCAGCCTACACGTATGCCACTAAGCCACTTCGTTCATCTGTAAATTAATATAATAAACAAATATAATAAAACAAACGCGTTAATGTTTGGTTTTTTCGCGCGAACTTTTAAACCAACCAATCATTGATGGCCACGCATCTTCTTCTTCCTCGTTCCTGAAACATAAACATATTAGGCAACATTTTTTAAGTGTTCTTTTAGGCCATCTATGGAAAAATAGCGAATAGCCCTATGATGCTCATAAATTGAGCGCGAGGGTGGGTTTAAGATCGTCCAACCATGCTTGTTTCAGTAGGCTAAGTCTTGAACGCCAATTTTTCCTTATTTGAAAAACCCCAATTTGAGGTCCTGAAAAACCTAAAATACGACCATGGCAATTTCTTGTATAGCGCATGAAAATCCAATCAAATCATATGGTTAGCATTAAAACACATCACTGATCATGAATCTATAAACAAAATGCCATGAATATGCGTAAATTGTAAAGCACGATTATGAAAAAAAGTGAGAAAATTTGGACTTCTGTACAGTGATTCAAAGGATTATGATTGATGTTTTTGATCCAGGAAGATTGCTTGAGGTCCTTGGAAGGCAATAGGATGAGTTTTGTGGCTTGAAACGACCTGCAAATAAGTTTCCAGAATTGAGTTTTTAGGCAAAATTTCCAAGTTTGGTGTATGCTTTTCTGCGCAGCTCAATGGTTTTTTGCATTAGGTTTGTGATCAGGCTTAAGTATAGAATGAATTAGGTCAAGAAAAACAATCCAAATCCTTTGCATTCATGGTTTTTGAGATTTGATTTTTCAAGATCTTTTTCCAATATTTTTTCATGCTATTTTTGTACAAATCATGTCCAATCAATTCAATTCCTTCCAAATCTGATCATGCACGAATCATTGAGCCTATTACATGTACAAAAAGATTTGATAAGTTAGGTTAAGTATTTTTCATATATTTAATTGATTTAAATGAATTATTATTAATAAAAATTCAAATAAATAAATAAAAAATGAATAAAAACTTCCCTTTGGGCCAAGTGGTCGTTCACATGCTTGGGATGATGAGTTGTGTAAGAAAAATGGGCCCATTAGCAATTTTAGGTCATTTGAATCAATGTTGACTTTTCAAAATATCCAAAAATTTCCCAACTTCCACAAGGCATAACTTGCTCAATTTTTAAGCTTTGCTCATGTTCTTGGACATTTTGGAGAGTTCTTTGAGTCCTCTAAACAATTCCTTTGGTCCCATGTCATTTTGATTTACCAATCTCAAGTTATGGCCTTTGACTTAAAATCCCTTTTTGTTGACTTTTGAAAAGGACCTATAATGTTGAAATTGATAACTTTTTGTGAGAGCATTTCTTGGACTTGAAGTATGAAGATGAGTTGTAGGAAATGTCTTTCTCTTCAAAATGAGCTTTGTATGGAATTTTTCTGATAATCCATGTGAAAGTTATGCCCTGGTCAATTTACAGTTGACTTTTTCAGCTGTCCAAATAAGGAAACTTTTGCATCTTGATGATTTTTGAGCCAAGCTTTGAGAATCATGATCAAGCATTGATCAAATGATGTTTGTGGCTTCAAAATGAGATGTTGACCAAAAATTTGAACTTTTGACTGTCAAATGACCATTTTGCCCCTACAGTTGACTGTAGTGCAATTAGGGTTTTTGACTGTGCAATTTTGTGTTGAAAGTCTTGAAACTTGGTATGAGGATGCTTGACCATATTTATTGGCATGTGGTACTTGATTGGACCTTTGGAAACTTCATTTTCTTGATCAGAACAAAAACCCTAATCTTGACTGTTTAGGAGACCCTTGAATTGTGCAACCCTTGGGGAGATTTTGAAGCTTGATTTTGTAATTCTTGAAGAATATGGGAGGGCAAATTTTGGGGTACAACAGTTGCCCCTGTTCAATCTTCTTAGACCTGAGGATGCAGATTGGCTGACGTGCCTTTCGTAATCCGAAGGTGGAAGATGATTGAACACTAGAGTGCCCAGAAATTTGCGCTCACATAATGGAAATGGGCTTATAGATGCCATTTGGAGATTGATGGGGGATGATGGGCTTATAGATGCCATCTGGATGTTGATCGCGTAAGAGATTCCTTAGCGAGAACCTGCATACCTGCAAAAGAAAAATGAGTACCTGACATGTTGCAGGAGCTGGTTTTCAGATGCTTTGTATAAATGTGTCCTGACTGGTTACAGGAGTTGGATCTGGAGCTTCACAAGATGATGAATGAACCAGGGATGGTTACTACCTCAGCATGAACGGTGAGAGAACCTTGGGTGACTTTAACTTCAACAACGCTCGTTGAGAAAATCTTGGTGGGAATTACCATCTTCGCAGTATCGGGAAGAGAACCAATAGGCAATTATAATCTCAAAAGCGGACGTTTGAGAAGAACCTGGAATGGAATTATCATCTCCGCACCGCTGGGGAGAGAACCATAGGAAATTATAATCTCAAAAGCGGACGTCTGAGAAAAACCTGGGATGGAATTATCATCTCACGCACCGTCGGGGAGAGAACCATAGGAAATTATAATCTCAAAAGCGGACGTCTGAGAAAAACCTGGAATGGAATTATCATCTCACGCACCGTCGGGGAGAGAACCATAGGAAATTATAATCTCAAAAGCGGACGTTTGAGAAAAACCTGGGCTGGAATTATCATCTCACGCACCGTCGAGGAGAGAACCATAGGAAATTATAATCTCAAAAGCGGACGTTTGAGAAAAACCTGGGCTGGAATTATCATCTCACGCACCATCGAGGAGAGAACCATAGGAAATTATAATCTCAAAAGCGGATGTTTGAGAAAAACCTGGGCTGGAATTATCATCTCACGCACCGTCGGGGAGAGAACCATAGGAAATTATAATCTCAAAAGCGGACGTTTGAGAAAAACCTGGGGTGGAATTATCATCTCACGCACCGTCAGGGAGAGAACCATAGGAAATTATAATCTCAAAAGCGGACGTTTGAGAAAAACCTGATAACTTCTACTGAGTCTTCATCAGAAAAATTTGTTGGGAGTCGATTTAGCTGGACTAGAGAAGGCCTTGGACTGGATAAGAAATCTTTGGAGTCGATTAACTGAACCGGTCTAGGTCTTGAAATATGATTGAGAATTTAACTGCATCTTTCCTGAAAGGTAGAGGTCAGTCATATGCCATGCATGATATGGACCAAGCAATGATGTTCTCAACATAAATGAGATTTGTATGATATGATGCGTACATGCATGCTATAATGATGTATGTGATGTTTATGTATGTTTTCGTCTAGGAAAATAAATCCTTGACGGGTGCCGGGAAGCCACTCCTGGGCTGATGTCGGAGAATAGATTTTTGCTTCTGCTGGGAATGATAGTTGCAAGAATACCGATAGGAGAAGATAACTCCGTTGGGGAATAAACTTGGCGAATGGATTACTCTGCGGGGAGAAAAGTATTCTAGCGATCTTGCTGGGAAGCAATACTCTGTGGGGAAAGAGGTACTTTGCTGAGTTGTTGAAAACTTGTTGGGGATACCTTTGTTGTGTTGGAAGTGTTACTAGACTTCGTTGGGGATAAGAAGACTTTGTCGGCGACGATCTTTCCATGGCTTTTGGCTGAGGATAACCCAGTTATATCCTGTTAAGGAAATAACTCTTTAAATAAAGTCGGACGACGCGTTCGTGCTCTGCGAGGGGATGAGCTTCCAGAATCTACTGGGGATAAGCTTACTGCTTGGGGATATGAATTCCAACCTTCCTGGGGAACCGGATTGGACTCTCCTGGGGAAGTTTTGAACTGCAGGGGAAGTGATTCCTTTGAATGTCTGGTATACCGCCGGGGAACAATCTTTAGGTCAAGACTGCCGGGGATGCTTGTTAAGAATATGTATATTGCTGCTGGGGAATGTTGAGATCTGCTGGAGGATACTCAACTTCCTTGAGATCGGATAACTCTGCTTGGAGAAGAATGCACTGACTGCTGACTTACTCTCTGGGGAATTAAGATGTACTAGTCATGTTCTTTAGCTGAACCTACCTTGGTACCTTGGAGGACAGAATAATTAGATTGCTTAGACAACTCTTTATTGCCCCTGTTTTTAGTGTCACCTGTAATTAATCCTTTGTTTCGTATGCAAATATTTATGAGTTAGCAAATTATTGTCAATGCATATATCACAAATTGAACCTTGGACGTTCTTCGCAAAACAAAACAGAAAAAGAAAAACAGTTGGCACGTTTAACTGAAAAGTATATTTGTATTGATTTTTGAATGGCCTGAAAATAGGCGTTTTGTGTACAAGAGGCCGACGTCCTAGTAAGAGAACGCCGCCGAACAAAAAGAGTTTATACAAATTTTGTACAAAAGAGAATAAAACAGCTGTGTGAAATGAATGATCCCACTGGGTTTCAACTCTGCTACTGCCTTTATAACTCCGAGCGTCTCATCACTTGATGACCTTGGTTGAAGGTGAAGCTGACTGATTGATGCCGTCTGAACTTGGTGTAGATACCGGATTCTGGATGCAAAGTGATCCAATGAGACATAGTATTACGCTTTATCCCTAATTTTTGCCTGGACCGCCCTTTCGGGTTTTCAGTCCACCGGGATACCCATTTTTGCCCAAGCCGCCTTTTCAGGTTTTCGACTTGCCGGGTGTACAGATTTTTTTCATTTCATCCCTTCATTTTGCCCGAACCCTTTTGGTTCGACGGGAAGCCCTAACTTTTGCCTAGGCATGTCAGCCTAGCGGGTCTTTTTTCATGCGTAGTATCCTTTTACTATGTCTGCATTGGCGGGGTGTGGAAGGTCGTCACCATCCATGTTGGTTAGAATCATGGCTCCTCCTGAGAACACATGCTTAACCACAAATGGCCCTTTGTACGTAGGGGTCCATTTGCCCCTGGGATCACTCTGAGGAAGGATGATTCGCTTGATTACCAGATCCCCAACTCGATATTCCTGTGGTTTGACCTTTTTGTTAAATGCCCTGATCATCCGTTTCTGATACGTCTGACCGTGACAGATAGCAGCAAGTCTCTTTTCATCAATGAGGTTGAGCTGATCAAGTCGTGTCTGAATCCAATCATCTTCGTTCAGATTTGCATCCTTCATTATCCGGAGAGAGGGTATTTGCACTTCGATCGGTAAGACTGCCTCCATACCATAAACCAAAGAGAAAGGAGTTGCCCCGGTTGATGTCCTAGCTGAGGTACGGTACCCGTGTAGAGCGAACGGTAACATCTCGTGCCAATCTTTATAAGTCACTGTCATCTTCTGCACAATTTTCTTGATGTTCTTATTTGCTGCTTCTACAGCCCCATTCATCTTCGGTCTGTAAGGAGAAGAATTATGGTGCTGTATTTTGAACTGCTCGCAGAGCTCAGCGATCATCTTATTGTTCAGATTGGTACCGTTGTCTGTAATAATTCGTTCAGGGACGCCGTACCGACAGATCAGATTATGCCGAATGAACCGTGCCACAACAGTTTTGGTTACCGTAGCATAGGATGCTGCTTCGACCCACTTCGTAAAATAATCAATCGCCACCAGGATGAAGCGATGCCCATTAGATGCCGTAGGTTTAATCTCGTCGATCATGTCTATGCCCTACATTGCAAATGGCCAAGGCGTAGTCAGAACATTCAGGGGAACCGGAGGAACATGCACCTTGTCTGCATAAATCTGGCACTTATGGCATGTCCTGGAATGTTGGTAGCAGTCAGCTTCCATTGTGGACCAGTAATATCCTGCCCGAAGGATCTTCTTAGCCATAGTGTGTCCACTGGAATGTGTACCAAAGGTCCCTTCATGTAGCTCTTCCATGATCCTTTCTGCTTCAGTCTTATCCACACAACGCAGTAAGGTTGAATCATGGTTTCGCTTGTACAAGATGCCGTTGCTAAGGAAGAACTTTGCCGCGAACCTTCTCAGGAACTTCTTATCATTGACAGATGCACCTTCAGGGTATTCCTGAGCTTCCAGATATCTCTTCACCTCATGGTACCAAGGCTTCTCAGTCACCAACTCAGTCTCGAGATCACAGCAGTATGCCGGTTCGTCCAGTTTCCAGATGATGATCCGGGGAGCCTCATTATCCCATTTGACCTTGAACATAGAAGACATTGTAGCTAACGCGTCCTCCAGCTGATTCTCCTCTCTCGGGAAGTGTTCAAAGGTTATCTCTGTGAAGTGGGGGATCAAGGTCAACACACATTCTCTGTAAGGAATCAGGTTTGGATGTTTCGTATCCCACTCTCCTTTGATCTGATTGATCACGAGAGCGGAATCTCCGAAGACGCTTAGAAACTTGATCCTTAAGTCGATCGCAGCTTGAAGACCCATGATGCACGCCTCATACTCTGCCATGTTGTTGGTACAGTTGAAGCATAGTCGGGCAGTGAGCGGAGTATGAGTACCTTGAGGTGATATGATTATGGCGCCGATACCGTTACCCAAAGCGTTGGAGGCTCCGTCAAAGTGCATAGACCATCGGGATCCTTCCTCAGGTCCTTCATCCGGTCCAGGTACTTCACAATCAGTTACTATCATGATGCTTTCGTCCGGAAACTCGAAGTTCATTGACTGATAGTCATCTACGGCCTGATGTGCCAAGTGATCTGCCAATACACTTCCCTTGATGGCTTTCTGGGTCGTATACTGAATGTCGTATTCCGTCAAGATCATCTGCCATCTTGCAATTCTCCCAGACAGAGCAGGCTTTTCAAATATGTACTTTATAGGATCCATTTTTGAGATCAACAAGGTGGTATGAGTCAGCATATACTGTCTCAGCCGGCGAGCAGCCCATACCAAAGCGCAGCAAGTTTTCTCGAGCAGTGAGTATCGGGTCTCACAGTCGGTAAACTTTTTGCTAAGGTAATAAATGGCATGCTCTTTTCGGCCAGACTCGTCATGCTGCCCCAACACACACCCCATTGAGTTGTCAAGTACTGTTAGATATAGTATCAGAGGTCTCCCTTCAACCGGTGGCATAAGGATGGGTGGTTCTTGGAGATACTCTTTGATTCTGTCAAAAGCAGCCTGACATTCATCGTTCCAACGTACTACCTGATCTTTCTTCAGCAGCTTGAAGATTGGTTCACAGGTAGCAGTCAGATGTGAGATGAATCGAACAATGTAATTCAGGCGTCCTAAAAAGCCTCTGACCTCTTTCTCTGTCCTGGGAACTGGCATCTCTTGAATAGCTTTAACCTTGGCAGGGTCTACTTGAATGCCCTTGTCACTTACCATGAAGCCTAGCAACTTTCCAGATCTTACCCCGAAGGTGCATTTGTTCGGGTTCAATCTCAGCTTGTATAGTTTCAACCGGTCAAACAACTTCTGCAGATGATCTAGGTGTTCTTCCTCAGTCTGGGACCTCGCGATCATGTCGTCAACATACACTTCTATCTCATGATGGATCATGTCATGAAATAGAGCAACCATGGCACGTTGGTAGGTTGCCCCAGCATTCTTCAGTCCAAAAGGCATGACCTTGTAGCAGAAGGTGCCCCACTGAGTAACAAATGTAGTCTTTTCCATGTCTTCAGGTGCCATCTTGATCTGATTGTAACCTGAAAAGCCATCCATGAAAGAGAACACCTTATGCTGAGCCGTATTATCAACAAGGACATCAATGTGGGGTAAAGGGAAGTCATCTTTGGGGCTGGCCCTGTTCAGATCCCTGTAGTCGACACACATTCTGACCTTACCGTCCTTCTTTGGTACCGGCACCACATTAGCAACCCACTGAGGGTAAGAAGTCACTGCAAGAAACCCAGCGTCAAACTGTTTCATAACCTCGGCTTTGATCTTCTCAGACATCTCTGGGCGCATACGACGGACCTTTTGCTTAACCGGAGGGCAGTCTTCCTTAGTTGGCAAGTGATGGACCACAAAATCGGTATCCAACCCGGGCATGTCTTCGTAGGACCAGGCAAATATCTCCATATAATCATGCAGCATCTGAGTCAACCTTTGCTTCACGCTGAGCTCTAGGTTGGCACCAATCTTTACCTCTCTCCTGTCTGCCTCTGTACCCAGGTTTATGGTTTCCACTGGCTCTTCATGGGGTTGAATTGCCCTCTCTTCCTGAAGCAACAATCTTGCAAGCTCTCCAGGCACTTCGCAATCATCTTCACCTTCGTCTTCGGCTAAGTTGATCGGATTTTCGAAGTCATAACTGGTAGTAGCAGAGTCGTTACCAGTGAGATCCAGAGTGGATTGAAACCTGTATGAGTGAGTGTGTGTGTAAATACAGCTGTTTTGGAATATATGTAAAGGAAAGAAAGACGGAAAAGGAGCATAAGATTTGCAATGCGAGAAAACGTCCAAGATTTTCATTCATGATATATGAAATGACAATTTATATGCCCTCACAAATGAAACCACGGTGCCTCGGGTAAGACACCGGGCCATAGAGTTTATTTATTGTTTATTACAAAATAACGAAACAAAGAAATTTATTACTGCGTCACAAAGGTAACAGGAGTATGGTCTTTGGCAATCCAATTGTTCAATCCGCCTTCAGTCATCGGGTAAATCCAGCTATTGAATTCAGCTTCGTCCACTTCATTATCTTCCCCAACAACATTCACTCCCGGATTTGTAATGAACACAGGAGGTCTTCTGATCTTCGCCTTCCGCATAGCTTTCTGACCCTCTACAGTAAAACCCAGCCCAAATTTGTCAGTCTTCTGTGTAAAGTCTGGAAGCCTGCCCCAGTTAGCACCTTCACCTTTCTGAACCACAGCCCGGGCATCCTTCAGGGAAGCCATCTTCAAAGGAACAATTTCTTCTGCTGCTGCTGCAATTGGAAGCACCTCCTCGAAATGCTGAAAGGGGGTTTCAATAAACTCCCCGTCCATCTCAATGTATCTGAAAGAATTCAAGTGGCTTACCATATACTCCTCCTCTCCCTGCACAGTGACGATCTTCCCTCTGACAGGGTACTTCAGCTTCTGGTGCAAGGTAGAGGTCACTGCCCCAGCCTTATGTATCCAAGGTCGACCCAATAGACAAGAGTAAGATGGACGGATATCCATCACATAAAATGTAGAGTCAAACACCTGAGAGCCCACACGAATCGGAATGTCAACCTCTCCATGAACCATCCTTTTTGAACCGTCAAAGGCCCTGACGATGATACTGTTGGGTTTCAGTTCCAGGCCTTCACAATCTAAACGGTCTAAAGCCTTCTTGGGTAGCACATTCAAGGACGAACCAATATCCACCAATACATGTGCCAGGGTAGTGCCCCTGCATTCGATGGAGACATGCAGAGCATCATTGTGGTCTCTTCCCTTCGCAGTCAGGTCGGCATCTGAGAAACCCAAGCCATTGTCTGCTGTCAGATTTGCTATGCAATCAGTGAACTGGACTGCAGATGTCTCATGTGGCACATGGGCCGTCTTGAGGAATGAGATTAAGGTCTTAGCATGGGCCTCGGAGCACAGCAATAAAGAGAGCATGGAGATTTTGGAGGGCGTGTGCCCCAGCTGTTCCACAACATTGAAATCACTCTTCTTTATTATCTTTAGAATCTCCTCCATTTCTTGTTGGGAGGCTTCAGCAGTTACAGGTATAGGTGCCTCCATCTGGGCAGGCTCAACTTCAATTCCTTTGCCCCGAGCATTGGATGACTCGGCAGCAGGGGAAACAACTTGATCAGCAATAGGAACAGGTACACTTGTAGGAGTTATAAGGAGTGGTCTTCGAGCAGTAGGCGGTGCAATGTCAGGCGAGAAGAGCCTGCCACTGCGGGTGACTTTGGCTGGGCCAGTGATATCACAGATACTGGCGCCAGTGTTGAACTCTTGTTTGATCCCAGTCACATATACGTCTGCCCCGTAGTGCCAGGGGACAGCTTTGTCAGATACATAGGGAAGAGGCCCCGGAACAGTGATAACCACAGGTGCAGCAGTCATGATTTGAACAGGCTTCTTCGGGAGAACCTGGATTGGATTATTGAATATGGTAACCACAGAAACTTCTTCCACCGGGACCAACTGAACATCAGACTTCTTAAACAGAATCTCCTTGCTATCCATTAGGCTTTGGATGCCTACCTTCAGCAAGGGACAACCAGATAAGGAAACAGCACAGAACAGGCAACCTTCACTGCAACCCGGAAATAAACCGGCCAGCAGCAGGTTCCTCTTGACGGTCTTCAAAGGAGTAGCTAGATCATCCACAAAAACGGCGTAAACATCTTCGTCAACGGCATTTACCCCATGCTGAGGCAAAGGAGCATTAACCACATTCGGCCTCTCAGGCGCTTCAAACTGTATCTCCTTTGCATCGATAAGGTCTTGCACCTTACTCCTTAATGCCCAACAGTCATCAGTGGAATGCCCCGAGCTATCTGAATGGTAAGCACAACGAGCATTTGGGTTGTACTTAGGAGATGCAGTATTTGGAAACTTCGGCGCCTCTCGGACAGTCACTAAGTTGGTTGAGAGCAACTGTGGCAAGATCTGCGACAAGGTCATGCTCAAACGGGTAAACTCTCTCCGGGGTCTTTCAGCCCTTTGAGGATTGGTCGGCCGAGGAGCGGCAACAGGCTTGGCAATCGTTACCGCACTGACAGATTGGCGGCGCTCAAATCTTTCTGATCTCCGGGAGCCATATACAGCACTAGCCTCCTTTTTGAAGGGTTTCTTCGCAGAACTAGACGATGCACCCTTCGGAATCTTTCCAGACTTCAACCCAGCCTCAATTCTCTCTCCAGTTAGAATCAAATCAGTGAACCCTGCAGACGAATTCCCGATAAGATGGTTGAAAAATGGCCCAGATAGGGTCCCTAAGAACATGTCTACCAACTCCCGATCAGTCAATGGTGGCTGCACCCTGCCAGCCAGGTCTCTCCACTTCTGAGCGTACTCCTTAAAACCTTTGCTTGAACCTAACGACATACCCTGGAGTTGGGTACGTGTAGGGGCAAGGTCGGCATTATATTGATACTGCTTATAGAAAGCAGTAGCCAACTCCTCCCAGTTACGAACCTTGGTCCCATCCAGCTGATAGAACCATTCGAGATGAGTCCCTGAAAGACTCTCCTGGAAGAAGTGGATCCACAAATTTTTATCCGCTGAGTACGGTTGGATTTTCCGAACATAGGACCTGAGATGTAGCTTGGGACAAGACGCCCCGTCATATTTAGTGAAAGATGGTGCTTTGAACTTCCGAGGGATGATCACACCAGTAGACAAACCCAGATCTCCAAAATCCAGCCCAGGTACCTGTTGTATTTCCATAGCATTCAGCCTATCTTCCAGCTGCTTGTAACGGTCTTCTGCCGGAGGGTATTGCTCTTCATCAAAATCAGTCTCGTTGTCAGAGACTACCGGACTAGGACCTTTTTCTGTCTGAGGAGTACTCTTGCCAACAGAAGAACCAGCCTCTTCCTGCTGCAGAGTATTTCCAAACCTTCGGCCCGAGTTGAACAGAACAGTTCTTCTCTTCTTCTTCTTCTCCTTCTTCAGGAGCAGAGCCTTTAGCTCTTCTTGGCCTTGAGCCAAACCCTTGATTAATTCTTGAAACTGCGCATTCTGCGCCTGAAGAGCTTTGATGGATGTCTCAGTTGATGACGAGTCGGGATTCATGATGCTGAAATAAACAGCGAAGAACTGTAAGCAACCTGAAAAGAGGAAAAACCTGCTATGCACATGATGAATGATATGTGTTTATGCAATGCATTCAAGGGTTCGAAAGTTCAAATTTGTTGTAGACAAAAAAGAACACACGTTATCATTAAGGAAAATAATTGTTTAGTACATCAAAGCCTCATGGGCAAAATAATACAAAAGCAAATCAATCCCAAAATACACTGCGCATCCTCTTTGGAGCTATGTAAGTGTTGAGATTCCTCTCCTCATGCAACAGGCGGGTGAGCTCCAAGACCTTCTTTTCACTAGCATGTAGACTGGTCTCAAGAGAATTCCGTTCTTCCTTAAGCTGGATCCAGCTCTTCTGCATCTCTTCCCAGGATGTGGGCATATCAGGGTGCTGAATAGTGTAGGACACTTCTCCTTCCAAGACTGGCTCTTTGATTACCGGGAGCATATGGGGATAAGGCATTACCAACTTCTGGGAGCGGGCTCGTACCCACTTGAGATAAGGTTCCAATGGGATGGAGTTCTTGTGCCCCAGTGTCTTGCTGTCTATCCTACTTGGCATCCTCCAGGCTCTGATAAATCTCTGGCGAAGTCCTTGAGTATCGTTGTCGAAGTCAAAAACTATGTCAGGAATTAACATGTCATGAGGACCATCCCTCCGAGCATAACCAAACTGTCTCCAAGCTAGGCATAGGCTGTAGGTAATACCTCCTATGATTCCAAGTAAAGGAACATTAGGGTACTCCCCACAACGATCAATGATAGTGACATCTTCTCTGGACCTAGGGCACCAATGTATATCCGCATGTGTAAGAGTCATCAACCGTTGTGACCATCTCAAACCCCGCTCATTTTTCAAGACTGATTGTGGAAGGTGCGAAATAAACCACCTTCCCAGGAGAGGAGTGCAACACATAAGGACACCTCTTTTTCTCATGGTTCTAGTGTAACATGAGTGAAGGATGTCTCCCAGCAACGTAGGTATAGGATTCCGGGACATAAAGATCTGGACAGCACTGATATCAATAAGCTGATCTGGATTAGGGAACAACACCAAACCATAGACAAGGAGGGCCACAACTTCTTCAAAAGCTTGCAAGTCAAGGGAGTTCCAACATTCATGGGCCTTTTCAAATAGAAACCTGGCTAAGAACCCTTTGATACCACTTCTAACTTCCCAATGTCCCTTGAGGTCAGATGACTGTAGGTGCAAGGCTTTAGCAATCTCTTCAAGCTTAGGTTCCTTTTCTGTACCGTTGAAGGGTAGCTGATCAAGGATAGGGATCTTCAAGAGCCGGGAGAACTCCTCCAATGTGGGTACCAACTGATAGTCCAAGAAGGTGAAACAGTGATGCAGAGGGTCAAAGAACTGGAACAGGACCTTTATCATATCTTCCTCAATGTTGGTATTGACCAAGCTGATGAGACTTCCATGTCTTTCACTGAATGAAGAGCTCTCGGGAATCCTGGATATAAGCTCCTTAAGCTGAGGAGGGATCCTTACAAGACTGACTTGAATTGTCTTTCTACGAACAGTTTCCATGTCCTACAAAACAAGAACAAAGATGAAAATTCGAACCCCTGAAATGGTTAGTCAATGCATATGATGCTGAATGATGTCATGATGCTATGATTAAACACACCACATATATTTACAAAGACAAACATGTAAGGCACACAAGGCACACAAGACAAGCCCTTAGGGTTTAAGGCCAGCATGGGGTCTGGGTAGTACCCTCTTGAAGTTGGTGGGTTCAACCTGTCCTATCAAAGTAACCGGGTTCTAAGGTTCCCAATATCACGGGATTGCTTTCATTGTTCATCGTTTCGATTTAGCCACTGAACTGGCGACCGAAATATTCCAGGAAAGCAACCCTCAATTGAGTGTAGTATCGAGTATCAACCAACCTCGGACTGCACCAAAGTCAGTTATCTCACTACCCTAAAGAGGCCAAGATAGTTCTATTAAGGTTCCTAAGGTCAGTTGATGCTTCACGACACCACGCGGAGGCCCCGTACTCTCCTTGACTGAACTCAAGGGTTACCGGTACACACCAAAGTGCCACATCAACGTAGCAGACTGTTTCAACCATGTCGGTATACCCCGCACAGTTCCCTCACAGCCTTGTTGCTACTTTCTAAGAAGGTATCCCCCAGATCCGGGTTAGGATCAATAGAACTCCCAAGACAGCCCCACAATTTAAAGCAAGCAAAGAAAGCAATTGAAAACACAGTTATAAACTAACCCTAAGGTACACCTCACTTTAAGTTATTCCCCAGCAGAGTCGCCAGTTCTGTGATCGGTGGATCTGGAACTGACTGTTTAACGCTGGTTCGCGAAATGTCGCGGAAGCAAGAGTCGCCACCGTCTTTTATTTTCTCCAAATGGAAAGGACAAAAGCACAGAAAAATTCCTTAAAGAGATTGCTCTCGGTTCGGGAGGTAGATTATAGAAAGGGAAGGTGTTAGCACCCTTTCTATCCATGGTTATCCATGGGCTCTTAGATACTTGCTCACTTGTGTTTTCAAAAATGGTTTGTTTGCTTTTCAACTGTGGGTTTTAAAAAGTTTCTTTGAAAATTCCAGTTCGACTCTTGTATCGGTCTTCAAGAGTGTTTGAAAAATTGCTTTCGAAAGCTTTTTGAAAAGGTGTCGGTGTGAAAAGTATTTTTGAATTTGTTTTGAAATTAGAGCAAGTATCTAGAGTCGTCTACCTACCCTAAGGAATTCGTCTGTGTAAATGTCCTTTAAAGTAGTGCCATCCCACCATTGAGAGGTAGGTAGCACCACCGTTGGAGGTGTTCGGGTCAATTCGAGGTTCGGGACATGGTGATCACCAGAGCAATAGGAAGACACCTTAGAAGCTACCCTCATGCCAGGTTCCCGGATCATGAGGACTTACTAAGACATCCTCTACTCGACGATCACCTTTCGAGGCAAGGCAACAGTGAGGCGTACCCTAGGGGTGGTGTGTGATTTGTGTGTCAGATTCATTTATTTTTGTCTTTTGTCATGTTATTGGTGATCTAGCGTTTGTTTTTATTTTTGTCCATACATTCTTTCATGCCATTATTTAAAAAATATCGCGAGAAATAAAAATTCTAAGCTATTACAAAAGGCGCGGGTCCACATCGCCAAAATTTCCAGGACCCGATTTGACAGAAAATAAATAAATAAAGTAAATAAAGAATTAAAAGTGCAAGAAATTAATTACATGGCTTCGGGAGAGATACATAAATATTTAAACGAAATAAAATAAATATGCGAATTAATAAGAATTAAAAACGAGGGCGTTGGACCCTTTTTGCAAAATTAAATTAAATGGTGACATTAATTAATTAAAAAAAAAGGAAATTGTTTTTTTGGTATTTTATGATTTTTAGGATTTTAATGAAAAAGGAATTAATTAAAATTAAACCTAATTCTACAATTTTTAATTTATTAAAAAAAAGAAGATTAAAACCTAATATTAACCCTAATTAATTTACATGCAAATTTAATTATAAAAATCTAATATTTAATTATTATGGAATAAAAGAAAAAAAAAGATGAAAATTAATTAAACCCTAATTCTATATTTTTTAGATTTTTATTAAAAGAGTCAAAATTAAAACCTAAATTTAAAACTAATCAATTAAAGTTATTTATTTACAAAAATATTAAAATAATAAATATTTATTGTTTTTCTTTTTTTCTGATTTTTTTGTGTTTTATGTATTTTATGAAAACATTAAATTAATTAAACAAACAACAATTAAAAGAAAATAAAAATTATAAAAATAAAGAAAGTTAAGAAAATTTGCAAACCAAGGGGGGTTGCAGTCCCCGACATGGAGGTTTTTTTTCCAGTAATCTGGCCCATTAGCAATTGGCCCTTTTGACTTTTTCCAGGCAGCGTGCTGGCGTGTTGACTAGGGTCCAATGTACTCTCCAATTCATGGCCTTTGATCTGATGCTCTGGGACACGTGGACGTTGATTTTTGAGGATGTATGATAGTCTTCAGCATGGGCGCTACATGTGAACGTTAATTGAAAAAAAACATATGAAAGGGTGAAGACCTGGGGCTCGAACCCAGGTCATTAACATTACCAGCCTACACGTATGCCACTAAGCCACTTCGTTCATCTGTAAATTAATATAATAAACAAATATAATAAAACAAACGCGTTAATGTTTGGTTTTTTCGCGCGAACTTTTAAACCAACCAATCATTGATGGCCACGCATCTTCTTCTTCCTCGTTCCTGAAACATAAACATATTAGGCAACGTTTTTTAAGTGTTCTTTTAGGCCATCTATGGAAAAATAGCGAATAGCCCTATGATGCTCATAAATTGAGCGCGAGGGTGGGTTTAAGATCGTCCAACCATGCTTGTTTCAGTAGGCTAAGTCTTGAACGCCAATTTTTCCTTATTTGAAAAACCCCAATTTGAGGTCCTGAAAAACCTAAAATACGACCATGGCAATTTCTTGTATAGCGCATGAAAATCCAATCAAATCATATGGTTAGCATTAAAACACATCACTGATCATGAATCTATAAACAAAATGCCATGAATATGCGTAAATTGTAAAGCACGATTATGAAAAAAAGTGAGAAAATTTGGACTTCTGTACAGTGATTCAAAGGATTATGATTGATGTTTTTGATCCAGGAAGATTGCTTGAGGTCCTTGGAAGGCAATAGGATGAGTTTTGTGGCTTGAAACGACCTGCAAATAAGTTTCCAGAATTGAGTTTTTAGGCAAAATTTTCAAGTTTGGTGTATGCTTTTCTGCGCAGCTCAATGGTTTTTTGCATTAGGTTTGTGATCAGGCTTAAGTATAGAATGAATTAGGTCAAGAAAAACAATCCAAATCCTTTGCATTCATGGTTTTTGAGATTTGATTTTTCAAGATCTTTTTCCAATATTTTTTCATGCTATTTTTGTACAAATCATGTCCAATCAATTCAATTCCTTCCAAATCTGATCATGCACGAATCATTGAGCCTATTACATGTACAAAAAGATTTGATAAGTTAGGTTAAGTATTTTTCATATATTTAATTGATTTAAATGAATTATTATTAATAAAAATTCAAATAAATAAATAAAAAATGAATAAAAACTTCCCTTTGGTCCAAGTGGTCGTTCACATGCTTGGGATGATGAATTGTGGAAGAAAAATGGGCCCATTAGCAATTTTAGGTCATTTGAATCAATGTTGACTTTTCAAAATATCCAAAAATTTCCCAACTTCCACAAGGCATAACTTGCTCAATTTTTAAGCTTTGCTCATGTTCTTGGACATTTTGGAGAGGTCTTTGAGTCCTCTAAACAATTCCTTCGGTCCCATGTCATTTTTATTTACCAATCTCAAGTTATGGCCTTTGACTTAAAATCCCTTTTTGTTGACTTTTGAAAATGACCTATAATGTTGAAATTGATAACTTTTTGTGAGAGCATTTCTTGGACTTGAAGTATGAAGATGAGTTGTAGGAAATGTCTTTCTCTTCAAAATGAGCTTTGGATGGAATTTTTCTGATAATCCATGTGAAAGTTATGCCCTGGTCAATTTACAATTGACTTTTTCAACTGTCCAAATAAGGAAACTTTTGCATCTTGATGATTTTTGAGCCAAGCTTTGAGAATCATGATCAAGCATTGATAAAATGATGTTTGTGGCTTCAAAATGATATGTTGACCAAAAATTTGAACTTTTGACTGTCAAATGACCATTTTGCCCCTACAGTTGACTGTAGTGCAATTAGGGTTTTTGACTGTGCAATTTTGTGCTGAAAGTCTTGAAACTTGGTATGAGGATGCTTGACCATATTTATTGGCATGTGGGACTTGATTGGACCTTTGGAAACTTCATTTTCTTGATCAGAACAAAAACCCTAATCTTGACTGTTTAGGAGACCCTTGAACTGTGCAACCCTTGGGGAGATTTTGAAGCTTGATTTTGTAATTCTTGAAGAATATGGGAGGGAAAATTTTGGGGTACAACAAACTTCAATAGTTCGAGTTGGTGTCATTGCTCTGATATGTAACACTCAAGGGTATGATCGCTTGCTACTTTATTGTTGTTATCATTTCAGTTGTTGAATTTAAGTTGTTTTTAGTTGAATGCTTGTTATTTGAAGTTGTTTAGTTGGACAAAGATGATATATTCTTTTAAGTTGAATATTTAATTCCGCTGCGAAGTTATGAAAGTTGTTGCTTTTTAAAAGGATTAAATTATGTTGTTGTTGGTTCATCCAAGTTAATGTGTTATGTATCTGCAATGAATGTCGTTGTTTTAAGTTGAAATTTATAACATCCTAATTCGGTTGTTGAACTTTATAACTCTGATTTATATATATAATTGTCGGGTATAATTAGGGTGTTACAAAGTTGGTATCAGAGCAAGTCGGTCCTTCCGACTAAGTTATCGAGTCATAGTTGTCTAACAATCGAGTATTGTTACCTTGAGTTCTAACTGTTGTTTATGTTGTAGAGATAAGTTGAGATGGCTGGAAGGAATGATGCTGCACTTGTTGCTGCTTTAGAAGAAATGGCACATGCTATGGAAAATCAGCCGAACGCTGACGGGAATGCTGGATTTCATAGTTTGGCGACTTTCTAGAGGGAGAATCTGCCTACCTTTAAGGGTAAGTATGATCCTAACGAAGCGTTAGATTGGTTGAAAGAGATTGAGAGGATCTTCCGTGTGATGGACTGCACTTCAGTGCAGAAGGTTTGATATGGTAGTCATATGCTAGCAGTCGAAGCTTATGACTGGTGGCTAGAGACGTGCCAGAGGTTGGAAGTTGCAGGTGAAAATGTCACTTGGGTTGTGTTTCGTAGGGAATTTATAAGGAAGTATTTCCCTGAAGATGTTTGTGGTAAGAAGGAAATTGAGTTCCTTTAACTGAAGCAAGGAAGTATGTCGTTTGTTGAGTATGTTACAAAGTTTGCGGAGTTGGCTAAGTTTAACTGCACTATAGCGAGGCGAATGTTGAGTTTTCGAAGTGAATCAAGTTTGAGAATGGGTTGTGCACAGGGATCAAGAAGGAAGTTGGATACCAGAAGATTCGTGTCTTCGCTGATTTGATTGATAGTTGCAGGATTTATGAAGAGGATAATAATGCTCATTATAAGTTAGTTGTTATTCTTCTTAGTTGTTGTGTAAGTTGTTCTGAGTTGAGAAATTACAGGTTAATGATTTATGTTGAGATGCCTCTAATGATGGGCAGATATTAAGTTGAAGGCTTATGGCCAACATTGTTTTATGATGATTTATGTTGAACTATTATTAAGTTGAGGGCTTATGACAATGTTATTGTGTTGTTGTGATTGTTGCTGTGAATTTTGTTGATAATTCAAAGTTGTAGGGAATTTTAAATGACGATGAATAACCTCCATTTGCTGGTAATAATGGTGATATAGGCTTATGCGTTACGATGAACGATGATTGTTGTGAGTATGTGATAGTGCATTCATTGAGTCACATACATTTACATATTTTGCGACAGCCTAGACTGGAAAACTGCGAAGAAGGCTTATGCTTTGTTGATGCCTCTATTAATTGGAAATTTCTAAGAAGGGAGTTCTTCTCCGTTTTTAAGATGGGAGTTATGATCCATTGGTACCACATGCATATGCATAGTAATAAGTTGCATTTCACGTTGCATATTGAGTTGTCGTGTTGATGAATTAATTATTATGTTTCGTTGATGTTCTGTTGTGATTGATGTTGTTTAAAGTTGTGAAGTGGTGATTTTGCATAGACTAATTCTAATGTAATATTATCATACATCTGATTATAATGTTCGATATCTCACCTATTTTGTTTGAATGTTGTCCTCTGTTGGTAACATGCAGGTAATCAAGAGTGAAGGCGGTTTAACTTCAATAGTTCGAGTCGGTGTCATTACTCTGATACGTAACACTCGGGGGTATGAACGCTTACTAGTTTATTGTTGTTATTATTTCAGTTGTTGAACTTTAAGTTCTTTTTAGTTGAATGCTTATTATTTGAAGTTGTTTCGTTGGACAAAGATGATATATTCTTTTAAGTTGAATATTTGATTCCGCTGCGAAGTTATGAAAGTTGTTGCTTTTTAAAAGGATTAAATTATGTTGTTGTTGGTTCATCCAAGTTAATGTGTTATGTACCTGCAATGAATGTCTTCATTTTAAGTTGAAATTTATAGCATCCTAATTCGGTTGTCGAATTTTATAACTCTGATTTATATATATAATTGTCGGTTATAATTGGGGTGTTGCAAAGTTGGTATCAGAGCAAGTCGGTTCGTCCGACCAAGTCGTCGAGTCATAGTTGTCTAAAAATCGAGTATTGTTACCTTGAGTTCTAACTGTTGTTTATCTTGTAGAGATAAGTTGAGATGGCTGGAAGGAATGATGTTGCACTTACTTCTGCTTTAGAAGCAATGACACATGCTATAGAGAATCAGACGAACACTGACGGGAATTCTGGATCTCGTAGTTTGGCAAATTTCCAGAGGGAGAATCTGCCTACCTTCAAGGGTAAGTATGATCCTGATAGTGTGTTGGATTGGTTGAAAGAGATTGAGAGGATCTTCTGTGTGATGGACTGCACTCCAGTGCAGAAGGTACGATATGGATCTTATATGCTAGCAGTCGAAGCTGATGACTGGTGGCTACAGACGTGTCAGAGGTTGGAAGCTGCAGGTGAAAATATCACTTGGGTTGTGTTTCGTAGGGAATTTATGAGGAAGTATTTCCCTGAAGACGTTCATGGTAAGAAGGAAATTGATTTCCTTGAACTGAAGCAAGGAAGTATGTCTGTGATCGGTGGAAATAGAACTGACTGTTTTTTAGTGCTGGTTCGCGAAATGTCGCGGTAAGCAAGAGTCGCCACCGTCTTTTATGTTCTCCAACATGGAAAGGACAAAAGCACAACAAAATTCCTTATTCGAGAATGTTTCTCGGTTCGGGAGGTAGATTTATAGAAAGGGAAGGTGTTAGCACCCTTTCTATCTGTGGTTATCCACGGGCTCTTAGGTACTTGCTCCTATGTTTTCAAAAGATGTTTGCTTTTCAAGTGTGTGTGGGTTTTGAAAAAGTTCGTTCAGAAAACTTCTAAGTAACTCTTGTATCAGTCCTCAAGAGTGTATGAAGTGTTTTGTTTGAAAACTTTTTGAAAGTGTGGGGTGCGAAAAGTTGTTTTTGTTTGTTTGAAAAGAGCAAGTACTTAAGAGAATCTACCTACTCTAAGGAATTAAGCTGTGTAAGAGTCCTTTAGATAGTGCTATCCCAACATTGAGAGGTAGGTAGCACCATCGTTGGAGGTGTTCGGGACAATTCGATTATCGGGACTGTGTGGTCACCGAAGCAATGGTAGGACAACTTAGAAGTAACCCTAATGTCCTAGATCCTTTTTTATCCGAGGCAACCGTTTTGAGGCGACTGGATCTTTAGACAAAGGGCGACCTCTAAGACACCCTATACTTGATGACCATGTTTCGAGGCAACGAGTGAAGCGTACCCTAGGAGTGGCATGTGCTTTGTGTGTTGTTTTTTAGTTAATGTTTTTGTACATGTTATTTGTGAGCTATGGGTTAATTTTATTTACATACATTCTTTCATGCATTTAACAGTTAAGGGGTGCGGAAAGTAAATTGCGGAAAGATAAATTCTACGCTATTACAAGGCGCGGGTCTATACATCGCCAAAAATACAAAGACCCGTTTTGGTAAATAAGTACGAGCAATTAAATAAAGCGATAAACCTAATTACTATTACATTCCTGGAAGCAATTACATAATAATCAGAATAAAGTAAATGCGCGCGAATAAAAATTAATCGGGATGTCCTAAAGGTTTTGACCCTTTTAAGAAAAGAAATTGAATTTTTTGTCTTTTTGTGATTAAATGGAATTAATAACTAATAATTAAACTAATTAATTAATTTATTAAAAGAAAATATTTTTTGTGTTTTTTATATTTTTATGAAATAAAATAAAAGAATTAAAATTCTAAGTTAACCTAATTCTAAATTATTTTAATTGTAAAGAAAAAGAAATTAAAGTTGACCTAATTAAACTATTTATTTGTTAATATTTTATTTACAAAAAGAATATAATAATAATAATAATGTTAATTTTTTTTATGAAAAAAGGTTAGTTATGTTAATTTAATGATAGAATAATTTTTTGGTAATTTTCTGGATCAATTTTGATAATTAAAAGCAATTAAAAGTCAATTTAATGATTATTTAACAATTAATTAAAATATGCATGCAAAAATATTAATTTTAATGTCAAAAATTAAATAAACATTTTTCTGATTAAAATGCAAAAGGAAAATATTTTGTGATTTTTTAAATGCATGAGAAAAATTATTTAAAGATAAACTAAATTAGGATGAAAATATTAAAAAAATAGAAAACATAGAAAGCATGTTAATTATGAAAAAGGTAAAGAGAAATGCCAGGACCAGGATTCGAACTCGTGCCCTCTGGAGAAATCCACTAACGCGTTGCCAACTAAGCTGACTGTCTTTGTTGTCAATACTCTGCAATTAATTGGTTAAAAGTGAAAACATGTCATGTTTGAATTTTAAACACAGTCAACATGCGTGGGGCCCAAGTGTAACATGGAAGTTGTTATACCCCAAAATTTGCCCTCCCATATTCCTCAAGAAATTGCCAAGCCAAGTCACAAAATTCCCCAAAGGTTGCACAGCTCAACTGTCTCCTATACAGTCAAAATTAGGGTTTTGAGTCTGATCAAGAAAAGGAAGTGTTCAAAGGCCCAATCAAGTCTCATATGCTTACAAACATGGTCAAGCATCCTCATATCAAGTTTCAAGGCATTCAGCTCAAGATTGCACAGTCAGAACCCTAAATTGCACTACAGTCAACTGTAGGGGCAAAATGGTCATTTGACAGTCAAAAGTTCAAATTTTTGGTCAACATATCATTTTGAAGCCACAAACATCATTTGATCAATGCTTGATCATGATTCTCAAAATTTGGCTCAGAAATCATCAAAGATGCAAAAGTTGCTATATTTGGACAGCTGAAAAAGTCAACTGAAATTGACCAGGGCATAACTTTCACATGGATTATCAGAAAAATCCCATCCAAAGCTCATTTTGAAGAGAAAGACATTTCCTACAACTCATCTTCACACTTCAAGTCCAAGAAATGCTCTCACAAAAAGTTATCAATTTCAACATTATAGGTCATTTTTAAAAGTCAACAAAAAGGGACTTTAAGTCAAAGGCCATAACTTGAGATTGGTAAATCAAAATGACATGGGACCAAAGGCATTGGTTAAAGGACTCAAAGACCTTTCCAAAATGTCCAAGAACATGTGAAAAGCTTAAAAATTGAGCAAGTTATGCCTTGTAGAAGTTGGGAAATTTTTGTGAAATGGCAAAAGTCAACTATCCTTGAAACTCCAATTTTTGACAAAAGGGCCCACTTTCTTCCACTTGATTCATCCTTGTCATGCCACACACGTGTCCCATGATTAATTTCAAGACCAAATATTGATTTTTCTATTTTATTTAATTTTTGATAATTTAATTCATTTTAAATCTTTAAAAATTCAAATAAAATTCAAAAACCAATGGAATAGTGTCATTTGAATTTGGACAACTTCCATATATCATGGGCCAACTCAAAAACTCAGGCTAGGGTTAAATTGCACACTAAGTCTTGGTCTTGGCTTAAAAGAAGGAAAATTGGTTAATGGTGAAAACCCTAGGACTAGTTCTTTCATGAGCATGAATTAAGGCCAACTAACAAGCTAATTCTCTTCCATCATAAGCACTGAGTCAAACCCTAATCAGAACACACTCTCAGCTGTGCAGAAAAGGCTAGTACCAATTTGAAATTTTTGCCATAAAAGTCAAAACTGAAAAGCACTCTAGAGGTGGATTCAAGGCTCCAAACTTGGTTCAATAGCTTCCTTGGGAAATTCTGAACGTGTACCAATCACAAACAACAAGCCAAAACGCCTTGAACCGGTATCATGAACTCAAACAGTTTCCAGAAAAATGCATGATCGTGTTCCATGTTTAAGGCATTTTCATTGTTTTTTATTGATGCATTCATACTAATAAACATATTCTGAAGCTAACCATGGGATCCAATTTTGTTTTCGTGCCGTATATGGATGTTTGCCATTGTTAATTTTTTTAGGGTTCATAAAGCTTAGAATTAGGGCTTTTCAATTGAAGAAAAATTAGCTTTCCAGACTTAGACCATTCAAACCGGCACACTCCAACGAACAAGAATCAGTCATCGCGATTAATTTATGGGGCCTCAGGGCCTAATCGTTATTTCCTCGTATGCCACTTTCTGCAACGGTGTAAAAACCGTTGCCTAATACTTTTGTTTTTTTCAGGCAAAACGAAGCCATGGGGAAGATGATGAGGTGGCGTATACTGGTTGGATAATTTGAATTTTTCGCGCTTAATCACTAACGCGTTTGTGTTTTCTTTTTGTTATTTACTTATTGTAATATGATAATTGAAGCGTGGTAGCTCAGTTGGCAAGTGGACGCGTTTGTGACCTTCATGACCTGGGTTCAAACCCCAGGTCTGTATAATTCCATTTATTATTTTGCAATGGCTATTCCTATGCAGGCACAACGCTATGGTTCACCATGTTCCATCCTCATCCAGACATACACGCGTCCATCCAATCCAATTCAAAGGCAAGGATTCAAGGAGCACAATAAACTCCAGTCAACGCTGAAGCAAGCTAGCAAAAAGTCAGCAAGGCCATAACACAAATGGGCCTGAAATGCTAAGGCCTTACCTCCAAATTGGGGCTACCCCCCCCTTGGTTTGCCTTCTCTTTCTTTCTATTTTATTTCTTTTCAAATTATTATTTTCTTTATTAGTGTAATTAATTTATTTTTAACAAAATACAAAAACATCAAAAAATCAGAAAAAGGATAAAAATATAAAAAATATTTATTTTATTTATTTTCTTGTAAATAATTAACATGTAAATAAATTTAGTAAAATAGGTTTTAACTTTAATTCTTTCTTCCATAAAAAAATCCAAAAATATAGCATTAGGTTAATGACTTTTTTATTCCTTTTAACTTTCCTTGTTTTTTGCCATAATATTAGTAATTTTCATAATTAAACTAGGGTTGCATTTAGGTTAGATTTTAATACTTTCTTAATAACTAAAAATCCAAAAATATAGCATTAGGTTTAATGACTTTTTATACCTTTTAAATTTTCCTTTTTTTTATCACAATATTATTTACTTATTCATTTTATTTTTATAATTAAATGTATATAAGTAAAAATTAGGGTTTAATTTAGATTAATATAACATTTTCACAATAACTAAAAAACATTAGAATTAGGATTTGCATTTCAAATTTCATTCTAAAAAGTTCTTTTTTTCTTTTAAATCTTAAAAAATACAAAAATACCAAAAACATTCTTTTTTTTTTAATTTTAATTTCCTATTAAATTTAATTTTTTGCAAAAGGGTCCAACGCCCATTGTTTAATTATTTTATTTCGCATATTTATTTTATGTCACTTATTATAATTATGTACATGTCCCAAAGCCTTGTAACAATTTTTACTTTTCGCACTTTTACTTTTTTGCTTTATTTACTTTCCGTCAAATCGGGTCCGGTTTAATTTTGGCGATGTGGACCCGCGCCATTTGTAATAGTTTAGATTTATTTTCCCGCAAATATTAACTGTTAACCACCAAGCATGAAAGAATGAATGACCATAATAAAATCAAGCGTAGAACACCAATGAACATGACAAGACAAATAACTGAAACATGACACACAATTCGCACACACCATCCCTAGGGTACGCCTCACTGTTGCCTTTCGAAAGGTAGTCGTCGAGTAGAGGACGTCTTAGTAAGTCCTCATGATCCGGGAACCTGGCATGAGGGTAGCTTCTAAGGTGTCTTCCCATTGCTCCGGTGATCACCATGTCCCTAAAACTCGAATTGACCCGAACACCTCCAACGGTGGTGCTACCTACCTCTCAATGGTGGGATGGCACTATTTTAAAGGACATTTACACAGACGAATTCCTTAGGGTAGGTAGACGACTCATGGATACTTGCTCTCTTCAAAACAAAAATTCAAAGACTTTTCACACCAACACTTTTCAAAAGCTTTCAAAGAAAATTTTTCAAACACTCTGACGTACGAGTCGAACTGAAATTTTTTCAAAGAAACTTTGTTAACCCACATTGAAAAGCAAACAAAAAATTTTGAAAACACATTGAGCAAGTATCTAAGAGCCCATGGATAACCATGGATAGAAAGGGTGCTAACACCTTCCCTTTCTATAACCTACCTCCCGAACCGAGAGCAATCTCTTTAAGGAATTTTTCTGTGCTTTTGTCCTTTCCATTTTGGAGAAAATAAAAGACGGTGGCGACTCTTGCTTCCGCGACATTTCGCGAACCAGCTTTTAAACAGTCAGTTCCAGATCCACCGATCACAGAACTGGCGACTCTGCTGGGGACTCTTTATAAAGTGAGGTGTACCTTAGGGATAGTTCATAACTGTGTTTTCAATTGCTTTCTTTGCTTGCTTTAAATTGTGGGACTGTCTTGGGAGTTCTATAGATCCTAACCCGGATCTGGGGGATACCCTTTTAGAAAGTAGCAACAAGGCTGTGAGGGAACTGTGCGGGGTATACCGACATGGTTGAAACAGTCTGCTACGTTGATGTGGCACTTTGGTGTGTACCGGTAACCCTTGAGTTCAGTCAAGGAGAGTACGGGGCCTCCGCGTGGTGTCGTGAAGCATCAACAGACCTTAGGAACCTTAATTGAACTATCTTGGCCTCTTTAGGGTAGTGAGATAACTGACTTTGGTGCAGTCCGAGGTTGGTTGATACTCGATACTACACTCAATTGAGGGTTGCTTTCCTGGAATATTTCGGTCGCCAGTTCAGTGGCTAAATCGAAACGATGAACAATGAAAGCAATCCCGTGATATTGGGAACCTTAGAACCCGGTTACTTTGATTAGGACAGGTTGAGCCCACCAACTTCAAGAGGGTACTGCCCAGACCCCATGCTGGCCTAAACCCTAAGGGTTTCTCTTGTGTGACTTGTGTGCCTTTGTACTTGCCTACTTGCATGCTTGTTAGCTGACACATGAACTACTTACAGGTTTTGTTTATAGTCCTTAACTAGGACTCATGACAAGGTTTACCAAATTTCTTGCAGGTTTTGTTTATAGTCCTTAATTGGGACTCATAACAAAGTATACTGAATTTCTTGCAGGGTCTGTTTATAGTCCTTAATTGGGACTCATAACAGGGTTACTCACATTACCCCATGCATATCATGACATCATACCATTGCATACCTCCTAACCCATTTCAAGGATCTCAAGGGCTTGTGATACAGGTCATATAAATCAAACATCTAGCAAGGGGCAAAGAGGATTTATTTTCCTCTAGCCAATGTTGTCAGAGGCTATGACCCACTT
The DNA here is from genome assembly GCA_948472305.1 of Vicia faba. Classification (NCBI taxonomy): domain Eukaryota; kingdom Viridiplantae; phylum Streptophyta; class Magnoliopsida; order Fabales; family Fabaceae; genus Vicia; species Vicia faba. The sequence continues at coordinate 464,023,671 of OX451738.1, forward strand.
GATATGGTGAGCTCTGACTCCTGAAGAAGGTTCCCTAACCAAGGTTGTTTGGAAATCAAAACCAGACATGATGACTAAAGTCAGGGGCTATGACCCACTGGATATGGTGAGCCTTTGACCCGTGACGAAGGACTCTCAACAACATGAAGTACTTTCAATCAAGTTGCCAGTTTCCAACTCTAACAAGTTTCTCTGTTTACCCCACGAGGTCCTTGAAATCATTGCATGCATATCATACATATCATTACATAACAGGTACCCTTCCTCTGCAGGTTGCTTACCTTCTTCGCTGTTTATTTCAGCAGTCTCGTCATGAATCCTGAATCATCAACCGAGGCATCTATCAAGGCTCTTCAGGCGCAGAACGCCCAATTTCAGGCGCAGAACGCCCAATTTCAGGAGCTGATCAAAGGCTTGGCTCAGGGTCAACAAGATCTGAAGGCTTTGTTTTTGAAGAAGGACAAGAAGAAGAAGAGGATTGTTCTGTTCAGCCCTAGACGCAGATCTGGGAATACACCGCAGGAGGAAACTGAGGGGACAACCCCATCTGTGAGGGAAAGCAGTCACCATGAGAGAGAGGTGCCTAGTCCAGTTGTCTCCGACAGCGAGACAGATTTCAACGACGAACAGTACCCTCCGGCTGAGGACAAGTACAAACAGTTGGAGGATAGGCTGAATGCTATGGAGATCCAACAGGTACCTGGGCTGGATTTTGGAGATCTGGGTTTGTCAACTGGTGTGATTATTCCTCGGAAGTTCAAGGCACCATCCTTTACCAAGTATGACGGGGCGTCTTGTCCCAAGTTGCATCTCAGGTCTTATGTTCGGAAAATCCAACCATACTCAGCAGACAAGAACTTGTGGATCCACTTCTTCCAGGAAAGTCTTTCAGGGACTCACCTCGAATGGTTCTATCAACTGGATGGGACCAAAGTTCGTAACTGGGAGGAGTTGGCGGCTGCTTTCTATAAGCAGTACCAGTATAATGCCGACCTTGCTCCCACACGTACCCAACTCCAGGGTATGTCGTTGGGGTCAAGTGAAGGTTTCAAGGAGTACGCACAAAGATGGAGAGACCTTGCTGGAAGGGTGCAACCTCCGTTAACTGACCGGGAACTCGTTGATATGTTCTTGGGAACCCTATCCGGGCCATTCTTCAATCACCTCATTGGTAACTCATCTGCTGGATTTACCGACCTCATCCTGACTGGCGAAAGAATTGAAGCTGGTATCAAGTCGGGGAAGATTCAAGAGGCCACACCTTCTGATATTCATAAAAAACCTTACACGGGAAAGAAGGAATCCAATGCTGTATACAGTCAAAAGAGTCGCCGTGATCAACATGCAGGGGCAGTCATGATCTCTGGTTCTGCACCACGCCGTCAACCACAAAGGGGAAACCAGCAAAGGCCGGAAGGGCCTAAAAGGCAATTCACCAACATTAACATGCCTTGGTCACAAGCATTGCAGCATATGGTGAAGATGAACCTGATTGCAGTAATCAACCCTCCTGCCAATCCTAAGACCTCCTCTCCTAGCTACAATCCAGAAGCAAGGTGTGCCTATCATTCTGATAGCCCGGGGCACGATACTGAGGACTGTTGGGCACTGAAGTACAAAATTCAGAACATGATCGATGCCAAAGAGATCGAGTTCGAGCCTGCGGAGACTCCCAACGTGATCACCGCTCCATTGCCAAAGCATGGCTAAATTTTTGTTCATTTGATTTCAAGTTGTATTTTTCCTTTTCTTGTTCAGATAAACAATTATTGTGTTAAACTCTTTTATTTCATGAATGCATTACACATGCCTGTCTTGAATTAATTATGTTTACTATGCTTAAAACTGCTTTCATATTTTTTGCGATGGTCAATTCTTAATTGAAAATTCTAAACCTCTTGAGGGAGGATGACGAAAACAATACCACAATTTACAGTATGCTTTTGAACAGACCCCGCTGATGAGGTACAGGCATTGTTTCAATTCCTAAACACTGGAGTTATAAGGATGATAATCCCTCGTCAACCCATCAGAGCCAAAGAAGTAGGAGTTTGTATTTTCGAAAATCAAAACCCTTAATCATAACCTGGGGCAGGGTAGTTCTCTCAGTCGATCCAAGTGCACAATGAATGTCACTAAATGAGTTTTTCAAAAACAAAAGACAGTGATGGTTCCGAACAATCATAAGGACATGCAGTCATTATCAAAAAAAAATTCATGAATGAAAAGCCCAAAAAGTCAAAACCAATAAAGAAGACTTACCAAACTGGGGCATCCCACTGACTGTAATCCCAAAAAGGAAACAGTTCAGGCAAAAAAAAAGAAAGGGATAACTAAATCAAAAAAAAAAAGAGGTCTCACAAACCCTCAGCAAAAAAGGGGATGATTGCCTATTCAAATAAACGTTCAATAATCCGAATCATCACCGGAAAATCAGAGCAAAGACTCAAACAAGGTCTAACGCACGATCAACTGAGTTTAGGTTTGGAGAACATCACGAAGAGCGGGCGGGTACAAATAATTTGAGCCTTTATCCTTTGTTTCTTAAACCGTGAACCAGGCCACGATATAACTCTTAAAAGTCCTAGCTGAAGCATGGGTTAGTTCGAAAGCATACTGTTACGAAGGTATCCTGACTCCTGAAGGTTTGCTGTAAAATATTGAGTTGACATCGCACTGTATTACAAAAAATGCATTTTCAAAATTCAAGACAGACATAGACTTTTGCATTCTTAAAATAACCTTGTTTGCATATGACTACTTGTTTGAACAAGCAGGGAAATTCGCACGATGAACACCTTGTGAACAGAAGAACCTCCAATCAAGGGGCACATTGCTCATTATCTGGGGCATGGCAAAATACTTCCAACAGGGGCAACTCCCTACATTCTGAGAGCGTGGACATAGTCGAAAAAAATACTGCGCATAATCAAAGACCCGCTAGGTTGACATACCTAGGCAAAAATAAGGGCTTCCCGGCGAACTAAAAGGGTTCGGGCAAAATGAAGGGATGAAACGAAAAACATGTACACCCGGCAAGTCGAAAACCTGAAAAGGCGGCTTGGGCAAAAATGGGTATCCCGGTGGACTGAAAACCCGAAAGGGCGGTCCAGGCAAAAGTTAGGGATCGAAGCGTACGACTATGTTCCGGTATCTCGTCACTTGCCTACCCGAAGATTTGTCGATCACCCGCACAGGTATCCTCTTCCCTCACCTCCGAAGCAGGGGCAATAATGAGCTATCCAGGCGATCCAATTGCTCTGTCAACCAAATTACAAAGGACAGATCAACATAAAAATGATTACCATCTACCTTTACAAATTCCAGATCGTGGGCTAACGTCCGAGACCAAACAGGACAATTATCCACTTAATCAAAATCATGCAACCCAACACCGGTTTCTGCTCAACCTTCAGACAAAGTCATACACAGACTCCTCCTCCATAAGATGACCTAACCCCGATTCATCAAGAAGTTTTACACAAACTTATCCCGAAGCAACCTTACCCCGGTTCCTCCAGAAGTTTTTACACAAACTTATCCAAGTAACCTTACCCCGGTTCCTCCAGAAGTTTTTACACAAACTTATCCAAGTAACCTTACCCCGGTTCCTCCAGAGATTTTTACACAAACTCAACCAAATAACCTTACCCCGGTTCCTCCAGAGATTTTTACACAAACTCAACCAAATAACCTTACCCCGGTTCCTCCAGAAGTTTTTACACAAACTTATCCAAGTAACCTTACCCCGGTTCCTCCAGAAATCTTACATGGATTTATCACAAGTAACCTTACCCCGGTTCGTCAAGAAGTTTTACACGAACTTATCCCGAAGTGACCTAACCCCGGTTCCTCCAGAAGTCTTACATGGACCTATCTCAAGATGACCTAACCCCGGTTCATCAAGAAGTTTTACACAAACTTATCCTGCCGTAACCTAACCCCGGTTCCTCCAAGAGTCTCACATGGACCTATCTCAAGATGACCTAACCCCGGTTCATCAAGAAGTTTTACACAAACTTATCCTGCCGTAACCTAACCCCGGTTCCTCCAAGAGTCTCACATGGACCTATCTCAAGATGACCTTACCTCGGTTCGTCAAGAAGTTTTACACGAACTTATCCTGCGGCAACCTAACCCTGGTTCCCCCCAGAAGTCTTACATGGATTTAGCTCAAGATAACCTCACCCCGGTTCATCAAGAAGTTTTACATGAACTTACCTCACCAAGCAACCCTACATCGGTTCCCTCTCTTCAAGATGCAGTTTTACATGGACTCGTCACCCAGAAACCCTACACAGGTTCTCCCTTTCCAAAAAAACGAAGTTTTACACGAACTCATCATCAAAGTAACCCTACCCAGGTTCCTTCTCCATTTCAGATACAGTTTTACACAAACTCATCAGCATGAAACCCTACATAGGTTCCCCCTTTCAACTTATAAAATTACATTCCAAAACTCCCCAGAAGAGTCCAATCCAGTTTCCCCAGGAAAATTGGAATTCATCTCTCCAAGCAGTAAGCTTATCCCCAGTAGATTCTGGAAGCTTATCCCCTCGCAGAGCACGAACGCGTCGTCCGGCTTTATTCAAAGAGTTATTTCCTTAACAGGATATAACTGGGTTATCCTCAGCCAAAAGCCACGGAAAGGTCATCGTCAACATAGTTCTTTCCTATCCCCAGCGAAGTCCATTAACACTTCCAACAACAAAGACATCCTCAGCAAATTACTGCTATCAACACTCAGCAAAGCATCTCTATCCCCACAGAGTATTGCTTCCCAGCATGATCGCTAGAATATCTTTTCTCCCCGCAGAATCCTCCATTTGCCAGGTTTATTCCGCAACGGAGTCATCTTCTCCCACCGGTATCCTTGCAGTTATCATCCCCAGCGGAAGCAAAATCTATTCTTCGACATCAGCCCAGGATACGACTTCCCGGCACCCGTCAAGGATTCACTTTCCTAGACAAAAACATACATAAAACATCACATACATCATTATAACATGCATATACACATCATATCATACAAATCTCATTTATGTTGAGAACATCATTGCTTGATCCATATCATGCATTGCATATGACTGACTTTTACCTTTCAGGAAAGATTCAGTTAAATTCTCAACCATATTTCAAGACCCTAGCCTGGTTCAGTTAAATCGACCCTAAGATTTTTCTGATGCTTATCCAGTCAAAGGCCTTCTCTGGTTCAGTCAGATCGACCCTAAGATCTCCCTGATGCTTATCCAGTTGAAGACATTTCAAGACCTAGATCGGTTCAGTTAAATCGTCCCAAGATTTTCCTGATGCTTACCCAGTCAAAGGCCTTCTCTGGTTCAGTTAGATCGACCCTAAGATCTCCCTGATGCTTATCCAGTTGAAGACGTTTCAAGACCTAGACCGGTTCAGTTAAATCGTCCCAAGATTTTCCTGATGCTTATCCAGTCAAAGGCCTTCTCTGGTTCAGTCAGATCGACCCTAAGATCTCCCTGATGCTTATCCAGTTGAAGACATTTCAAGACCTAGACCGGTTCAGTTAAATTGTCCCAAGATTTTCCTGATGCTTATCCAGTCAAAGGCCTTCTCTGGTTCAGTCAGATCGACCCTAAGATCTCCCTGATGCTTATCCAGTTGAAGACATTTCAAGACCTAGACCGGTTCAGTTAAATCGTCCCAAGATTTTCCTGATGCTTATCCAGTCAAAGGCCTTCTCTGGTTCAGTCAGATCGACCCTAAGATCTCCCTGATGCTTATCCAGTTGAAGACGTTTCAAGACCTAGACCGGTTCAGTTAAATCGTCCCAAGATTTTCCTGATGCTTATCCAGTCAAAGGCCTTCTCTGGTTCAGTCAGATCGACCCTAAGATCTCCCTGATGCTTATCCAGTTGAAGACGTTTCAAGACCTAGACCGGTTCAGTTAAATCGTCCCAAGATTTTCCTGATGCTTATCCAGTCAAAGGCCTTCTCTGGTTCAGTCAGATCGACCCTAAGATCTCCCTGATGCTTATCCAGTTGAAGACATTTCAAGACCTAGACCGGTTCAGTTAAATCGTCCCAAGGTTTTCCTGATGCTTATCCAGTCAAAGGCCTCTCTGGTTCAGTCAGATCGACCCTAAGATCTCCCTGATTCTTATCCCAGTAGAAGACACCCCAGATTTTTCTCAACGAGCGTTGTTGAAGTTAAAATCACCCAGATTTTTCTCAACGAGCGTTGTTGAAGTTAAAATCCCCAAGATTTTTCTCAACAAGCGTTGTTGAAGTTAAAGTCGCCCAAGGCTCTCTTACCATTCATGCTAAGGTAGTAATCATCCCTGGTTCTTTCATCGCCGTTTGAAGCTCCAGACTCAGCTCCTGTAACCAGTCAGGACACATCTATACCAGGCATCTAAAAAATCGGCTCCTGCAACGTGTCAGGTACTCATTTTCTGTTTTGCAGGTATACAGGTTCTCGCCAAGGAATCTCCTACGCAATCAAACATCCAGATGGCATCTATAAGCCCATTCCACCATCATTGCTAACATGTGAGCGCAAATTTCCGGGCACTCTAGTGTCCAATCATCTTTTACCCTCGGATTACGAAAGGCACGTCAGCCAATCTGCATCCTCAGGTCTAAGAAGATTGAACAGGGGCAACTGTTATACCCCAAAATTTGCCCTCCCATATTCCTCAAGAAATTGCCAAGCCAAGTCACAAAATTCCCCAAAGGTTGCACAGCTCAACTGTCTCCTATACAGTCAAAATTAGGGTTTTGAGTCTGATCAAGAAAAGGAAGTGTTCAAAGGCCCAATCAAGTCTCATATGCTTACAAACATGGTCAAGCATCCTCATATCAAGTTTCAAGGCATTCAGCTCAAGATTGCACAGTCAGAACCCTAAATTGCACTACAGTCAACTGTAGGGGCAAAATGGTCATTTGACAGTCAAAAGTTCAAATTTTTGGTCAACATATCATTTTGAAGCCACAAACATCATTTGATCAATGCTTGATCATGATTCTCAAAATTTGGCTCAGAAATCATCAAAGATGCAAAAGTTGCTATATTTGGACAGCTGAAAAAGTCAACTGAAATTGACCAGGGCATAACTTTCACATGGATTATCAGAAAAATCCCATCCAAAGCTCATTTTGAAGAGAAAGACATTTCCTACAACTCATCTTCACACTTCAAGTCCAAGAAATGCTCTCACAAAAAGTTATCAATTTCAACATTATAGGTCATTTTTAAAAGTCAACAAAAAGGGACTTTAAGTCAAAGGCCATAACTTGAGATTGGTAAATCAAAATGACATGGGACCAAAGGCATTGGTTAAAGGACTCAAAGACCTTTCCAAAATGTCCAAGAACATGTGAAAAGCTTAAAAATTGAGCAAGTTATGCCTTGTAGAAGTTGGGAAATTTTTGTGAAATGGCAAAAGTCAACTATCCTTGAAACTCCAATTTTTGACAAAAGGGCCCACTTTCTTCCACTTGATTCATCCTTGTCATGCCACACACGTGTCCCATGATTAATTTCAAGACCAAATATTGATTTTTCTATTTTATTTAATTTTTGATAATTTAATTCATTTTAAATCTTTAAAAATTCAAATAAAATTCAAAAACCAATGGAATAGTGTCATTTGAATTTGGACAACTTCCATATATCATGGGCCAACTCAAAAACTCAGGCTAGGGTTAAATTGCACACTAAGTCTTGGTCTTGGCTTAAAAGAAGGAAAATTGGTTAATGGTGAAAACCCTAGGACTAGTTCTTTCATGAGCATGAATTAAGGCCAACTAACAAGCTAATTCTCTTCCATCATAAGCACTGAGTCAAACCCTAATCAGAACACACTCTCAGCTGTGCAGAAAAGGCTAGTACCAATTTGAAATTTTTGCCATAAAAGTCAAAACTGAAAAGCACTCTAGAGGTGGATTCAAGGCTCCAAACTTGGTTCAATAGCTTCCTTGGGAAATTCTGAACGTGTACCAATCACAAACAACAAGCCAAAACGCCTTGAACCGGTATCATGAACTCAAACAGTTTCCAGAAAAATGCATGATCGTGTTCCATGTTTAAGGCATTTTCATTGTTTTTTATTGATGCATTCATACTAATAAACATATTCTGAAGCTAACCATGGGATCCAATTTTGTTTTCGTGCCGTATATGGATGTTTGCCATTGTTAATTTTTTTAGGGTTCATAAAGCTTAGAATTAGGGCTTTTCAATTGAAGAAAAATTAGCTTTCCAGACTTAGACCATTCAAACCGGCACACTCCAACGAACAAGAATCAGTCATCGCGATTAATTTATGGGGCCTCAGGGCCTAATCGTTATTTCCTCGTATGCCACTTTCTGCAACGGTGTAAAAACCGTTGCCTAATACTTTTGTTTTTTTCAGGCAAAACGAAGCCATGGGGAAGATGATGAGGTGGCGTATACTGGTTGGATAATTTGAATTTTTCGCGCTTAATCACTAACGCGTTTGTGTTTTCTTTTTGTTATTTACTTATTGTAATATGATAATTGAAGCGTGGTAGCTCAGTTGGCAAGTGGACGCGTTTGTGACCTTCATGACCTGGGTTCAAACCCCAGGTCTGTATAATTCCATTTATTATTTTGCAATGGCTATTCCTATGCAGGCACAACGCTATGGTTCACCATGTTCCATCCTCATCCAGACATACACGCGTCCATCCAATCCAATTCAAAGGCAAGGATTCAAGGAGCACAATAAACTCCAGTCAACGCTGAAGCAAGCTAGCAAAAAGTCAGCAAGGCCATAACACAAATGGGCCTGAAATGCTAAGGCCTTACCTCCAAATTGGGGCTACCCCCCCCCCCCCCCCCCCCCCCCCTTGGTTTGCCTTCTCTTTCTTTCTATTTTATTTCTTTTCAAATTATTATTTTCTTTATTAGTGTAATTAATTTATTTTTAACAAAATACAAAAACATCAAAAAATCAGAAAAAGGATAAAAATATAAAAAATATTTATTTTATTTATTTTCTTGTAAATAATTAACATGTAAATAAATTTAGTAAAATAGGTTTTAACTTTAATTCTTTCTTCCATAAAAAAATCCAAAAATATAGCATTAGGTTAATGACTTTTTTATTCCTTTTAACTTTCCTTGTTTTTTGCCATAATATTAGTAATTTTCATAATTAAACTAGGGTTGCATTTAGGTTAGATTTTAATACTTTCTTAATAACTAAAAATCCAAAAATATAGCATTAGGTTTAATGACTTTTTATACCTTTTAAATTTTCCTTTTTTTTATCACAATATTATTTATTTATTCATTTTATTTTTATAATTAAATGTATATAAGTAAAAATTAGGGTTTAATTTAGATTAATATAACATTTTCACAATAACTAAAAAACATTAGAATTAGGATTTGCATTTCAAATTTCATTCTAAAAAGTTCTTTTTTTCTTTTAAATCTTAAAAAATACAAAAATACCAAAAACATTCTTTTTTTTTTAATTTTAATTTCCTATTAAATTTAATTTTTTGCAAAAGGGTCCAACGCCCATTGTTTAATTATTTTATTTCGCATATTTATTTTATGTCACTTATTATAATTATGTACATGTCCCAAAGCCTTGTAACAATTTTTACTTTTCGCACTTTTACTTTTTTGCTTTATTTACTTTCCGTCAAATCGGGTCCGGTTTAATTTTGGCGATGTGGACCCGCGCCATTTGTAATAGTTTAGATTTATTTTCCCGCAAATATTAACTGTTAACCACCAAGCATGAAAGAATGAATGACCATAATAAAATCAAGCGTAGAACACCAATGAACATGACAAGACAAATAACTGAAACATGACACACAATTCGCACACACCACCCCTAGGGTACGCCTCACTGTTGCCTTTCGAAAGGTAGTCGTCGAGTAGAGGACGTCTTAGTAAGTCCTCATGATCCGGGAACCTGGCATGAGGGTAGCTTCTAAGGTGTCTTCCCATTGCTCCGGTGATCACCATGTCCCTAAAACTCGAATTGACCCGAACACCTCCAACGGTGGTGCTACCTACCTCTCAATGGTGGGATGGCACTATTTTAAAGGACATTTACACAGACGAATTCCTTAGGGTAGGTAGACGACTCATGGATACTTGCTCTCTTCAAAACAAAAATTCAAAGACTTTTCACACCAACACTTTTCAAAAGCTTTCAAAGCAAATTTTTCAAACACTCTGACGTACGAGTCGAACTGAAATTTTTTCAAAGAAACTTTGTTAACCCACATTGAAAAGCAAACAAACAATTTTGAAAACACATTGAGCAAGTATCTAAGAGCCCATGGATAACCATGGATAGAAAGGGTGCTAACACCTTCCCTTTCTATAACCTACCTCCCGAACCGAGAGCAATCTCTTTAAGGAATTTTTCTGTGCTTTTGTCCTTTCCATTTTGGAGAAAATAAAAGACGGTGGCGACTCTTGCTTCCGTGACATTTCGCGAACCAGCTTTTGAACAGTCAGTTCCAGATCCACCGATCACAGAAGTGAATCAGATTGAGCTATCGTGCCACGCCAGCCACGCCTAAGTCCACGTCAGTCAACGATGCCGGAGCCCTAGCTCCGGTCGTCTTCTCCGGCGAGCACCATGGCCGATCCTGCAAAATAGAAAAAATCAAAGAAAAAGAAGGACCTAGTCACCCTAATTCGACCCCTGCAGATTCAATGGTGCCATTGTTTTGGCCTGAAAACGACTGTACAGGGAGTTTCGAAGAAGATAACCAAAACGGCCCTAGCAATGGCATGTCCTTACTCATGCGTAAAAGCTTGCATGCTATGCATCAAATGCATTCTAATGAGTGTCCCGAGTTCACACAAACCATCAAAAACAATTAATAATGCATGAAATATGAAAAACGAATTCAAGAATTTTAACAAACCAATGAGAACTAGGGAGCATGATCTGGGATGATTTGGCTTTGTGTAAGGGTTGGGAATGATTGCTGCTATGCCCAGGAACACGATTGAATCCTTAGAACTCCTTGAAACTTGCTAAAAAAATGAATCCGAATTTGTCAATTTTGTGGAAAATTTGAGATAATTAGGGTTGTTGTTCTAGGTGTCTCTAGGTTGTTATTTCTGTGTGAGAGGCGTGCATATATGTTGGTGAATGAGAATCAAACAATATATGAGTCTTAAACCAATGCCATGAAGTCTTGAGATTTCCTCTTTATCACCATTAAAGCATTTGCCTTTTTTTTCCAAAATTTGAATTCCATGCTCATAATGGACCTTTACACGAATTTGGTATGTGGATTATGGTGTATCAAAGTTATTCAAACCAAAAGATATCCCTCAATTAATTTTCTTGATTTTTATTTGAATTTTAAAGATTTAAAATGAATTAAATCAAATAAAATTAAATAAAAATAGAAAAATTAATTTTTAATCTTGAAATAAATCATGGGACACGTGGGAGGCATGGCAAAGCTGAACCAAGTGGAAAAAGTGGGCCCTTTTTGTCAAAAATGAAGTTTCAAGGATAGTTGACTTTGGCCATTTCACAAAAATTTCCCAACTTCTCCAATGCATATCTTGCTCAATTTTGATCATATGAACATGTTTTTGGACATTTTGGAAAGGTCTTGAAGTCCTCTAACCAATGCCTTTGGTCCCATGTCATTTTGATTTACCAATCTCAAGTTATGGTCTTTGACTTAAAGTGCCTTTTGTTGACTTTTGAAAATGACCTATAATATTGAAATTGATAACTTTTTGTGAGAGCATTTCTTGGATTTGGAATGTGAAGATGAGTTGTAGGAAATGTCTTCCCCTTCAAGATGAGCATTGGATGGGATTTTTCTGATGAACCATGAAAAAATTATGCCTTGGTCAAGTTACAGTTGACTTTTCAACTGTCCAAAAATAGAAATTTTTGACACCTTGATGATTTTTGAGCCATTCTTGTGGAATCATGATCAAGACTTGATCAAATGATGATTGTGGCTTCAAAATAAGATTTTGACCAAAAATTTTGACTTTTGACTGCCAAATGACCATTTTGCCCCTGCAGTTGATTGTGAAGCAATTAGGGTTTTTGACTGTGCAACTTGACCTTGTGAGCCTTGAAACTTGACATGTGGATGCTTGACAATGTATATGACATCAACCCTATCGTCACCAACTGCATTGACATGTCCTTCTTGAGCAGCACAAGGACGGGAAAACTTCACAGGAGTAGATAACCTAGATGCTCTGGGAGTTGAACTCTGCTTAACTAGGCTAAAACCAAGACCAAATTTATCAAATTTTGGGGTAACGTCCAACAACTGACCCCAACCTTCAAGGTTACCATTTTCCACCACAGCTCTCGCATCCTTGAGAGAAGACATAACAGACTTGATTGGACCCTTGGAAACCTCAACTTCCTTGCAAGAACCAAAACCCTAATTTGACTGGCTTAGGAGGGTGATTGACTGTGTAGCCCTTGAGTAGACTTTGAACCATTTGAGGTGATGCTTGCCAAAACTTTGAAGAATATGGGAGGGCAAATTTTGGGGTACAATAGTTGCCCCTGTTCAATCTTCTTAGACCTGAGGATGTAGATTGGCTTGCGTGCCTTTCATGATCCGAAGGTGGAAGATGAATGAACACTAGAGTGCCCAGAAATTTGCACTCACATATTAGAGTATCAACAGTGTGATGTCGGGGAATGGGCTTACAGATGCCATTTGGAGAGATGGTGGATAGGAGGATGGGCTTATAGATGCCATCTGGAGATGTGACAGAACCTTGTCGGGAATGGGCTTATAGATGCCATTTGGAACTGTAGTGGGAGGATGGGCTTATAGATGCCATCTAGGTGTCGATCGCGTAAGAGATTCCTTAGCGAGAACTTGCGTACCTGAGAAAGAAAGATAATTACCTGGCCTGTTACTGGGGTTGATCTTCAAACTCTTCATGCAGATATGCCCTGGCTGGATACAGGAATTGAATCTGGAACTTCAAAAGGTTTCTTACAGACGTGCCCTGGCTGGATACAGGAATCGAATCTGGAAATAGTCGTCAACAGATATGCCCTGGCTGGATACAGGAATCAAATCTTCAAACTCTTCAGACATGCCCTGGCTGGATACAGGAATCGAATCTGGAAATAGTCGTCAACAGATATGCTCTGACTGGATACATGAATCGAATCTTCAAACTCTTTAGACGTTCCCTGGATGGATACAGGAATCGAATCTGGAAATAGTCGTCAACAGATATGCCCTGGCTGGATACAGGAATCGGATCTTCAAACTCTTCAGATGTGCCCTGGCTGGATACAGGAATCGAATCTGGAAATAGTCGTCAACAAATATGCCCTGGCTGGATACAGGAATCAGATCTTCAAACTCTTTAGACGTGCCCTAGCTGGATACAGGAATCGAATCTGGAAATAGTCGTCAACAGATATGCCCTGGCTGGATACAGGAATCTAATCTTCAAACTCTTCAGACGTGCCCTGGCTGGATACAGGAATCGAATCTGGAAATAGTTGTCAACAGATATGCCCTGGATGGATACAGGAATCGAATCTTCAAACTCTTCAGACGTACCCTGGATGGATACAGGAATCGAATCTTCAAACTCTTCAGACGTGCCCTGGCTGGATACAGGAATCGAATCTGGAATTGATCGCTCACAGATATGCCCTGGCTAGATACAGGTATCGAATCTGGAATTGCGACAGTTGATAGTAATTATCTTTGGATTGACCTTTTTCCTGAAAAGGCAAGACGTCAGTTGTATGCAATGTCATGATGTATGAGATGCATGATGTCATGATGTTCAAAGATAAATGAGATAGTGTGCTATGATGCGTGTGTGCATGCATTGTGTATGTAAGCAGGATGTATGAAATGTGATATGTTTATGAATGTATTTCGTCTAGGAAAATAAATCCTTGACGAATGCGGGGAAGTTGAATCCTGGGCTGATGTTGGGGAGTAGCGTTCTTCGTTTCCGCTGGGGATGATGGTTGCAAGAATAAACCTGTAGGAGAAGATGACTCCGTTGAGGAATAAACTTTGTTGAAGAGATTATTCTGCAGGGAAATACTCTGTGGGAAGAGATACTTCGCTGAGGTTTTGATGATAACTCCGCTGGGGATACCGTTGATATGTTATGTTGAGGAATTTGATGAACTCCACTGGGGGTAGGAAGAGCTTCATCGGGGACGATCTTTCCGTGGTTTTTAGCTGAGGATAACCCAGTTATAAGCTCTGGTGGAGAATAACCTTTGAATAAAGTCCGGGAGACGTGTTCGTACCCTGCAGGGGATAAGCTTCCAGAATCTACTGGGGATAAGCTTCCTACTGGGGAGATAAATTCAACTCTCCTGGGGAGACTTTTGAGACTGTATTGGGGAAGTGGCTCCATTGGGGTGTCTGGTATTCCGCCGGGGAACAATCTTAGAATAAGACTGCCGGGGATGCTTGCTTAGGAATATCTGCATACTCCACTGGGGAATATTGAGATTTTCTGGGGATACCCAACTTCCTTGGGGACTGACAGTAGACTAACTCTGCTTGAGGAGAGTGTCGCTGACTTGTTGGAGATACTGTGCCTTTTCAGTGCTGACTGGGAGACCAACTCTGCTTGAGGAGAGTATTGCTGATTCTTGTCTTACTCTGCGTGGAGTGGAGGTAACTTGGTTATGTTCTTCAGCCGAACCTACCTTGGTACCTTGGTGGACAAAGCAACTAGATCGCTTAGACAACTCATTATTGCCCATGTTTCTGATGTCACCTGTAATTAATCCTTTGTTTCGTATTCGAATATTTATGAGTTAGTAATTAATGTCAAATGCATATATCAAAAATTGAACATTGGGCGTTCTTTACAAAACAAAACAGAAAAAGGAAAAAGAATTGGCAATTGGTCTGAAACGTGAATTTGTATTGATTTTTGAATTTGCCTGTAAATAGGCGTTTAAGTACAAGAGGCTGACGTCCTAGTAAGAGAACGCCGCCGAACAACATAGAGTTTACAATTTTGTGAAAAGGAAAACAAAACAGCTATGTGAAAGGAATAATCCCACTGGGTTCCAACTCTGCTATCGCCTTTATGTCTTCAAGCGTCTCATCACTTGGCTGCTTAGTTGAAGATGAAGCTGATTGATCGATGTCGTCTGAACCTGACAGTTGATACCGGATTCTGGATGCAAGGTGATCCAATGAGACATAGTATTACGCTTTAATCCCTAACTTTTGCCTGGACCGCCCTTTCGGGTTTTCAGTCCACCGGGATACCCATTTTTGCCCAAGCCGCCTTTTCAGGTTTTCGACTTGCCGGGTGTACAGATTTTTTATTTATTTCATCCCTTATTTTTGCCTGAACCCTTTTGGTTCGCCGGGAAGCCCTTATTTTTGCCTAGGTGTGTCAACCTAGCGGGTCTTTTGTTCATGTGTAGTATCTTTTTACTATGTCTGTATTGGCGGGGTGAGGAAGGTCGTCACCATCCATGGTGGTTAGAATCATTGCTCCTCCTGAGAAGACATGTTTAACCACAAATGGCCCTTCGTACGTAGGAGTCCATTTGCCCCTGGGATCACTTTGAGGAAGAATGATGCGCTTGATTACCAGGTCTCTGACTTGATACTCTTGTCGTCTGACTTTCTTGTTAAATGCCCTGATCATCCGTTTTTGGTACGTCTGACCATGACAAATAGAAGCGAGTCTCTTTTCGTCGATCAGGTTTAATTGATCAAGTCGAGTCTGGATCCAGTCATCTTCGCTCAAACCTGCATCCTTCATTATCCAGAGAGAGGGTATCTGGACTTCAATAGGCAAGACTGCCTCCATGCCATAGACCAAGGAAAAGGGAGTTGCCCTGGTTGACGTCCTTGCTGAGGTACGGTACCCATGAAGAGCAAACGGTAACATCTCGTGCCAATCTTTGTAGGTCACTGTCATCTTCTTTACAATCTTCTTAATATTCTTATTTGCCGCCTCTACAGCCCCATTCATCTTCAGCCGATAAGGAGAAGAGTTGTGGTGTTGTATCTTGAATTACTCACAGAGCTCAGT
The DNA here is from genome assembly GCA_948472305.1 of Vicia faba. Classification (NCBI taxonomy): domain Eukaryota; kingdom Viridiplantae; phylum Streptophyta; class Magnoliopsida; order Fabales; family Fabaceae; genus Vicia; species Vicia faba. The sequence goes on from OX451738.1 coordinate 464,039,704, forward strand.
GATCATCTTGTTATTAAGATTGGTACCATTATCCGTAATGATCCTTTCTGGGACATCGTATTAACAAATCAGGTTGTGCCGAATGAACCGTGCCACGACGTTCTTGGTTACTGTAGCGTAGGAAGCTGCTTCAACCCACTTTGTGAAGTAATCAATCGCTACCAGGATGAAGCGATGCCCGTTGGATGCCGTAGGTCTGATCTCACCAATCATATCAATGCCCCACATTGCAAAAGGCCAAGGTGCTTTCAAGACGTTCAGAGGAACTGGAGGAACGTGCACCTTATCAGCATAGATTTGGCATTTGTGACACGTCCGAGAATGTTGGTAACAGTCGGCTTCCATAGTGGACCAGAAATATCCTGCCCGAAGGATTTTCTTTGCCATGGTATGTCCACTGGAATGTGTTCCGAAGGTACCTTCATGTAGCTCTGCCATGATCTTTTCTGCTTCAGTCTTATCCACACAACGCAGTAAGGTTGAATCATGGTTTCGCTTGTACAAAATGCCGTTGCAGAGGAAGAACTTTGCAGCGAACCTTCTCAGAAACTTCTTGTCATTAACAGATGCACCCTCGGGGTATTCTTGAGCTTCTAGGTACCTCTTCACTTCATGATACCATGGTTTTTCAGTTACCTCTTCAGCCTCGAGATCACAACAGTATGCAGGTTCATCCAGTTTCCAGATAATGATCCGGGGAGCCTCGTTGTCCCATTTGACTTTGAACATGGAAGACATCGTAGCCAGCGCGTTCGCCAACTGATTCTCCTCTCTTGGGAAGTGTTCAAAAGTTATCTCCGTGAAATGGGGAATCAACGTCAACACATACTCTTTGTAAGGAATAAGGTTTGGGTGTTTCGTATCCCACTCACCTTTGATCTGGTTAATCACGAGAGCGGAATCTCCGAAGACACTCAGAAACTTGATCCTTAAGTCAATTGCAGCTTGAAGACCCATGATACATGCCTCATACTCCGCCATGTTGTTGGTGCAGTTGAAACATAGCCGGGCAGTGAGTGGAGTATGAGTGCCTGCAGAGGATATGATCACAGCGCCAATACCGTTACCCAAAGAGTTTGAGGCTCCGTCAAAGTGCATAGACCATCGGGATCCTTCCTCAGGTCCTTCATCCGGTCCAGGTACTTCACAATCAGTTACTACCATGATATTCTCGTCCGGAAATTCAAAGTTCATTGATTGGTAGTCATCCACTGCCTGGTGTGCCAAATGGTCTGCCATTACACTTCCCTTGATTGCTTTCTGAGTCGTGTACTGGATGTCGTATTCTGTCAAGATCATTTGCCATCTTGCTATTCTTCCGGACAAGGCAGGCTTTTCGAATATGTACTTGATTGGATCCATCTTTGATATTAACAGAGTAGTGTGAGTCAACATATACTGTCTCAGCCGGTGAGCAGCCCATACCAAAGCGCAGCAAGTTTTCTCGAGCAGTGAGTATCGGGTCTCACAGTCGGTAAACTTTTTGCTAAGGTAATAAATGGCATGCTCTTTTCGGCCAGACTCGTCATGTTGCCCCAGCACACACCCCATTGAGCTGTCAAGTACTGTCAAGTATAATATTAGAGGTCTCCCTTCAACCGGTGGCATAAGAATGGGTGGTTCTTGGAGATACTCTTTGATTATGTCAAAAGCGGCCTGACATTCATCATTCCAACGTACTACCTGATCTTTCTTCAGCAGCTTGAAGATTGGTTCACAGGTAGCAGTTAGGTGCGAGATGAATCGGGCAATGTAATTCAGACGTCCTAGAAAGCCTCTAACTTCTTTCTCTGTCTTGGGAGCTGGCATCTCTTGTATGGCTTTCACCTTGGCAGGGTCCACTTGAATACCTTTGTCGCTTACGACGAAGCCTAGCAGTTTTCCAGATCTTACCCCGAAGGTGCACTTGTTCGGGTTCAACCTCAGCTTGTACAATTTCAGACGGTCAAATAGCTTTTGTAGATGGTCAAGGTGTTCCTCCTCAATTTAGGACCTTGCAATCATATCGTCAACGTACACTTCGATCTCATGATGGATCATGTCATGAAACAAAGCAACCATGGCACGTTGGTAGGTTGCCCCAGCATTTTTCAACCCAAATGGCATGACCTTGTAGTAGAAGGTGCCCCACTGAGTAACAAAAGTGGTCTTCTCCATGTCTTCAGGAGCCATCTTGATTTGATTGTATCCGGAGAAACCGTCCATGAAGGAGAATACCTTATGCTGAGCAGTATTGTCAACCAGAACGTCAATGTGAGGCAAAGGGAAATCATCCTTGGGGCTCGCCCTGTTCAGATCTCTGTAATTAACATACATTCTGACCTTACCATCTTTCTTTGGCACTGGAACCACGTTGGCAACCCACTGAGGGTAAGAAGTCACTGCTAGAAACCCGACATCAAATTGTTTCATAACCTCAGCTTTGATTTTCTCGGACATCTCTGGACGCATACGACGGACCTTCTCTTTTACCGGAGGGCAATCTTCCTTAGTAGGCAGGTGATGAACCACAATGTCGGTATCCAAATCAGGGATGTCTTCGTAGGACCAGGCAAAGATTTCCACATAGTCATGCAGCATCTGGATCAACCGTTGTTTCACACTGAGCTCTAGATTGGCACCAATCTTGACTTCCTTTTTGTCTGTCTCAGTACCCAGATTTACCGTTTCCACTGGCTCTTCATGTGGCTGAATGTCCCTCTCTTCCTGGAGTAGCAGTCTTGCAAGCTCGCCAGGCACTTCGCAATCATCTTCACCTTCGTCTTCGGCTAAGTTGATCGGATTTTCGAAGTCATAACTGGCAGTAGCAGAGTCGTTACCAGTGAGATCCAGAGTGGATTGGAACCTGTATGAGTGAGTGTGTGTAAATATAGCTGTTTTGCAATATATATAAAGAAAGAAATGGAGCACAAGATTTGAAATGTGAAAAACGTCCAATGCTTTTATTCATGATATATGAAGGTGACAAATAATAAGCTCTCACAAATGAAGCCACGGTGCCCCGGGTAAGACACCGGGCCATAGAGTTTAGTAATATTGTTTGTTACAACTTTAAAACAAAAGAGTTCATTACTGCGTGACAAAAGTAATAGGTATAAAATCCTTTGCAGTCCAGTTGCTAGGTCCACCGTTGGTCGTTGGGTAGATCCAGCTGTCAAATTCAGATTCGTCCGCTTCGTCCTCAATAGCATTCACTCCCGGGTTGGTGATGAACACAGGAGGTCTTCCAATCCTTGCCTTGCGCACAGCCTTCTGAGCTTCTGCAGTGAAACCCAAGCCAAATTTGTCAGTCTTTGGAGTGAAATCGGGAAGTCTGCCCCAGTTTGCACACTCACCCTTCTCAATCACAGCCCGAGCATCCTTCAAGGAAGCCATCTTCAAAGGAGAGTCTTCTGTAGTCACTGTCTCTGCTGCTGCCATTGTTTGAGGCACCTCTTCAAAGTGTTGAAAGGGGGTCTCAATGAACTCCCCATCCATCTCTACGTACCGGAATGAGTTGAGGTGGCTGACCATGTATTCCTCTTCCCCTTGCACTGTTACGATCTTCCCCCTGACCGGGTACTTAAGCTTCTGATGCAATGTGGAGGTTACAGCTCCAGCTTTGTGGATCCAAGGACGACCCAACAAACAAGAATAGGATGGACGAATGTCCATCACATAGAATTTTGAATCAAAGACTTGTGAACCAACCCTGATTGGGATGTCAACCTCGCCATGTACCATCCTTTTGGACCCGTCGAAGGCCCGAACAACAATGTTACTTGGTTTGAGCTCTAAACCCTCACAGTCCAGCCTGTCTAGAGCTTTCTTGGGTAGTACGTTTAGTGAAGAACCAGTGTCAACCAGCACATGAGCAAGAGTAGTGCCCCTGCATTCAATGGAGACATGCAGGGCATCATTATGGTTCTTCCCCTTGGCCGTCAGATCAGCATCAGAGAAACCCAGACCATTATCAGCAGTTAAGTTGGCCACACAGTCGGTGAATTGATCAGCAGACGTTTCTTGTGGTACGTGGGCCGTCTTCAGGAAAGCAATCAGGGCCTTGGCATGGGCCTCTGAACACAGCAACAGTGATAGCATAGAGATTTTAGAGGGGGTGTGCCCCAGCTGTTCAACGACGTTGAAATCACTCTTTTTGATAATTTTGAGGATTTCTTCCATCTCTTGCTTGGAAGCCTCAACAGTGGTCTTCGGTGCCTCCGTCCGGGCAGGCACATCAGTAGCAATCCCTTTGCCCCGAGTGTCAGATGACTCGGCAGCAGGGGTAGAAACTTGATCAGGAGGGGAAACAGGCACACTGGCAGGTGTGATGACAAGAGGTCTTTGAATTGCTGGAGGTGCAATGTCTGGTGAGAACAGTCTTCCACTGCGAGTGACTTTAGCAGGCCCGGTGATGTTGGTGACACCGGTACTAGTATCGAACTCTTGTTTCACTCCCAGAACATAAACATCTGCCCCATAGTGCCACGGGACAGCTTTATCAGACTTGTAGGGGATGGGCCCCGGAACAGTAATGGTTATAGGAGCAATCTTGTGAACAGGCATAATTTTGACAGGCTTCTTTGAGGGAGCCTTAGGGGGGTTGTTGAAAATGGTGACAATTGACACTTCTTCAGTAGGAACAGCAGGAATAGCAGTCTTCTTAAACAAGATCTCTTTGCTATCCATCAGGTTTTGGACGCCTGACTTCAGCAAAGGACAACCAACAGGTGAAGCAGCACATAGATGGCAACCTTTATTACATCCCAGAAATAAACCGGCTAGCAACAGGTTCCTCTTGACGGTCAGTAGCGGAGTAGCAACATCATCCACAGAAGCTACATACAGATCCTCCTCAACAGCATTCACTCCATGCTCGGGCATGGGAGTGGTCATAACATTTGGCCTTTCGGGCGCCTCGAACTATATTTCCTTAGCATCAATAAGGTCCTGAACCTTATTCCTTATGGCCCAACAATCATTAGTAGAATGTCCCAGGCTATCAGAGTGATAAGCGCAACGGGCGTTAGGGTTGTACTTCGGAGATGCTGTGTTTACCACCTTCGGAGCTTCCTTGACAGTGACCAGGCTAGTTGACAGCAGTTGCGGTAATATCTGAGAGAGAGTCATGCTGAGCCGAGTATACTACCTTTTGGGCCTCTCAACTCTTGGCTGGTTGTACTGCTGAGGAGCAGCAGCAGACTTAGAAATAACCACCACGTTGACAGCTTGGCGGCGTTCTGGTTTATTCTGTCTCCTGGGACCATACACAGCACTGGCCTCCTTCTTGAAGGGCTTCTTTTCAGTATTTGAGGAGGCACCCTTCTGTATCTTTCCCGATTTTATACCAGCTTCGATCCTTTCACCCGTCAGGATCAGGTCAGTAAACCCAGCAGAGGAATTACCAATGAGATGGTTGAAGAATGGACCAGATAGGGTCCCCAAGAACATGTCCACTAGTTCACGATCCATCAGTGGTGGCTGCACCCTGCCAGCCAGGTCTCTCCATTTCTGTGCGTACTCCTTAAAACCTTCACCCGTTCCCAGTGATATACCTTGGAGTTGGGTACGCGTGGGAGCGAGGTCGGAATTATACTGATACTGCTTGTAAAAAGCAGTAGCCAAATCCTCCCAGTTACGAATGTTGGTTCCATCCAGCTGATAGAACCATTCGAGATGAGTCCCTGAAAGACTCTCCTGGAAGAAATGGATCCATAAGTTCTTGTCTGCTGTGTAAGGCTGGATCTTCCTTACATAAGAGCGGAGGTGCAGTTTAGGACAGGAAGCCCCGTCATACTTCACAAAGGCAGGCGCCTTGAACTTGTGTGGGATCACCACCCCAGAAGATAACCCCAAGTCTCCGAAATCCAACCCAGGCACACGTTGAATCTCCATAGCATTTAACCTGTCCTCCAACTGTTTGTACCGGTCTTCAGCAGGAGGGTACTGCTCATCATTGAAATCTGTCTGTGTCAGAGACCACGAGACTAGGGACCTCTCTCCCTTGGTGACTGCCTTCCCCCACAGATGGAGTAGTCCTCTCAGCTTCATTATGCAGCGTATTCCCGAGTCTGCGTCCAGTGTTGAACATCACCGTCCTCTTCTTCTTCTTCTTCTTCTTCAGGAGCAAAGCCTTCAGCTCTTGTTGTCCTTGGGCCAGGTTCATGACCATCTCCTGAAATTGGGCGTTCTGGGCCTGGAGGGCCTTGATAGCTTGCTCGGTAGTTGGTTCAGGATTCATGATGACTGAGTGATGAAATAAACAGCGAAGAAGATTAAGCAACCTGTAGAAAAAGGGTACCTGTTATGCACATGATGCATGATATGCTATTTATGCAATGCATTCAAGGGTTCGAAAGTTCAAATTCGTTGTAGCCAAAAAAGAACACACTTTTTATTAGGAAATAATTGGTTCAGTACATCAGGGCCTCATGGGAAAAACATTACAAAATAATCAATCCCAAAAGACACTGCGCATCCTCTTTGGAGCTATGTAAGTGTTGAGAGTCTTTTCCTCGTGGAGTAGGCGGGTGAGCTCCAAGACCTTCTTCTCACTGGCATGTAGACTGGCTTCAAGAGAATTCCGTTCTTCCTTGAGTTGGATCCAGCTTTTCTGCATTTCTTCCCAGGATGTAGGCATGTCAGGATGTTGAATGGTGTAGGGCACCTCTCCTTCCAAAACTGGCTCTTTGATCACGGGGAGAACATGAGGATATGGCATCACCAACTTCTGGGAGCGGGCTCGTACCCACTTGAGATAAGGCTCCAGGGGGATGGAGTTCTTGTGCCCCAGTGTCTTGCTATCTACCCTGTTGGGCATCCTCCAAGCTCTGATAAATCTCTGGCGAAGTCTTTGTGCATCGTTGTCGAAGTCAAAAACTATGTCAGGAATCAACATATCATAAGGGCCATCCCTCCAAGCATATCCAAACTGCCTCAAAGCCAGACATGGATTGTAATTAATACCTCCTCTAATTCCAAGTAAAGGAACATTAGGAAACTCCCCGCAACGATCAATGATAGTGACATTCTCTCTGGGTCGAGAACACCAATGTATATCAGCATGTGTAAGAGTCATCAATCGTTGTGACCATCTCAAACCCTGCTCGTTCTTCAAAACTGATTGCGGAAGGTGCGAAATAAACCACCTTGCCAGGAGAGGAGTGCAGCACATGAGAACACCTATTTTTATCATGGTTCGAGTGTAACATGAGTGAAGGATGTCCCCAAGCAACGTAGGTATAGGATTCTTGGACATAAAGATCTTGACAGCATGGATATCTATAAGCTGATTTGGATTAGGGAATAACACCAACCCATATACAAGGAGGGCTACAACTTCTTCAAAAGCTTGTAGGTCAAGGGAGTTCCAACATTCTTGTGCTTTCTCAAACAGGAACTTGGCCAAGAACCCTTTGATACCACTTCTAACTTCCCAATATCCCTTGATGTCAGATGGTTGTAGGCATAATGCTTTAGCAACCTCTTCAAATTTTGGTTCCTTTTATGTACCGTTGTAGGGTAGTTGACTAAGGATAGGAATCTTCAGAAGCTGAGAAAACTCTTCCAAAGTAGGCACCAACTGATAATCCGGGAAAGTAAAACAGTGGTGCAGAGGGTCAAAGAACTGGAACAACACTTTCACCATATCCTCTTCAATGTTGGTATTGACCAAGCTGATGAGTCTACCATGCCTTTCACTGAATGAAGAGTTCTCGGGAATCCTGGATGTAAGTTCCTTAAGCTAAGGAGGGACCCTTACAAGGTTGACCTGAATTGTCTTTCTGCGGATAGTTTCCATGTCCTACAAAACAAGAACAAAGATGAAGATTCGAACCCCTGAAGTGGTTAGTCAATGCATATGATGCTATATGATGTTATGATGCTATGATAAGAGCACACCACAAGTATTCACAAAAGCAAACATGGTAAAGCACACAAGTCACACCACAGCCCTTAGAGTTTAGGCCAACATGAAGTTTGGGGTACTACCCTCTTGAAGTTGGTGGGCTCAAAAACCTGTCCTATCAAAAGTAACCGGGTTCTAAGGAGCTCAATATCATTGGGTTATTTTCTATGTTTATTGTTTTGATTTAGCCACTGAACTGGCGATCAAAATATTCCAAGAAAGCAACCCTCAATGAGTGTAGTATCGAGTATCAACCAACTTCGGACTGCACCAAAGTCGGTCATCTCACTACCCCTAAAGAGGCCAGGATGGTTCAATTAAGGTTCCTAAGGTCAGTTGATGCTTCACGACACCACGCGGAAGCCCCGTACTCTCCTTGACTTGACTCAAGGGTTACCAGTACTCACCAAAGTGCCACATCAACGTAGCAAACTGCTTCAACCGTGTCGGTATACCATGCACAGTTCCCTCACAGTTTGTTGCTACTTTCTAAGAAGGTATTCCCCAGATCCGAGTTAGGATCTATAAAAACTCCCAAGACAGGCCCAACAATATTAAAGCAAACAAATCAGGCAATTGAAAACACAAGTGATCTTAGTCCTAAGGTACACCTCACTTTTAAGTATCCCCAGCAGAGTCGCCAGTTCTGTGATCGGTGGAAATAGAACTGACTGTTTTTTAGTGCTGGTTCGCGAAATGTCGCGGTAAGCAAGAGTCGCCACCGTATTTTATGTTCTCCAACATGGAAAGGACAAAAGCACAGCAAAATTCCTTATTCGAGAATGTTTCTCGGTTCGGGAGGTAGATTTATAGAAAGGGAAGGTGTTAGCACCCTTTCTATCCGTGGTTATCCACGGGCTCTTAGGTACTTGCTCCTATGTTTTCAAAAGATGTTTGCTTTTCAAGTGTGTGTGGGTTTTGAAAAAGTTCGTTCAGAAAACTTCTAAGTAACTCTTGTATCAGTCCTCAAGAGTGTATGAAGTGTTTTGTTTGAAAACTTTTTGAAAGTGTGGGGTGCGAAAAGTTGTTTTTGTTTGTTTGAAAAGAGCAAGTACTTAAGAGAATCTACCTACTCTAAGGAATTAAGCTGTGTAAGAGTCCTTTAGATAGTGCTATCCCACCATTGAGAGGTAGGTAGCACCATCATCGGAGGTGTTCGGGTCAATTCGATTATAGGGACTATGTGGTCACCGAAGCAATGGTAGGACAACTTAGAAGTAACCCTAATGTCCTAGATCCTTTTTTATCAGAGGCAACCGTTTCGAGGCGACTGGATCTTTAGACAAAGGGCGACCTCTAAGACACCCTATACTTGATGACCATGTTTCGAGGCAACGAGTGAAGTGTACCCTAGGAGTGGCATGTGCTTTGTGTGTTGTTTTTCAGTTAATGTTTTTGTACATGTTATTTGTGAGCTATGGGTTAATTTTATTTACATACATTCTTTCATGCATTTAACAGTTAAGGGGTGCGGAAAGTAAATTGCGGAAAGATAAATTCTACGCTATTACAAGGCGTGGGTCTATACATCGCCAAAAATACAAAGACCCGTTTTGGTAAATAAGTACGAGCAATTAAATAAAGCGATAAACCTAATTACTATTACATTCCTGGAAGCAATTACATAATAATCAGAATAAAGTAAATGCGCGCGAATAAAAATTAATCGGGATGTCCTAAAGGTTTTGACCCTTTTAAGAAAAGAAATTGAATTTTTTGTCTTTTTGTGATTAAATGGAATTAATAACTAATAATTAAACTAATTAATTAATTTATTAAAAGAAAATATTTTTTGTGTTTTTTATATTTTTATGAAATAAAATAAAAGAATTAAAATTCTAAGTTAACCTAATTCTAAATTATTTTAATTGTAAAGAAAAAGAAATTAAAGTTGACCTAATTAAACTATTTATTTGTTAATATTTTATTTACAAAAATAATATAATAATAATAATAATGTTAATTTTTTTTTATGAAAAAAGGTTAGTTATGTTAATTTAATGATAGAATAATTTTTTGGTAATTTTCTGGATCAATTTTGATAATTAAAAGCAATTAAAAGTCAATTTAATGATTATTTAACAATTAATTAAAATATGCATGCAAAAATATTAATTTTAATGTCAAAAATTAAATAAACATTTTTCTGATTAAAATGCAAAAGGAAAATATTTTGTGATTTTTTAAATGCATGAGAAAAATTATTTAAAGATAAACTAAATTAGGATGAAAATATTAAAAAAATAGAAAACATAGAAAGCATGTTAATTATGAAAAAGGTAAAGAGAAATGCCAGGACCAGGATTCGAACTCGTGCCCTCTGGAGAAATCCACTAACGCGTTGCCAACTGAGCTGACTGTCTTTGTTGTCAATACTCTGCAATTAATTGGTTAAAAGTGAAAACGTGTCATGTTTGAATTTTAAACACAGTCAACACGCGTGGGGCCCAAGTGTAACATGGAAGCGAATCAGATTGAGCTATCGTGCCACGCCAGCCACGCCTGAGTCCACACCAGTCAACGATGCCGGAGCCCTAGCTCCGGTCGTCTTCTCCGGCGAGCACCATGGCCGATCCTGCAAAATAGAAAAAATCAAAGAAAAAGAAGGACCTAGTCACCCTAATTCGACCCCTGCGAATTCAATGGTGCCATTGTTTTGGCCTGAAAACGAATGTACAGGGAGTTTCGAAGAAGATAACCAAAACGGCCCTAGCAATGGCAGGTCCTTACTCCTGCGTAAAAGCTTGCATGCTATGCATCAAATGCATTCTAATGAGTGTCCTGAGTTCACACAAACCATCAAAAACAATTAATAATGCATGAAATATGAAAAAACGAATTCAAGAATTTTAACAAACCAATGAGAACTAGGGAGCACAATCTGGGATGATTTGACTTTGTGTAAGGGTTGGGAATGGTTGCTGCTATGCCCAGGAACACGATTGAATCCTCAGAACTCCTTGAAACTTGCTAAAAAAATGAATCCGAATTTGTCAATTTTGTGGAAAATTTGAGAGAATTAGGGTTGCCGTTCTAGGTGTCTCTAGGTTGTTATTTCTGTGTGAGAGGCGTGCATATATGTTGGTGAATGAGAATCAAACAATATATGAGCCTTAAACCAATGCCATGAAGTCTTGAGATTTCCTCTTTATCACCATTAAAGCATTTGCCTTTTTTGTCCAAAATTTGAATTCCATGATTAATGGACCTTTACACGAATTTGGTATGTGGATTATGGTGTATCAAAGTTATTCAAACCAAAAGATATCCCTCAATTAATTTTCTTGATTTATATTTGAATTTTAAAGATTTAAAATGAATTAAATCAAATAAAATTAAATAAAAATAGAAAAATTAATTTTTAATCTTGAAATAAATCATGGAACACGTGGCAGGCATGGCAAAGCTGAACCAAGTGGAAAAAGTGGGCCCTTTTTGTCAAAAATGAAGTTTCAAGGATAGTTGACTTTGGCCATTTCACAAAAATTTCCCAACTTCTCCAATGCATATCTTGCTCAATTTTGATCATATGAACATGTTTTTGGACATTTTGGAAAGGTGTTGAAGTCCTCTAACCAATGCCTTTGGTCCCATGTCATTTTGATTTACCAATCTCAAGTTATGGTCTTTGACTTAAAGTGTCTTTTGTTGACTTTTGAAAATGACCTATAATGTTGAAATTGATAACTTTTGTGAGAGCATTTCTTGGATTTGGAATGTGAAGATGAGTTGTAGGAAATGTCTTCCCCTTCAAGATGAGCATTGGATGGGATTTTTCTGATGAACCATGAAAAAATTATGCCTTGGTCAAGTTACAGTTGACTTTTCAACTGTCCAAAAATAGAAACTTTTGACACCTTGATGATTTTTGAGCCATTCTTGTGGAATCATGATCAAGACTTGATCAAATGATGATTGTGGCTTCAAAATAAGATTTTGACCAAAAATTTTGACTTTTGACTGCCAAATGACCATTTTGCCCCTGCAGTTGATTGTGAAGCAATTAGGGTTTTTGACTGTGCAACTTGACCTTGTGAGCCTTGAAACTTGACATGTGGATGCTTGAAAATGTATATGAGCATATGGGACTTGATTGGACCCTTGGAAACCTCAACTTCCTTGCAAGAACCAAAACCCTAATTTGACTGGCTTAGGAGGGTGATTGACTGTGTAACCCTTGAGTAGACTTTGAACCATTTGAGGTGATGCTTGCCAAAACTTTGAAGAATATGGGAAGGCAAATTTTGGGGTACAACAATGTCGGTTGTTGAGTATGCTTCAAAGTTTATGGAGTTGGCTATGTTTTATCTGCACTATAGCGAGGCGAATGCTGAGTTTTCGAAGTGTATCAAGTTTGAGAATGGGTTGCATCCAGAGATCAAAAAGGAAGTTGGATACCGGAAGATTCGTGTCTTCGTTGATTTGGTTGATAGTTGAAGGATTTATGAAGAAGATAATAATGCTCATTATAAGATTATTAGTGAGAAGAGGGGTAAGCATCAACAAAATCATGGTAAGCCTTATGATGCACCAGCTGGTAAAGGTGAACAGAAAGTTGCTCAGGGTCAGAGAACTAGTGGGGGAGATGCTCCTACTGGCGTGGTTTGTTTCAAATATGGAAAACCTATTCATAAGAGCAATGTGTGTACTGCTGAGGTGAAGAGGTATTTCTGTTGTTGTAAGATTGGACATGTTGCATCTGAGTGAAAGCATAAGGAGGTGATTTTCTTCAATTATGGTGAATAAGGACACATTGGTAGTCAGTGTCAGTAACCAAAGAAGGCACGAACCTGTGGAAATGTGTTCGCTTTGGCAGAAAATCAGACGACTAGTAAGGACAAACTCATCAGAGGTACATGTTTCATTAATAGTACTCCTTTAATTAATATTATTGATACTGGTTCTACTCATTGTTTTATTGCTTATGATTGTGTTGAAATATTGGGTCTTATATTGTCTTCTATGAATGGAGAGATGGTCGTCAATACTCCAGCCAAGGGGTCGGTGACTACTTCTTTTGTGTGTTTAAAGTGTCCTTTGTCGATATTCGATAGAGACTTTGCTTTTGATTTGGTTAGTTTGTCTTTAACTGGATTAGATGTGATCTTAGGTATGAACTGGTTAGAGCATAAATGTGTTCATATTAACTGTTATAACAAGTCGGTGAGGTTTTCTACTCCTGAGGAAGAGGAAGCTGGTATGTTGCCTGAAAGACAATTGAGGAAGTTGATGCAAGAAGAGGCTCAAATGTTCTCATTGATGGCGTCGCTATCTATCGAGAATCAAGTTGTAATTGAGGAATTGCGAGTGGTGCATAAATTTCCTGAAGTTTTCCCTGATGAATTTCCTGATATACTGCCAGAGAGAGAAGTCAAATTTTCTATTAATCTTGTACCTAGTACCAGAACTTTTTCTATGGCACCATACAAGATTTCTGCATCTGAATTATCGGAACTAAAGAAGCAAATTGAAGAGTTACTTGAGAAGAAATTTGTAAGACCAAGTGTATCACCGTGGGGAGCTCCAGTGTTGCTAGTAAATAAGAAAGATGGAAGTATGAGTCTTTGTGTTGATTATAGACAATTGAATAAAGTGACGATCAAGAACAAGTATCCACTTCCAAGAATAGATGATTTGATGGATAAATTGATGGGTGCTCGTGTGTTTAGTAAGATTGATTTTAGATCGGGTTATCATCAGGTTAAATTGAAGGATGAAGATGTCCAGAAGACGGCTTTCAGAACATGTTATGGACATTATGAGTATTCAGTGATGCCTTTCGGTGTTACTAATGAACCAAGAGTATTTATGGAGTACATGAACCATATCTTTCATACTTATTTGGATCGATTTGTAGTGGTATTTATTGATGACATTTTGATTTACTCTAAATCGAAAGAAGAGCATGCAGAACTTAAGAATAGTATTGCAAGTTTTGAAAGAAAAGAAGTTATATGCAAAGCTGTCTAAGTGTGAATTTTGGTTAAATGAGATTAGTTTTCTTGGTCATGTTATCTCAGGTAGTGGCATTTTTGTAGATCCATATAAAGTAGATGATGTGTTGCAATGAGAAACTCCAAAGTCATCTACCGAGATTAGAAGCTTTTTGGGATTAGCTGGTTATTATAGAAGGTTTATCGAAGGTTTTTTTCTAAGTTGGAACTTTCGCTAACTAAGTTGACTTGTAAAGGTAGAGCTTTTGTGTGGGATGTTTAGTGTGAAGGAAGTTTTTCAGAATTGAAGAAGATATTGCTGTCGGCTCCAATTTTGACATTACCTAATCCGGGAGAACCTTTTATGGTATATTGTGATGCTTCCAAGATGGGTTTAGGAGGTGTGCTTATGCCGAATGATAAGGTAGTTACTTATGCATTAAGGTAGTTGAAGACTCATGAAAATAACTATCCTACGCATGATTTAGAGCTTGCTGCATTTGTTTTTGTGTTGAAGATTTGGAGGCATTATCTTTATGGTTCTAGATTTGAAGTATTTAGCGACCATAAAAGTTTAAAGTATTTGTTTGATCATAAAGAATTGAATATGAGACAACAAAGATGGTTGGACGTTGGAGTTATTAAAGGATTATGATTTCAGTTTGAATTATCATCAAGGAAAAGTGAATGTGGTGGCTGATGCGTTAAGTTGAAAGACTTTACATATGTCAGCAATGATAGTTAAAGAGTTGGAATTAATTGAACAGTTCAGAGATATGAGCTTAGTTTGCGAGGTGACACCGCAAAGTGTTATGTTAGGGATGTTGAAGATTAATAACGATTTTCTGGACAGTATCAAAGAAGCTCAGAAGTTGGATGTAAAACTGGTAGATTCAATGGTTGGGATCGATCAGTCTGAGAATAGTGATTTCAAGTTAGATGCACAAGGTGTGTTGAGATTTTGTAGTCGGATTTGTATTCCTGATGATACGGAGATGAGGAAAGTAATTCTTGAGGAAAGTCAGTTAAGCATTCATCCAGGAGCTACAAAGATGTATCAAGATTTGAAGAATTTGTTTTAGTGGCATGGAATGAAGAGTAATATGGATCGGTTTGTCTATGCATGTTTGACTTGTCAGAAGTCGAAAGTTGAACATCAGAAGCCTGCAGGTTTGATGCAACCGTTAGAAGTTCCAGAATGGAAATGGGATAACATTTCGATGGACTTTGTGACAGTGTTAACTAATACTCTAAGAGGACATGATTCAATTTGGGTGATTGCCGATAGGCTTATGAAGTTGCCTCATTTTATTCCTATTAACATCAGTTTTCCAGTATCGAAGTTGGCAGAGATTTACACTAGTGTAATTGTAAAGTTGCATGGTGTCCCTTTGTGCATTGTGTCAAAAAGAAATCTGAGGTTTACTTCAGATTTTTGGAAGAGTTTGCAAGAGGCGTTGGGTTCGAAGTTGAGGTTGAGTTCGGTGTATCATTCTCAGACGCATGATCCAACTGAAAGGACTATTTAATCGTTAGAAGATTTGTTGAGAGCATGTGTTCTTGAGCAGGGAGGTTCGTGGGATACTTATCTTCCATTAATAGAGTTCACTTATAATAACAGTTACCATTATAGTATTGGAATGGAACCTTTTGAAGCGTTGTATGGTTGGATATGTATAACTCCTTTATGTTGGCATGAATCTGGAGAAAGTGTATTGCTTGGACCTGAAGTTGTTCGTGAGACTACTGAGAAGGTGAAGTTGATTAGAGAAAATATGAAAGCTTCCCAAAGTAAACAGAAGAATTATCATGACAAGCAAATGAATGATTTAGAATTTCAAGCAGGTGACCATGTGTTTCTGAGAGTTACACCTGTGATTGGTGTTGGGCGAGCATTTAAGTCTAAGAAGCTCACTTCTCATTTTATTGGTCTGTATCAGATTTTGGAAACAGTTGAGATTGTTGCTTATAGAGTGGCTTTACCGCCTAATCTTTCGAATTTGCATGATGTGTTTCATGTGTCACAACTCCGGAAGTATATTTTAGATCCATCTCATGTGATAAATATGGATGATGTGAAAGTACGGGATAATCTTACTGTGGAGACGATGCTTGTACGAATCACGGACCATGAAATAAAGACTTTAAGAGGCAAGGAAATTTCTTTGGTGAAAGTAGTCTGGCTAGGAGCTGTCGGAGAAAGCATGACTTGGAAGTTGAAAAGCAAGATGTGGGACTCCTGTCCTGAGTTGTTCGAATAAGGTAAATTTTCGAGGACAAAAATATTCTAAGTGGGGGAGAGTTGTAACGCCACTTTATTTAATTAATTATTTAATTAAATTATTTTTGGATTATTTGTTGAAAAGTTGTGAGATGTTGAGAATTGTTGGTATAAGTTGTTAGATTATTATTAATTAATTAATTAGTTGATTAATAATAATAATAATGATGTTAAATTTAATGGAATAATTGAGTTGGGCCTATTTTATTGGTTGGAAGTAGTAAAATGGGGGTGTGAAAGTTAAGCCCAATAGGTTAATGAAAAAAGGTTAAGCTGACACAAGGATTTGATTTAGTTGGTGATTAAGGGTTTGTACGCTGACCGTAAGAGCTGCATGGAGGAAGGAGCAAGTTTCCAGGTGTCGAGCAGAGAAAAACAAGGATTACAGCCAGAGCTTTGGGTGAGCGAACTTCAATCCAGGTAAGGGTGGGGTTCTGACCTTATCATGGTATTTATGATATATATCATGTTGGAATTGGTCGTTTGTATGACTGTGCGTTGATGTTTCTGGATTTATTATAGTTACCCGTTTCTATATATGTTATGGTCGTTAGGGAGTCACTTTATGACCGTATCGGATGATTAGTGAACCGTTGTTATAGTTGCTTGTTAGTAGTGTTGTGGGCATTTTGAGTTGTATGTATGATCGCCCGGCAGGATCAATGATTAGGTTAGTGTAGTTTATCAATGGGTGATGTGGTCGTTATGATGTTGTGATATCTTGAGCATTTGGTCAGAAGTTATGAATTGCATTGATGTGGTCGTCATGACGTCATGTTGTTTTGTGTTGTTGGCCGAACTAGTGATCGATGAGGATGCCAATGGTGTTAGGTGACGAGTGGCGTTTAGGCTGCAAAGTGTGTCGGGGAATATATGTGTTGGATGTCGAGCGACATTAGGCTGCGAGGCGTGTCGAGGAGCACGATACTGTTGTCGAGCGGATCGAAGTTGCAGGTTAGGCCGAGGAGTATAAGTTAGTTTTTATTCTTCTTAGTTGTTGTGTAAGTTGTTATGAGTTGAGAAATTACAGGTTGATGATTTACGTTGAGATGCCTCTAATGATGGTCAGATGTTAAGTTGAAGGCTTATGGGAAATGTTGTTTTATGCTGATTTATGTTGAATTATTATTAAGTTGAGGGCTTATGTCAATGTTGTTGTGTTGTTGTGATTGTTGCTTTGAATTTTATTGATAATGCAAAGTTGCAGGGAATTTTAAATGACGATGAATTACCTCTATTTACTGGTAATAATGGTGATATAGGCTTATGACTTGTGATGAACGATGATTGTTATGAGTATGTGATAGTGCATCCATTGAGTCACATACATTTACATATTTTGCGATGGCCTGGACTGGAAAACTGCGGAGAAAGCTCATGCCTTGTTGATGCCTCTATTAATTGGAAATTTCTAAGGTGGGAGTTCTTCTCCATTTTTAAGATGGGAGTCCTACTCCATTGGTACCACATGTATATGCATAGTAAGAAGTTGTATTTCACGTTGCATATTGAGTTGTCGTGTTCATGAATTAATTATTATGTTTTGTTGATGTTTCGTTGTGATTGATGTTGTTTAATGTTGTGAAGTGGTGATTTTGCATAGACTAATTCTAATGTAATATTATCATACATCTAACTATAATGTTCGATATCTCACCCCTTCTGTTTGAATGTTGCCATCTGTTGGTAACATACAGGTAATCAAGAGTGAAGGCGGTTTACCTTCAGTAGCTTGAGTCGGTGTCATTGCTCTGATATGTAACACTCGAGGGGATGGATGCTTACTAGTTTATTGTTGTTATTATTTCAGTTGTTGAACTTTAAGTTGTTTTTAGTTGAATGTTTGTTATTTGAAGTTGTTTAGTTGGACAATGATGATATATTCTTTTAAGTTGAATATTTGATTTCGCTGCCAAGTTATGAAAGTTGTTAATTTTTAAAAGGATTAAATCATGTTGTTGTTGGTTCATCCAAGTTAATGTGTTATGTATCTGCAATGAATATCGTTGTTTTAAGTTGAAATTTGTAGCATCCTGATTCGGTTGTCGAATTTTATAACTCTGATATATATATATATATATATATATATATATATATATATATATATATATATATATATATATATATATATATATATATATATATATATATATATATATATATATATATATATATATATATATATATATATATATATATATATATATATATATATATATATATATATATATATATATATATATATATATATATATATATATATATATATATATATATATATATATATATATATATATATATATATATATATATATATATATATATATATATATATATAATTGTCGGGTAGAATTGAGGTGTTACAGTAAAAGTAAACCACATTTGAACTAAAAAATTTAATGAAACAATTATTAAAATCATTCATCCATTTTTATGGAGTTAGACTCAACACCATCGATCCAATGATATTAATAAAGTTCATGATCAAAATTTCATAGTCCAAGATTAGCCAGAATATGTATAAAAAATAAAATAATATTTAAAATAAAAGAAAAAAGGTTTTAAATGATTTTTAAATTTGTAAATAAGGGGAAAATGCAATTATATCCAAAACACTCAAGAAAAATAAAATGAGACCATATAAAAGATCAAAAATAGTAAAAAAATAAGATAAAATTCAGAAATGATGAGAATGATTTTTATAAAAAATTTCAGAATTTAAAAATGTCAGAAATTATTTTTAAAACAATTAAAATATAGCAAACAAAGCAAAAATTATGAAAAATATCAAACATCAAAATAAAAATATGAAAAAATATTCAGAAAGTCAGAAATTATTAAAAATATTTTTATATATTTTTTGCATAATTTTTGGATAAAAAATAAAAGAGTTATGAATTTTTTAAATTTAAAATAATTAAAGTATAAAATCAGAAAATAAAAATAAAACTAAAAAGATGTGGACCATCAGATCATAGTCAAAACACATTAGTAAGCTGACCAAGTGAATCAGACGCGTTGTACTTGATATGGACCTTAATTGAAAATACACTGGATAAGAAAATAGACAATGAATCCGAATAAAACAATTGGCGCGCTATCATTAGTTGAGACGAGACATGTCATCGTCTTCAACCTCCAGACACCATGGAATGGAGATTTCGTGAGTTTCTTCAAATGGAAAAATTAGAATGTTAGACTAGTATCATTGGATTCGCCTCTTCAAGACAATCCTAACCCCACCATCGCGCCAAATTCATGTAAAGTGTGCAAAGAGATATGGATCAAAATCTCCGAAAATAGCGAGCACCTTTCAGTTGATATTTCTCTCTCAATTCTCAATGAATTTAAAAATTTTGAGAACCATAAGAATCAGAAGGAGGAGTAGAGTAAGTTAGTGCTTTGTTTGGATCCAACTAGTGGAGAATTCTACCTGTTCGAAGTTCAAGAAGGAAGCTCTGAAAATGGACTTCTCTAACTTGATTTATGGCTCGTTCTGCTTGGTTTAGGTGTTGGAGAACTTGTATGATGATAAAGGGTGATGAATGTGCAAAGAATTTTGGAAAAAAAAGTTTAAATCTCAGAAACTGATTTAAAAAATTTGAAGTTCGTGTGAGGTTTTGACAGAGTGTGTTTGGCTCTCAAAGTTTGAGGAAATGAATGGAATAAGGTCCTCTATTTATAGGAAAACGAATGGCAATGAAAATTGAAGAAAACAAAGAAGTTTGGAGGGAAATTGAGTGGAGGTTAAACACGAGTGAAATGCGACTTCATTTACATCAAAACTCATCCAACCTTTGCTTTTTCATCAAAACTGAATTTCTGGCAAGTTTGTTAATCAAGTTTAAATAAAAAACACGCACAAATCTTGTGGTTAGAAGCCATATTATGGATTTCATAATTATGAATTAGTGAGAAATTCAGTTTCAAGTTACCAACTTCAAATTAATGGCATTCTCAACTCAATGGGTCTTAGGGCATAATTCTTGAAGCTTTAGAAAGATGAGATTACAAGCTTTACAATGTGAAAAGAATGTGATCAAATGGATGCTTGAGCTAAAAGTTGCAATGAGTCAAAGTTGAGAAAAAAGAGGTTGACTTTCTATACTTAGAAAATTTCTATGTTTTTCTTCAAAAAATACTTGTAATGTCTTGTATCCAAACATGGTCTTCCTCTTAAAATTTGCTCTTGACCAAAAAAAATGGAATGAATTAATTCTCTAGAATGAAATTTTGAGACTTTAACCATTTAAAATTTCCAAAAATTGAGAAATTTATGACTTGTTCAAGTTGGCAAAAATTCATGAAATGACCTATAATATTTTGCATCCTTAGGGCATATTCCATCCATTTTTACACTTTGCACTTAAAAGATGGGTTGAAGTTCACATATTTAAGATCATTAAGGAAAAATAATGAGTTCAAGGTGATAAAAATTGACCAAGTTATGATCATTTGAAATCACCTAATGGAATTTGAGGGTTCATCTGGAGGACTTGTAATCTTTCTTCATCGTCAAGTTTCTTCCACATAAAATTTAGTTTAAACATTTGAAGTGATATTCTAATAACCATTTGAATAGAAGCATGTCTTTGGAATATCTCAAAAATACCAAAAGATGAGTAAGATATACCCCTTTGGAGTTCAAAACCCTAGCTCCTAGAGCAAGAAAATGCCTTGGGAAACCTTTGCAATTTTGACCTATATCCTTAGACAAATACTTTTGTAATGTGAATATTAGTTTTTGATGATGATAAGGAGAAACCATAGCAACCATAACCACTTTCAAATATTGAGAATTGAAGGAGATGTGCACTTGTGATTAATGAGTCAAGGATTTTCCCAATTGAGTCAAACTTCTTCAATCAATCTTTGAACCTTTGAACCATCTTTGACAACTTGAAGTATGATAAATCATAATATACTTTGTTATGATATTGCTTCAAAGTATCTTCAATTTTGAGGCTTGAGTCTCAATGAAGCTTTGTTGAGGAAAACATATAAATGAGCTCATGAATCTATAGATCAATCTTGATGGAATGTGTTGTGCTTTCACCTATAATATTATCAATTAGGGAAAACATTCATTGTACTTATTAGTTAAATGATAATGAAAAAATAGATGATCACAAAACACAAGTCAAGGTTCTTAGTGATTCCCCCATAGATCAAATCTAAAGATAGGGAGAAGAACCAAAGCCTAGTGTGTGATTTTGTTGGGATTTAATTGATATGATTTGATAGATGGATCTTAGGGTCAAAAATTGAGGTACAACAATTTCCCTTATTTAAGTGTCTTCTATCCGGAGATGCGAAGGTTAAAAATCTTTGTTTTGACGCAATTTAAGATACTTAAATATAAAACAAGCCCTATTTTTTGGCCCTAAGATGCCATGCAATGCTTATGATTATGAACGCAAGTGGATAAATCTAAAAAAGGGCGCAAAACTCCACTGAGGATATAGCACACAAACAAGGATCAAAAGATACACCCGACAAGGGAAATAAATTACTGGTGAACAAAAGATAAAACTTTGTCGGGGTAAAGTCCAAAGAGGAGATAAAACGTCATCAACTCAAAGATTTAGGAGAGAAGGTGATGGATAATGGTGACAAAAACATGACTATAAACCATCCGCTTATTGAGGAGATAACAAAAAAGTAACATCGACCCACCGTGGAAAGAAATTGTAAGATAATACCAGCAAATTTCAATAAACAGTCAGTACTCATAACCGAAAACAAATGAACTTCTTCGGAGCAATAGAATCTCAACGACAAACTACATTCCATAATGACAAGGCTACCATTCATCGGGAAAAAATCTCAACAATGAACTACATTCCATAATTACAAGGCTACCATTCATTGGAGTAACAAATATCAACAATAAACTACCTTCCATAATGACAAGGCTACCATTTATTGAAGTAACAAATCTCAATAACAAACTACCTTCCATAATGACAAGGCTACCATTCATTGGAGTAACAAATCTCAAGAACAAACTACCTTCCATAATGACAAGGCTACCATTCATTGGAATAACAAATCTCAACAACAAACTACCTTCCATAATGACAAGGCTACCATTCATTGGAGTAACAAATCTCAATAATAAACTACCTTCCATAATGACAAGGCTACCATTCATTTAAATAACAAATCTTAAAAAAAACTACCTTCTATAATGACAAGGCTACCATTAATTTAAGTAACAAATCTCAACAACACACTACCTTCCATAGTGACAAGGCTACCATTCATTGGAGTAATAAATCTCAACAACAAACTACATTCCATAATGACAAGGCTGCCATTCATTGGAGTAACAAATCTCAACAACAAACTACCTTCCACAATGACAAGGCTACCATTCATTGGAGTAACAAATCTCAATAACAAACTACCTTCCATAATGACAAGGCTACCATTCATTGGAGTAACAAATTCGAATCTTCTCTGGGAGCTATCAGATTCATTAGGGAAATACAAGTTGCTCAAATAAAGAGACCTGCTATTTACTGTTATGAGTAGGAATTCCAATAATGATTCCTTGAGGAATGAAATATGGCTTCCTGAGGAAATACCAATATATTCATGTTGAAGAAATAAAATCTTCTTTATGAAAAATAAATGCACATTCTCAAAGTAGGGCTTAAAGCTTGAAGAAATCAAAATAATAATGTTGCTGGAGACCATAGATTTAAACCAGAAATAAACTGGAATGAATCAACTGAGAAAACTAACCCGCCTCAGGTTATGATTAAGGATTTTAATTTGTGTGAAAAGAAAAACTCCTACTTCTTAGGCTCAAAGGGGTTGACTAGGGATTATGTTCCTTATAACTCCACTGTTTAGGATTTGAAACAACGCCCGTACATCGTCAGCAGGGTCTATTCAAAAGCATATTGTATATATTATGGTATCGTTTTGTCATCCTCCCTTTAAAGGCTTAGAGCTTTTGATCAGGAGTTGAATATCACAAAAAGGAAGTAAAACACAGTTTGAATATAGTGGATACGAATGAAATAATTCAAGACAAACATATTTAATACAATAATGGGAAAACTAAAGTTTGACATGACAGTAATTGTTTGAACAAGAAAAGGAAATTACAATTGAAAATTCAAATGAACAAAAATTTCCCTGCCTAAACTTTGTCATTTCAGATGACGTGCCTTGGAGGGATGACAAAAATTCCAATTTACCATCTTGTGTGAATTCCAACGCTCCTTCATCGATCAGGTCTTGAATTTTATATTTCAACGTTCAACAACTATTAGTATCATGCCCTAGGCTGTTAGAGTGATATGCACACCTTTCATTGGGATGGTAAGTAGGAGCGGAAGTATTAGGATTTCGAGGAGGATCCTTTAATGTGACCAAATTGAACTTCGGTATATTTCCTAGTGAATGCATCCCGCTTATGATGATTACCCTGTTGTTATTGGCGAGGTGGCAGTTAGGTTTGTGGCGTAGTAGAAACTTAGAAAGTTCTACTCTCCACCAATCCAACTTCTTGTCTCATCAGAGGCTGATTAATAACCTGATCCCCAGTCTCGTCTGTTTGCTTCATACGGTTGCATCCGTCTTGATGAAGCTTGCTGATGAGAAACCTCAACTCTTCTTGCTCCCGAGCTAAACTTTGGATAAGAGCCCTTTGATTACTCATCTGGATTCTAGTCCTTTCCATTTCAACTTGCAGTTGTTCTAACTGGTCATCCTTACTGTTGTCAGGATGTTTCTTTGTCAAGTTCCCATTGAGGAGTGCTTTCAAGTCGTCCTGCCCCTTGGATAGGTTGAGGAACATTTCCATGAACTGAGCCTCTTAAGTTTGGAGATATATGTTGTTCTGTTTGAAAGCCATTTACCTTGCTGAAATAAACAGCAAGAACATGAGAAACCCGTACTGGAAGACCTGTTAGGTAATGACATGCATGATGTGTGGATGCAATGTTTTCAAAGATCTCGCGGGGTAAACACAAGAAAATGTCAGAAGTTGAATTTTGACTGCGACTTTGACGAAAGAACCTTGTATTGTTGAATGTCCTTCTTCGAGAATCAAGCTCGCCATATCAAGTGGGTCATATCCCCTGACTCAAGTTATCATATTTTGATCTTTTGACGGTATTGGCTAGAAGAAAATAAATCCCCTTGCTAGACGTCTATCCTACATCACAGACCCTTGAGATCCTTGAAATTTCTAAGGAAATGCTATGGTATGATGCGATGATTTGTATGCTACGTGTTAAACAAAAGTGTAAAGTGATGAAGAAGATTGAGTCTTGCAAGAAGTCCGATTATTGGACAATGACTCACATCATCAAATAATAAATAAACCCTGCATGGAATTCAAGTTGTTAGATAATGATGGCAAACAAGTCATACAAGTAGCCTTAGGTTTAGGCTTGCATGAATTCCATAGGTAAGTACCCTCTTGAAGTTTAGTTGGTTCAACCTGTCTTAGAAAAGTAATCGGGTTCTAAGGAGTCTCAAAATTACTGATCTTTCTTTATCAGGCATTGTTTCAGCTAAAGCGATCTTTTATCCCGATCAAAATATCCCAAAAGTCTGATCACAATGAGTGTAGCATCGAGTATCAACTAATTCTCAGCTTTATACCGAGGTCGGCTATCTCACTACTTTATAATGGACAAGTTTGTTTAACTAAGGTTCTAAGGTCCGTTAGTGCTTTATGACACCATACAACGGCCTTGTATTCTTCTCGATTTAACACAAGGGATACAGGTACCAACCAAAGTGTCACACCAACGCAACTATCGTTTCAACCATATCGGTTTACACCGTACAATCTCCATAATCTATTGCTGTCTACCTAAAAGGTGCCCCAGATCCGGGGTAGGATCTTTATAAGTAAACCCAAGCAAAGCCCTCAAAAGTAAACCATACAAAACACACAATGTAAATAAAATTTTAAAATGATCTAACTCTAAGGTAACCCCACTTTATAAGTATTTCCCCAGACGAGTCGCCAGTTCTGTAATATGGTGGCAGAACCGACTGTTTATACTGGTTTTGCATTTGTATTAAATGTTGCGGTAAGCAAGAGTCATCACCGACTTTTCTTTTATCCAACAAAGGAAAGGGTGAAAAGAACAAAAAAAGACCTTTCGAGAGTTTTCTGAGTAAGGGGGTAGATTATGGAAAGGGAAGGTGTTAGCACCCTTTCCATCCGTAGTTTTCTACAGGCTCTTAGATGATAGCTCATTTTGAAATACCTTATGCTTTGTGTGTTTGAAAAATGTTTTTGAAAGAAAGCGCCTTAGTACGGCGATTTGCTTTATGATAACTCTTGTATCAGTCCTCAAGAGTGTTAATAAAGCATTTTGAAAAGTTTTTTTTTAATTTTTGTGTAAGTGTGAAAGTTTGTTTTTGAGCAAGCATCTAAGAACTATCTACTTATACTCAAAAGGTTTGTTCTTTTCCTCCTATCCTTTAGACATTTCTATCCTACTATTAGTGAGTAGGTATCCCTATTATTGGATGTTTGAGGGACATTCAAAGGGACGTTTTTATAGTCACAAAGGCAACTTGGCAAGAAGTTTTAGTAACTACCCTAGGGTTCTAAGATCATATTTTTAATGAGGCAAAATCGAGAGGGTCATCGAGGGACTTATGATCTTTTGAACCAGAGGGTAGCCACTAAAATTTCTCACGTTTTGAGAGTTGTGACTATTTTTCCGAAGGCAACCGAAATGGGAATACCCTAGAGGTGTATATGTGCAAGTGTGCTTGTTTCGGTTATTTGTCTTGTGTTAAGTTTGCTAGCGTTTGATTTATTACGCTCTTGTCATGCAATTTTATTAGGCATACATCTAAGCAGTTAATATGTACATGAATTTAAAGTGCGAGAATTTAAATCTACGCTATTACAATGCTTTGGGGAGGGGTATTTACATGTCCATATTTTGGGAAAAAAGCAATAAAGAAAAATCCTAAATTAAGCTATTACAGACTGTGAGCAGTTACAATAATTTGGAAATAAAAATGTGAAAAGTAATAACGCGCGCGAAAAAATCTTAAGGTATGAAAAAGTACGTTTAAATGGAATTAATTCTAATGTTTTTTATATTTTTATAATGAAAAGAAAATGAGTTGGAATCTTAAGTTCTAATTAATTTTAATTAAGAAAGGAGGTTAAAATAATTAATAATTAATTTATAAAATTAACTTCAATAAAAACCTAAAACCATATTTTTGTGATTTTTTAATTATTTTTTACTAATTAAAACAAATTGAAAAATAAGAAGATATAAGTTAAAACAAAAACAAATGGGCTTGGGTAGTAAAATGAAATGAGGGGGGTGTAATTGAGATTCGCTAGGCCCAAGATGACTAACCCAGGCGCTGCAAAAAGAAAAGACAAGGGGTGAGAAAATTGAAAATGCTTAGGCCCAAATCAGGGAGCCCAAAGCTGCGTTTGATCCTATGTCACTGGTCCTTGAGGCTGCATGGTGAGTGTATTTGGCTTGTACGCATCAGATCTGTAAACAAAATATTAGAAAATATGCAAAACGTAGCAAACTGGGATCGAATCCAGGACCTGCAAGGTGAAAGCTCTTTGAGTGCATCCGTTACCACTGGGCCAGCTTGTCAATCGAAAGAAATGACACCAATATGTAATCCTATGAATTCTGTTAATTTAAAAATAAAAAAAACATATCCCAATCAAATTCACCCCCCTGAACCCGAATATGGGGCTGTTTTGATTTGTAATGGTCTGCATCATGAGTTTCGAAAATGACTATTTTGAAAGACCCATGGCATTGGTATCCTAGCATTTGGGCGCTGCAACTTACATATATTGCATAAAATCATTCATAAGCAACAAGAATACCATGAATATGCAATCCACATGAGTTTACATTACAGATTGAATGAGATTGAATTTTTTTTACCAACTGGAGGGGCTTCAATCTGGTATTCTGAGCGTGGGATGGCTTGGAATTTGCTATTTGAATTTTACAACTTTGATGTATTTTTGTGATTTTCGTATGGCTTCTTTCAGGTAGTGATCCCCCCGTCCTGCTTGTAAATGTGCATCTTTATATAGAGGAATGTGAAGCTTGGTAAACATGGCAAGAATCAAGTCTTTAACATGGCCTTTAAAACAAAAATCAAGAATTTGAAAATTAACCATTTATGTTATATTCTTTCCATTTTCATAAGTTGCATGAACCTGGACATGTTATGTTTGGCGCCTTGTACGAATTTGAATTGTTCTGAGTTTTCCCTATCAGAGCGTCTTCGATTATGTCACCATTTGCTTCGATTGCCTGATCTGGAAGTATAAACTTAGTCGAATGAGCTCTTGTTCCTTTTCGATGACTTTAAGTTCTGATTTGAATTGCACAAGGCCACATCATCATGGCTTGTTCGATCAGCCCCCAAGCTTGTTATCTTCGATTGCTCTGACACTACCTGTAACACCCCAATTCTACCCGTCGGAATTAATAATAAGAATCAGAGTAATAAAATTTCATAAATAAATTGAGGCATCACATATCCATGGTTTCCACTTTGCAATAAAATGCATCATCAAATAATCAAAAGTCGAATATACCAAACATGTCATCATACATCAAATAAGCATATAAATATGCACACGGCAGCGGATACATCTTCGTCTATGCCATATAAAAGCATATACATCAACAAAATAATCATGTCATATTATAAACATAATCCACATAATTATCAGGATAAACAAGTATGTTATCCTAATAAAAACAACAAAAGCGCCCATCCCGAGTGTTACGCTATCAGAGCAGAGCAACTCTAAAAATAATGACTCGAGCTAAATCCACCTCATCAACGCGGATCACCTGCACGTTACCAATATAAAGGTAACAACCAAACAAGTAAAGGGTGAGATAATTCAAATCATGTAAATAAAGAGATGATAAATAATATATAGTTTCAGAATTATAAAGAGATACTGATAGTAAGTAATATTCAACATATATACCAATCTCACACACTTTTATCACCGAATATAATTTATATATGTCAACACTTATCATCGCCACATAAATCACCATAGTTCATCACTTTATCGTCACTTCACAATCGTCACTAAATACATCACAATTATCACAATCATCACAATCATCACCAATCGTCATAAAATAAACACATAAATAAAGGGCTCAAACAAACATAACCGACACAATGTGACTCGACTATGTATGCATGTGGTACCAACATATTCGTTCGTAATTAGGGACTCGTCATTAAGCAAAAGCCCCCGTCACTAGGAAAATTCCCTCATCATAATATGCAATGTATGCGACTCGACAAAAACGACATCACATACTCACAACAACAACATCGTCATAATCATCAAAATGGCATAAGCCCTCGTCATTGTATTTATCAAACATTGGAGGTAAAACATCGTCATTAACATCATCACGTTTTTGCATTATGCAAATTATCAACAACACATTCATCATCACCAAAAATCATGCATTCACAAAAGGGAAGCATTTATCTACAATATTCACAATTCAACTAATTCCGGTTACGGATTAATATTCACTGAAATATACTCGTCATAAAAATCATCCCAAAATAATCGGCATTACCCACATTATCAAACATCACAACCAAGTCGCCGAAATGCAACTCAAACCGTCTAATTCGGACTCGTTTATATCCTGTACCGGTTACCCGAATTACCGTTTAAATCCAACTATTTATTGTTATGAAAAAATAATATTTCATTTTAAAACAAAAAAAAATATTTTTTTGTTTTATAGAGAACCTAAATATTTTTCTTTCTGTCATATGATACATAACCCAACTGATACCGGCAAATCAGCGTAACCGATATAATTTTAACAAAACGACATAACCAAATTAATTTACTAATTAAACTTGGTTACCCCATCAAATTTTGTTAAATTCCGGACAACTAATTATACCGCCTAATTCGGCTAATTCGACCAAAAAGGGACTATTTTTGAATTTACTAAATTGATCAACTTGATTCTAATATATACAATTTAATTAGAATACTACCACATTATTACAACCTAATAATTTATCAATTATTATTGAACCTGTATAAAACTGCAACTGTTATAATATTGTCCTGTTATTATTCTACTATACCAGAAACATGTTAATTGTCACTGTATTTAACTTGGACTAATATAATATATTTATCACTACTACTTAATTATATAACATGATATTCCTATTTCTAATAGTCATGATACCATAATTCATTATATCATTATAAAAGTAATGTAATAAAATAAGTGGTGAATATTGTTTCAATGACCACATACAACCCATCATGTTTCTATTTAGATAGAGAGAATTTCCCCCAATATCTCTACAACCCTAAACTCATAGAAAATCTATCATAACTCTATTTATAGGAAATAAATTACCAAACCCTTTACCTCTAGGTCTTGATTCTAGCAAGCTTTTGTTATGGGTTCTTCTATATTTCCTCTTCAAACCACAACTCTAGCCCTCTTTGCTCTTGTTCTTCTTTTTCTTCTCTCAAGACCACTTCTCTCTCACTCTGTGTTTCTATTTTTCACTTCCTGATAACACTACTTACAAAACAATCACTAAATGCCCTTTTGTTTTGTTTCTAACTCATAGGGTGAATTACCAAAATACCCTAAGGGTACTACACTCTTATATCTAGTCTTGCTACTTAATAAATCAAAAACCCAAATAAACCAAATAAGCCCGAATAAATAAATATCGGTCCGAATAAATAATTACCGGACCGAATAAAATAATTACCAGACCGAATAAAATAATTACCGGACCAAATAAAATAATTATCGGACCAAATAAAATAATTACCGGACTAAATAAAATAATTACTGGACTGAATAAAATAATTATCGGACCGAATAAAATCATCTTCTTTTCTCACTTCACACCAAAAACCCCTCTTTTCTCTCTTTCACTCTATGTTTCTATTTTCTTTTCCTGATACAAAACCAACACACTAACTACTACTACTACATACTAACTACTACTACATGCTAACTACTACTACATATGTGCCTTGGTTTTGTTTTGATTCAAGACATGGAGTAGTTACTAATATACCCTAATTAACACTACACTATTAAATCTAGTCTTGCAACTTAATATAATAAAAACTCAAATAAACTAAATAATCTTGAATAAATAAATACCAGTCCGAATAAATAATTACCAGACCGAATAATAAATTGCCGAATATATTAATATATATACCGGTTAAAAAAATATAATTTATCACGAAATAAACATTAACCGAAAATTTTAAAAATAATAATATAATTATGATATTTAATAAATCGGGGCATTACAACTCTCCCCCACTTATAAGAATTTCGTCCTCGAAAATTTACCTGATTCAAAAAGCTCAGGATAGGAATCCCGCATCTTGCTCTCCAACTCTCACGTCGTGCTCTCACCGGCCGTTCCTATCCAAACAACTTTGACCAATGCGATTTCTTTTCTATGAAGAGACTTTATCTCACGATCTTCGATCCTCAAAGGAATCATCTCCACCGTAAGATTATCATGAACTTGAACATCATCCATTTTAATCACATGGGATAGATCCAGAATATACTTCCGAAGTTGCGACACATGGAACACATCATGCAAATTCGAAAGATTTGGCGGTAACGCCACTTTATATGCCACTTTTCCAACTCTACTTGTAATTTGATAAGGACCAATAAAGCGAGGAGTCAACTTCTTCGACTTCAAGGCTCGTCCAACACCAGCTGTAGGAGTAACTTGTAAAAACACATGATCACCCAATTGAAACTCCAAATCTTTTCTTCGTTTATCATGATAACTCTTTTGTCTACTTTGAGAAATTCTAATCTTTTCTCTAATCATCTTCACCGCTTCGGTTGTCTCTCTAACCAATTCCGGTCCAAGTACCACACTTTCACCCGACTCATGCTAACATAAAGGAGTTCTACACCTCCGACCATACAATGCTTCAAACAGTGCCATTCCAATACTTGCATGAAAATTGTTGTTATAAGTAAACTCAATCGAAGGAAGATAAGTATCCCATGAACTACATTGTTCAAGAATACAAGCTCGTAACAAATATTCCAACGATTGAATCGTCCTCTCCGTCTGACCATCGATTTGAAGATGATAAGCCGAACTCAACCTCAATTTAGAACCTAAAGCTTCTTGCAAGCTTTTCCAAAAATCTGAAGTGAACCTCGGATCTCGATCCGAAACGATACAAAGAGGAATACCATGTAATCTCATAATCACATGCGTATAGATTTATGCTAACTTTGATACGGGATAACTGATATTAATAGGAATAAAGTGAGTCGACTTTGCGAGCCTATCAACAATCACCCATATTGAATCATGTCCTCTAGGTGTATTCGGTAACCCCGTCACGAAATCCATGGAAATGCTATCCCATTTCCATTCCGGAATTTCCAATGGTTGCATCAACCCTGCAGGTTTCTGATGCTCCACCTTAGACTTCTGACATGTCAAACAAGCATACACAAACTGAGCTACCTCTCATTTCATACCCGACCACCAAAATAATTTCTTCAAGTCTTGGTACATTTTGGTCGCTCCGGAATGAATACTCAAATTGCTTTGGTGACTTTCTTCTAGAATCATTCTTTTCAAGTCCACATCATCAGGAATACAAATTCTATCTCGGAACCTCAACACACCTTGAGCATCCAATTTGAAATCCTCATTCTCAGTTTGTCTAATACCAACCAACAAGTTAACAAGCTTCACATCAAGCTTCTGAGATTCTCTAATGCCATCAAGGAAATCATTATTGGTCTTTAACATTCCCAAGATAACACTCTTCGGCGTCACCTCGATCACAAGACTCATATCTCTAAATTGTTCAATCATTTCCAACTCTTTCACCATCAAAAGTGACATATGCAAAGTCTTTCGACTTAAGGCATCGGCCACCATATTTGCTTTACCAGGATGGTAATTAAATCTAAAGTCATAATCCTTTAACAATTCAAGCCACCATCTTTGTCTCATGTTAAGCTCTTTTTTATCGAACAAGTACTTCAAGCTTTTTTGGTCACTAAACACCTCGAATCTAGAACCATAAAGGTAGTGCCTCCAAATTTTAAGCACAAAAACAACCGCCGCAAGTTCCAAGTCATGTGTAGGATAATTCTTCTCATTAATATTCAATTTCCTAGAAGCATAAGCAACCACTTATTTTGCATAAACACACCACCTATACCCATCTTGGAAGCATTGCAATAAACCACAAACGGTTCCTCCAGATTAGGCAAGATCAAGATCGGAGCTGTTGTTAACCTTTTCTTCAATTCCATGAAACTTTCTTCACACTTGACATCCCACACGAACGCAACTCCTTTACAAGTTAACTTTGTCAAAGGAAGTTCCAACTTTGAAAAGCCTTCAATAAACCTCCTATAGTAACCAACCAAGCCTAAGAAACTTCTAATCTCAGTAACCGACTTAGGAGTTTCCCATCTCAACACCGCATTAACTTTTAAAGGATCTACCGCAATGCCATTATTGGAAATGACATGGCCTAAGAAACTAACTTCACTTATCCAAAACTCGCACTTTGATAACTTAGCATAAAGCTTCTTCTCTTTTAACACTTCTAACACAATACGCAAATGCTCCGCGTGTTCTTCTTCCGATTTAGAATAAATCAGAATATCATCAATGAAAACTACCACGAAGCGATCCAAGTAAGGATGGAAAATATGATTCATGTATTCCATGAATACTCCCGGTGCATTAGTGACACCGAAAGGCATCACCGAATACTCGTAATGCCCATATCTAGTTCAGAATGCGGTTTTCAGAATATCTTCATCTTTCACCCTTATTTGATGGTAACCCGATCTCAAGTCAATCTTACTAAACATGCGAGCACCAACCAATCGGTCCATCAAATCATCAATCCTTGGAAGCAGATATCTGTTCTTGATTGTCACTTTGTTCAATTAATGGTAATCGATGCAAAGCCTCATGCTACCATCCTTTTTCTTTACCAAAAAAACTGGAGCTTCCCAAGGTGACACACTTGGTCTAACAAACTTTTTCTCGAGCAGGTCTTCTAATTGGCTCTTCAATTCTGACAACTTGGACGCAGACATCCTGTATGGTGCCATAGAGATAGGTCTGGTACCAGGTACAAGATCCACGGAAAATTCAACTTCTCTTTCTGGTGGTGCACTAGGAATCTCATCAGGGAATACTTCGGGAAAGTCGCACACCACCGGAAAGTTTGCAATCACAGCCTGACTCTCAACAGATAGAGTCTCCATCAACAAAAACACCAACGCCTCTTCCTTCATGAATTCATTCAACTGTTTCATCGATACCAAAATGGCTCGTTCTTCTTCTTCGAAAGAAGAAACTCTCACAGTGTTTTCGTAGCAATTGATATGAACATAATTGGATTTCAACCAGTCCATACCTAAGACCACGTCCAACCCGACAAGCGGCAAACGAATAAGATCCACAACAAAATCTCTAGCAAAGATTGATAAAGGGCAACTTGCACACACAAAAGAAGTAGTAACTGTTCCCTTAGCTGGAACTTCTACAATCATGTCTCTATTCAAGGAAGATAAAGTAAGACCCAATCTCTTAACACAATCGGAGGCAATAAAGCAATGAGTAGCACCCGTATCAATAATAGTAATGAGAGGAATGCTATTAATGAAACTAGTACCTCGAACGAGACCATCTTCGTTTGCCGTCTGATTTCTCGACAAAGCAAACACTTTACCTACACCTTGAACCTTCTTCGGATTCTTACATTGAGTGCTGATGTGTCCTCCTTCACCGCAGTTAAAACAAACAACATCTTTATGCCTACAATCACGAGTGGTGTGTCCCACTTTACCGCAACGGAAACACCTCACCTCTTTCTCCCTATTGCTCACATCACTTCCACAAACATTACTTTTGTGACCAGGTTTTCCACACTTGAAGCAAACAATACTAGCAGGAGCATCCCCCCCACTAGTCCTTCGCCCTTGAACCACTTTTTGCTTCCCTTTTCCAACTAGAACATCATACAGTTTCCCACGGCTTTGTTGACATTTGTTCCTCCTATCAGAAATGATTTTATTGTAGGCATTGCTATCCTCTTTAAAGATCCTACATCTATCAATCAAATCCGCAAAGACAAGGATTTTCTGATAACCCACTGCTTTCTTAATTTCAGGACGTAAACCATTTTCACACTTGATGCACTTAAAGAATTCAGCATTCGGTCCATCATAATGCGGATAGAACTTATCCAATTCAGTGAATTTAGCCGCATAGTCAGTGACACACGTGTTTCCTTGCTTTAGCTCAAGGAATTCAATCTCTTTCTTTCCCCGCACGTCCTCTGGGTAGTACTTTCTCAAGAACTCCCTTCAGAACACTTCCCACGTAACCTCTTCACCAGCAACTTCCAACCTCTGACAGGTTTCAACCCACCAGTCATCAGCTTCAGTAGTTAACTTATGTGTGCCATAGCGGATCTTTTGCACATGAGTGCAATCCATCACTTTGAAGATTCTTTCAATCTCCTTCAGCCAAGCTAGAGCTCCCTCAGGATCATACTTCTCTTGGAAGGTAGGAGGGTTCTCCCTCTGGAAGGTTGCCAAACTACGAGACCCCGTGTTCTCATCAGTATTTGGCGGATTTTGAAACGTGATCCATTTCATGCATAGCGGCAGCAAGGGCATCGTCGTTTTTACCAGCATTCCTTCCAGCCATCACAACTTCTGCTCACAACAAAAACAAGGATTAGAATCAACAAATAACAATACTTGATTGTTAAACAACTAAAGACCCAACAACTTAGCCGGACAGACCGACCTGCTCTGATACCACTAATGTAACACCCCAATTCTACCCGTCGAAATTAATAATAAGAATCAGAGTAATAAAATTTCATAAATAAATTGAGGCGTCACATATCCATGGTTTCCACTTTGCAATAAAATGCATCATCAAATAATCAAAAGTCGGATATACCGAACATGTCATCATACATCAAATAAGCATATAAATATGCACACGGCAGCGGATACATCATCGTCTATGCCATATAAAAGCATATACATCAACAAAATAATCATGTCATATTATAAACATAATCCACATAATTATCAGGATAAACAAGTATGCTATCCTAATAAAAACAACAAAAGCGCCCATCCCGAGTGTTACACAATCAGAGAAGAGCGACTCAAAAAGTAATGACTCGAGCTAAATCCACCTCATCAACGTGGATCATCTGCACGTTACCAATATAAAAGTAACGGCGAAACAAGTAAAGTGTGAGATAATTCAAATCATGTAAATAAAGAGATGATAAATAATATATAGTTTCAGAATTATAAAGAGATACCGATAGTAAGTAATATTCAACATATATACCAATCTCACACACTTTTATCACCGAATATAATTTAAATATGTCAACACTTATCATCTCCACATAAATCACCATAGTTCATCACTTTATCGTCACTTCACAATCGTCACCAAATACATCACAATTATCACAATCATCACCAATCATCATAAAATAAACACATAAACAAAGGGCTCAAACAAACATAACCGACATAATGTGACTCGACTATGTATGCATGTGGTACCAACACATTCGTCCGTAATTAGGGACTCGTCATTTGGCAAAAGCCCTCATCATTAAGCAAAAGCCCTCGTCACTAGGAAAAAGCCCTCATCATAATATGCAATGTATGTGACTCAACAAAAACGACATCACATACTCACAACAATAACAACATCGTCATAATCATCAAAATGGAATAAGCCCACTTCATTGTATTTACCAAACATCAGAGGTAAAACATCGTCATTAACATCATCATTTTTTTGAATTATGCAAATTATCAACAACACATTCATCATCACCAAAAATCATGCATTCACAAAAGGGAAGCATTTATCAACAATATTCACAATTCAACTAATTCCGGTTACAGGTTAATATTCACTGAAATATACTCGTCATAAAAATCAACCCAAAATAATCGACATTATCCATATTATTAAACATCACAACCAAGTCGCCGAAACACAACTCAAACCGTCTAATTCAGACTCGTTTATATCCTGTACCGGTTACCCGAATTACCATTTAAATCCAACTATTTATTGTTATAAAAAAATAATATTTCATTTTAAAACTAAATTTTTTTTTGTTTTATAGAGAACCTAAATATTTTTCTTTCTGTCATCTGATACATAACCCAACTGATACCGGCAAATCTGCGTAACCGACATAATTTCAACAAAACAACATAACCAAATTAATTTACTAATTAAACTTGGTTACCCCGTCAAATTTCGTTAAATTCCGGACAACTAATTATACCTCCTAATTCGGCTAATTCGACCAAAAAGGGACTGGTTTTGAATTTACTAAATTGATCAACTTGATTCCAATATATACAATTTAATTAGAATACTACTATATTATTATCACCTAATAATTTATCAATTATTATTGACCCTGTATAAAACTGCAATTGTTATAACATTGTCCTGTTATTAGTCTACTATACCAGAAACATGTTAATTGTCACTGTGTTTAACTTGGACTAATATAACATATTTATCACCACTACTTAATTATATAACATGATACTTCTATTTCTAGTAGTCATGATACCATAATTCATTATATCATTATAAAAGTAATGTAATAAAATAAGTGGTGAATATTGTTTCAATGACCACATACAACCCATCATGTTTCTATTTAGATAGAGAGAATTTCCCCCAATATCTCTACAACCCTAAACTCATAGAAAATCTATCATAACTCTATTTATAGGAAATAAATTACCAAACCCTTTACCTCTAGGTCTTGATTCTAGCAAGCTTTTGTTATGGGTTCTTCTATATTTCCTCTTCAAGCCACAACTCTAGCCCTCTTTGCTCTTGTTCTTCTTTTTCTTCTCTCAAGACCACTTCTCTCTCACTCTGTGTTTCTATTTTTCACTTCCTGATAACACTACTTACAAAACAACCACTAAATGCCCTTTTGTTTTGTTTCTAAGTCATAGGGTGAATTACCAAAATACCCTAAGGGTACTACACTCTTATATCTAGTCTTGCTACTTAATAAATCAAAAACCCAAATAAACCAAATAAGTCCGAATAAATAAATACTGGTCCGAATAAATAATTACCGGACCGAATAAAATAATTACCAGACCGAATAAAATAATTATCAGACCGAATAAAATAATTACCAGACCAAATGAAATAATTACCGGACCGAATAAAATAATTACCGGACCGAGTAAAATAATTACCGGACCGAATAAAATAATCTTCTTTTCTCACTTCACACCAAAACCCCCTCTTTTCTCTCTTTCACTTTATGTTTCTATTTTCTTTTCCTGATACAAAATCAACACACTAGCTACTACTACTACTACATACTAACTACTACTACTGCATACTAACTACTACTACATATGTGTCTTGGTTTTGTTTTGATTCAATACATGGAGTAATTACTAATATACCCTAATTAACACTACACTCTTAAATCTAGTCTTGCAACTTAATATAATAAAAACTCAAATAAACTAAATAAGCCCGAATAAATAAATATCAGTCCAAATAAATAATTATCGGACCAAATAATAAATCGCTTAATATATTAATAAATATACCGGTTAAAAAAATATAATTTATCACGAAATAAACATTAACCGAAAATTTTTAAAATAATAATATAATTATGATATTTAATAAATCGGAGCGTTACACTACCCAACTCGCCAAATCGAAAGACTTCATTCTGGCCAGTCGAAGCTTCCTTTGGCAT
Source organism: Vicia faba (assembly GCA_948472305.1). NCBI lineage: Eukaryota > Viridiplantae > Streptophyta > Magnoliopsida > Fabales > Fabaceae > Vicia > Vicia faba. The sequence goes on from OX451738.1 coordinate 464,077,683, forward strand.
GAATGTGCTTGTGCAGGAGACTTGAGCCTGGTAGTATGTTGGATTTTGGGCCAATAAGCATCTTTGAATATTTCTCTTTCGTTTTGACCAACTAGATTCATCCTTCGACCAAACCCCTCTTTAGACAACAATATGTGTCCTTCGAATGAGCCCTTTGTGTATTGGAAGTTTTCAAGGGTGGAATCGAAGAAATCATGAAGGGAGTTCCTGCCTTGTGAATTTGAAAGTAAACCAAGCAGGAGGCTAATGGCTTCTGATTCGAAGGAGAGATGCACGGGGCCATTGCCCAAATGAAGGTTTGCATGAAAAACTAATGTCCAATCTAAACTTTCCTGCAAGAGGTCACATGGCTTAATGAAGGATGTAACCCAAAGCTTGTATAAAAGGGGGTCACATGCCCAAACGAAGGATGTAAACCAAACTTGCATTCGAAGAAGGCCATATTCCCAAACGAAAGATGCATGCAGGAGGTCCCTGTTTTGTGAATCGAAAGAAATCTTTCAGAAGGTCATTGCCTTCTGAATCGAAGGACGCTTTCAGAAGGTCATTGTCTTCTGAATCGAAAGAAACCAGCATGAAGCCACTACCTTCTAAATCGAAGGAAACCAAAAGGAGGCCCCTGCCTTCTGAATCGAAGAAAGTTGTTTCAAAGGAAACCAAAGCCCAGTCGAAGTTGGCATGCAGGAGAAAATTCAATCGAAGCTAAGCATAAATCGAAACAAGCTTGTTTTTTCTTCAATTTTGTCAAAAATCAAATTTGTCTGTTTTGCTCTTTCAATACTTTCCTCTTTGACTTGGTGTTTGAAAAATCCAATATGATCCAATTGTACTTGTGCAAATTTGAACTTTTGAGAAAATGTCTTGAGAAATGAGAGGGAAAATTTTGGGGTACAACATCATGATAATCATCTCTTTGGCCTGACACCTTGATTGTTCCATTATCCAATAATAATTGAATACCTCTTCTTACAATGGAACATCCTTGGGAATCCCTGTAGCAAACCCGACAAGATCCATAGTGGTGCTCTACCTGACCATCCATGTGCCAGAAAGTAGCATGCAATTGCACGAGATCATCATTCATATGGTCCACATCAAAGATCCTGAACTCTCCAGGATATCCAAAGACCATGTTCACTTCCTCCTCATATTCATCCCTAGGTCTAATTATATGGATGAGGCCCTCATCCATCATCTCCTGTAAATCAGTCTTTATCTTATCGCAACCTTGTATATTATTGCTACAAATATCACAACCAGCATGATCATGAGTATAGTAACTAAAATCACAGAGGTCTGCATGCATATTTACCAAGTCTCCTCTGACCAAGTGGATATCATAAATTCGGAAGTCCCCTGGACAACTAGCAACCATGTTGACAACATTCGTTCCTCCATGCTTTTCCAGAGGATTATCTTTTACATTAGGACTGACATCTTTGAAGGATAAAAGGCCAGATCTAACCATTTTCTGTACCTCAGATTTCAGAGGATAACCGTTTTCCACATTATTCTCTGGTGCACCTTGATAGAAAGCACACATCTGATATGCCTTATAATACCAAGGCAAAGGGGATGGTATAGCAGGGGGTGGCCTAGTCTGGACCAACTTTTTTCTGGATCAATGCTAGGAGTAGCTTTGCATAACTCACAGGGATGGTGTCAAAAGGTTCTCTTCTCTGATTCTGCCCTTGACTTCCTTGAGGGGTTGGTCTTTAATAAGCGATTGTAGTCGGAGCAACATTTACAACCGGAGTTACCGAGGTAACCTGTTGATGGCGCTGATAACTTCTTCTAGGAAGATTAAACCTTCTTTCTTTAATAATAGCGTTTGTTTCTCCTTCCTTCTTCTTAACAAATCCAAATGATGGTTTTTTCGTATTGCCGGAATTTTTACTCTTTGTCAGACGACCTTTGAAGAAGTGAAAAACACAAGAAGGGGGGGGGGTTGAATTGTAAAACTGAAAATCAATGCAATGAACAAGATATTTTTATCCTGGTTCGTTTGATCTCAAACTACTCCAGTCCACCCGTCAAGGTGATTTCGCCTCTCTCCAACGAGGTCTTAATCCACTATATTCAACTGAATATTACAAACTGCTTTAACAACTGCTAAAGCCTTCTTGATGCAAACCACAACCCGGTTTGTCAAGGAAACACTTTCTTACAAAGAAGATAAATCTAGGTGTGTGAATGTTTTCTACAAAACTGTATCACAACTGTGATGTATACACAACTTAAGCTTATGAAACTAGATTGCTAAACAATGATTGAGTAAGGAGATATGTAGCGTTTAGCAAACTGAGAGAAGGAAGATTATGATTAGCTTTTAGGCGTGTAAAATGTTGGAGAGCATTAGCCAATTCAATCTTCATATTCTTGTTTATATAGCACTGAGATTGTTGAACGTTAGAGCAATATTCTTGATTCAATGCTAATAACAAACTTTCCTTATCAAGCAGATCTTGTCTGGAATGAGGCCGTTGGTAATAATACGCTTTCAATGCACAATACCGTTGCTTACTTAATGCATGTTCTGGCTTGGCTCATTCTGACTCTGCTTAACTGCTGATGAACTGTTGTTTTCTTTATCAGAGTGGAGCGCAATTCTGTTCATCAAGCTTCAGCATACACGTGAGTTAATCTTCTGATTCTGGTATTCTAATATAGCAACTTCTGAGGCTGATGTCAAGAACCAATATTTTGATGTTGATTAAGTGTGCTCTTGCTGATACCTATCAGAGTTTCTGCAAAGCAGAACATAATATTTTTAGGTAGCAAATAGTTCATACATGAATCATATAAATAATATATCTTTTCATTTTGTTATCATCAAAACTTAAACATAGGGTAGTAGATTCAAACTTTGTTCTAACAATCTCCCCCTTTTTGATGATGACAAAAACTAGATATTTTTAATTGAAAATAACGTGAAAAAGTATCAGAGGTAACTAAATGATAAGATGTATCAGAGTAAGTGGTTATCAAAGATAAGGGATAAGAGTTGAGAGATACTCCCCCTGAGTTTATTGCTTCCCTTTTTAATTCCAAGAGTTCTTCAGGATCAGATTTTTATTGCCTTTCTTTGAACATTAGATTATCAGAGTTTTGACTATCAGAAGCTTTAGATCAGCATATCAGAGCAGATCTTCAGATCAGCGTATCATAGCTTTTCTTGTCAGAGCTGTATCAGAGCTTTTCTTGTGAGAGCTTTGCTTTGGGTCAGAGTATCAGAGGTTTAGTCTTCAGAGTATCATGGAGCTTTCTTGTACCTGTAGACTTAAGCAAAACAGAAAACATATTCAAGTATATCAGAGTTAGAATGTTCGAGAATTTATGTCTTAGTAATCCGTTATTATTTAAAATATCATTCTTGTTCTCCCCCTTTTTGTCAGCAATCAAAAAGTGTAAGTGATGTGCTAAAACATTTAGAGCAGAAAAACTTGTCATATTAAAAGGTTCAGAAAATTTTGAAAGAGTAAACGTTTTCAATAAAGAGGAATAAAATCATGATTACGTTTTAAAAACATGATTACTTTCATTTAATGCTTGCTGATTTTGGGGGATTTGAGAAAGATACTAAAAACGGTTACCAGACATGTGTCTCAATGCACCCAATCAGCGTTTTGCCTTCTCAGAAGCATGCACGCGTTCTGCTTCAGAGATTTGCTGATGATTGGATGACACTTGTTTGATGTAGTGATCAGCACGTCTGTCTTTGAGCTTAGACTCTCAGATCTTTAGACTTGCATCTGATACAATCTGCATGTTCTATCTTTCTGAAAAGAGATTGATCAGAAGTTCACAGTAAAACAAATACATTCTGAAGATAAATATATGGAATTAAAACATTTTCACTCTGGGCAGATTTTCATGCTGAGATGTTTCAGAATGAAATTGAACCTATCTTCAGAAAGGGGTTTAGTGAAGATATCAACCCATTGATGGTCTGTATCTATAAATTTTAAATTCAAAATTCCTTTCTGAATATAGTCCCTAATGAAGTGATGTTTTATTTCTATATGCTTAGCTCTAGAATGTAAAATGGGATTCTTACTTAAGCAAATAGCAGAAGTATTGTCAGAGTATAGGAATGTTACTCTAAAAAATCTGGAAGTCTTCAAGCTGACTTTTCATCCAGAGCATTTGTGTGCTACATCCTGCTGCTGCTATGTACTCAGCTTCTGCTGTTGATAGCGCAATTGTTGATTGCCTTTTGCTGGACCAAGAGATCAGATTTTCTCCCAGAAACTGGCAGCTTCCAGAAGTACTTTTACGCTCCACTCTGTCTCCAGCAAAGTCAGCATCGCAGTAGCCTACTAAACTGTAATCACTAGATTTTCTATAAAACAAACCCAGATTAGTAGTACCTTTCAGATACTTGAAAATTCGCTTAACAGCTGTTAAGTGGGATTCTCTAGGATCTGATTGGAATCTAGCACAAATACAAACGCTGAATAATATATCAGGTCTTGAAGCAGTCAGATAAAGGAGAGAACCAATCATACCTCTGTAGACCTTCTGTTCTACATTTTTGCTTACCTCTTCTCTTTCCAGAATGCACGTGGGATGCATTGGAATCTTTGATGGCTTACATTCTGAGAGGTCAAATTTCTTCAGAAGATCTCTGATGTATTTGCTCTGATGAATGTAAGTTCCCTCTGGAGTTTGATTGATCTGAATTCCTAGAAAGAATTTCAGTTCCCCCATGAGGCTCATCTCAAATTCTGCCTGCATACACTTAGCAAATTTTCTTCCAAGAGAAGGATTAGTAGAACCAAAAATAATATCATCAACGTAAATTTGACAGACTAAGATGTCATTCTTAACTGATTTACAGAATAAGGTAGTGTCCACCTTCCCTCTGGTGAATTCATTTTCTAACAGAAAGTTACTTAGCCTTTCATACCAAGCTCTGGGAGCTTGTTTTAGACCATATAGTGACTTCTTTAGTTTGAAAACATGTTCTGGATGTTTTGTATTTTCAAAACCAGGGGGTTGGTGCACATAAACCTCTTCTTCTATATAACCGTTTAAGAATGCACTCTTGACATCCATCTGATACAGAGTGATGCCTCTATTAACAGCAAGTGAAATTAAAAGTCTGATAGATTCTAACCTGGCGACTGGAGCAAAGGTTTCTGTATAGTCTATCCCCTCTTGCTGACTATAACTTTGTGCAACCAGTCGTGCCTTGTTTCTGATGACTCCACCTTGTTCATTTAGCTTGTTTCTGAACACCCATCTTGTTCCAATGACGTTGAATCCTTTTGGTCTGGGAACAAGATCCCATACGTCATTTCTGGTGAATTGATTCAGCTCTTCTTGCATTGCCAGAATCCAGTCATTATCCAGAAGTGCTTCATCAATAGAAGAAGGTTCAATCAGAGACACAAGTCCCATGAGTGTTTCTTCAGAGTTTCTGAAGCTTGCTCTTGTTCTGATTGGATCTTCCTTTCTCCCTAAGATAGTCTCTTCTGGGTGATCCAAGCTGCTTCTAGGTAATCTCTTCTGAGGTTGATCAGAAGCTGTTGTAGGATTGCTAGCAGTGCTCCTTTCAGATGTTGAAGGAGTGTCTGTGTTGAGAGCTTCTGATGACTTGTCTTCAGAACCTCTAAATTCAATTTCCATACCTGCAAAAACTTCATTCTGCTTTGACTTTTCAGAGTCAAGCTTATCATCAAAACGAACACTGATTGATTCTTCCACAATCTGTGTTTCTGTATTGTATACTTTGTACCCTCTTGAGCGTTCAGAGTATCCTAACATAATACACTTCTGTGCTTTAGAGTCAAACTTGTTCAAATAATTCTTTGTATTTAACATAAAATAGGTACATCCAAATGGATGAAAATATGAAATGTTGGGCTTTCTGTTCTTCCACAATTCATATGGAGTCTTTTCCAGAATAGGTCTTATTGAGATTCTATTCTGAATGTAGCACGCTGTGTTTATTGCCTCTGCCCAGAAGATCTTAGCAACGTTTGTCTCATTGATCATGGTTTTGGCCATTTCTTGCAATGTTCTGTTCTTTCGTTCTACAACTCCATTTTGATGGGGAGTTCTAGGACAAGAGAAATCATGCAGAATGCCTCTGTCATTAAAGAATGACTCAAAATCTTTGTTTTCAAATTCTCCACCATGATCACTTCTGACTTTAACGATTCTAAGATCCTTTTCATTCTGAACTTGGTTATAGAAGGTAACAAACACAGAGTGTGACTCGTCCTTGTGTCTTAAGAACTTTACCCATGTCCATCTGTGATAGTCATCTACGATTACTAACCCATACTTCTTGCCACTGACTGAAGCAGTTTTAACTGGTCCAAATAAGTCAATGTGCAGAAGTTCTAATGGCTTAGAGGTAGAAACAACATTTTTAGATTTAAAAGAAGGTTTTGCAAACTTGCCTTTCTGACATGCTTCATACAGAGCATCTGAATTGAACTTCAAATCAGGAAGTCCTCTGACCAGATTGAGTTTGTTAATCTGAGATATTCTTCTCATACTAACATGCCCCAATCTTCTGTGCCAGATCCACTGCTCGTTGTTAACAGACAGAAAGCACTTTACATTCTGACTTTTTAGTTCAGAAAGTTTGATTTTGTAAATGTTGTTTTTCCTCTTACCATTAAACAGGATAGTCCCATCTTTCTGACTAACAGCTTTACATGATTTTTGATTAAAGATTATATCATAACCGTTATCACTTAATTGACTTATGGATAACAGATTATGCATTAATCCATCTACTAGCAGAACATTATTAATAGAGGGAAGATTTCCATTACCTACAGTTCCAGAGCCAATTATCTTTCCCCTCTGATTGCCTCCAAAGCCAACGTGGCCTCCAGGCTTAAGTTTTAGGCTTTGGAACATATGCCTTCTTCCTGTCATGTGTCGCGAGCAGCCAGAGTCCAGGTACCATGACTGGTGTTTCTGACTTGCTGCTAAAGATATCTGCAACATGTATTATTTTATCCTTAGGTACCCAGATTTTCTTGGGTCCTGATTTGTTAGTTTTACCAAAACTCTGGTTGAATTTTGGTTTCACAGAGTACTTACTGCTAGTGTATTTAATATCATGTGTGTGACCATACACAAAATGTGAATTCAGAGGAGTGTGTTTAATGGTTAAGTCCATGACATTCTTTGGTGTAGGAACCTTACCTTGGTATCCTATTCCTTTCCTGCCGTTTCTGCTAACTCCATAGATCATTGAAGCCATTTTGCTTCTATCTATGCTTTTAGCAAGGAACTTCTGGAAACTGTGATCATACTCCTTGATGATCTCATCAACGTTGCTGGGAGTTTCAGAAATTGGTTCCTTCTGAGAGTTTTGTAAAGTGTTTTCTAATTTTGAAATCTTATTCCTCAGCTCAGAATCCTCCAATTTGAGACTCTCAGTCTTATTAGAGTCACATTCAAGATTCCTTTTCAGGTCTCTGAATTTAACTCTAATTTGCTGATACCTTTCCAGGATTTCATTAAGGCTTTCAGCAAGTTCAGCCTTGGTAAAATTAACAGCAAAGTTAGGAAATACCTCTTCAGTGTCTGATTTAGAGTCTGATTCAGAAGCTTCACTATCTTCTGAAATGTTGGCCATGAGAGCTATGTTTGCCCTCTCATCATCTGATTCTGAGTCAGCTTCAGACGAGTCAGAGTCATCCCATGTAGCCATGAGACTTTTCTTCTTTTCTCTTCCAAACTTCTTTTTGGGCTTTTCCCTCTGAAGCTTTAGGCAGTCACTCTTGTAGTGTCCTTGCTCATTGCACTCATAGCAGATGATGTCCTTGGTGTTTGGCTTTTTGCTACTTGAGGAGCCTTCAGATCTTCTGTATCCAGAGGAAGAGTCTGTCCTTCTGTATCTGGAAGAGGACTCATTCTGATCAGATCTTCTGGGATTCCTGAACTTCCTTTGCCTCTGCTTCCACAGTTAATTTACTCTTCTGGAGAGGAGGGAGAGTTCGTCTTCTTCTGATGAGGATCCATCAGATGTTTCTTCAACTGCCTGCAAGACTTTAGACTCAGATTTTTTGTTAGATTTTAATTCTAAAGGCTTACCTTGCTTCTGAGGCTCGTCAGCTTCTAGCTCTATCTCATGACTGAGGGAGCTTAGAAGTTCCTCCAGAGTGATTTTGTTGAGATCTTTTGCTAGCTTCAGAGCTGTAACCATTGGTCTCCACTGCTTGGGTAAACTTCTGATGATTTTCTTGACATGGTCAGCAGTAGAGTATCCTTTGTCCAGAACCTTGAGACCAGCTACCAGAATCTGGAATCTTGAGAACATTGTTTCAATGGATTCAGATTCTTCCATTTTGAACGCCTCGTACTTCTGAATGAGCGCCAGAGCTTTAGTTTCTTTGACCTGAACGTTGCCCTCATGCGTCATTCTGAGTGAGTCAAAAATGTTCTTTGTTGTGTCTCTGTTGGAGATCTTTTCATATTCAATATAGGAGATGGCGCTGAGAAGGATGGTTCTGGCCTTGTGATGATTCTTGAAGTCACGCTTTTATTGGTCAGACATTGTTTTTCTGTCAATCTTCTGACCGCTTGCATTCACAGGGTGCGTGTATCCATCTGTCACCATATCCCACAGATCACCATCATGTGCCAGAAAGAAGCTTTCAATTCTGTCTTTCCAGTAATCAAAGTTTTCTCCATCAAAGACTGGAGGTTTGCCGCTGAATCTGTCTCTGTCCTCATGGTTGTCATTGCTGGTGTGAGAATAAGTTCCTGCCATTGTGTTTTTTTGACGCTGGATCTTGTACTGACACGGTTAAGTGTTTTAGCTCAGAACCAGGCGCTCTGATGCCAATTGAAGAAGTGAAAAACACAAGAAGGGGGGGTTGAATTGTAAAACTGAAAATCAATGCAATGAACAAGATATTTTTATCCTGGTTCGTTCGATCTCAAACTACTCCAGTCCACCCGTCAAGGTGATTTCTCCTCTCTCCAACGAGGTCTTAATCCACTATATTCAACTGAATATTACAAACTGCTTTAACAACTGCTAAAGCCTTCTTGATGCAAACCACAACCCGGTTTGTCAAGGAAACACTTTCTTACAAAGAAGATAAATCTAGGTGTGTGAATGTTTTCTACAAAACTGTATCACAACTGTGATGTATACACAACTTAAGCTTATGAAACTAGATTGCTAAACAATGATTGAGTAAGGAGATATGTAGCGTTTAGCAAACTGAGAGAAGGAAGATTATGATTAGCTTTTAGGCGTGTAAAATGTTAGAGAGCATTAGCCAATTCAATCTTCATATTCTTGTTTATATAGCACTGAGATTGTTGAACGTTGGAGCAATATTCTTGATTCAATGCTAATAAAAAACTTTCCTTATCAAGCAGATCTTTTCTGGAATGAGGCCGTTGGTAATAATACGCTTTCAATGCACAGTACCGTTGCTTACTTAATGCATGTTCTGGCTTGGCTCATTCTGACTCTGCTTAACTGCTGATGAACTGTTGTTTTCTTTATCAGAGTGTTGAGCGCAGTTCTGTTCATCAAGCTTCAGCATACACGTGAGTTAATCTTCTGATTCTGGTATTCTGATATAGCAACTTCTGATGCTGATGTCAAGAACCAATATTTTGATGCTGATTAAGTGTGCTCTTGCTGATACCTATCAGAGTTTCTGCAAAGCAGAACATAATATTTTTAGGTAGCAAATAGTTCATACATGAATCATATAAATAATATATCTTTTCATTTTGTTATCATCAAAACTTAAACATAGAGTAGTAGATTCAAACTTTGTTCTAACAACCTTCTCTTACAGCTTCTTCTAAACGGACGCCCATTCCCACCATTTCGATAAAATCATTGGGTGCACTCGCCACCATTCTTTTATAATATAATGACCATCTTGAAACTTGCATTTGGAACTCATTAGAGGATCGGTAGAACAAAAGCCTCTCAACAACAAGTTGCATTTGCTTTTTGTCAAGTATATCATCCATTTAAGAATTCTTAAGGCAACATTAAATGATCAATGATGTTTAAGTGACCCACTCTGACCAAAATTGGTGAAGATTCATTAGAGGATTGGTAGAGCCAAAGCCTCCTAACAATGATTCTCAAGGTTATTGGATCAAAGGGTTCAAATCAACATACTTGGGCTTGCAAATATGGGTTTGGGACACGAATAATCATTTCTCGAATCGGGACAAAATTTAGTGCTTTGTTAAGCAATCGTAAGTGGACTTATATAGAAGTCACACCTATTTTGAGGTCGGTCGATAGTAATCTATGTACCATATACTTTGAGACAAGATATGGAAATCATACTCCAATAACATTTAGTACAATTGAGAGAGAGATGAGATGAAGAAGAAATAGGGTAAAAGTAAACCACATTTGAACCAAAAAATTTAATCAAACTATTATTAAAATCATTCATCCATTTTTATGGAGTTAGAATCAACACCATGGATCCAATGATGTTAATAAAGTTCATGATCAAAATTTCATAGTCCAAGATCAGCCAGAATATGTACAAAAAACTAAAATAATATTAAAAATAAATGAAAAAAGGTTTTAAATGATTTTTAAATTTAGAAATAAGGGGAAAATTGCAATTATATTCAAAACACTCATGAAAAATTAAATGAGACCATACAAAAATCAGAAATGAACACAAATATTTTTATGAAATTTTTGGTAATTTTTTAAAATCAGGAACTATTTTTAAACTTAATTAAATTACTCAAATAAAGGAAAAAAAGATAAAAAATAGTAAAAAAATAAGATAAAATTCCACAACAAATTCAGAAGGTCGAAAATGATGAAAATCATTTTTATAAAAAATTTCAGAATTTAAAAATGTCAGAAATTATTTTTAAAACAATTAAAATAAAGCAAACAAAGCCAAAATTATGAAAAATATCAAACATTAAAATAAAAATATGAAAAAAAATATTCATAAAATCAGAAATAATTCAAAATATTTTTATATATATTTTTCATAATTTTTGGATAAAAAATAAAAGATTTATGAATTTTTGAAATTTAAAACAATTAAAATATAAAATCAGAAAATAAAAATAAAACTAAAAAGATGTGGACCATCAGATCATAGTCAAAACACGTTAGTAAGCTGATCAAGTGGACCAGACGCACTGTGCTTGATATAGACCTTAATTGAAAATACACTGGATCAGAAAATAGCCAACGAATTAGAATAAAACAATTGGCGTGCTATCATTGGTTGAGACGACACATGTCATCGTCTTCAACCTCCAGACGTCCTGCAATAGAGATTTTGTGAGATTCTTCAAATTGAAAAATTAGAATCTCATACTAGTATCATTGGGTTCGTCTCTTCAAGAGGATCCTAACCCCACCATCGCGCCAAATTTATGTAAAGTGTGCAAAGAGATATGTATCAAAAACTCAGAAAATAGTGAACACCTTTCAGTTGAGATTTCTCTCTCAATTCTTAATGAGTTTAAAAATTGTAAGAAGCATAAGAATCAGAAGGAGGAGTAGAATAAGTTAGTGCTTTGTTTGGATCCAAATGATGGAGAATTCTACCTGTTCATAGTTCAAGAAGGAAGCTCTGAAAATGGACTTCTGTAACTTGATTTATGGCTCATTCTGTTTGGTTTAAGTGTTGGAGAGCTTGTATGATGATAGAGAATGATGAATGTGCAAAGAATTTTGGAAAAAAAGTTTAAATTTGAGAAACTGATTTAAAAAATTTGAAGTTCGTGTGAAGTTTTGACAGAGTGTGTTTGGCTCTTAAAGCTTGAGGAAATGAATAGAATAAGGTCCTCTATTTATAGGAAAATGAATGGCAATTAAAATTAGAGAAAACAAAGAAGTTTGGAGGGAAATTGAGTGGAGGTTGAACACGAGTGAAGTGTGACTTCATTTTCATCAAAACTCATCCAACCTTTGCGTTTTGAGGTGCTAAACACTTATAGAAAGTTTGTTAATCAAGTTTAAATAAAAACAAGCACAAATATTGTGATTAGAAGCCACATTATGGATTTCATAATTTTGAATTAGTGAGAAATTCAGTTTCAAGTTACCAATTCCAAAACAATGACATTCTCAACTCAAGGAGTCTTAGGGCATAATTGTTGAAGCTTTAGAAATATGAGATTACAAGTTTTACAATGTGCAAAGAATGAGATCAAATGGATGCTTGAGCTGAAAGTTGCACTGAGTCAAAGTTAAGAAAATGAGGTTGACTTTCTATACTTAGAAAATTTCTAAGTTTTTCTACAAAAAAGACTTGTAATGTCTTGCATCCAAACATGGCCTTTCTCTTGAAATTTTCTCTAGACCAAAAAAGATGTCATGATATAAATCTATTGAATTACATTGAGACTTGAACCATTCAAAATTTCAAAAAATTGAGAAAGTTATGACTTTGTTGAAGTTGGCAAAAATTCATGAAATGACCTATAATATTTTGTATCCTTAGTGCATCTTCCATCCATTTTTACACTTTGCACTTAAAGGATAGGTTGAAGTTCAAATATTTAAGATAATTTTGGAAAAAGAATAGGTTCAAGGTGATAAAAATTGACAAAGTTATGATTATTTGAAATCACCAAATGGAATTTGAGGGTTTATCTGGAGGACTTGTAATCATTCTTCATCATCAAGTTTCTTCCATGAAAAATTTCCTTGAAACTTTTGAAGTAATTTTCTAATAACCCTTTAAAGAGAATCATTTATTTGGAACCACTCAAAAATACCAAAATATGAGGAAGATATACCCCTTTGAAGTTCAAAACCCTAGCTCCTAGAGCAAGAAAATTCCTTGGGAAACCTTTGCAATTTTTACCTATCTCCTTAGACGAATACTTTTTTTTATGTGAATATGATTTGTTGAGGATGATAAGGAGAAACCATAGCAACCAATACCAATTTTAAATCTTGAGAATTGAAGGAGATGTGCACTTGTGATTAATGAGTCAAGGATTTTCCCAAATGAGTCAAACTTCTTTAATCAATCTCTGCACCTTTGAACCATATTTGACAAATTGAAGTATGATGAATCATAATAGAATTTGTTATGATATTGCTTCAAAGTATCTTCAATATTGAGTCTTGAGTCTCAATGAAGCTTTGTTAAGGAAAACATAGAAATGAGCTCATGAATCTATAGATCAATCTTGATGGAATGTGTTGTGCTTTCACCTATAATATCATCAATTAGGGAAAACATTAATTGTATTTATTAGTTAAATGATAATAAAAAAAGAGATGATCACAAAATACAAGTCAAGGTACTTGGTGATTCCCCATATAGAAAAGCTAAAGATAGGGAGAAGAACCAAACCCTAGTGTGTGATTTTGTTGGGATTAAATTGATATAATGTGATAGAGGGATCTTAGGGTCAAAAATTGGGGTACAACATATTGGTCTCTATTTTTTCCTATGGTTGAAGTCCCAATTTATAGTGCAAAATGATAGCATTTAGGGGGGGAAATGTTATGAATTTTGAACAGATTTGTTGATGTGCTTTGTTGCTTTCTTGATGCAGTTTTGTGTGATACATTCTTGTGCAATTCTTGGATTGTTTTTATGTAGGTTTTTGGACTGATTTGGGACAACAGTATCAGGTTTTTTGGTTTATGTTGCAGGGCTATGTTATGTAAGTTTTGACAGATTTTGGAGTGATAGGGGCAGCAGTAGCAGATGGCCTTTTGGACTGTTTTGAAGGATTTTTGGGCACAAAATTTGGATTGATTTTGTGCAGGTTTGACAGTATGATACAAGGCTGATTTTTTAAATTGTTTTTGGACTGTTTTGTAAACTGATGCAGGGAGGTTTGATGGCTTTGAAATATGGTTTGTTAGCTTGGTATAAGGGCTTTAAAGCTTGAAGAAGTGTGAACCTTTGGGCATGAAGTTTGGACATGGAGCTTAGAATTAGGATTAAGTTTTCATGGTGTAGATTTTTGTAGTTTTGTAGCTTGGATAATTTGTATGTGATATTCCATGAAGTTGTAATGACTTTTACTTAAAATGTATTGAATTTCTTTTTCCAAATAAGGATTAAAATGCATCTTTCCTTTCAATATTCCTTTTGAATTTTCTGCCTTTCTTGAATGATCTTTGTGATTCCTTGTATCTTGTAAATTTGAATTTGAATTTGAATTCATTTTGGATTGATTTGCATATGTTGGACAACCTAGCATTAACTTGATTCACCATCACATGGACATGAGCATACTTGGTAGCTTGAAAGTTCATGAAATAACACATTTCTTAGCCTTACCATAAGCTTAAATATTTGATCTTGAATTGGAAAAGGACTTGAAATGATCATGAAATCTTGAACATTGAATTTGAATTTCCATAAGATATGGACTTAAAATAAACGAGTTGCTTGGCCTTCAAAAATGGTTGAATGAACATGAAATAATAATGTTTATAGCCTCTTGAATGAACATGATGCACAAAATCTAAATGGCCTTGAAACTATTATGATGAACGTGAACATGATGGATAATGTATAATGAATGAAAAGAAGGGACATAATGAAGTGACATAAGACCCAAGTTACTTGCTTGACAAGAAATCCAAGCACATGATTCTTCCAATTCTTAGCATGAATCAAAGTCTCGATGAACATCACAATGCCTTGAAAACTTTGATCAAAATCAAATCAAACCCAAAAGCCTAATTCCAAATTTCAATCCCAGTTAACTTGCCTCCTAAAAAACCAATGTATCACCAAAGAATCCTCAATCTCAACAACTTTTATCACAAATAAAAACCCTTGCCACGATGAAGTTAAACCTTGAACACTTGAAAATGCCTTTACATGAGACGAATGAATTTTGGCTTGATCTTGATGAATACTCTTGGATGAAACTGAAAATGATGAGCGGAGTAGTGTGAAATGATATTTTGAAATTTGAGCAAACTTGAATATAGCTTGAATTTTAATCTTTGAATCATGTAACTTTTTATTGAACTTTAACACTTGCATCTTGTTTTCCAAGAGAACTTCATGAATGAATCCTTCCTTCTTGCGCGCTTAAAACATTAATCAAAAGATCTCTTGAATGAATGAATACAACTTCACTTTTCAATGAAACCTTGATCATAAAACAAGTCTATAATCAACATCTCTTGTATCACGCGTCAAACTTTTGGAACTCGAACCACAAACCTTTACGTCGATGAAGTCTCTCATCATCAAACAAAACCTTAAAAGGATATCCTTGTGAAAAGATATATAAGGCTTGAAGCATAGAATGATAATTCTCTTTGAAATGAAACCCTAATATCATGATTAACAATAGGGAAATAAACCCTAAATCAGGATCCTGATTGAAACCATTGATGAACCCTTGGGAACATGCAACTGACAAACCTAACATCTGTATTGATGGACTTCAACCAACCCATACATGAAGGACACAAAACCCTAATCCACCTGAGCTGCCCCCTGAATGAAGAAATGGTTTGATGATCCTCAGTAAAGAGAAGGCTTACGATGATGGAGGGATAAAACCTTATATATCGAGGAAATGGTGCTCCAGATAGTCACGGTATAAAAACCCTAATTCAAAAGTTCACAGCTCAAGAGAAAAACCAGATGAGTCTACCTTTATTTTAAATGAGGAAATCTCAAACCAATGGAAACCCTAATTGGCACAACCTCTGATTTTTAACCCATTCCTTATGAATGTATAATATGTGAATGATCTAGTGGAAATGATGCAAATGAAATGTGAAGCCTAAACCAGATAAAAGTAAGATAGGTAGGACAAATTTGGGGTATGACAATATCTGATCTAAATTACTTGACACACAACATAAGATCCTGATATATATTCAGTCTCACATGATGGAAATTCCACCACATGTTGCTTTCTCGAGCACCATGAGATTGGGGCACCGAATACTTGAAAGAAATAACCATTTGTGCTTTTTCGATCTTTCTTATCTCTAAATCAATCAACAATTGAATTGCAACTAACCGTAACTTCTTTGCTTTTGGAAACTTGTCTAAATAGAATTCCATAGTTTATAGATCATTTTAAGTATTCCATGATTCTTATTGCAGCCTTCATGTGTGACACCCTTGGTTCACTTATGTATTTACTCTCTAATCCAACTGCAAAACCTATATAAGGTCGACTGTTGCACACATATCTTAGAGATCCAACTATTTGTTTAGACAAAGTTACATCGACTTTGTCTTCCTCTCCATGCTTCTCCAACTTCAAATTTGGTTCAACATGAGAAGATGTTGGAGTCTAATCATCCATCCTGAATATCTTGAGTCTCTTTGAAATACTTCCTTTGATGTAGCACTATTCCTTTCTTTGACATTTGAAATTTCATGCCTAGGAGATAAGACAACTTTCCTAGATCCGACATTTCAAATTCCCTCATCATCAACTCTTTGAACTTCGACAAGTTCTCCAAGCTATTTCCAGTTACCAACAAGTCATCGACATATAAGCATATGATTGTTATATTTTGTGCCATAACCTAAACAATGCTACTAATTTAGAGGATGGTGTGGAAGTTCCCATCCAGTCATTGTCTAGCATCGAGAATATTGCTGAGATTGATAGAGTGACCCTCATTGGTTTTGTATTTGTACCGTTTGTTCAGGGAAATGATAATGCTGGTAAGAAAGTTGTGAAAAGTGTTGAGAATAAGAAAGATGTAGGGGAGTCCAGTGGTGCTACCCTGGAGAAAGATGTGGATTATATTTTGAAGATTATTAAAATGAGCTACTAGAGAATTGTAGACCAGATATTGCAGACTCCTTCAAAGATATCTATCCTAGCATTGTTAATGAATTATGCTGCCCATAGAGAATCTTTAATGCGGGTGTTGGACCAAGCCTTCGGTGGAGTGTGATATGTCGTTAGATCAATTCGATAGTGTGGTAGGTAATATTACATCTTGTAATAACCTAAGCTTTCGTGATGATGAATTTCCTGACGAAGGGAGAAATCACAATATAGCCCTCCACATATCCATAAACTGTAAAAATGATTCATTGTCGAATGTGTTGATTGATAATGGGTCTGGCTTAAATGTTATACCGAAGAGCACGACGATGAAGTTGAAATATCAAGGGGCTCCCATACGCCCAAGTGGTATTATTGTAAAAGCTTTCGGTGGATCAAGGAAGTCAGTTATTAGGGAAATGGATCTGCCTATCCACATAGGCCCACACCTTTTCCAGATCACTTTCCAAGTCATGGATATTGTGCCCGCATACAACTGTTTACTAGGACGACCATGGATACATGAGGCAGGGGATGTCACTTCAACTCTACACTAAAAGCTGAAGTTCGTGTGTGATAGAAAAGTGGTTATTATAAATGGAGAGCAAGCATTATTGGTTTCTCATCTATCATCTTTCAGTGTTGTAGAAGCAGATGGAGATGTTGTTGGAACGTAGTTCCAAGCTTTGTCTGTTTATAACATGAGAGAGAATGAGAATTCTATGGCTTCATTTAAAGATGCTCAGCATGTTGTGCACAATGGCCCTAGTAAATTATGGGGGAAGATTGTTGATCGCCGGTGAACAAGAACAGGGCTAGTTTAGGATACTCAGTGAAGAATGGCAAAGTTGAGACCCTGAAATCAAACTCTATTGTGAGCAGCTATTAGGATATTTCCACAGTGGAGGTTACCTTTATCCAACTGTTTCCAGAATCAATTATGTTGTGGAAGATGAAGAAGAGCAGGAAATGTCGAACTATGTGATGCCTGGAGTCAGAGTCCAGAACTGGGTCACTATTGATATTCCCTCTTGCATCCATGTCTCAAACTAATTTGTTTTTGTCTATTTTTTCAAAAAATCTTTCACTCTGCCCAAGGTGAAAGTTAATATTGTATGGACTTATCTTCTTGCTTTGATCATTAAAATTATAAATAAAAGTTGTCTTTGAATCTCAAATCGTGTTTTTATTTTTTTGCTTTTTCTTGGAAAATGGTAATAAAAAAACCATTTCTTTTTGAATAAATAATAACTGTAAATAAATATGCAAAATCACTTGATATATGTGTCAGTTTCTAAAAGCAATCATAAATTATATGTGTAGATTAATTAATAAACTTGTTGAACACCATGACCCTGCACCCTCTCCCAACTATGAATATCCTGTGTATGGGGCCGAAGAAGAAGAATATGATGACATTCTAGAAGAGGTATCACGGTTGCTCGAGCGCGAGGAAAGTGCCATTCAGCCGTATAAAGAGCCATTGGAGACCATCAATTTGGGTTCAGAGGAAGAGCCAAAAGAGGTCAAGATTGGAGCATCACTGCACCCTGACGTGAAGAGCACGTTGACTGAATTGTTGAAAGAGTATGTGGATATCTTTGATTGGTCTTACCAAGACATTCCTGGTCTAGATACTTATATTGTGGAGCATCATTTACCGTTGAAGCCAGAGTTCCTTCCAGTCAAGCAGAAGTTGCGAAGAACTCACCCAAATATGGCAGTGAAAATTAAAGAAAATGTTTTAAAACAGATTAATGCCAGTTTTCTTGTGACATCAGTGTACCCTCAGTGGATTGCCAATATTGTCCCAGTACCAAAGAAAGACAGAAAAGTTCGCACGTGCGTAGATTACAGAGATCTAAATAAAACTAGTCCAAAAGATGATTTTCCATTACCACATATTGATATGTTGGTTGATAATACAACAAAATTCAAAGTATTCTCGTTCATGGACGAATTTTCCAAATATAATCAAATCAGAATGGATCATGAGGACATGGAAATAACAACGTTTATCACACCCTGGGGAACATTCTGTTACAGAGTGATGCCCTTCGGGTTTAAGAACGCTGGTGCAACATACCAGAGGGCTATGACAACCATATTCCATGATCTGATGCACAGAAATTTAGGTATATGTTGATGACATGATTTCCAAATCATAGACCGAAGAAGGGCATGTAGAAGATTTGTTGAAATTGTTTCAGCGTTTGAGGAAGTATCATCTCCCCTTGAATCCAAACAAATGCACCTTTGGTGTCCGATCAGGGAAATTACTAGGTTTCATTGTCAGCCAAAAAGGAATTGAAGTTGAACCTGATAAAGTCAAAGCAATTAAAGAAATGCCGGAGCCAAGAACTGAAAAGAAATTTAGAGGCTTCCTTGGGCAATTGAATTATATTTCTAGATTTATTTCCCCTATGACTGCAACGTGTGAACCGATCTTTGAGTCGTTAAAGAAAGATCAGGGTTGTGTGTGGACAGATGATTTCCAAAGGGAATTTAAAAGTATTAAAGAATATCTACTTGAACCTCCTATCTTGCTCCCTCCCATTGAAGTAAGACCATTGATCATGTATCTGACAATGTTAGATAATTCTATGGGTTGTATTTTGGGACAACAAGATGAAACAGGAAAGAAGGAATATGCCATTTATTATCTCAGCAATAAGTTTACTAACTGTGAGTCGTGATATTCTATGCTGGAAAAGACATGGTGTGCTCTGGCCTGGGCGGAAAAGCAGTTGCGGCAATATATGACGAATCAAACTACTTGGTTAATTTCCAAAATGGATCCAATCAAGTATATTTTTGAAAAGCATGCTCTTACTGGAAGAATTGCCTATTGACAAATGTTGTTATCTGAATATGATATTGAATACCACACTCAGAAGGCTATAAAAAGCATTGTGCTGGCAGATTATCTTGCTCACCAACCGGTAGATGACTATCAATCTGTCAAGTTTCATTTCTCTGATGAGGATGTGATGTTATTGAAAGCAAAAGATTGTGATGAACCTTTGCCTGGGGAAAGTCCTGATCCTGAATCTCGTTAATTTTATGGAGCTGTGAATGCTTATGGAAAAGGAATTGGTGTTGTGATTATCACTCCGCATGGATCACACGTTCTTTTTACTGCAAGGATGACATTTGATTGTACCAATAATATGGCGAAATATGAGGCTTGTATCATGGATCCCGAGGAAGCCATTGATCTCAGAATCAAAGTTGTAGATGTATATGGTGATTCAGCTTTGGTAGTTAACCATATTAAAATAGAATGGGATACTCTTCACCCTGGCTTGATCCCTAACAAATATTATACTAGAAGATTATTACCCTTCTTTAACAAAGTTAGATTCCATCACATTCCCAGAGATGAAAATCAGATGGTGGATGCTTTGGCAACTCTGGCTTCTATGTATCAAGTGAATACTTAGAATGATGTCTTTCAATGCTGATTCTAGGGGAAAGTGGACTCCCAATTTTGAAGTCCCATATGTTGTCAATAAAGTATTCTCTGGCGGTGCATTGATTCTTGAAACAATGGATGGCAAGGAGTTCCCACGTCCTGTGAATGCTGATGTAGTGAAGAAATACTTCGCCTAGAAAAATAAAAAGAACAACTCTCTAAGATGAAAACTCGAAAGGGAGGCTTAGGAAAAAAAGAGTGTCTCGGTAGGCCGAAAACCCGAAAGGGAAGTCTAGGAAAAAATTAGAGACATAAACAGAATAAATTTTCCTGCTAGGTTGAAAACCCGCAAGGGCAACCTAGGAAAAAGTTAGGGATTTCTTAGCAAGTAACTACATCAGACAAGACTCGATTATTTGAAGCAACAATCTTCTTAAATCCTCACCACTCTTCAACCAAAGTCGCTGCTCAGGAATTCAAAGTTGTTAGGGAGAATAATGGTCATTGTATTTCGATGTATCTTTTCCAATATATGTTACCATTTTCCAAACTTTGTAATCATCTATAGAGTCTCGCCATTCTCACACTACCATTATATTAATAAAGGTTGAGCTTTTGTCTAATTCCTTGCAATTCTTAATTTATTCAGCTTACAAAGGCTTCATTTATTATTGATAATATTTTTCAAACCAAACAAATTAAATAACAAAATTATTTTTTGAAAAGAGTTTAAAAATTACTTATTTCTTTAGAGGTTGTGACTCAAGAAGAACAAAAATAGTGATTCCAGGGACAAACGTACTCAGAAATTTTGGAAGTCTGGTTTTCGCAGGAAGGTTTTCCCGAGGCACTTTTGTTGGATTGAGTATGTTCTTCATGTTTTTCTTAGATAGTTAAAGACGATACCAATTGATGTATGGTGCGGTGTTGGTTTTGTGACCCCGTTTTCCCCAGTCAGGACTTGGTTCATTTTGATTTCTGGTTTGCATGGTATGAAGTCTCTATCCTAGATTCCCCGGTAAGATCTTCGCTCCTAGGACGAAAGCCCCTTTTCCCTTTTGTATGTTGAGATGGAATCATTTGCAAAATATCTCCCTTTTGATGTGTTAGCATTATTATTGTTGTTTGTTTCCCAGGCAACCAGACAAGGGCAATACCTTTTCTAAGAAGTGTTGAAACAATTGTCAACTTTTTTTGTGTTTTCTCTCGCCAAGTGCTGGGTTTGATTTAAATCCCCATAAGTTTGATTTATTACTGTAATGTTTGACTTCTTAAATCCCCAAGTAAAATGGAGATAACGTATTTCCCTGAAAATTGTTATCCACGTGAGGCTTCGCAATTTCTTCCCAGAGAAGTTGGTGCAATCATCACTCTCAATATTGAAGAATACATCTTGGTTCCCCCTCGATGATGTGTTGTTGCCCTCCTCATTAAAGACAATATGATATCCCCCAGCTGATGTCTCGGTGATATGGTATTTTTCCCCTAGTGAAGTAAGTATTACTATCCCCGGTAGAAGTACAAACCTGGAAACATTTTCTTTCCCCCATTGAAGTTTGTGTGTTTTTCCCCGGTGAAGCCTATAAGAAGTTGTTATATCCCTTTGTTTGCATTGATTTACTATAATAATTTTGTTCCTTCCCAGTGAGGTTAAGCCATGAGATAGGAATCTGTTTCATCAGTTGGCGCTTGCTTTCTTATGGAATTTTCACCTTGGATGTGATTTAGCTGAGTATTGACTGTGCCCAAGTTGGTATGGTCGGTTCATCCCCCGTGTTATATGTTTGTTTTGTCAGCATATACATAATGACATCCATACATACATCATGCCTAGCTGAATTTAGCAAATCATGGCTCTTTAGAATATTATTGTTGGCATATTACCCTATTCTGCAGAGTTGTGTTATCCTCTCTCTGATACAGTATCAACCTTAAGCAGAAAGTGTATATTCTTTCAATTTCCCCATTGAGTTATCCCTCGTGGAAGATTTTTGCTTTAGCCTCCCTGTACAGTTCTTTGTCTGGAGAGAAAGTGGTCCCCACTTGAGTTTATTTCTCATAAGGTGTTATTTTGGTTGACTGATTCGTTACGGTTTATTTCTGGATTAAATCTATGGTCCCCGACAATATTATTATTTTGATTTCGGCAAGCTTTGATCCCTGGTTTGAGAATGTACATTTATTTTGCACGTGAAGATTTTATCTCCTCAACAGGAATATATTGGCATTTTCCCAGAAAGTCCTATTACTTTCGCTAGGAAATCATTACGGCATTTCCTTCTCATAACAACAACTAGCAGGTCTCTTTATTTGAGTAACCTGTACTTCCCCAATAAGTCTGACAGTTCCCAGAGAAGATTTAGATTTTGTTACTCCAATGAATGTTAGCTTTGTCATTGTGGAAGGTAGTTCGTTGTTGAGATTTGTTATTCCAATGAATGGTAGCCTTGTCATTATGGGAGGTAGTTTGTTGTTGAGATTTGTTATTCCAATTAATGGTAGCCTTGTCATTATGGAAGGTAGTTCGTTGTTGAGATTTGTTACTCCAATAAATGGTAGCCCTGTCATTATGGAAGGTATTTTGTTGTTGAGATTTATTATTCCGATGAATGGTAGCCTTGTCATTATGGAAGATAGTTCGTTTTTGAGATTTGTTACTCCAATGAATGGTAGCTTTGTCATTATGGAAGTTAGTTCATTATTGAGATTTGTTATTCTGATTAATGGCAGCCTTGTCATTATGGAAGGTAGTTCGTCATTGAGATTCTATTGCTCTGAAGAAGTTCGTTTGTTCCCAGTCGGGAGCACTGATGCTAATCATTTTTACCACCCTAATATTGGTATTCACCGGTATTATCCTACCATTTCTTTCTCCGGTGGGTTGACGTTACTTTTTTGCTATCTCCACAGTAAGTGGATAGTTCGCAGTCATCTGTCAATCATTATTATCCTTTACCTCATCTCCTCAATCTTTGAGTTTGTGACGCTTTATCTCCTCTTTGGGCTTTACCCCAATATAGTCTAATCTTTTGTTCACCAGTGATTTGTTTTCCTGGTTGGGTTTTTTTCTTCTTTTGATCCTTGTTTTTATTTGCTACATCCCCAGTTAGTTTGATGTCAATTTTTGAATTTGTTCATTTGAATTCATAATCATAAACATTGCATGACATCTTAGGACCAAAAATAGGGTTTGTTTTATATTTAAGTAACTTCAATCGCGTCGACACAAAGATTTTTAACTTTCACATCCCGAGATAGAAGAAACTTAAATAAGGGCAGTTGTTGTACCCTAAATTTTTCCCCTAAGATCCCTCTATCATATCATATTAATTCAATCACAACAAGATCACACACTAGGGTTTGGTTCTTCGTCTCATCTTTAGGTTTGTCCATGGGGAATCACCAAATATCTTGACTTGTATTTTGTGATCATTTATGTTTTGTATTGATTCACTTTTTACTAATGTGTACAATGAATATTTTCTCTAATTGTTGGTATCACAGGTGAAAGCACAATACATTCCATCAAGTGGATCCATAGGTTCATGAGTTTATTTTCATTCCTTCTTCAACAAAGCTTCATTAAGATTCAAGCATAATTATTCAAGATTTTTTGAAGTGATATCATGACAAAGTCTATTATGATTCATCATGCCTAAAGTTGTCAAAATTATTTCAAAGGTATAAGGGTTGATTGAAGAAGTTTGACCTAGTTGGACAAGTATTTGGTTTCATTTATCACAAGTGCATGTATCCCTCAATTCTCAAGATTTGTAATTGGTTTTTGTTGCTATGGTTTCTCCTTATCATCCTTAACAACTTCTATTAACATGACAAAAATATTTGTACAAGGAAGTTTGTCCAAATTGCAAAGGTTTCCCAAGGCATTTTGTTGCTCTAGGAGCTAGGGTTTTGAACTTCAAAGGGGTATATCTTGCTCATCTTTTGGTATTTTTGGGTGATTCCAAATACATAATTCTCTTAAAAGGGATATCAACAAATCACTTCAAAAGTTTCAAGGAAATTTTATAAGGAAGATACCTGATGATGAAGAAAGATTACAAGTCCTCTAAACAAACCATCAAATTCCCATATGTGACTTTTAAAGATCATAACTTGGTCAATTTTTATCACCTTGAGCTCATTCCCTTTCCATGTTGATCTTAAATATGTGAACTTCAACCCTTATTTTAAGTTCAAAGTGTGAAAATGAATGGAAAATGCCCAAAGGATGTAAAAGATTATATGTCATTTTATGAAATTTTGCCAATTTCAACAAATCATAACTTTCTCATTTTTTGAAGATTTTAAATGGTTCAAGGCTCAAAATGTCGTTCAAGAGATCTACTTCATTCCATAGTTTTTGGTCAAGAGCAAATTTGAAATGGAAGGCCATGTTTTGATGCAAGACATTTAAGTCACTTTTGAAGAAAAAATTTAGAATTTTTCTAAGTACAAAAGTCAACCTCTTTTTCTCAACTTTGACTCATCGCTATTTTCAACTCAAGCATCCATTTGATTCCATTCTTTTCACATTGTAAAGCTTGTGATCTCATCTTTCTAAAGCATCAAGAATCATGTCCTAAGACTCCTTGAGTTGAGAATGCCATTGATTTGAACTTGGTAACTTGAAACTGAAGTTTCTTCAAAAGGCAGAATTTGAAATCCTTGATTTATCTTCTAAACACATTTTTTCTACGCGCTTTTGCTTCTAAACATGTTCAGTGAACCTCCATAAGTAATTAACATATTAAAACGCAAGATTTGGATGAGTTTTGATCACATTAGAAGTCACGTTTTTCTTGTTTGTAACTTCACACGATTTCCCTCCAAACTTCATAATTTCACACGCTTGAGCATTCAATCAACTTCCCTATAAATAGAGGGTCATTCCTCATTCATTTACTCAAGCTTAGAGAGCCAGAATCACCTTGCCAAACTTTATCTTGAACTCAATTTTCTGCAAGTTCGAGTTTGCTCTTACAATCTTTCTTAATCATTTTTCTTTGTCAATTCACCTTCCTTGAACCTTATTGAAGCTAACAGAAGAAGAATTAAGCTCTAAGACTTTCTAAATCGTGCTAGCCAAGTCTAGTTTCAGAGCTCTGTAACTTAACTTCAATAGGTAGATTCCTTCACCAATTCTCTCAAACTTTGATACTGTTATGAAGCTCTCATCATCTTGATCCTAGTCGCAACACTTGTTTTCAACTGGAAGTACGTTTTGACTATGAAATTTCAAATCCCTTTTCAGAACTTCTTTTCAAAAGCGATTGAGCTACAGTTCATATAATCTTTTCGCGAAGGTACCATTGGAATCTTCTTGAAGAGATGAAGCGAATGATACCGGTCTCGTGTCCTAATTTTACAGTTTATAGAACCTGCAGATTCATTGGTTGAAGATTGAAGATGACCAATGTGTCATCTATCAACCAATGAAGGCGTGCCACATATTTTTCAAAATGTGATTTAAATAATTGATTTCATGCTTTACTCAATAAAGACCATGATATGCACAACGCGTCTGGTCCATTGGATTAGCTTACTAACGTGTTTTGACTCTCATCCATTGGTCCACATTTTTTTTACTTTATTTTATTGTCTGATTTTCATATTTAAATTGTTTTAAACTTTAAAAAATCATAGAAAAATCATTTTAACTTTAAAAAATTTGAAAAAAATTATGAAAAATACTTTTGATTTTTCTCTTTCTGATTATTATTTTTTCACAATTTTATTTTCTGTTCTGATATTTTTTTTATAATTTTTCACTTTATTTGAATTGTTTTAAATGTTTAAAAATACTTTTCTTAATTTTTAAATTCTGAAAAAACATATGGAAGGATCCAATGACCTTTTGAAAAATATTGGTGGCATCATTTTATTTTTATTTCTGACTTTACTATTTTTCACAATTTTTGGTTTGTTTGCCTATTTCTTTTAATTTTAAAAATAGGTTATGACTTTAAAAAATTACCAAAAAATTTGTATAAATATTTGAGCTCATTTTTTATTTTATTTTATGGTCTTAGTTGATTTTTCTTGGATGTTTAGAATATAATTGCTATCTTCCCCCTTTATTTTCATTTAAAAATCATTTTTAAAATCTTTCTCTTTATTTTAAAATACCATTTTATTTTGTATTATATTCTGGCTGATCTTGGACTATGAAATTTTGATCATAAGCTTTATTAACATCATTGGATCCATGGTGTTGAGTTTGACTCCAAAAAAAATGGATGAATGATTTTAATAATAGTTTGATTAAATTTTTGGTTCAAATGTGGTTTAAATCTTACCTCATCCCTCTTCATCTTACCCCCTTCTTATTATACTAAATGTTATTGGAGAATGATTTCCATATCATTTCTCAAAACATATGGTACATAGATTGCTATTGACCAGCCTCAAAATAGGTGCGACTTCTATATAAGTCCACTTACGATTGCTTAACATAGTGCTAAATTTTGTTCCGATTTGAGAAAATGATCATTCGTGGACCAAACTCATGTTTGTAAGCCCAAGTATGTTAATTTTAACCCTTTGATCCAATAACCTTGAGATTCATTGTTAGGAGGCTTTGGTCCTACCAATCCTCTAATGAATTTTTATCAACTTTGGTCAAATTGGATCACTTAAACATCGTCAATAATTTATTGTTGCCTTGAGAATCTTTAAATGGATAATATACTTGACAAAAAGATAATGAAACTTGTTGTTGAGAGGCTTTGATTTTATCAATCTTCTAATGAGTTTCAAATGCAAGTTTCAAGATGATCATTCAACTAACCTCTAATTCCTAACAATTGACTTTATTTTGAGACTTTATTTTATGCTCTTTACTTTAAGCACATTTATTTTAGCATTTACATTTCATGCTATTTTCATCTTTGCTCATTTGAGCATTTACTTTTATGTCATTTTTATTTTGCTCACTTGAGCTTTTCATTTTCTTTTTGAAGATACCTAATAATAAACTTGAACCATAAAAAACTTTAATGTTACTTGGACTACTTGGTTACTATCCTTGACATTATGGAGATTGTGGACTTCTTAGACTTAGGATTAGAAGCTATGACCTACTTTGAGACCTTGTGACCTCAACTGTTATTTTGTCTGGAGTTCTTGGGGTTTACCCCAAGATATTAGATTGTTTGTTTGTTTGCTTTGTGTGCAGGTTATTGTGATTACATACTTTGTCTGTGATCGGGAATTCATCTGTATACAGTTGTTACTCTGCCTAACGTTTATGAAGACTTAATGCAATTGAAGCTTGGTTTTCCTAAGAGGTTTATTATCTTTGCTTGTTTGGTTTCAAATCCAAAGTATGATAATTCTACATTGACTCATTATGTCAAGTGTTAGCTTCTTGTTGGTTAGATGATTCTTTTATGTAGCTTTTACCTTTATGCTTTAGGATAGTCCCTTCATCTCCTCCTATCTTCTTTAATTTCAAAAATATTCTCCCTCCTTTTAAAAACTATTCTTGTTTCAAAACTTGAACCACTTTCATAATAAACTTGGACTTAGGTCCATGCCCTTTTCAAAAATATTTTCTTAATCAAACTTTAATCAACTTAATAATACCTTGACATTTTTGTTGTGAGAAGACTAAAAGTCAATCAATCTCATTCAAACCATTTTGCCACTTTGGCTCTTTTACTTTAAAATTTTCTCAAAAGATAGACTCTTGTCAACTCTTGTAGCGATGCGAGCTATTATACTTCTATGATATGTAGTGAAGTGAGATATTTTTCACTTAGGTGTTGAGCGAGGCTTTGTTGATTTTAAAATTCAAGCCATATCCTCCACTTTGAGATGATGCAAATTCTCCTTTCTCATAATCATGGGTAGCAAGTATGTTCTTCCACTCGGATAAGACGATGATGTCTCGTCTCTTAAAATTAACCAACACACTTGTGTTTTAAAATGTTTAAAGGTGAACTACGGGTACCCTGATCCCCTATTGCACGGAAGGTGGTATGTAGGCACTAAAGGTTCGCAACCGCGGCGGGTGTAAAAATTGTAAAAAATATATTTCTTTTCTCATCCCCACAATTTATTTTTATATACAACATTTTATAGCCAAAATATACAGATTTACAAAGAGGTTTATACAGAGTACCGAAGATGTTTAGGGTGCTAATACATTTCCTTTGCATAACCAACCCCCGAACTTAGATTCTCTCCCCCTCTTTTTAGGTTATTCGCTCTTTTACCATTCCTTTGGAAACGATAAAGCGCGGTGGCGATTTTTATTTTGACCTGTACGAGTCAAGTCAATCCAATGGCTTTGTCTCAACATTTATATCGCTACACTAGAAACATCCAAGAATTTTTCTTAAGTGAGAGTAAGGGTCTTCATTTGGAGAACCTGATTACAAGTTAGTGGTTTTCAACATCTGAAACATCATTGGCTTGAATTCAAATTGAGCTATAGTGATTTCTAGAAATATGATACTAGTACTTATGGCATTAGGATCAAAGACTGCATATTCTCTGATGTTATGCTCAGTATCATTGGGAATGCCAATAATTTCGTTATCCGCCGTGACAGGGTCTGCCTCCCCTTCTTCTTCTTCTTGCACTAGTATATCTGGGTCCCATAAATCTTCCAAGTTAACAAGAGTAGGGTTCCCAGGTGGATGTCCACTAAGTTGATGTCTTCTTAGTACCCTGACAGTTCTTTTTGGTTAAGCATATCCACTTAAGACTGGGCATAACGACCTTTGCATGCAATAGCTAAAAACATGTTATGACACCAGACTACAACAAACGTTAAAAGCTCAAATTCTTAAAAACAAAAAAATAATAGTAAATGATACAAAATCAGAAATGTAACAAAAACACTCCCCGGCAATGACACCAAAAACCTTTTACTTCTTTTAGTTGTCACATGTAAGTATACATGTATGTTTGAGTGCAACAAGTGATAAAGATAAGAGTGTCGAACCCACATGGAGTAATATGGTTACTTAGGTTTATTTTGCAATTGACTACTTTGGAGTTTTAAGCATGAGTAGAGAGAGAAATAATATATGATAGTCACAAGTTCAGTTTTCACTTAAACAAATCTAAAAAAATGCAAAGAGAAAGAGTGGAAATATATCAAGAGTGAATGAGTTGAGCCTTGATTCATTAATATTTTAGAAGTAAACATGTGTATTGATGTGTAGTGTTGTGACTGGTTAAGTCGGAGTTATCTTGTGGTGTATTTCTACAACACCAAAGCATGTATAGAAAAACGCAAGAGAGCAAATCTCTAAGTCTCACTTATAACCCTAACATACGTCTGTTTGTATTCTAAAATCCTCAATATTTACAACTCCTTATCTCTAAGGAAGCTAGGTGAGTTAATATCTTTATCCTACTCGTTCAACTATTTTATTAAGAAATTCACTTGTTGTTGGATCTCTCACAACAAAAACTGTTATATATTTCTAAGTTGATCATTCAAAGAAATAGACTTACAACAGATTAACATATAATAAAACATATCACTAAACCACACATCATATAACATAGAAATAACTTAATATTAACTTCACATTACTCAAATGTAAAAGGTTTAGCTCATAATGAACTGAGTACAAACTACAAGCTTGGTTCTCAGAAGGAACATCTCTAAACAAATAATGAAAAAAAGATATAAACTTAAGAGTAACTTGGAGACTTATTGAGATAGACAATCTTTAAGAGATGACTCAACTCGCGCTAAGCTCAACAATTGATACATGATTGGGTGAGAAGAAGAAAACTGTTTCTACTCTCCACTTTTCTCACGCTTAGTATCTTATGTATTTTCTCTTGGAAATGCTGAACTCCTATTTCAATCGTCACAAGGTCCTATTTATAGACTTAAGCTAGGGTTTGGTGATGCATTTGATTATGGGCTAAATATAAGGAAATCACATCAAGCCCATGTAAAAATTAGCGCCATCACTCCATTCCATTTGCTTATCTAACAAGAAACTGGGTACAAGGAGACATTGGTGGATGACAAGGTATAATATCGTAGACTGTCCACATCAGGCTACAGGCGGCGCTACACAGAATACTCAGTGTATCTTTGTACTATCATTTTGTCTTCTAACGCCATCAAGTCTTATCTTCTGAATTCAAATGTTTTATAATATCATCTCAACAAAGATTTCCTCCAATTCCTTCTGCCTTCTACACTTTCCCTTGAAGCCAGCTAATTCCTTTATTAATTTCCCTTTTCTCTAAGTCCACCTTCCTTCCTTAGCTTGTGTTCCTTGCAGCAGACCACTACAGTCTTGTTTCAGCTCGACATTGCTAACCTTTATTTACACAAACACACTAGAGAGAGAGAGAGAGAGAGAGAGAGAGAGAGAGAGAGAGAGAGAGAGAGAGAGAGAGAGAGAGAGAGAGAGAGAGAGAGAGAGAGAGAGAGAGAGAGAGAGGAGAGAGAGAGAGAGAGAGAGAGAGAGAGAGAGAGAGAGAGAGAGAGAGAGAGAGAGATATTCATTATCATTTTAATGTTTTTTTAATAATAGGATAATTCTCCTTTTTTTCCTACCCCTCCATGCATTCGTTTGCATTTTGAAACATTTTCTATTTTTTTTTAAGATCTTGATATTCACAATACAAGAAAACATATGTATGTGTCGTAGGTGAGAAGATGAAGCATTTATAAAAATAATTTGAAGTAATAAATCCACCATGCATGTTGGCTTCTTTATTAAGTAAATTGATTGATTATAAAGTTGGAAAAAGTAAAGTAATCCAACCATTCACATAGTATACCACCCCACTCACAATTCCTCTCAAAAACATTCCCTTTTTCTACACAAACTTTCAACTCTCATCATCTCTCTCAACTTATTTTGAGTATCATCTTCATTATCCTTTGATCATCATCAATCCATGGACACAACTCAATGGCCTCAGGTAAAAAATTAATCAATCCATGCACTTTCCTTATGAAGTCTCAAAATTTTCCATATATTTTTTTCCTTAACACATGTCTCTCACTTTCTTACTTTTTCTTTTGCTTTTCCCTAAAGACCTTAAACAATTCTTAGTCTCTTCTTTTCATACATGACATGAAATATATTTTTTTTTAAAATTTTTTTTATTGAAGGAGATTATGGTGAAGTCATTATCAACAAACACAAGTGAAAAGAAACCAAGGCCAGAAAAACAACAAGCTGTTAATTGTCCAAGGTGCAATTCAATTAACACAAAATTTTGTTACTACAACAACTATAGCTTAACACAACCAAGATATTTCTGCAAAACATGTAGAAGGTACTGGACTCAAGGTGGATCCATTAGAAACATTCCTGTTGGAGGTGGAACAAGAAAAAACAACAAAGTCATTAGATCTTCTTCTAATCGTGTTTCAAATGCAACAAAAAACCTACCTAGTATTCTTGTTACTAGCTCACAAAATCAAAACCATAATAAGATCCATCATGAAGAAAGACAAGATCTAAACTTGGATTTCACTTCTGCTTCTTCTCCTAGTTTCTCAGTATTGGAGCTTCTCACTGGGATAACCACTTGAAGCTCAAGGGGGTTTCATTCTTTTATGCCTGTTCAGCATCAAGGTGATTCCAACACTAGTAATATTGGGTTTCCTTTGCAAGATTTTAAGCATGTGCCAATGAATTTCTGCTTAGATGAGATTGGTGGAAATAGTTATGGTAATGAAGGAAGGGTTTTGTTTCCTTTTGAGGATTTAAAACAAGTTTCTAGCAATAATAACACAACATTGGGTTTGGATCAGAATAATGATAATAAAGGAGATCAACAAGGTTATACAAGTGGATTTTGGAATGACATGTTGGGAGGAGGAGGAGGATATCATAGTAATTGACTAAAGAAAAGTCATCAATATGTTTCATAGTATTATTATTACTAACTTGATTTCTTCTCTCAATTTCAATTTAAGGATGAAAAAAAAAATTCAATTTAAGTGTTTATGAGAGTTAGTGATGGAGCTAGAGAGGAATTTTATATTTGTATGCTTTGTTTCTCAATGTTACTTCAACTTTTTTTTAGTGATGTTTGAAGTCTTTTCAATTTTATATTTTGATTTTATTCTCCTTAAAAATAACTATTAATATTAAAATTTTAAAATAAATAGTAATCAAAGTCTATTAAAAGGGTTTAATGTTTATCAAAATAAAATAAAATATATATTTTTTAAGATGAAATTATAATTGCAAACTGCATTAAATTTATTCTTTTTAATTTCATAATAAATAGTAACAATTAACATTATTTTTACATCTTATTAAATTCTTTTATAAGAAAATATAAAGAAGTTTTAGTTTAGATAATTATGGTTTGATTTTATTAATAAAATATATATTTTACTTTTATATATTAACACAGAGAGAATAGTACCTAAGACACGACTCTCTCTAAATATCTAACTAAGGTGTTTAACTCAATACTACGAATAAAAAAGGTATAGAATGAGTCATCATAGACATTGGCCCCTAAAGAGATATAATGTCCCTAAAGAGATCTAATGAATAATAAAAAGGTAATAAAGTGATAAGTAGATACTATGGGTAGAGATGAGAATAGATTGAACACACTTAGACATAAATTTGAATCTTAAAAATTATAAAATCTCTGTATCTTAAAAATTATAAAATCTCTGTCTGATTTATAGTTTATTATAGACTTATAAGTTTGATATATTTGAAAGTATATTTAGTCTATTAATCTATATAAAAAATTATTTTATTTAATTATTATAAATAAACAGTTCAACTAATATTTAAATATACTAACAAATTAAAACATCAAAGAGATTAAATAATTTTTATATTTATTTATTTAAATTTATATATTAACATAAATTTTGTGATAATATTTTTTTAAGAGAATTTATAAAAACAAATTATAATATTGTTTATAAACTTTTTTCCAACTTATCTTAATATTTTTTCAAGATAATTAAGTTTTATTTTTATATTTTATTTCAATATATTAATAAAATATAATAATAATAATATAATTTATTCTTATTTATTTAAATAGATCAATCTGATAAATTTAAAATATTCTTCTAATGACATATGAATCTAGTTTTTTTAATTATAAACTTATAAAAATATATATATATATGGATATTTTCTATTTAAGAAAAAATTAATCTGACCTGAACTTAAATAGATTATAGAATTTTTTTTTGCAATAATCAGGTATGAAAATTTTTTTTCGCAAATAACCATGTTTCAGATGACTCTCCAAAGGAGGAGTCATCTCACTTGGCGCCTACACCTATTATTTAAGGAGAGGCGCCATCTCACTTGGCGCCTAGGTGCTTAGGGCTTGCCCTAAGCCAAGTGAGATGGCGCCTTAGTGCATTTCTAGGACAATTTTCGCGTTTTTTTTTCAATCCGGTGCGTTGCGTATTCGATATAGGATCAACAAAATTGACTTTTTATTTACAAAAAATGATTACACCCATAAGTATTACATTAAAAAAATACAGATTAAAAAAATACAGATTAAAAAAAACAGATAAATTAGTGGTCTCCCGGAACCCGGTAATGACCCCCGGTTCCACATCCCCGTCCTCGCCTTTCCCGTGCTAGGTGTCGTGCGTTTCCTGCTGTGGCAGGGTCGATGGCCCAGCGAAGTCAATGCGTTCAAGATCCATGAAATCAGTCAAATCTCCATATTTAGAAGATCCGCTTTGGTACATTCGGTTACCCATATCCTCAAAGTTTGGTCGTGTTGGCGGTGGGTGGGGTTCCATGGTGGGTCTGTAGCATTGATCATCTGAGTACGGGGGGTAGAAAGGAAATGGATCTTGGGGTGTTTGGTATTGAGGATGTTGGGTGGTTTGGTGATACTGTGGTTTATGGTAAGTTGGGTTGGTTGGTTCATAATCTTCCGACATTCCTAGATCAGGACTAAGGCTGGATGTTGAGGGGCCCATATTGGGATATACAGAAGACTGAAATTGTGTGTGGGGTATGCGGGTGTGTTGGTATTGTGATTGGAATTGCGGTTGGGAGTGAGGCATATGGGGGTATTGGTACTGAGGTGATGATTATGGTCGGTTGTGGGGTATTTGAGTGTAATTGTATTGTGGTGGCGACTGTGGTTGGGTGTTTGTGGTTCTGTTTCGTCTGGGGGGTTGGTGGGAGGTTGATGTGTGTTGGGTTTGTTGTTGGGGAAACGAGGGTTGTGCCCATTGTGTTCGTGGGTCAACCAAATACCTTGGATGAGACATGTGCATTTCAGGGTTACTAACTGACATGTACCAAGATAAATATTGATTCGTGTGTCGCATATTACCATGATTGAGAAAAACTGGGAATTCTAAGACATGTCGGTGACGCCTCTGCCACATCTTACACCATTCTGGAGCAAAGTCTTTCCAGTTGGTAAGACCCCGTTGGGCGTCGACCCTTTTGAGATGCCACGGGGACAAACAAGTCAGATCACTGGGTATCTCTTGATGCATTCCGAACTGCATCTTCACACGGTCGATGTGGTGCATCTCCACAACATTGAACCGTATGATTGCAGTCTTGGCGCTCCAAATTGCTGCATCCTCGGGATTTGGTTCATGGCCCAAACCCAAATATGGTCTCCAGACAAACTGCGCATAAAATTAAATCAGGTTAATGAAAACGTAATACATAAATAATTTAAAAGTAGAAAAGTTGAAAGGTACGAAGTACATCATCCGGTCCTAGGTGATCCAATAGATTGCGGTATAGTGCGATATTGAATCTTGGATTCTTTCCGTAATCCATACCCCCCACGCAATACATAAAGGAAATGAAAAAAATTTTATTTTTAGCATATATTTGGTGAAGAGATGAACAGTAATAAATGATATAACTAGATGACTTACTTTGTTGTGTACGGGAAAACGAATGTGTTGTTGTTTACGGGGTTTAGGGACTCCATCCTCCACTAACCCCAGGCTTGAAGTAAAAAAGCGCAGCCATAATATATATATTTTTCCTTGATTGCATTTTTGCACAAGGAACTGTATAGGTGGGCTAAAACACCAGAACCCCAACTATACTATCTAGTTTTTTCGAAATCTCTAAGTAAATTTAAATACATAAAATTTACACTATTTCCCGTACTTTTGAGAAATAAAAAGGTTCCAAATAGTATCATTAGATAAGTTCTAGCTTTTATTACCCTGTCTTGCTCGAAGGAATTTTCGTTTAATTCCAAAGTTGCATAATGATTTTTAAGCTCAGTTAGTAGTATACCCTGACCTCTCACACCACCACCTTCAACCATATCCCTGCCCAACAATTCTTCACATAGAGAATTGGGTTGTTGAACCGACCCGTTAACGGCCTTACCGTCGACAGGAAGACCCAGTAACATGTACACATCCTCTAGAGTGACGGTACATTCACCTATTGGTAGGTGAAATGTATGAGTCTCTGGTCTCCACCTTTCCAATATTGCAAGTATGAACTTTGAATCAATTGTTCAATTGGAGATCTTTATAACATGTTCGAAACCTGCGTATTCCAGATATGGTACGATAAATGGATCGGGAGCCAGGTAGTTGTGAGATCGGATTCTGAATCTTTTGGTATTCTGAGTTAATAATGTAAAGGTGTAAGATTAAGTAAGATGAACAAAGCATTACCAGAAGTATAAAAAATGTATAACTATAAAAGAAACTTACAAATGCTGCAATATTGTCCCTTGTGCCTCTGCGAGAATCCGCCATTGTGAGAAGAGCCATTGTTCAAAATGCCTGAGATTATGAAAGACTTAGAAATTGTAAGAGATTATGAAAGACTTTGTAGAAGAGAGTGAAACGATTGTGGGTGTGAGAGAAGTATGTTATGCTCTGTATTTATAGGCAAAAAAAATTCATAGAGTAAGTAAGGTGGTAGCTGGTGCATGCATGCATGATAAGTGTCACTCTTGCAGTGAAGGCGCAGGCTAGGTGGCAGCCATGGAGAAGGCATCTCTGCATGCATGTAACACGATTGGACATTAAGGGAGGCGCCATTGGACTTGGCGAAAGAGTACAAAAATGAAAGGTGTCGCCATCCCCATTGGCGAATAAGAGGTGGCATGGGTTGCAGAGTAGGCGCATGCTAGGCGACAGCCTTGGAGAAGCCATGCCTTATTGCATATAACACTATTGGAGGTGATGGGAGGAGACTTACATGTTACAGTGTAGGTGCAGAGTAGGCGCAGGCTAGGTGACAGCCTTGGAGAAGGCATCTCTGCATGCATGTAACACGATTGGACATTAAGGGAGGCGCCATTGGACTTGGTGAAAGAGTACAAAAATGAAAGGTGTCGCCATCCCCATTGGCGAATAAGAGGTGGCATGGGTTGCAGAGTAGGAGCAGGCTAGGTCACAGCCTTGGAGAAGCCATTCCTGATTGCATGTTACACTATTGGAGGTGATGGGAGGAGACTTACATGTTACAGTGTAGGTGCAGAGTAGGCGCAGGCTAGGTGGCAGCCTTGGAGGTTACAGCCTTACTTAATTCAAATTT